>WOVY01011830.1:0-646456 GCA_013436015.1 Rhipicephalus annulatus | reverse complement strand
ATATTTTTCTGGTGTTGTAGGAAATATACACATGAGCCAGGCCATAATATGTAAAGTGTGGCAGCACACATGGTTCTTCACTCTGAGTCAAGACTTTTAGTCTTCAATTTCTAAAACGTTCATAGGTGCACATGAAAATTGCCCATACCGGTAGACGACTGCAGTACAGCAGCCAGTCGCCTTGGTCACTAATGAAATAGTCCTGTCATGCACATGGCAATGTTCTCCAATAGGTTAGGTCACCGGCCATTCATCTTTTGACGTCATTCTGTAGTTCACACTCATTGGTGCAAGCTTATGTGCGTCATGCTTTTAAGGAGCATACGCTGCTGTCTTGAGATGTTGTATCATTTAGTCTACCAGAGTGAAGATAATGATTTGAAGCATTTATTATTGTGACGTAGTTCAATAAAAATGTTTAGAAGTGTGAATAAATTGCCTTTTACGTGCTGCTGGCACATATGCTGATGAACGTTGTTTTGCCTAGGTTGCTTCAGAATTGTCAATACACATGGGTCCTGCCCTTGTGTATTTTCCGTTCCTTCGCTTAAGCTATTGTCGCTACATGACTTGTTCGATTGAAAGTAAGCATCAGTATGCAAATATTGCCCTTTTTCCATTCTTATCTATTATGCTACCATACGTCGTCTTTGCCAGTGAGAGAGAGAGAGAGAATTAAGATTTTATTATTATGTTCTGCTAGAGTAGATAGGAGAGTGGAATCCTTGGTCCGGAATCCCGTTGGCGCGAGCCGCTGTCCTCAAACATTTCACGAGGGCCTCTTGGCTCTTCGTATCCGAGCTGGACTGAGTTGCTTTCCACCTTTTCATGTTGTACCCTGAGTTTCAAAGAGGGATGTGTGGACACTCTTATAGCATGTGGTTCATGGTAGCTGATTTATTGCGCGCAGCACCTGCACATGTGTGTGTGTGTGTGGTGTGTGTTGTGTGTGTGTGTGTGTGTGTGTGGTGTGTGTGTGTGTGTGTGTGTGTGTGTGTGTGTGGTGTGTGTGTGTGTGTGTGTGTGTGTGTGTGTGTGTGTGTGTGTGTGTGTCGGGATCTATCTATGACAGTATATACGGATTGGGGTAGGACAGGGTCTGTCCTACACCAAGTCACGGGATTCCCACCTTTGTCAACCAGTGCGCAATAAACACTTAACCACACCAAACAGCTCACTTGACCAGTCATCTGAGTGAAGAAATAATCTCATATATCCGGCAGATCATCACAGAATGCCCTATTCTTACTCTTGCACCGTAGAAGCCACCGTAGAGTAGCCGGCGAACTTGTTAATAGGCAGCGCCACCAACGGTGAGCGGTTGAACAAAAGCGGAAACACTCCCTCCCGATGAAACTCCGCCACATGGGCAGGTCGGTTACAGTATGTCGTGTTCATGGAATCTACACGCAGTTGGGTTGACTCGCCCTGCCAATAAAGCCAGAAAACTGGGCCCGGAGACTTGTTTGATTAAAGGTAATATGCTTATTATCACATAAATTAGCTACGTCAAAGTTATTGACGAACACCTTGCGTCCTTAATGTGTGACGGGGTCGACCGCCAATGAGAAACTGGCACTGCTTGGAGGTCGCTCAGTGAGAGGTATGTATAGCCGATACCAATATTATTTTTTTAGTCTTAGTCCTGTGTGCCTGACTCTAACGTAGTTTTTCACCTTTTAAAGCTTTACTGTGTGTAGTGTGCGTCTGGGAATGCCCCACCAGCGCTTTCTTGGAGGTCGCTTAGGCATGGGTATATATACCGAAAATGAGAATATCCTTTTTGCTCTATTGTACTCCGACGCTAAGCCAAACGCGTTTTTTTTGCCACTTCTTGAGGACCAAGTCAAAAGAGATAAAATGTATATACTTGCGATGTGCTATATATGACCCTCACCAAGCGACCTCCAAGTGGTGCTGGTCTTAGGACTATGTACAGGGACCTTACGCAAAGAATATATAGGGTGTGCATCACTAACCTAACAGTAATTATTCTATGCAATGCTGAGCACAGTGCCTTTAGACGAACAAACCTCCAGATGTCTCTTATATTGATGAACTTTTCTGCCTAAATATCAGCGGAGCGGACAGGGCGGTGGGAAATTTAAACTGCACTACTCTATCTTGTTCATTTTTCGCCAAAAGATGTCAGAAACGGACAAAAAAATTTCCCACAGTCTGCATTGAGGAGAAGCCATCCACTCTCCGTGTGTTGCATTATGGGTGTTGTGGCGCGAAATTTAACATTACCTTACTCTTTTCCGGCATATTTCGTACCACGTACGACGCAGAAGCAAGCACGCAGTTAACTCATTCAACGCTTGGTGTGATGCCAGACAAAAGTTAGTCTTATCTGGGCTGATAAGAGCGTCTACTTTTTGACTATTTTTCAACGTGCGATTCGGTGAAGCCAATGGACCAAGGGAATTTTCATTCACAGTGAAAAATAAATTTAAATTTTTGCGCCACCGCACCATTATGCAACATACGGCAAGTAGTGTGCTTCCCCTCAAGACAGACCGTGGGAAAAAATTTTGCCCGTTTCTGACACATTTGAACGAAGAGTGAACAAGATAGCATAGTGATGTTTAAATTTCCCGCTGCCATACCCGCTCTGCGAAGATTTACAGAGAAAGGTTTTTTCAACATAAGGGTCATATACAGGTTTGTTGAACTAATAGTAGTGCGCTCGTAATCGTATAGAATAGTAACATTCGGGCCAATAACGCACACCATGTATATTCTTTGCATAAGATTGTTGTACATTTACCTAAAACCGGCACCACTCGGAGCTCGCTTTGTGAGGGCTATATATAGCCGATCGCAAGTATACACCTTTTATTGCTTTTCACTTTACCTTCACAATGTGTCAAAAAACGCACTAGGCTTAGCTTCAGAGAACCGAGAAGTAAAAAGATTAATCTTGCTATCGGCTATATATACCCCTCACTAAGCAAACTCCAAGTGGTGCAGGTCGGATCATTGCGGACTCAAACATTAAACAGTTAAGACACAAGGCGCACCTCTACGGCCTCGGCGTAGCTAATCTATGCGGTAACAAGCGTATTACCTTTAATTAAACAAACCTCTCTGTGCCAAACTTTCTGGTGTTTCTGGCGGATTAAGCCCAGCAAAGTGTGTCATCGATGCCATAAACACGCCCTACTGAACTCATGACCTGCCCAGGTCCAGGTAACTTATGGCAGCGTGTGTTCTCGCTTTCGTTCATCACTCACCGTTGATGGCGCTGGAGTAACAACAGAGCACAGTTTTTACTCCAGCGCCGTCCAAATCATCGTACAATTGGGAGGTACAGGTTATACGTAGCGTCACCAGTGGTGAGCGGTTGAACGAAAGCGGGAACAGTCACTCCTATAGGACACCTACCGTGTGGACAGGTAAGGAATACAGTAGGGTTTGTTTTATTGGCATAGAATCGTGCACTTTGGTGGACTCAATCTGCCAGAAACACCAGTAAATGTGGCATATAGAGGTGAGTTTGATTAAAAGTACTGCGCTCGCTATAGCATGGATTGGCCACGCCAAGGCCGTAAAGGTGCGCCTTGTGTCTTTACTGTGTAAAGTGTGCGTCCGCTTATATCCCTACCGGTGCCACTTGGTGGTCGCTTAGGCAGGGGTATATATAGCCGATAGCGAGAACATCGTTTTTACTCTTTTGTCCTCTGACGCTAAGCCTAACGCGTTTTTGCCACATTTTTAGCATACAGTTAAATGTGATAAAAAGGTAAATACTTGCAATCGGCTATATATAGCCCTCACAAGGCGACCTCAGAGTGGTTCTGGTATTAAGCCAATATGCAACATTATACAAATAATATACATGTTGTGATTGAATTATTTATCAGGACCTAGCCAATGTCATTATGAGCACATGACCTTTAGTCGAACAAATCTATATATGCCCCTTATCTTGATAAAGTTTTCTGCCCAAATTCCACGGAGTGGACATGGCAGCGGATAATTCAAACTGCACCACGCTAGCTTGTTCATTCTTTGTCCAAAAATGTCAGAAACGGGCAAAAAAAATTTTCCCACGGTCTGCATTGAGGAGAACCCGTCCACTCTCCGTGTGTTGCATTATGGGTGTTGTACGCGAAATTTAAAATTACCTTATTCTTTTCCGGTATATATCGTACCAAGAAGCAGAACCAAGCACGCAGTTAACTCATTGAACGCTTGGTGTGATGTCAGACAAAAGTTTAGCCTTATCTGGGCTGATAAGAGCCTCAACTTTTTTTACTATTTTTCAACGTACGATTCGGTGAAGCCAATGGACCAAATGAATTTTCATTCACGGTAAAAAATAAATTTAAATTTCGCGCCACCGCACCCATAATGCAACACACGCCAAGTAGTTGGCTTCCCCTCAATACAGACCGTGAGAAAAAATTTTTGCCCGTTTCTGACCCATTTGGACGAAGAGTGAAAAAGAAAGCATAGTGCAGTTTAAATTTCCCGCTGCCATACCCGCTCAGCGGAGATTTACAAAGAAACGTTCATCAACATAAGGGCCATATAAAAGTTTGTTGGACTAAAGGTAGTGCGCTCGTAATCGTATAGAATAATAACATTCGGGTCAACAACGCACACCATTTATATTCTTTGCTTAGGATTGTTGTACATTTACCTAAAACCGGCGCCACTCGGAGGTCACTTTGTGAGGGCTATATATAGCCGATCGCAAGTATACACCTTTTATTGCTTTTCACTTTACCATCAAAAAGTGTTAAAAAACGCGTTAGGCTTAGCTTCAGAGAACCGAGAAGTAAAAAGATTAATCTTGCTTTCGGCTATATATGCCCCTCACTAAGCAACCTCCAAGTGGTGCGGGTCGGATCATTTACGGACACACACATTAAACAGTTAAGACACAAGGCGCACCTCTACGGTCTCGGCGTAGCTAATCTATGCGGTAACGAGCGTATTACCTTTAAATAAAGAAACCTCTCTGTGCCACACTTTCTGCTGTTTCTGGCAGATTGAGCCCAGCAACGTGTGTCATCGATGCCATAAGCACGCCCTTCTGAACTCATGACCTGCCCAGATCCAGGTAACCTATGACAGCGTGTGTCTCCGCTTTCGTTCCCTCACCGTTGATGGCGCTGGAATAACAACAGAGCTCAGTTTTTACTCAAGCGCCGTCCAAATCATCGCACAATTGAGTGGTTGGTTGGTGGATGGATGGATGGATGGATGGATGGATGGATGGATGGATGGATGGATGGATGGATGGATGGATGGCTGGATGGATGGATGGATGGATGGATGGATGGATGGATGGATGGATATGGCTGTACCCTTTAGATCGGGCTGTGGCTAGTGCCACCAAGCCGTAATATTTAATGAACTCAAAACTATATTTATTTATTTTTTTCCTTAAAAAGTGAGTTTGAGGATTCGTACTTTGCAGTGAAGAGTTTAATTTTCACTCGTGCCTTGATTTTAGCCACCAATCAGATAACCTCCTTCTAGTTAAGTCTACTTGCTTAAAGTCTATTTTGCCCTCCCTGTCCCTAAACCCCAGTGCTTTGAAAAACTCTGCGCCATCATCCTGAACTATAGGGTGAAGCCCTTTACAGAACATTATCAAGTGTTCGGCAGTTTCTTCTTCCTCTCCACACGCACTGCATACTGTGTCTACCCCTTCGTATTTGGCCCGATATGTCTTGGTTCGCAGTACTCCCGTCCTTGCCTCAAACAGTAGAGAACTACCCCGAGTATTATCATAGATCCTTTCCTTGGCAATGTCCTGCTTAAAAGTTCGATAGATCTCTAGTGCGGACTTCTTAATCATGCCCCTTTTCCACATGTCAGTCTCCGTTTCCTTCACTTTCTTCTTAACCGATAGTTCTTTTTGGTTTGGCCACCTGCTGTTTTCTAAGTATTTACCAGTCAACTTCCTGGTTCGCTTCCTCCATTTTGTATCGACATTCTTCATGTACAAGTAGCTGAAAACCTTCCTAGCCCAACGCTCCTCCCTCATTTCTCTCAATCGCTTCTCAAATTTTATCTCGCTGCTAGCTTCCCTGCCCTCAAATGACGTCCATCCCATATCACCTTGTACTCCCTGATTGGTGTATTCCCGTGAGCTCCTAAAGCAAGCCTACCTATTCCACGTTGCTTAATTTCTAATCTTGCTAGAACTTCTGATCTCATGCACAAGACCGCATTGCCGAACGTCAGCCCAGGAACCATGACCCCTTTCCATATTCCTCTAACAACACCATACCTATTGTAATTCCACAGTGCCCTATTTTTCATCACTGCTGCATTCCTGTTACCTTTAGTCGTCACGCATATTTCGTGTTCCCTCAGGTACTCGGTCCCATTGCTTATCCATACGCCCAGATATTTGTATTTATCTGTTATCTCTAGCGTGACGTCCTGTATCCTAAGCTCACCACCTTCGTTGTCATTGAAAATCATGACTGCTGATTTTTCCTTACTGAATCTAAAATCAAACCTATCTCCCTCATTACCGCAGATGTCTATCAATCTCTGCAAATCTTCCTTGTTGTTGGCCATTGGCACTATATCATCTGCGTACATTAATGCTGGTAGTGCCTGATCAATAAGTTTTCCTTGTTTGACTAAAGAGAGGTTGAAGCCCAGCCCACTTCCCTCTAATTTTGCCTCTAATCCTTGTAGGTACATCATGAATAATAAGGGTGACAGGGGGCACCCCTGCCTAAGCCCCCGTTTTACCTCTGCAGGCTTGGATACCTGTTTTTTCCACTTTATAACTACCTTGTTACCTTTATAGATACCCTTTAAAAGATTATTGACTACATGTTCCACGCCTAGTGTGTCCAGTATTCCCCACAAGTCCTCTTGAACCACGCTAGCGTACGCTCCCTTGATATCGAAGAATGCTAGCCACAGGGGCCTGTGTTCCTTTTCTGCTATTTCGACGCACTGCGTCAGTGAGAACAGATTGTCTTCCAACCTCCTGTGTTTCCGAATTCTGCAGTTCCCCCAGCACCCCCTCATCTTCTATCCATGCCTGCAGTCTTTCCTTTATAATCTGCATCGCCAGCCTGTAGACCACTGATGTCACTGTTATAGGACGGTAGTTGTTTATGTCAGCTTTGTCCCCCTTTCCTTTATAGATCATGCTCATCCTGCTAAGTTTCCATCCATCGGGAACTTCACCATCGATTACTATTTTGCTCACTGCCTCTCTCAAAGCCTGCTTAGACTTCGGACCTAATGTCTTTATCAGCCTAATTGGAATGCCATCTGGGCCTGTTGATGTACTACTAGGAACCCTTTTCTCAGCCCTTTCCCACTCTCGTTGTGAAAATGGAGCCATTGCACCACTTAATTCGTCCTTGTCTATTGTGGTGCATAAAGTACTTCTTTGTTGAAATTTTTCTGTCACCCTTGCTCCTATATATTCAATAGCTTCGTCCCCTTCTAGCCTGGCACCTTGGGCTGTAGTTATAAAACTCTGCTCTAGGCTCGTCTCACTTCTTAGGGAGTTTAGATGGTTCCAAAATTTCGCAGCTGCCTTTCTATCTTTTTTATGTACTTCTGCCAGCCACTGAACTCCCTTTCTTCTAATCTTTTCATTGATCAGAAGGGATGCAGCCCTTCTACAGCTTAGAAAGGTTTCCCATTTTCTTTCAACATCATCTCTCGGTTCACTCCGTTGCTTAGCATGTCTGTGTTCCCTAGAGGCTTCCTGACGTTTTGCTATGCCTCTCTTAACTTCCTCATCCCACCAACTTTTGTGTTTGTGTCTTCTTTTCCGGGGTGACTTGTTACGCGTCTTAGCAAGCTCTAGCTCAAAGAGTCTAATTAGATTCATGTATGTCCACACTGTCTTATTATCCTCCGTGATTAATTTCTCAATTTGTTTAGTGGCTATTTCAATTTGCCTTTCTGAATAAAAATTTTCCTGTAGTTGCTCATCTTGTCTCCTTCCCACTTTCACTGCTCTTCCAAAACTTAGCTTGATACGTTTGTGATCACTACCCAGACTTCTGGAGCCACCTTCATCTATGTGCATTCCCCTGAGCTTACCATACATCCTATGTGACATCAGTGCATAATCTATCGTCGACTGCAGCCTTCCTACCTCCCATGTTATTTGCCCTTCACACTTCTCGGCACTGTTGCAAACGATCAAATCAAGCCTTTCACACATATCCATGATCATTTCGCCTGTCGAGTCGGTATACCCATCTATATCTTCTATGTGCGCATTCATGTCTCCTGGTATAATTATCTCGCACTCTCTTCCTAACTCCTGAATGTCCTTTGATATACACTCTACCATTGCCTGGTTTTCCTCTCTGGCCTTTGCTCCCGTCCACAAGTACACGAAACCAGGGAGTGTCATTTGACCTGCCACTTTCCCTTTTAGCCATAAATGTTCCTTGCACTCCTGCTTGACCCTTTGCCAGTCTGTACTTTTATGAATGAATGCCCCAATACTACCCCCCTTTCTGCTGCCTTCTGTTCTGTTACAATATTCCCACGCGTAGTCCGGATTGTTCGGAGGTTGTTCCATGTCCCTGAGATGTGTTTCTACAAAACCGTATACCATCGGCCTCTCTCCCCTTAGCTGTTCTTCTATCTCTTCCTACTTCAGCCTGTTCCTACCACCCTGCATGTTAATATACCCTATGTCTGAATGGGCTCGGCGCTCGTGGCTACGTCTATTTATGCCCCGGACTCTACCTATCTTAGACATTGGTGCCACTTTGGAATCGTATCTGTCCATAACACCTGTCGAAGAGTCTCCCTGGTTGTTTTCCTCGTTACTAGCTATCCTGCACCCCGAAGGGCTCGCTTGCCTCCCAAAAAAGCTACTGCGCGTCCTGCAAGTCGCCAACCCACCTTATGACCTAGTCGCCCATCGAAGTGAATTCTGTCTCGTTTAAAACCACCCCACCTATGCACCTCTCTGTTTATTTCCACCACCTCAAAGCCTTTCTCTCGACTCATCCGCCATATCTCTTGGTTTGCGTTGACAACCACTCTTTGCAGGTTGCTATCACGCACCGGTACCTCCGGTATCGTGCATATCACTACCTGTACCTTAGGAGAAGTGGCGCGCATGTCATCGACGCCTTTCGCCAATGTGGCTGCTAGTCCTGCTGTATCTTCATTTAAGACATCGTTTAAACCACCTGAAATTATCACGAGGTTTCGTCTATCAGCAGTAGTTTTGAGTTTTGCGCTCGCTTGCCTCATGACTGCTTCAAGCTTGCGTCCTGGGAACGCCCCTACTGCAACCCTCTTGTCACCTCTTACCCTCTCTTTGACGGCTTCTGTGCATCGATTCAAATTCGAGTCCCCGGCGATTATCACATGCTGTGACTTTTTAGCTGGAGCGTCCTGCACCTGGGGGCTACTTGCACCAGTGACGCTGGCTGCTTTGTCCCCTCCCAGCCCCACCACTACCTCGCTGAAGCTGGGCCTTGCGACAGTTGAACCGGCTAAACCTGTTTTTTCCAAACTTGCTTGTTCTTCCTTCTCCACCGTTCTGGTTGCCGGTTCTCTACTGTTATCTCTGCAGGCCGCTTCTTTGTTCACTTTCGCTAGTGCTTCCTCGGTGGACTTCAGTCTTTCTCCCATTGCCCTCGTTTTCTCTTGCTCTGTCGCCAACGCAGTCTCGAGCTCATCGATTCTCACCAGCAGTTCACTTTGGGCAACCATCATTTCCTCCATTTTTTCCTCGACCTCACATTGCCTACACTTCGCGTCCACCTCTTCTCTATCCGCTTCTACGCTTGAGTCCACTTTCAAACCCACTCCACATCCTGAACACTTTACAGTCTTTTTAACCATGTCTTTCTGATACCAATTGTCCCTATACTCGATAATAACTAAACTAGAGCCGTGCACTACGAAAAAAAAAAGAAAGTCTAAGCTCTACTACAAAAATTTGCGTGTTCAATGTACGCGCACCTCCCCCACGGAGTGGCAAAAGAACAAAAACAACAAAAAAATTTCAAACACACACACCCGCACTAACTAATAAATACCTGGTGAATGGCCCCCCAAAAAGCCGTACCATAAAATTAGTGCTATGAAGATTTCAACCGCTGCCTTATAATTATAAAGACAAGCTCAAAACATGCAAAAACCCTTATCTGCGCAGTCGATCCGGAGCGCTCGAAAAACACGTCCATCCACCGTGACAGCCCGAACAGGACGATGGATGGATGGATGGATGCTATGAGCGTCCCCTTTATAACGGGGTGGTGACAAGTATGCCACCAGGCTCGACAAAAAAAAACCTTTTTTTCTTTTTTTTATGTTGGCCTAATGCCTCTACTTCGATAAATTCTATCTTAATGGAAAAAAAGGTAAATTTTCAGCTTAAGTTCTCTGCCATTTACGGCACACTGTCCATATTTTATTTTTCCAATATTTATTTTTGTCCTTTTTCTCTAATTTTCTGCCACCAATACTCTAACCGTCTCTTACTTATTTCAATCGCGGGTGTGTTCAGCTTTCCATTGTTGTCCCTAAAACCCAAGGCTTCCTGTAGGCTCGTGCCCAAACGTACACCTGGGTGGATATCTCCACATTCAATCAGAACATGCTCCGCCGTTTCCTTATCTTTCCCGCAGCATGTGCATTGTTCTTCTTCTTTACTGAATCTTGCTTTATAACTACGCGTTCTAAGGCAACCCGATCTCGCTTCAAACAGTAAAGCGCTTCCCCTTGAATTATCGTAAAATGCCTCCCTCCTTATTTCATTTTTGCCCTTTCGGTAGTTACTCAAAGCCGGTTTTTTCTCCATAGCTGCCATCCAGTAAATCCTCTCCGCCTCCCTGACTTTTCCCTTAACGCTCTTTGTTGACATATGGCTTACAATACCAGCCGTATATTTACTAGTGAGTCTTCTAGTTCTTTTTCTCCACTGTGTGTCCACGCTCTTCCTATACAAATAACGGAACACCTTCTCTGCTCATCTACTCTCCTTCATATTTCTTAGCCTTTCTTCGAACCTTATTTTGCTCTGCGCTTCCCTCGCCTCAAAACCTGCCCACCCCATATCGCCCTTTACAGCCTCGTTTGTCGTCTTCCCGTGAGCACCCAACGCGAGGCGTCCCACAGTCCTTTGATTTACATCCATTCCCGATTGCACCTCTGCCCTCATGCACACCACTGAGTTCCCAAAAGTAAGCCCTGGAACCATTACACCCTTCCACAGACCTCGAAGCACCTCATACCTATTGTATCCCCACAACGCTCTGTGCTTCATTATTGCCGCATTCCTCTTTCCTTTTGCTGCCGAGGCTTTTTCCTGTACCTCCATGTATCTATCACTCTCATTTACCCATACTCCAAGGTACTTGTATTCACTTACCCTCGGTATTTCTTGGCCTTGTATGGACACCGTCTGATCACAGGGATCATTGAATACCATCAATCCACACTTCGTTACACTGAATCCTAGTCCAAGAGCTTCACCTTCCCTTCCGCATATATTCGCCAGCTGCTGTATATCATCTCGACTGTCCGCAAATAAGACGATATCGTCCGCATAAAATAAACCTGGAAGCTTCTGCTCAATCATCATGCCGCCCTGTTTGTGTGACAGATTAAAACCAATGTTGCTACCTTCTAGCGCTTTTTTCCATACTCACCATGTACAGCATGAATAACAGCGGGGACAAAGGACATCCCTGTCTCAGACCCTTGCTAACCTCAACGTTCTCTTTGCTACGCATTCCTTCCCACTCTATGCAAACTGTATTTTCTCGGTATATCTCCCTCAAAAGCTGTATACAGTCGTCGCCCATGCCCATTCCTTTCAATATATCCCACAAAATTTCCTGATTAACGTTGTCGTATGCCCCAGTGATGTCTAGGAAAGCCACGTACAAGGGCCTATTCTCTATTTTAGATATTTCTATACACTGAGTGAGAACAAACAGGTTATCGTCTAACCGCCTGTCGACTCGAAATCCGTTCTGAAGTTCTCCCAAAATATCGTTATGTTCGGCCCATGTTTCTATTTTCATTTTTAGTGCTTGCATCGCCAACCTGTATAGTACCGATGTAATGGTTAGTGGTCTATACGAGCGAATCTTGTCCTTTTCTCCCTTGCCTTTATAGATTAAGTTCATTCTACTTTGTCGCCAACTGTCCGGTATTTGTCCGTCCTTTAAGCTTTTTTCTACTGCTTTTAACAATGCGTCTTTAGTGTTATGTCCTAGTTCGTTAATGAGGCTAACGGGAATCCCATCTAAACCCGCGGCAGTGCGCTTTGGAATTTTTCCTTCGGCCTTTTTCCAGTTGAAATTATCAAGTACTAGCTCTTCCTCTGTTGCTTTCTCCACCACACTTTTACTCACCGGGGAGATCCCCTGGACGCTCTTTTGAAACGAATCGGCTGTTACCTTTTGGATGTAACCTAGCGCTTCGTACCCTTCCAATTGATTTCCTCCTTCATCTAGAATATGTTGTTGCGTTGTGACAGACTTCCTACCAAGCGCCTTTATGTGGCTCCAAAAAATCCTAGGCGCGGCCTCCTTTTTTTCGTGTATCTCTGTCATCCAGCGTTCACTTTCACCTTTAATTTTTGCCTCTACCAATTTCTGTACAAGGGATTTTTTCTCTAAATATATTTCCCATATTTTTTTGACTTCGTCCCGCGGCCGCTTCTCCTTTTTTGCCTTTCTATGCTCCCGTGATGCTTCGCGTCGCTTCTCGATCGCCTCCCGGATTTCCTTGTTCCACCAACTTTTTGGCTTCCTTTTTCCTTTCCAGCAAACAGTTTTCTTCTCTTTCCCTATCTCCTTCGTCATTAGATGTAACAGCTCACTATACTCCCAGTCCTTGCCTGGTATTTCGCCTACTTCTTCCTCGACTCTTGCGGCTATATTTATTATTTGTTTGTCATTTAAATACGAGCTGCCAGACTTTGATTCCATGCTCATATTTTCAGTTTCGTATCCCATTTGTAATGTTATTCGTTTATGATCACTACCCAAGCTGTTAATGCCTTCCTCGTCTATCCTCATTTCTGTCAGTTTGTGGTAAATTCGTTCAGTCATGAGACAATAATCAATACTTGATTGCTTGTTTCCGACTTCCCATGTGATCTGGCCGTCACATTTATGCCCCGTGTTAACTATCTCCAGACTATGCTGCTCGCAAAGATCTAGTAATAACTTCCCATTGGTGTCTGAATATCCGTCAAGGTCATGTATGTGGGCATTCATGTCCCCTAGAAGGATGATTTCGGCCCCATTACCAAATTCCTTAATATCCGCACTCATGCAATCCACTATCTCCTGATTCTTTTCTCTGCAGTTATTCCCCGTCCACAAGTAGGCTACCCCTAGCCACGTTTCCTTTCCACCTACTGTGCCCAGAACCCAGAGGTGCTCTGAACACGTCTGTTTCACTCTAACCCATTTGGCTCCGCGATGAATTAGCATTCCTACACCCCCACCTTTCCTTTCCGATATGGTCCTGTTACACCCTTCCCAAACATAATTTTCAATATGTGGTGGCTCTTCCAAGTCTCTAAGGTGTGTTTCTGTAACCGCATACACGCCTATCTGTTCTTTGTTTAACTGCTCCTCAATCTCTAACCATTTTGCCTTCTTTCTGCCACCCTGCATGTTTATGTAACTAATTGCAACACGCGCCTTTTTCCTTTTTCTTTTACCTTTTTTCTGGTTTTTTCGCAATTCTACCTGTCAAAGCGTCCTCCTGGTTGTTTTCCCTGTTACGAGCTACCCCGGACTCCGAAGGGCCCGTGAGCCCCCCAAAAAAGCTACTGCGCGTCCTGCCAGTCGCCAGCCCACCTCGTGTCCAAGCCTCTTATCGAAATGAATCTTGTCTCTTTGGAATCCACCCCACCTGTGCACTTCCCTGTTTAAATCCACTACCTCGAAACCCTTCTCTCGACTAATTCGCCATATCTCTTTGTTTGCGTCGACAACCGCTCTTTGCAGGTTGACGTTGCGTACTGGTACTTCCGGTACTGTGCATACTACAATTTGCACCTGGGGGGACACGGCGCGCATGTCATCCACCCCTTTCGCCAAGGTCGTCGCTAGTCCTGACGATTCTTTTTTCAGGACGTCATTTAGCCCTCCCGCAATTACAACGAGGTTACGATTGTTAGCTTTAGCTGCGAGTTGTTCACCCGCTTGACTCATTACTGTCCCCAGCGTTTGTCCTGGGAACGTCCCTATCGCAACTCTCTTGTCGCCTTTCACCCTTTCTTTGATTGCCGCTGCGCATCGGACTAAATTTGAGTCACCGGCGATGATGACCTGTTCAGACATTCCTTCTGAAACCTGCACCTGGCTGCTGACTAGGTGACTAGCGTGAGTCACGGCTGCTGGTTTGCTCCCTCCCTCCCTCAAAACTACTTCCCGGTAGCTGGGCCCTGTGGCCAATGTATCTGCCTTTGTCATGCCTGTTTCCTTCATCTCTCCCGCACGGGGGGTCGTCGCCATAATGCTTCCGCCGTCACCTGCGTCTTCGTTCCCTTTCACGACCTTCGATAGGCCCTTCTCGGCTGCCTGGAGCCTTTCTTCCATGGCTGACGTTTTCTCTCGCTCCTTCGCCAATGCATTCTCCAGCTCTGCGATTTTCTCCATGAGCCCACTCTGGACCGCCATCATATTTTTCATTTTCTCCTCGAACTCGCACTGTCTACACTTGGCGTCATCTTCTGCTTTCTCCTCCGCACTAACTTCCACCTTCCACCCTACCCCGCACTCTGAACACTTTACGGTCTTTTTGACCATGGCTAGCTCAGTTTACCGATGCCCACGTGTTATAAAACTGTACTAAAATACACTGGTCTAAGCCAAAAAGAACCACAATAATAAATAAATACGCTACACTTCACAGCACCTGCGCATGCACGTGGTCGGTCTACGCGCAGGCCTCAGCCACGTGGTGGCTGGAGAAAAAAAAGACACAGTACAAAATACTAAAAAAAACGTACACCGTAATAGACCTAATCAAGCTTTACGCTAGCGCCTTACGTTCTCATAACGCTACATACAGAGGCAAGCTGGAAACATGCAAAACCAGGTTATACGTAGCGCCACCAGTGGTGAGCGGTTGAACGAAAGCTGGGAACAGTCACTCCTATAGGACACCTACCATGTGGACATGTCAGGAATACAGTAGGGTTTGTTTTATTGGCATCAAATCGCGCACTTTGGTGGACTTAATTTGCAAGAAAACACTAGTAAATGTGGCATATCGAGGTGAGTTTGATTAAAAGAACTGCGCTCGCTATCACATGGATTGGCCATGCCAAGGCCGTAGAAGAGCGACTTGTGTCTTTACTGTGTAAAGTGTGCGTCCACTTATATCCCCACCGGTGCCACTTGGTGGTCGCTTAGGAAGGGGTATATATAGTCGATAGCAAGAACACCCTTTTTACTCTTTTGTCCTCTGACGCTAAACCTAACGCGTTATTGCCACATTTTTAGCATACAGTTAAAAGTGATAAAAAGCAAATACTTGCGATCGGCTATATATAGCCCTCACAAGGCGACCTCAGAGTGGTGCCGGTTTTAAGCCAATATGCAACAACAGTATACAAATAATATACAAGTTGTGCTTTAATTATTTAGCAGGAACTAATCAATGCCATTATTAGCGCATAGCCTTTAGTCGAACAAATCTATATATGCCTCTTATCTTGATGAAATTTTTTTCCTAAATTCCGCGGAGTGGACATGGCAGCGGAAAATTCAAGCTGCACCACGCTATCTTGTTCATTTTTCGTCCAAAGATGTCAGAAACGGGCAAAAAAATTTTCCCACGGTCTGCATTGAGGAGAAGCCCTCCACTCTCAGTGTGTTGCATTATGGGTGTTGTGGCGCGAAATTTAACATTACCTTACTCTTTTCCGGCATATTTCGTACCACGAAGCAGAACCAAGCACGCAGTTAACTCTTCAACGCTTGGTGTGATGCCAGACAAAAGTTTAGTCTTATCTGGGCTGATAAGAGCGTCTACTTTTTGACTATTTTTCAACGTGCGATTCGGTGAACCCAATGGACCAAGAGAATTTTCATTCAGTGAAAATAAATCTAAATTTCACGCCACCGCACCCATAATGCAACACACGGCAAGTTGTTGGCTTCCCCTCAATACAGACCGTGGGAAATATTTTTTGCCCGTTTCTGACACATTTGGACGACGAGAGAACAAGATAGCATAGTGCAGTTTAAATTTCCTGCTGCCATACCCGCTCTGCGGAGATTTACAGAGAAAAGTTTATCAACATAAGGGCCATATAGACGTTTGTTGGACTAAATGTAGTGCGCTCATATACGTATAGAATAATAATATTTGGGTCAATAACGCACACCATGTATATTCTTTGCATAAGATTGTTGTACATTTGCTCAAAACCGGCACCACTCGGTGGTCGCTTTGTGTGGACTATATATGGCCGATCGCAAGTATACACCTTTTATCACTTTTCACTTCACCCTCAAAAAGTGTCAAAACAACGCGTTAGGCTTAGCTTCAGAGAACCGAGAAGTAAAAAAGGTTAATCTTGCTATCGGCTATATCAATACCCCTTACTAAGCAACCTCCAAGTGGTGCGGGTCGGGTCTTTTGCGGACGCACACTTTAAGCAGTTAGTACAGAAGGCGCACCTCTATGGCCTCAGCGTAGCTAATCTATGCGGTAACGAGCGTATTACCTTTAAATAAACAAACCTCTCTGTGCCACACTTTCTGCTGTTTCTGGCAGATTGAGCCCAGCAAAGTGTGTCATCGATGCCATAAGCACGCCCTCCTGAACTCATGACCTGCCCAGATCCAGGTAACCTATGGCAGCGTGTGTCCCCGCTTTCGTTAACTCACCGTTGATGGCGCTGGAATAACAACAGAGCTCAGTTTTTACTACAGCACCGTCCAAATCGTGGCACAATTGAGTGGTGCAGGTTATACGTAGCGCCACCAGTGGTGAGCGGTTGAACGAAAGCGGGAGCAGTCGCTCCCATAGGACACCTACCATGTGGACAGGTCAGGAATGCAGTAGAGTTTGTTGTTATGGCATCGAATCGCGCACTTTGGTGGACTCAATCTGCCAGAAACACCAGTAAATGTGGCATATAGAGGTGAGTTTGATTAAAAGAACTGCGCTCGCTATCGCAATGATTGGCTACGCCAAGGCCGTAGAGGTGCGCCTTGTGTCTTTACTGTGTAAAATGTGCGTCCGCTTATATCCCCACCGGTGCCACTTGGTGGTCGCTTAGACAGGGGTATATATAGCCAATAGCAAGAACATCCTTTTTGCTCTTTTGTCCTCTGACGCTAACCCTAACGCATTTTTGCCACATTTTTAGCATACAGTTAAAAGTGATATAAGGTAAATACTTGGCTATATATAGCCACCACAAGGCGACATCCAAATGGTGCCTGTTTTAAGCCAATATGCAACAACATTACACAAATAATACACATCTTGTGTTTTAATTATTTAGCAGGGACTAATCAATGTCATTATTGGCGCATGACCTTCAGTCGAACAAATCTATATATGCCCCTTATCTTGATGAAGTTTTCTTCCTAAATTCCGCAGAGTGGGCCTGGCAGCGGAAAATTCAAACTGCACCACGCTATCGTGTTCATTTTTCGTCCAAAGGTGTCAGAAACGGGCAAAAAAATTTCTCACGGTCTGCATTGAGGAGAAGCCGTCCACTCTCCGTGTGCTGCATTATGGGTGTTGTGGCGCGAAATTTAAAATTACCTTACTCTTTTTTGGTATATATCGTACCAAGAAGCCAAACCAAGCTCGTAATTAACTCACTCAACGCTTGGTGGGATGTCGCACAAAAGTTTAGCCTTATCTGGGCTGATAAGAGCCTCAAACTTCTTACTATTTTACATGTGATTCGGTGAAGCCAATGGACCAAGGGAATTTTCATTCACAGTGAAAAATAAATATAAAATTCGCGCCACCGCACACATAATGCAACACACGGCAAGTAGTTGGCTTCCCTTCAAAACAGACCGTGGGAAAAAATTTTTGCCCGTTTCTGACACATTTGGACAAAGAGTGAACAAGATAGCATAGTGCGGTTTAAATTTCCCGCTGCCATGCCTGCTCTGCGAAAATTTACAGAGAAAAGTTTATCAACATAAGGGCCCTATACATTTTTGTTGGACTAAAGGTAGTGCGCTCGTAATCGTATATAATAGTACCGTTCGGGTCAGTAACGCACACCATGTATGTTCTTTGCATAAGATTGTTGTACATTTACCTAAAACTGGCACCACTCGGAGGTCGCTTTGTGAGGGCTATATGTAGCCGATCGCAAGTATACACTTTTTATTGCTTTTCACTTTACCCTCCAAAAATGTCAAAAAACGCGTTAGGCTTAGCTTCAGAGGACCGAGAAATAAAAAGGTTAATGTTACTATCGGCTATATATACCCCTCACTAAGCAACCTCCAAGTGGTGCTGGTGGGTCCATTTGCGGACCTCCGTTGGATACCGGTTTCAAGCTACTGTATAGAAAGCTTGCGTAATGCATATACAATGTGTACGTGATTGCCTAGCCTTGTTTAATGTATGCGATTATGAGCACTGTACCTTGAATCAAACAAAGCTCTGATTGTGCTTCATCATCGTGAACTCTTGTGCGTTTTTCTCTGCAAGTAAGAAAGACGCTACAACGGGAAACGTAAAATGCGCGACTCTTTCTTGCTCATATTTCGTCCAAATATGTCAGAAAAACAGGCAAGAAAAATTTTCCCACGGTCTGTATTGAGTAAAAGCCAACCGCTTGCAATGTGTTGCATTATGGGCGCGTTGTCGGGAAATTTTAAAACACGTTACGCTTATCCGGCATATCTATCGTGCCAAGGAGCCGAACCAATTACGCAGTTGATTCCATCAACGCAAGGCTTGAGGCAACATTTCGTCTTATCGGGCTGATAAGGGCCTCAACTTTCTAGACTTGTTTTTCACGTTTGGTGCGGTGAAGCCAACCCACCAGTAGAGTTCCGATTTTAGAAGCCTGTTTGTTGTGGCTTCGATCATACACTCATGTGGTCTTGCCCTGCCAGGGACACCAGGAAAACGGGCACTGAAGTGTGTTTCATTCAAGGAACTGGGCTGATTAATGCTTGGATTACGTTCACCGAGGCCATTGAGGTTCACCTTGTTTGTTTACTCTGTATAGGTGCCGTCCTGGAGAGAAAATCCGGTGCCACATCGAGTTCGTATTCGTGAAGCTATATATTCGATACCCACATTATGCGTGATTTTATTACACTCAGCCAAGTAAATGGCGCACGTTTAATTGCTCAAAGTGAACACAGGCCATATACTGGCTCATAGCTTTATGTACCCCTTCGAAAACGACCTCCGAATTGTGCCAGTTCCAAACTGTTGTACAGCTCTTTTACGCAACGGATACACAAGGTATATACCTGGGTATACCTCTATATATATAAAGGTGTAGGTGTAGGGGGTATATACAAGGCAATACTAAGCAACCTCCGATTTCCCGATGCTCGTCAGTGCTTTACAAGTGAGCATTGTGGCACACAAGGCAGCATCATGCAATGGCTTCTGCGACACAGAAGAGATGTATATTGAAAATAGTGGGATCACATGCGCAACTTCAATCGTAGGCTTACTTACTGATTCATATCCGACACTTCACAGAACTTGAAGCAATAGATAGAGAAATAGACACTTATACATAGGGGGCTGCAAATCGCAAGCAAAATGTTGCGCTTAGGCTGCAGGTATGTTCCCAAGATCTTACATGCCCACTGACAGGGCAAAGCGTGCTATTCCGATAGCTAAGTTGGAAACACTCCTAGATTTTTCAACCGCTGACTCGTTTATTTCGTCCAATGATTGTCTTAAAGGGCCCCTGAACCCCTCCGATATTTTCCCAGACGTATCAAGTAAACAAGCGCATTGCGTGCAGAATGCCATCACGATGAACGATACCACAAGCACTGCGCCTGCCTCTCTACAGGGGTGGCATGAGGATTGTGTATGGGGGGGGCACCCACTATGGAGTTTTTTAGTGGGTCACGTAGTCTAGAATTCAAGGCGCCGTTTTGAATATGTACGTCTCCTCTTAGGGAAATCGGAGTGCGCGCGGAGGACGCAATCTCTGATACGAGGGAAACTGGCACTCTGCTGGAGACACCCCACCCCACCCCATCCGACTGGTAACTGCCAGTAACAATTGGTGGCCAAACTTACCTTTGTAAAAGCTTCCCCGTGAATTCACCAATTTATTGGAGTGATTTTGGGACATATCAGCTCTGGAAACATTACTTCGACCTTCCAATTTGCTAGTCAGCTACTGTCTACACAATTGACTTGCCTTTATTCCAGCATTTCGGAATGCCAGAACCTCCATCCACTGTACTCTAGAACCAAAGTTGCTCAGTTAGGTAATGATCCCAGCAGGTATGAAAGAGCTGTACGACATCAAACATGGCCCGCGAAAGTGAAAATTCAGGTACGCCCAGTCCCAATAGACAGATGCTCTTTCAGTGCTTTACAAGTGAGCATTGTGGCACACAAGGCAGCATCATGCAATGGCTTCTGCGACACAGAAGAGATGTATATTGAAAATAGTGGGATCACATGCGCAACTTCAATCGTAGGCTTACTTACTGATTCATATCCGACACTTCACAGAACTTGAAGCAATAGATAGAGAAATAGACACTTATACATAGGGGGCTGCAAATCGCAAGCAAAATGTTGCGCTTAGGCTGCAGGTATGTTCCCAAGACTAGCTTGCTTGTCTGAATGACCCCTTAGCATCAAGTTTCGAAAATAGATTTCCTAACGCTGTTATTTTCTGAACATTTGTTTGGATGCCAATTTGTTAGCGTATCGTTGAACCTTAGCAATATATCGTTCTAATGTTTCACAAACTACTCCATGAATCTCATTTATAAAGGGTCACACTGCTACAAAGGGCCGCAGTAGTTGGCAAGGCCGGTCGTTCAGACAAGTGCTCTACCAGTTGAACACAAGTGTGCTATAATTACGAAAAACATTGAGTGTATGTTTAATATAAACAAAACTTAGCAAACACTATTTTGGAACAGAAAGAATGCACATCACAACAGCAGAAGCCCTATGAGAAATCACACTGGGAAGGTGCAAGTATAGTCTGGAATAAAATATTGTAACTATCAGAATTCACACTTCACTGGGCAAAGACGACATATGGTAGCACTAGGGATGCATACTCTCAATCGAACAAACCTTGTAGCAAAGATACGTCTTAGACGAAGGAAGGGAAAAAAATACAAGGGCAGAAGCTTACGTGTACCTTATAAATCAGAAGCAATGCAGGACAGGAACAATGCAAAGCAGCATATGTGCACAGCAGCCAGTAAAAGGCAATTAAAAAAAACATTTGCAAACAGTTTTATTGAAGGATGTAACACTAAAGAATTCAAATATCGGAACTCTACTAGACTGAATGATACAACTTCACAAGACAGCAGCATTTCCTTCTTAAAAGCATGATACACACAAGCCTGCACCAATCAATATGTACTACAGACTGACTTCAACAGATGAATGGCTGGCGACCTAACCCATTGGAGAACATTGTCGAGTACTTGAACAGAACTATTCATTAGTCACTAAGGTGACTGGCTGTTATACTTCAGTTATCTCGGCAGGCACCTACAATTCCCCAATCTGCAACCTATCAATGTTTTAGAGCTTGAAGACTAAAAGTCTTCACTCAAAGTTAAGAACCACGATTTGCTGCTACACTTTACATATTATGGCCTGGCCCATGTATATATTTTCTACAACATCACACAAATATCGCAGGATCAGACAACACAAAAGGTAAACAATACGAGTCAAACGTTTGAAATAGGCTCCTATCTGACTGCTTGTTTTTGTCATGATTATGGTTGTACCCCTATACCCCTGCAGTCACTGCACGCTTTCTTGCATAGTTATAATCTTACATGCCCACTGACAGGGCAAAGCGTGCTATTCCGATAGCTAAGTTGGAAAGCATATACCAGCAGAAGCTTGAGGGAAAGATACAAGCAGTACTTGGATGATGTTGTGGACTATAAGCAACTGGCTAAGTGATAACATTATACCATATAATAATGCTCCGAATGCCGTCCAACCACGATGCCCGAAGCAAACGGATTCTGAAGAGGTGAAGAATCTAGATCTTGCACCCTACGGTTCGGGATGGTTAAGGTGAACTACTTAATTGTACGAAGAACGTGCTGAGAAGGTCCGCACAGTAACCTCAAGACCAAACTAAAGGAGCACCATGTTGAGCCGTGTATGACTCATATGAAACAGTGTTGCCCAAGACTTACCAAGCGCATGCGCACACACAGAATAAAGCTTCCTTGTCTTATAGAAAGATGAATTTTTTCCAGGTTCACAAGCTTTTCGAGCAGCTTGATGCAAACCAGCATAGATATATCACGACATTGCACAATGTGAACGGATGCCACTATCATAACAGAAACGTTTTATATGCCATAGCAAGAATTCCATATGTTTCCGTAATATACTTATGGAAAACAAATGAATTCTGTGAGCAACCATATACATTTATTGATTGTTGCAAACAGAGGATTAGGCCATATATAGGGCTTAGTAGGGTTTCAATACGGTTGAAGCCATATATACGGCTTAAAACGTGCACATGGGTCTATCAATCGCATTAAAGCCGCATACGTACGGTCATGAAATCTAAACATGATAATGAAACCTCGCACCAAACGCTAAGCTTGCGCCAAATGGGTCACTTATATTTGACATAGTAGTTAAAAACACGATTCACTGTATGGCCCAGGGTAGAACTATAGATAACTGGCATGTCTCACGGAGGCAACAAAAGATGCAGTCTGTCACCCAGTCATCATGCACTGGTGGTTGAAGAGCAATTCAGAAGAGCATCCTCACACAAAATGAATACTGAAGAGAACACGAAAGGAATGGACTTTTTTTTCTTTGATGCATTCACCAGAAGGCAAGCTAAAGGCGAATTCTCGTAAGCATCAGAGACACCATGTCCGCTCGACAGGGGTATCTGGAGTATTGTCTTGCCCATCCAGGAAGCACAGGCCAAACATGAAGACAACTCTGGTTTGGCAAGGAAGAGGCAGGGACCAGGAGGCGAATCCTTGTGGACTTAAGGACGCGATGGCCACCGGATAGGGGTATCTCGAGGATTGTCTAGTCCATCCAAGTTGCGTAGGCTGGATGTAGACGGCGATGTGGGTTTGGACATAGCATCCACTGGACGAGGACCAGAGACTGGAAAGCTGTAAGAACACGAAGATTTTACAAGTAATTGCTTCCAGATACACAGCTAAGGCACGCACGGAAATGAAAGTTCATGGCGGGTCAGGACACCGTATTTGATCATGCGAAATTAGGACTTGGCCTAGAAATGGGCAAGAAAGTGGTATTTATTTTATTCTGGAATCGGTCAACTATTGCACGCAATATTAAAAACTTGTGCTTTTAATTGCAGAGGAGGAAGTCGATTTTTCATTGCCCTAATTTAAGTCAACTACAACACTATCATTAAAGACTATGCCCCCCGTGTTTTCCTTTAGCTAATTGATTTTTCTTGTAGTGCCTAACAAACAGATGAGCCTTTGAATTTTTTTGTTCATAGCGAGCTTAACCCGGCAAAGTTTATACTTTATGCTAACATATGAGCGTTTATTCTTAAGCAGCAATATCGTGCAAAGGTCACGTGCCAGCTTCAGGTAAAAATTTGCACACTCGCCACCTTTCCTGCAAGTGCCCCGCCGCGGTGGTCTAGTGGCTAAGGCACTCGGCTGCTGACCCGCAGGGCGCGGGTTCGAATCCCGGCTGCGGCGGCTGCATTTCCGATGTAGGCGGAAATGTTGTAGGCCCGTGTGCTCAGATTTGGATGCACGTTAAAGAACCCCAGGTGGTCTAAATTTCCGGAGCCCTCCACTACGGCGTCTCTCATAATAATATAGTGGTTTTGGGACGTTAAACCCCACATATCAATCAACCTTTCCTGCAAGTGGTGCTGGCAAACACTCCTAGATTTTTCAACCGCTGACTCGTTTATTTCGTCCAATGATTGTCTTAAAGGGCCCCTGAACCCCTCCGATATTTTCCCAGACGTATCAAGTAAACAAGCGCATTGCGTGCAGAATGCCATCGCGATGAACGATGCCACAAGCCGCAGCACTACAGCCAGCGGGCACGCCACAATTTCAAAAAAAGAAAAACAATACCTTCTCTTGTCCAGTCCCCGCCATTCCCGCCACTGACGTGTGACATCACAAGTGAAACTCGATGACGTGACCACTTTCGATGCTTGCGATTGGCCGAACGACAACCGACGACTTGCAGTCACTCTGCAAACAGCTGTTCACGCGCACCTTGCTGTTCTTGGTCGTGTTGCCGCTTGCGAATCGACATCTGCGGCCCCTAACGTAACACAGTGTTCATACCGGCATGATTCGTAGGGGCACGGGCCAGCACGACAGCAACAGCGGTTAGTCAACGATCAGTGAACCCAGATGACGCACAACACAGTTGACGGCGAGCTGGGTCATCGGAGTGGCGGATCGCAGCAACCGGAAGCAGACGCTGTCTCGAACAGCGCGTCAGCGGTGACGTATGCCACGCGATATGAGGAGGGGCACTCAGCTGACTCAGCAAGGAGGGTGGTTGTAGTGGTTAGAAGATGAGAAAAGGCACCTAATTTCTGCAACCCGGTCGGGAGCACGGCGCAGTGCCCATGGGGAAGGGAAAAGGGAGAAAAGTGGAAAGAAGAGAAAAGATTAAGTGAGCAGTGGCACGGTCGTCATCAACACGAGCAGCAGTCCAGAAGCAAGGGTAGGGGTGGCAAGGGGCCCGTCCTCAGCGGTAGGCCACGATTCCTGTCTCGTCCAGGAATTCCACCAGGCTCCGCAGCGCTGGTAGATGGGGACGAAATGGGAACAGTAGGTGCTCTAGGGTGGTGGCAGGAAGGCCATGTCTCCGGTAGTCTGCGGTGACCCTCGAGCGTTCCTGTGCCAAGGCAGGGCAGGCACAGGGGAGGTGCTCGAGGGTCTCGGGGTCGCCGCAGCGGCTGCGGGCTGGGGAGGCGCAGCATCCTTTGAGGTAGCGGCGGGCCGCGGTCCACACGCATCCGGTCCGCAGCCACAGCAGGTTGGCTCGTTTGCTCCTGGTAAGGCCTGCCTCGGGAAGACGCCTGGGCCCCGCCCATTGGCCACCCTCTGGTCCGGGTGGACCGAGGCGAGGAGCTTCTTGATACGGGCCTGCTTGTAGTCTCTCGCTTGGGTGATGGGGGTTCCCAGCTGGTGTGCTGCCTTGGCCAGCGTGTCCACCTCCTCGTTGCCAGCTGTGCGCACGTGAGAGGGCAGCCAGTGGAAGGAGACGGACGTCCCGGCTGCTACTAGGGCCCGGTACTTGGTTGCCAGGAGACTCCCCATGAGCCCAGCACGGCGACGGTTGGCCAGCGTCTGCAGGGCTGCCTTGCTGTCACACAGGACTGCGACCGGTTGAGTCGGAACGTCCTCGGCCAGCAGGTCCGCCACCAGGTGTAGCCCTGCCAGCTCCGCAGCCGTCGAGCTCACCGGGAAGGGTAGTCGACACTGCCTGCTGATGGCCCGGGATGGGATGACGCAGGCGGCCGCCGCTGAACCATCTGGCATGACGGATCCTTCAGTGAAGACCTGGAGCCGCCCTGCCAGTTGCTGCTGCAACTTGGAAATGGCGGCCTGTTCCAGTGCTGCAGCAGGTGTACGGCGCTTGGTTACCCTGTCCAGGTACAGGTGGACCTCAGGCGGCTGGTGGTGGGGTGGTGGAGGAGCCACCGGGACTGGCGGGTTCGGGACCATCTGGTGGTAGAGTGCACAGAGACCACCCATCCGTGATCTCTGCTGGCTGCGAAGTCACTCCAGGAGGGTTCTGCTGTCGGCAGCACGGTGTAGGCGGTCTACGTGCCCCAGAGCACGCTGGAGCATGTGCAGGGACAGGGGCCACTCTCCAGCCTCAGCCAGGGATGCTGCCATGGGGGAGTACCTGGGGAGCCCCAGGATGGCCCTCACTGCTCTCCTGTGATGTCCCTCCAGGTCCAGTCTCCTGGAAGGCGTCAGGGCCACCAGTGGAAAAGCGTACAGCAGGACTGAGGACGCTGAAGCCTGGTTGAGTCGAAGCGCCAGCTTGGTTGAGCAGCCGCGTCCACCCTGCAGCAGCTTGCTGATGGCTCCCTGGACACGCCATACCTGTGTGCAGGCGACCTTGGCAGCTGGGACCCAGGTGAGACGGTGGTCGATGGTGAGCACCAGGTATTTCACCGTCAGCTTCCAAGGCAGGTTGCGGTTGCCGACCCTCAGCTGCTTCACGTAGCGTCAAGCTGCGGCCACCGGGTGGATCAGCAGGGCCTCGGTCTTGGTTGCGGAGAACTTGAGTCCGATGCCACTCAGGCGGACACCGCATCCAGGGCCGCCTGCAGTGACGTCCTGATGGCTGGAATGGACCGCCTCGGTCCCCGGGCCCAGAGTTCCACGTCGTTGGCGTAGACAGAGCAGCGGGCCGGGAACCTGGTGCCTGTCCGAAGAGAAGCGGGGTGCCCTGCCATCGCCAGGTTGAACAGGAAGGGGCTCAGCACAGAGCCCTGTGGTACACCTGCGGTGATGTCCCTGGGTTTGCTGGCCTCCTTTCCGACTCGAACCCGGAAGGTCCTGCCGGTCAGGAAGGCAGTCATGAAGCTGCGGTGGCACCTGTGAACGCCTAGTTGGTCCAGAGACGTCTCGACGACCTTGTGTGGGAGACTGTCAAAGGCACTCTCCACGTCCAGCAGGTGCAGCATGGCCACGTCACCACAGCTCTTGGCATCCTCAAGGGTGGGGACGACGTCTGAAATGGAGTCGGCTGTGCACCGGTGGCGCTTGAAGCCAGTCAGTTGTTCCGAGAAGAACTCGAGTTGGCCAGCAATCCACTCGAGTCGCTCCAAGGCCACCTGCCAGGTCCGCTGCCTCGATGGAAAGGTGGACGGCCAGGGACATCACTTGGTTGAACGGCCGTGGCGCCATCAGCAGGCCCTTCAGCAGGCGCCAGGCCTTGGTGCCATCCCGTGATCGGTCGATGGAGGCGCAGACGCCCACCCAGCCGTGCTTCCTGCGCGCTCGCGCGTGGCGTCTGCAGGCGGCGTAGACCTTCCGGAACACTGTCCAGAGCTCTGCTTGTCCCTTCTACAGAGCCTGGCGTTCTGCCCGCCTCCGTGCTAGGCGCCAGATGTCTGGAACAGGCTGCCCTCGCTGCGCCTTGACAGGGATGGTTGCAGCCCGGGCACTCTCAGCCACCAGCTGCATGAGGTCCTTGTCACCGGTATCCTGCCTGAGCAGCTGCCGGTATACCCACCAGTCTACCACACGGTACTCTCGATCCCTGGGGGCCTTGCCTCGGAAAGGGGTGAGTAGGATAGGCAGGTAGTCCGAACCCCAGGTGTCTGGGAACGGTGTCCAGGCGCACCGGCAACCCTTCGTAGCCACGCTGAGGTCTATGGCTGCGGTGGTGCTGTTGGCTCAGGAACGCAGGTAGGTGACGGCCCCTGTGTTCAGGATCACCAGGCCCAGCTGCAGCAGTACGTCTCGCACCTCTCGCCCTCGTACGTCAGTCCTGCGGCCGCCCCAAGCTGGATGGTGGGCGTTGACGTCTCCGCACAGCAGGAACTCCTACCCCAGTTGGTGCGCAAGCTGCCGAAGACATCCGGGGTCCCATTTTTCCTTGGGTCTGATGTAGACGCTGGCCACCGCGGTGTCAACACCGTCGAGGCGGACCCAGACGGCGCCCTCCGACCAGGGCCCTCCGACCAGGTTGGCCCAAGAGGGGCCAAGCGGCTTTGGAAGAGCATAGCGTAGGAAAGAGGGAAATAAGCGATCGTCTCGTTTCGATGATGAAACGCGTGTAACTCCGCTATTACGGCACTGTTTCGAAAAATTCTAACGGCTACGTGTTTGTTGTAAACTCGAGCACAACTTCCTCACCTCAACTAAATTTCGACCACTGGGTGGTTTAGGGGCCCTAAAAACCAAAAATTGAGAACATATAACGTCCCTTATGTTTTATTTTACTTAAATGATATCAATTTGGCAAGGTCACAAAAGACATGTATGTGGGAGACAACAAGACAAAGCGAAATGTCTGCTGAGGCCAGGAAGAGTAAGCGCCTTGTACCAACACGTTGAGGTTCGGCGATGATGAGCAAACTGGAATGCGTTGGCTCCGGCTTTAGGACGCGGGGTGGTTGGTGATGAGTGAACGCTGTTTGCTGGCGGCGCATCGTGAAGTCAGAAGAACCTGGCTGGGCAGCTGGGTGCACAACTTGCGCCCTTGGCCCGAAGGCTGTAGCTCGCTTGTCGGCATCGAAGTCCACAGGCCCTGTGCTAGAGTTCAGGACCGGATGTCCATGGCCCTGTCAAGCGGGAACGCGACGGCATAAGGCCCCGGCCGCTTAAAGTCTTCGAGGCTCGGGTCCGACACTCCACGGGCTATCTTCAGCGCCCGGTACGGTGCCAACATTCCCGTGCCCACGTCCTCTTCGAGCTCCCTGCTCTTCTTTGCCCGGGTTTCCTCTCTTGCTTGAACTCCGGCCCAATGGTCCCGTCCTGGTTGGTTACGCCAGAACTTCGTGGTTGCTGCCCATTGATGATATTTTATTTTGTTCGCGTGGTACCACGCATCCTCGTGCACGCGACGCCTGCACTGCCACCGTCGTCGTCATCCTTGTCTACGTAGCACTGCGCGTGCACTATGTCATCTCTTCCTTTTTGTGACGCGCACTTTTCAAAGGCGTGTACTTCAAACGTGCACTTCACTCATCACGGTTAAACGAAATATTAATGAGAACTAACAGACTAAGATGCCAAGAGAAGTATGGGGGATGTTATTAAGCGTAACTAATGTAATGTGAATGCAATGTCTTTTATCAATACATTTACTAAGCTGTTTTATTTCAACGCGAACTAGAAGTTACAGTATGCACAATTGCTTGAAGTAACCGTGTCACGTCGCTATGAACTAAGCTGCTAAAGGCAGTGTTGACTAACACAAGTGCTCGTGTCGAAACTATGGCACGAACTGAAGACTGGAAACTGCAGTATGACTTAGCCCTGAATCGTTTCACTTTATTCCATGAGCAATTAACTGTTACTCAATGCGGATGTGCTTACGCGAGAAATTCCAGATCATCGAGCAAAGGTATGAGAACGCAGTGGGAACTAGAATTGCGGTGGAACACTGCCCCCCCGGGGAACGTCGTCTTTTATGAAGGGGCGGGAAGACTTGCATGGACCAACGGGATTGGCCCTAGCGTGTGACAGGTGAAAAGATTCCAAGCTGAAAGCAAGCCACCATCATGTCAATAGATCGATCCTCCTGGATAGAAAAAACAACGAAACTTATTGTACGTAACGAAGAACTGCTAGATAACTGCATCATGTCATTAAGAATCTGCCCACAACATATAACGCTTAGGCATTTGCAAGAACTGCTAGATAACTGCATCATGTCATTAAGAATCTGCCCACAACATATAACGCTTAGGCATTTGCAAATATTCAAGCACCTCGAATATTCCAACGAATATTATAGTATTCCAATTCGCTACGACAAGGATTCTAATTTTTTGCCGATATGAAAGCAGGGGCAACATAGTACCCCCTCCCCATTCAAGGCGATTACGGGCCTCATGCGTTATCCACCTTGACGGGGGAAGGGGTCTCCTTGCCGCTGGTTCCATATCGGCAATGAATCGTTGCTTTGCTCGCCGCGAGATGACGCGAAAAGAGGCTGTGGTTGCTCTCGCTTTCACTTGAACGCGCTGCCAGCAGCAGCCGGAGCCAGCAGGCCACGCGTTCCCGTGTTCTATTTCGTAAAAATTGACACTGCACGTAGTTCCATGAGTCCAGGTCAAGTCCCTGCCTGCCCCCCCCCCCTCACTCACACAAGAACATTTGAAACGTGGCTCATACGTACTAATACTATCGCACGTCCCCCGCCTAAACATCGCGGCCAGCCACCCAAAGTGCCGAAGAACTGCCGTCTCCAAAACGCACACAGCGTGACGCACCGCCAATAAAAAATGGAAGCCCACCGCCCACGTGTAACACTAACGGCGATGCTGCGCATGCGTTGTTGCAGATAAATCTGGTCGCGCGATTACGTCGTGATATCGTTCGTCGCCGTCTTATCGGTGAAATCTGCGCGCGGCGTATTGCGTAGGTACGAACTCGAAGAAAAGCTTCAAGGTGTATGTAAAATGGTTGCGTAACTTCCATAGACGGCCACGGATGCATTAGTCGGCAGCTCGTTGACACCATAGCTGAAGAGGGGACAACAGCAAAAATAAATAAAATATGACGTCACGATCGGAAGCGGTAGTGACGTCACGCATTTGCCCTATACATAACGAGAAATGGAGAATTTTCTTTATTGCTTGCCTGTAACGTGTCTTTACTATTACGCACTTTCACTGTGTCTTGTGCCTCGCTAATTGCAAGCGAAAGAGAAAAGGAACAGAAAAAAAAGAAAGATTCAGGAAGTTGTTTTATCAGCCAAATGATGTACTTGCAATATGCACAAGAAACTTCCCAGAGGCAATAGTGAGACATCTGTACACAGGCACGATAGCATAATGGTTCAAAAACTCACGTTGCCCAATCGTTCAAAACCACTGCAGCGATTGAATGATATGTGGGGTTTAACGTCCCAAAACCACCATATGATTATGAGAGACGCCGTAGTGGAGGGCTCCGGAAATTTTGACCAACTGGCGCTCTTTAAGGTGCACCCAAATCTGAGCACACGGGCCGACAGCATTTTCCCCTCTATCGAAAGTGCAGCCGCCGCAGCCGGGATTTGAACCCGCGACCTGCGGGTCAGCAGCCGAGTACCTTAGCCACTAGACCACCGCGACAGGGCAATAATCACTGCAGTGAGACAGTATTAACATATAGCTTTCGCAGCCGTAGAGTGCAGCATCTCGTTGTTCAGCCTGTCGCGTTCACAGTCACCAAATGTGACGGCACGTCGGCCGTGCGCCAGCGAAAGCAGTCGGCAGTCACAGGAGCGGCTATCTGCACATTCTGTGAGCTAGTCGAACTCCAAAATGTCACACCACTAAACTGCACAAGAAAAATAAGTAATGTACTGAAGGTACGCAAGAAATCACCACGGTAAAGTGAGCGACGCCTCGTTGATCTGGTAATGCGCCGAACCAACGAACACGCCGAACTAAACAGAAACTCGTATAGCATATGTTGCCTGGACACGCCCCCAAATCCATTATAATATAAAACAACTCAAGTCTTGGTCAGTTTTTCAAAGTGGGTATGAGCTGCAGTTGAAGGTAAAAGAAAAAGATTATATTTCGTTATTTCAAGATTACATCCTGGCAAGCCTCCTCGTTAGGTCATTGTCCACGGGATCTCTGTTCCCCTGTAGAAAATTCATAATTGAGCCATGGCGACTTCAATCGCCAATATCTACATTAGAATCATTATTATTTTAATCGTTATTTTTATTTTATATATGTTTCATGATTAATCACTTCTACCTAATTATTCGTTTATTGGCCGATTCCCCAGAGTCAGTAAAAGCCATACATCTAGTTCACTATAGCCACACATACAGGCCATCATCACCATCATCAGGCATCGCGAGCAATATGCATCGCTCCCTGCTCAGATATACTCCTTTTTCGATTTTCGGCTTTTCTTTCTATATATTTTTTCAGCCCAAAATTACGTTGTGTTTGAAAAACCATAAGCCTTTTAGTTAAGATCCTGCCGCCCAGTTCTTGGCCGATCCCCCTTTGTGGGTGTGCGTGCGCAAGAGTATCAAGGATCATCATCATCATCAGCATGGTGCCTGCTGCTGCGTAATAACGTCCTGGAGCGTGGGAGCGATCGTCGAAACGCGAACTGCAGCATGAACGGGCGTCGCGCTTTCTTGTGAGTAACAACGTTCGGATTTTGTCGTGTTCTTGCGTTGGGTTACTCAACGTTTGTGCTCGTTGTAAGTAACTATAGTGCACTATACTCGGACTCAAATAGCCTGTCGATATTTCACTAACGGCCGTGTACCTGCGTGCGTCGCCCGCCACCTAGGTGCAACACTAGACCAGGGACATTGAATCATATGGTGCCCCGGACATGTTGCGGAAACGGGTAACGATAGAGCAGACAGTGCAGCTCGAGCTATTACTCACCGAGCAACCGTCCCTCGTCCAGATACCCGTTTGCTACTTCAGGCTCCCCACACTCCTCGAGATGTCTTAGAACACCAGCGTCGACAACGACGGCGATTCTCACCGCCCCATTCTCATTTGAGTGTATACACCTTTTCACAGGAAGGAAAAAAACACCGCCATGATGGGCTGTGCGCGGGAGTACAAAGGCTAAAGGCGCAGCGTTGTCAGTGCATTTTCGAGGGGACGCGCCAATTTGCACATCCCAAGGAGGGCTATGGCGGCGCCCAGGGAGGCGTATATGAAAAGGTGAATAAGAAGCGCATGAGTAGTGCCACCCGCAGACAAGTACATATCCGCACCTGCGTTTAAAACATGCGATGCACCCAAGCGCATACGCGGGTTCTTGTCCGTGGTGTGAAGGACAGCCAACACTTGCTCACATTACATGGTATTGTAAGTTGAGGCCAGCTAAAATTAACACGCCCCAGATTTCGGCGAAAAAAATAGCGATAGAGCAGTGGGAAGAGGATACCTTGCTCGCGAGCGAGGAAAAGGAGGCCCAAGTGGCGCTCCTGGACCAGGCGCGGCGGGCTGGTGAGGCCAGTGGAGCCCCGGACTAGGGGCCCCACCCACCTGTTTCTAACTTTTATTTCATTTTTTTCTCTGTAATAAACGTTTTCCTTTCCTTTCCATACTAGGCGACAACTTGTCTTGGTATTGATTGATATGTGAGGTTTAACGCCCCAAAACAACTATATGATTATGAGAGACGCCGTAGTGGAGGGCTCCGAAAATTTCGACCACCTCGGGTTCTTTAACGTGCACCCGAATCTGAGCACACGGGCCTACAACATTTCCGCCTCCGTCGGAAATGCGGCCGCCGCAGCCGGGATTCGATCCCGCGACCTGCGGGTCAGCAGCCGAGTACCTTAGCCACTAGACCACCGCGGCGGGTGAAGTTGTCTTGGTACTGGAGGGAAAGCTGAGGAAGCGGAGCATCTCCACACGTAGCCCTAAGCAAAGTAGTCGAATTTCGCAGGCGTCTCATTACGCAGTGGACGGGGGCACATCAGCGTTTCATGTAGACGCAGACGCAGCGTTTGAGGTACATACAAAAAGGCGGCACTAGTTCACGGGTTAAAAAACACGAAGTCACAACTAAGGAAGTAACGGAAGTACGAACATCTTACTTCGGTGAGCTGCGTCCTGTTTCAAATAAGTTCACGTAGAAAATAGACGAGGAACTCGCATTTCACCTTTAAGATACGGACGCCATTGTAGAGCTGGACGCCGGATCGCTGGCGGTGCCCCCGTGCTAGTTTTCCCGCAATGCACTCTGTGGTCCAGTTCTCCGCTGCAAAACTGCACTGACATGTCTCCAAAATAAGCAGAAATTAAAATTTAAGATTCCTTTTCCCAAAAGTAGGGCAAGATTACAAGCATGTTGGACTTATTGTGAACCTGAATTTACAAGCACACAGGTCTGCAATTAACTCTCGGCCTAATGCAGCCAGTGTGGTCTTCGTTGTAATGCTGATTGGCGTAACGCCAGAGCTGCCAAACCACTGCGTCTGAATGTCGTGAAAAGCCCGGATGTTTCAGCACAGTAGTGCGTGAAAGCTGCACGAATATTTAAAACATGTTCCCAATTGCCTGAAAGGGGCTGTGTCACCGTCACCAAACCCAGTTGTGGTTTTCAGCAATGCAGCAATGTGCCTGCACGCTATATATCAAAACTGGATTGCAAAATAATGTGAACGCGGCAGCGTTAAATAGCTCGTTTCACTGACGTTCGGGCATCAATAGCTTTGAGTGAAAAAATTATCGTGTAAGTGACGGAAAAATCGGGAAATGCGCAAATACAAGAGTTCATATATTCTGGGTCCGACTGGAGATCAAACCCGGGTAAGTTTGCATGGCAAGCTGATGCACTGTCACGCAGCCACGCGTTTGCATGTGAATACAGGGAAAATAACTTCATCTGCTCGAAAATGCCGTGAAAATAACATTTATGCTTTACCAACGCACTCGTCATGTACACATGCTTCCCGATATAACAGTCGTTTGCAGTAACAATGCGTGGTACAAGCGTGCATTGCCATAGTGCGTCAGAACATGCGATTATTGCGATTTCGTGGTTTAAAGCCGGTCATCCACGTGACAAAACATACACGTTACATTGCCTATTTCCTGAAGGCCACGTAGTGAGTGCAAAGCAAGCTCGAAAAGATTTGATGCAATAAGAGTTTGAAGTACGCATTAGGGACAATACATCACTATCGTGTTCAACTCCTAAAAGTGAAGCGTAAGGATCCTCTACTTCTTTTATTATATAAATACAAGATAAGCCCTGAAGAGTCCGGCTCTAAACATCCGAGAACGCCAGCAACCACCACTTTGTCATAGCGAATGCGAACGTCATGTTCTACACGAAGCAAAATCACCGTCTAGCAAAGTTTCAGCGGCTGAGAATTCTTTAGTTTCTATGCCAAGCTGAACAAAGCTGCAATCCCTCTATGGAATGTGTAGCTAGCCACGGATTAAAACCATTCGCCGGAATCTACCAGAATGCAGACGTTCGCAAAGCAAGAAGATTGTGTCACAGCTCAAAGATGAATCCCACCACCCCCAATCATTGAAAGAGATGATCAAATATGATAATTATCGGGGGGGGGGGGGTCAAGGCACTCTGCTACGTAATTGGTGCCTCTGATCAATAGTGTCATGATCTATGAACAAGACTGCTCTTCATTTGGTCTGAATAGACGCGAGTACAAAGGTTAATCCAGTTAAGGCTGATAATGCGGAATATGAGTGGATCTGACGATAGGTTCGCAGAATTAAGAAAATTACTCGTACTCACTCAAGAAATATATCTTGCGCTGTGGACTCAGCAAAATTTTTCTGAGCCTAACCGACTCGTACTCACACTCACGAGTTTGCGTTCACTTGGCTCACTCAAACCCACCAAAAAAAGGGGGGGGGGGAGCTGAAGATTCGTTTTTACGAGTCGAACGCGATATAGATATTCTGTTCCTTGTGCGTACTTCAAACACTTGGTGTATGAAATTTAGCGAACTTGGTATGCACACACAACGTGGCCTTAAGAGTGCGGTATCGTGTGTGTATCTTGAAGCGGGTGACTGGATTTAAACAATGACGTCGTTATGATAATTCCATGTTGTAACGTCGGATGGTAATGTACAGGCGTGAGCGAAAGTTGGGGGAACCTTAAGCTTCGCCTTTAAGAGTTTAACGCGATATCGAAATCCGGCCCCTAGTGCGCCCCTCAACCGCTAAGCGCGTATACGAATTATGTTTGGCGCGCGCGTGCACACACACACGCACAAACATACACACACACACGCACACGCACGCACGCACACACACTAGATTGTACCAGCGCGCGCGCGAATGGCACATACAAGTTTTTGATCTAAAGCAAGAGTCGCATGGCCTCCAAGATACACGCCACGCGCTCGCCATCTCGGAGGCCATAAAGAGTCTCACAGTGCCTCACAGATGGCAGCACATTATCAAGCGTTTGCTGTTTGCTTAATCAACGCCTACATAGATGTGCATTTTTAAAGCTGTTTGAAAGTTCCTGCGTGTTTTTAGCGGCGATGGCTGCAGTAGGTAGGTAATAAACTTTATTAAGAATCCGACGAAGAATTACTGGCCCGGGCTAGGCCTCCAGGAGCTGTCGTCCGCGGAGCATCGTGCGATGTCTTCGGCGATAGCCCTGACTCGCTGGACAGTCCAGATTTGGTCCACTGCACATGGGCTGAGAAGGGCGGCTCGCCACCGCTCAGCCAGTCGTCCTGGGGTATACACTCACGCTCGTCCGAGTAGTGGCGGCGAACACCGCACTCACACTCCCCAACTATCCCGGCCTTTTTCGACGTACTCTGATGGTCTCCCAAATGCGCCTACAAATCGCCGAATCGGCTCGTTTTCGTCGTGACACCTGTTGAACAAAATGCGTTAAGGAGACTCCTACTACGTGGCATTTATGTAGTGTTTTTTTTTTCTTAAAGCAGCTGCAGATAACATCGTGGCTTTGCAGTAGGACACCCGCATGCCACGTGAACAGCGCCGGTTCAATTCTTATTGAGACCGAAAATTTTATTCTTTATTTTATTTTATTCAATTTTTCGCTCACGGATGACTTTTCGCTCACAACCAGCGGTGCCGACGCAGATGGCGGAATTTCTGCGACACGAGCTCTCTAACGCTAGACAGTTATAAGAGGATTTTAGTCTGTCCGGCGCACCGCTATACGGAAAAAAAGTTTGCGGATACCGGTTTACCGGGTCTGAAATGCGCATGTGCGTGCCTTACGGGCGTTTACCGGACACGCTCAAACGCCCAAACGCCCGACATGCTTCCATGGTTGCCATTACCGGCTTCCCTTTGAGCCGAGTCAAGTCGAGCCAAACAAAATGTAAAAAAAAACAAAATAGCTACTTTGAGGCCCGCAACCAGCATGGCACCGCGGACACGCTACTCGCCTTCCGACGACAAAATTATACTCGAAGAGGTCCTTGCGCTGAACCCTTTCGAGAATGCTTCGTGGTGACACACAATCACTGAAAGAGTGTCAATGCTACCGCGGCGGACAATCGTGATGCCGATCACCGTAATTCTGATGTTTTCTTCATAGTTAGGTTTAAATCATAGCGCAAGTAAGGAAAACAAACATAAAGTTCTGTTTTGTAACGAAAAAATCATTGGCATTGTCCAGTTTTTGTTTTTCTTTTCAGATTTAGTCAGTCAACGCGAAGACTTTCTACTTCGCGCATACGCACATGCGGCGGCCACAGCCGCGAAGGCGTTGCGGGCGTTTTTTGGGCGTATTTTGGGCGGTACGGGCTAAAAGTGCAAAAAGCTCGTTTCAACGCCATTCGGCTTGACGCCCTCCGGCAACTCGGTATACGCAAAAACGTACAGGATTGCCAAACAGACTAAAATCCTTTTGCGTTAGCGTGATAGCGTAGGTTAAGAGAATGGCGTTACTGTGCAGCAAACGTTCGTTGTGGGCAGCGTCTTATAGTTTAGCGAAATAGCGTTTACGTGGTTTACGTGCCCTAGCTGGGAAGGTGGCGCCACCTATTAGATGGTTAATAAGTTAAACAGTGAAAATGAAAAGAAAACGAGAACGTTTGCCTATGCCACCGCGCAAAGAATTGTTAGAAGTTTATTTTTGTGATAATAAAAGTAAATAAATATGAACCACGCACCAAACGCGAAAACATCTACGTTGCCGATTTATTTACAGCGATGTTGTAGTTAGGCCTAGGCGCGCTCGAAATGGGAAGCTATCTCAAAAACTACGCCAACTTATCTGAGTACGACGCATTCCGACGCCGGAATTTTCGCGAAACGAGCTCTTTACCGCTTCCGTGTTAATATTACTCAACGAAGGTTCACGCTCACGATTCAATGTCAGTCTGACCCATAGTCGCAGAAACACCCACACGCTGAAATGCTATGAGACTCCAATTAAATCACTACGGTTCCTACGGGTGGTGTCACCCTTCAGGCACACCTACATCTTTCGAAATGTCCAGAGAGCGATAGCTGCGGTTAACGAGGCTTCCAGAAGCAAGGCGGCCCACCACGTTTAATGAATACATCTGTTCTACTCATGAAAATAGTCATGCTTACTCGATCGATGCAATGCGAATATCACGTCGGCCACAAAGGCTCCGTCGGTGTTAGTACGCAAGATACGCCGTAGTATCGCGGGGCGCGTCATGACGTTCAATCGATGAGCGCTCCTGGAAAGAAAGGAAAACTTCTTAGGCGATTAAATCCCGCTTAATTAAATAAACGCCGTCTCACGAATTACGCTTGAGCCCGAAGCAACGGTTGGCCTATTTGCTAGGTCGAAGGTATAGAAAAAAAATTGCCCGCAGCTTCCCTCGGGGGAACACTGAGGAGAATGCGGAGCATATAATTGGTTAACGGGGTGTTAAAGTGCGACTTACTTGGGTCGATGGCTAAATTGGTTAACGTGGTTGTGAAATGGGGTGTTAAATTGCGACTTACTTGGGTCGATGGCTAAATTGGTTAACGTGGTTGTAGGAGGGGGTGTTAAATGAGTGAACACGTACACACGTATGCGAAAGGGCGGCGCTGGTCGAAGGGACGTCGATCATTGTGTTTGTGGATTCGTTGGAATTCATTTCACCGCGACCTTGGACGTCGACGCGCCGTACAAACCAACCGACGAGCGGCAACTGAGCGAGCGAGCGCTGACCTTGAGTATATATACAGCGCGACGGCGCATGCGCGCGCGTCAGCTGTCGAATGTTCGAGAAGCGGTGCGGACGGCGCGGACGGCGCACTACAAGGCGTGCGTATAAGATGCTTCCGCATCTAAAAGTGAGGGCAAGGGGTGGCGCTACAACAGAAACACGCAGAACCCGAGTGAACAGTTTAGGGGTGCTGCGCCCGTATAGCAGCTCCCCGGCTCAAAGTGTTCTGCAGACCTCAAGTGCTTGAACTTTGGTAGACTTGGCCAGTTTCTTGAAGTGCGGGAACAAGCCGGCGAGGAAAACGCCGGCACTAGCCGTATTGCGGCCCGCGATAAAGATATTCACGCACCACAGAAAGACGGGCACGAAATTACGGTTACGGAAGTTAGACGGGCATTCCTGGTCATGTGGTGCACCTCCCTTGGCCACAGCGCTGACAATCCTATCTAGTACCTGCCTAACTGTAAACTAAGCCTGAAAGCTGTACGCACGCCTTTGTCACGGGGAGTATGGAGATTGGCTGAATGGTTCAACGGGACCACTCACTAAAGTTCGACGCAACGTGGCTTAAACTTCGGGTGAACTCGGAAACTATAATAAGTAATGCTCACTGAACACGACCGCACACCTCGCCGGCCTGTCGAATTCAGGGGCTCACCGATTTCTTTGATGCCGAAGCCCGCAGTGGCCCTCGAGATTCCAGGCGACGCGGTTCCTTGTACGTAGTCGCACAGGCCCAGCTGAAGTCCTCCACAACCGACTAGAAACGTTGAAACGCGGCTCATACGTACTAATTCACGCACCCCGCCTGAACATCGCGGCCAGCCACCCATGGTGCCGAAGAACTGCCGTCTACAAAACGCACACAGCGTGACGCGCCGCCATGGAAAAATGGAAGACCGTCCCCCGCGTGTCACACTAACGGCGATGCTGCGCATGCGTTGTTGCAGCCAAATCTGGTCGCGCCATTACGTCACGATGTCGTTCGTCGCCGTCTTATCGGTGAAATGAGCGCGCAGCGTATTGCGTAGGTATACGAACCTGCAGAAAAGATGAACAAAAGCTAAATCAATGGATGATTGCATGTCAGGCTCAGAATGTACTAGAAGTTCCTAAACTGCAGGGCTGTGCGATCGCTTTTACGAGTACACCTTCAATTGCAACTTAATAACCAGCGTGGCTGGCAACTATGCGACGAACGTGAGGAATTAATGAAGCTATAATTACACTTGTAGTCATTGCTTTAACTCTTGTGACGCCACCTTTTTTATTGAATCCGTTTAATTAAGAAACTACCTTCCGTTTCTTCAACTCACGTAGCTCAAGTCCGTCGTTGCGGATATATATATCATGTTCTAAAGGTTGTGGGTTCGATTCTAGCCTTGACCATGATGGAGTGGAGATGGCTGTGTACTGTGCGATGTGTGTGTGCGTTAAAGAAAACGGTTAAATTTTCGGAGCCCTCCACTACGACATGCTCATGTTATGGTTTTGGCTCGTAAAACCAAAGTTAGATACACTACAATCATGACTCATGGTTACTGAAGATATATTACTCGTGGCATATATCCATTCGATCGAACCACCGTGGATCGAACTCGCCAGCTGTATATTAACCTTGTACTGTTTATATTCCATACTATAACGTCCGAAGGCTCTATAAGGTATCAAAACCACTCAAGTCCTGGTGGGTATGACCTATAGTTGAAAGTAAAAAAAAGAGCATATATAGATAGGATTCCGTTATTTCTTGATTATATCCCTGCAAGCCTCCTCGTTAGGTCGTTGTCACCGGGATGCCTGTAATAAACTCTTATTTTAATCGCGGCAGTTTCGATCACAAATCTCTAAATTATAATAGTTAGTCTCTTTAAACCATTAATATTATTTTATGTACAGGTAATATGTGATCACTTCTACCTAATTATTCGTTTCTTGGCCAATCCCTCAGAGTGGGTGCGAGTCATACATATATGCCATCATCACCATCGTGAGGCATCGCCAGCGATATGGTGAGCGTTGCTGCGTAATAATGTCCTGGAGTCCGGGAGCGTTCGTCGAAACGCGAACTGCATCACGAACGGGCTTGGCGTTTCCTTGTGAGTAACAGCGTTCGAATGTTGTCGCGTTTCTGAGCGTTATAACGTTTCTGCTCGTTATATTATACTTGGGCGACAACGTTTATTGGTATTGAAGGAAAAGATATATGGAAGAGGAGCATCTGCACATGTAGCCTTACGTGAAGTAGTTCGATTTGGCACGCGTCTCGTAACGCAGTGGCAAATGACGCGGGCGCACCATCAGCGTGTCATGTTAGTTTTATGTAGACGTGTCGCCGCCTAGCGTTTGAGGTGCATCCACGTAAGAAGGCAGAACTTTCTCGCGCATTGGAGAGCTTGAAGTAAACAACTGATGAACTAAACGGAATACGAATATCTTACTTCTGTGAGCTGCAGTCCTGTTTTAAATAACTTCACGTAGAAAATAAAAGAGGAACTTTGATATTTCACCTTGAAAATACGGACACCATTGTGGAACCACGCTCACTGTCGGTAGGGTGCAAGCAATTTGGACCCGCAGCTAAGAATGCCAAGACATCACCGATCACAGAACAAGTATCACAACCTGATCAGCTGACAGCAAAGTTTTCATATACGTTGGCTGACAGGCAACTGCACGTTGCTCACAGCAAAAAAAAAGTTATATGGCTAAGCGCAACAACACTGCGTGCAGATCGGCATTCATCTCTGCGACCATTTTTGCTTATCGAGCTAGCCATCGACTGCATTTGGCACTGCGTCACCGAACGTCCGCGCGACTGTGGCATAATCAGAATGGCCATGGCCTTCTGATATTATACTCCGTTTCATACATCAGGTGCAACGCTGTAGAAGCTATGCAAGAAGTTCCGTCAGCAAGATGCGTCGAATGCATGATCGCGCTAGCCTCGTGCTTGGCTTCCGTTGTCGGGAACGCTCGTGTGAACCGAACATGAACTCTCACACGATCCGAATAAAACACCCCCCCAAAAAAAAAACGAAAACCAAGACACTCCAAGCGATCGAGAACGACTTATTGGCAAAGTTACGATGGAGAGGCACACAGCGTCTTGAATGTAGTACTCAGGCTAAAAAGAAAGAAAGACCATTTTAGAGGTGGCAATGTCATACGACAATTTCTTGGTGCGAACGCATCTACTGTAAGAAGGCTCGCTAGCCTCCAAAGCGTTGCACCTGGAAACTTAGATGTGCAGACGCTTTGGCATCCTGAAAGTTTTGATGCCGTTTGGTGACTGGGGTGACAGGACTTTGAAGAGGCCCTCCAACACTTTGCACGACCTCATTGTTTTACATGTTTTTTTCTAGCTGGTTGCGTACACTGAAGGCTTATGAGGTAAATGCCGCATACGGCAGCGATAGAGGAACGCAGTGATTCAGCGCAGAGATGTGAAAATACGATAAAATGGATGCTTATCCTCGACTCAATTTTCGCAGGCTCCCCTTTGGATGGAGGCGGATATGTTGTAGGCCCGTGTGCTCATATTTGGCTGCACATTAAAGAACCCCAGGTGGTCGAAATTTCCGCAGCACTCTACTCAGGCGTCTCTCCTACTCATATGGTGGTTTTGGGACGTTAAACCACATATATCAATCATAATCGATTGCGAGCTCACCTATTTCGATGCAATGCCGCGATTTGCATCTAACGGTATACGTTTATCCAATCGCAGGCCGGCGCCCTCCGCCGTCATATCCGCTCGCAGTAGTTCTGGCGAGCGCCACTACCAGTTATGCATTCAGCACCAATGTTTTTAAACGTTAGAGGGCCCCTTTAACAGCAATGTGTGGAGTTTAACGCGCCAGAACTTTGATGACTATGAGGTGCACCGTTGTTGAGACGTCCGGCAATCACGACCGTTTGGTGTCATTTAATTTGCAGCGGCGTAGGTAGAACTGTTCTTCAGGGAGGAGGGGGGACACCTGCTTGATCTGAAGTGGGGGCCGAGAAAGTGAGTGTGGTCAAAGGTCATTTTGGGCCCTGTATACCATGCTCACAACCTTAGGGCAAGCAACCGAACCGTGCAGCCGCTACGCCACTGGTAGAACGGATCTGTTGTGACAGTTGTGAATGCGGATGCTCTTCTTGTGGCGAATTGCACTGATAGCTAGATGCGGAGAAGCCGCCGAAATCCTGGAGCGAGGACTCGGCTTGCACCATGCCAGATATGCGAGTGGAACAGGTGAATGTCCCGCGCGAGGTCCCTACGGAAGTTGTTGACGCATACGTCACTAAACCGGTATTGGAAACGATTTTCTTTTCCGCTCCCCACGTTTCATTGGCAACTTTATCGGTACTGCAAAGCACACATTTCCACCACGCATTTCGTACCACGCATTCGCGGAAAGCAGGGGAAACGCTAGCCGATTTCAGGAATGTCAACGAGTGCACAGGGTTACTAGGCCGCCTTACAATAGCTGAGGACTACTTAGCGGCGCGACTGTACCGGAAATGACGGCAACGCATTTTTCGAGTTTCGGCGAAATCTGTCTCTGCAAGACAGAGCACGCGGAACGCTACGTCACGGAGTGGGCTGCTCCTAATCTAGCAGAGGAAAACTCAAACTTGCTCTGAATCTACCAGAGGAACGCGGATTCTCAGCCGCGGAGCAAGAAAACTTGCTCCCGCTCGACGAGTGAAATTCGCCATTAGTCAGGCTATGTCAGGCATCCGGCGTTGTCCGCGGAATCCGCGCGCCGGCAGGTGTTCTCTCCGCTCTCACTCCCTCTCCCACAGCACACGCGCTTATCTTCATTCGCGCAAACGGAGCATGTAGTGCGAGAGAGTGTAGGAGAGGATAGGTGCAGTGCTTCGCCACTCCTCTCGCCTTTCACTCTCTCTTCTCCCTTCGTCACACTGTCCCGTCCACTTGCACCTCACTCTCGGCCTTTCGCTGGCTGGGCGCCTCTTTAGAACATCTGGAAATGTGTGCTCGAGACGCCGCTGTGAAACGCCGAGCCGAGAACGCTGGCGCCACACTCTCCCGTCCGCTCGCTCCTCATTCTCGACCGTTCGCTGGCTGGGCGCCTCTCAAGGCGATGGCAGAAGTCGATGAAGGCGAATATTTGACGGCAACGCTATCCTCTCTCGGCGCAGAAAATGCGATTTCCTCACAATTCTCTTCGGTGAGGTAGGGGCTTTTTTTTTGCCACAGGTTTGTCCTGCATGCTACCAACTTGGGGTGGACTGGAGCCGCGCGTAAGGGAACTGTTCATTAATAAGGCTGCAACAGGGGCTAGTTGATACGTGTTTTGCAATGCGCTACAGGTATAACGCGGGCCTTGAAAACCAGGGGCGATAGCCTGGTATTGTGCAGACAACTTAATTACATCGAGAATAGGCCACTCAAGGACAAATATAACGCAGCCCGGTGCTATCTGCACGAAAAAAAAAAACGCCGTTCCTTCACACGTAGGGAAACTATAGGCGGGACCAGTGTTGCCATTAGGCACCAGAACTCGCGCCGAAAGTAGCCGAAGTAGCCATGTCGTCTAATATTATCGGCAAATCGGTAGCCAAATGATAGTAAAGAAAACCATTTTGAATAAGACCAGAAAATTAGGCGTAGCGAGAAAAATATGGCGCCACCAGGAAGTTTTCGTCGCCAAATGGCACGAAAAAGGCCAATGGGCACAATGTAGCCTCGAACGGCAACCCTGGGCGGGGCGCCGGTTAATCGTTGAGAGGCACGGGATTTGAAGGTCTTTCCCGCTTGCAAAATTTTAAATTCTAACCATCTTCCTCGCACATATATATTGCCCTATTATCGGTGTATACAGGTGCTAGCAGCTCCTTTATGTGTACTCGTTCTTTATGCCAGTATGTGTCCATGTATGTACAAGGGGTTTAAAGAAATGCCTGGAAATCTTCGCGATTAAGAGAAATGAGATACTTGCATGTTGCGTTCATTATTATTTTTGTGCCGTCATACCACCTCAAAATCACTTTATACGGCAGTAACCTACCAAACTAAATTAACATTGCATTTGTTAACACAGGCGGTCAGAACGAATGGGAGAATAGGAGCCCTTTCTACGAAGAGCTATAGCTGTAGCTACGAGCTTTAGGAAAGAAATACACAATTTTTTTAAACACTCGCAGGTCTCACGTGACGGAATCAGAGTCTGTGCAGCGGGCTGAAACCGGCCGTCGTGTTTGTGAAGCAACGACATCGAACGGTCGACACGACCCTCACGACACCTAGCCAATAGTCTACATCTCGTGAAAGTCTTGCCCGAAGAATACTCTTTCTGCAACATCCTCTTTCATTATTGTGTCGCGAAACGCAGAAGCATGCAACCTTCCGCTAGCAGCTTCAACAAATTTCTACCGAATTCTACCAATGTTGGACCGGACTCATTGATAAACGTGAACTCAGCAGTGCAGAGAAACGAAGGTGTGCTGGGGTACAGCCCACCCGACAATTTCCCTGATTTAAGAAATCCTGAACGTTCTTTCTGCTATGTTCTACAGCCTCCTCGCTTCGTGAATCAAAGTAGCATGCAACCTAGGGCTCGCACTTTGCGCCCAACTCTGCCAAAGCCCGCTGAAGTTGGTCACGGCTCTTTAACAAGCGACCAGTCACCTGTGCAAAGTAATAATGGCTTGATAAGCTTCAGCTTGAACCTATCTCCAGAAGACTTACACGATTTACGTCAGCCTGCAGCTTCAACAAACCACATTTCCATGACAGGCCCTTCCGTGAACTCCCGCCGCAACGACTTCGATAGAGCTTGCTACACGCGTCCTGACAATGGTTCCTGGCCCTGTAGATTTTGTCAGTCAGTGTGGCCAAGTAAGCCCAGTCTCCTGGCTCACCTTCGAAAACACAGCCAGGATGCAGTACACGAGATTAATGTCCTGCTAAGAGAACTGCTCTCAGAACTGAGAGCGCGCGGCCACGAGCCCAACGGCACGCCGAGTGCGACACCGCGCGAGCAAAACAGTCCGAACGTAACCTTGGAACAAGCGCAAGACCTCCAATTGCCCGAACCGCGGTATCGTTATCGGATGCCTGACCAAACAGTACATGTGACACCCATGACAACCTCTTTCGACAACGTCGGTGTACCTCCAGGCAACCCCACAACGATTCTCGAACTGAAAAACTACCCGCACTGCGTGAACCACAACAATCAGCGGTATATCGTCCACAACCGTGGAGGAGTCGTTTTGAGAGAAAGCAGTGCGGGTCGATTTTCTGAGAACCCGACAATTTTGGGTGATGAAAGGTGCAGCACTGCACTTAACCGTGGATGTGCTAACCGACAGCCTCCGCAGCAAGCCACAGCGCTTAATTTACTACTTGACGACGATATGCGTTGCACATCCTTGCACAAGGAGGTTGGAAGAGGAGAAACTAGTTTGCAAGGTCAATCTCTAAGGCAGAACGAGCGAGTGTCACAGGCAGAACGAAGGGCCTCCGCTTCCAAACGCACCACTGAAAGGCCAGCAGTGGCCCAAGCTGCTTCCAGCCCTTTGCAATATATGGTGTACTCTCCGAACGATACACCCATTGTCTTTTTAGGGAGTGACGTGGTTCGCCCGTCAGCAGAGGCTGTAGCCAGCATTGAGGCCATCTCACCGCCAAATAATAACATCGTAGAAGATACACTCCGAGCCTATGAAACACCTACTTCGCTGCTTTGTGTTGAAAGGCCGGGTTTCTATGCTATGTCCACGTCTGGCACCGAGGCGCCACCAGTGCAGCAATCTGTGGCGAATTTCTCGGAGCTCAATAAAGAAGCCGACCGCGGTTCTGCCCCGATTATTATATCATCTACATCGTGTACGGAATCTACCAGGCGTAAACCCTCGAGCACCGACGCATTTCCACGGGCGGTACTGGAGTCATCAGATGGTGGGGCCACCAATACCGAGTCTAATCACGATCAGGGAGACAGGCACACTTCCTTCGTCGAGGGCACTACCGGCGACGGAAGATCGGCGCTGTGCTGGGAAGCGGAAGATCGACCGGAGAGCGCCCCGAAAAACCCGCCCGCGCTGCCATTTTCCTTGGAGCCAGTGCTGGACCTCGATGCCGTCGACCCAGTCGTAAATCAAGAGGAAGACGAGGTCTCAATTTCGTCTGATTTCGACGCCACCGCAGAAGGAAGGCAGGATGAATTGAGCAAAGAGCACGCCTTTAAGCCACCGTCGGGCCAGTGTGTAGCGGACCCCGACTCTGGTGGGGACACCGTCTCCAACCTAAGTCCGGACCCTGCGTCTGGTGTGGACCTTGTCCCCAACAACAGTCCAAGACGCCATTCCAAAGCGCACATCCCTAACGAGGGTGAGCTAGCGCCATCGTCACCGAGTGATGTCCACGCCAAAGGTGGGCCTCGCAAGAGGCGCACCTCCCGTGACCATGTCACGAACGACGCAAAAATGACGCGACGATCGGAAAATCTTCACGAGAGTTCATTCGAGAAAGCGAAAGCTTCTGCTGCCCCGGCAAGTATCACCGAGTACGACAACGGCCCAGGTACTCCCAGAGCGAGGCGCACCAGAGCTTCGACGAGGCACTCTCTACAGTACGAAGCCAGAGACAACAGCGCATCATTCAAGAACGCGCCCAAGGGCGCTACCTGCAAGAAGTCAGCACAGGGTGCGTACAAGTCCTTAGGTACAGTGCTTGCGAATAGGGAGTCACCGAAGCATGTTTTATAACAATTAAGACACCTGAGGCACCCTGTTTGCCATCACCGTGACGTTTCAAATGAAGTCCACATCCTGATATCACCCCTCATACGTTGCGTGGATTTAAGTGTGCAAGGCAGGCCCGTAGCATGGGGGGGCAGGGGGGTCTAAGAATTTGCTTCTCTTTTCCCGAAAATTGGATGAAGGGGGTGTTTTACCGAGAAAAATTATAACAAAGCGTTTTTCAAGAAATTCAACAAGTGCCCCCCTCCCCTTCACCGGAAAGTTATTTCCTGGCTACTGGCCTGGTGGAAAGGCAGCCGATCATCGCTTGCACAAACAAATCTACTGAGAACGCGTCCGCCAAACTTTTACTTACAAAATAGTTTTACCTTTCCTTTTCCCCTATCTGCACTCCTTCGCAAAAAAAAACACTCCTGTCGATAGGAAGGAAACCGCAGGTAATCGAGAGCCCCCTTCTACGGCGTCCCTAAATATCATATCCTGATCTTGGCACATGGTACGCAGAAATTATTACGAATAAATAATGCCTAACGCCACGAGTTTTAAGGTTACCTCACCCGCTATGGGGGCCAACGGCATGACGAACTTTTAATTTCAGAAGCAGTGACACATTATTACACGGACCTATTGCATTTGACCAGTATTGTAAGATAGTTTATTATATTATTTAAATGCTGCAGAGAAGTATGGAACTAGTAGCTTGATTGGTTGCACGACAGTTCTTATAACTAATATACGTTTGTATTTCAGCGAAGCATATTAAATGCAATAGGCCATAAATTGACTTCTCCATATTCCAATACACATACCTTCCTCATTTATCGATCTTTACTTAATATTAAAATGCCTTTCTTGGAAACATGCGCGTACGGCCTTGGTTTTCATTGTGATACTCTGTGTTTTTTTTTGGTAAGCCGTACACAGCGGCCCGTCAGCCTTCTGCTCTCCAAGTCCGGCAGTGTTGATTGTCGCTAGAACAGCAGAATATTCCGTTTTACGGCATATACATTAAAGAAAATGTGAGCGCAGAAGCGAACGGCCGTAAATTTCGAAGGAAAAGTGAACTTAATAGGGCGTTTCACCGTGCCCGGTTCTTTGGTTTATCGAGTGTACCGGCTTTTTTTTCGCTTTTTTAGGGGCGAAGCTCTTTATGGTCTAGGGCAGTCCCGCCTCCCTCCGGTGTAGCCAGCACAACATATCCGCAGGCAGGCAGGCCAGGCAGGCAGGCAGGCAGGCAGGCAGGCAGGCTAGCCGCTGATTTGTCTGTGTTGACATTAAAAGAGTGTTCAATAACAGTTTGGTATAAAAGATAATTCGATTTATCCGAGTTCGATATAGTCGGACTCTACTGTACGTATAGGCTTTAGGTTGCAAACATCGCCAACACCAGTGCTTTGCGGAGAACCTTGCGTCGGCGATAAATTTTCGTATTTCTCCGCGTCGCCGCTGCAGCGAACTGGACGCTAGACATTGACAGTCAACTTTATCGCCAGTCTTAACAGGCCCGACACGTCATTTGGCAACACGGCTGGCATGTGGCCTGCAAAAAGCGAGTACGACTTCACCGAATAGCTGCGGTTGCTTGGCAGACCCACGCGTAACTCTGCTACCTAACTTTTTTTAATTTTGAAGCAGTGACCACATCACCACATCAGATGTTTTTTGGGGGGTGGGGGGACATTACTATACCAATGAAGGACTGCATAAGATGCCGTTCTGCACCGCTCCATAGGGAGTTTAGATACGTTGAATGCCTCCTGAACTTTTGTCTCTCCCTCTTGTCAACCCCTGCAGCACCTCCGAGCACGAAGGAGGACGAGAGAACTCCCATCTCGCCTCCAGGCGGCGACTCTGCCGAGACCTGGAAGTGTCCGACGTGCTCCAAGGTGCTTTCTTGCAAGTACAGCCATGACCGACACCTCCGTGTGGTGCACGGAAAGCTCAAGCTGCGGAAGTGCCCTCGGTGCGCCAAGTCGTTCGTCCGAAAAGAATCGCTGCAGAAACACGTCCGCGGCGCGCACGCCGAAGAGTGGCCGTTCCTGTGCCACCTGTGCCCCGCCGCGTACTGCCGGAAGTCGGTCCTGCAGGTCCACCTGATGTACCACAACGACGATCGCCGGTTCGCCTGCAGCCTCTGCCCCAGCAAGTTCGTCGTGAAGGAGAACCTGGTGCGTCACGAGCGCGTTCACTCCCGAGAGAGGCCGTTCGCGTGCCCGTACTGCACCTGGCGGCTCCCCACCGCGAGGGCGCTGAAGAGACACCGCCTGACGCACCCCAAGAAGAGGGCGCTTCAGTGCGACGTGTGCGGTAAACGGTATCGCGGCTTGCTCACTCTCGAAAACCACACTCGCTCGCAACACCCGACTGAGATTACCATCGAATGAATGGCAGCCATCCTGTAACCCATCCCTCTATCTTCCAGAAGGTCCACTTGCAGGCTGACGGGAAACGGACGAGACCAGGAGAACGTGAACGATGCAGTTGTCTTGGCCCTCACACGTTCCGGATGAATACTTCTTCCCGCATTAACGAAAGACTATACGGTCTATACCGGACACTTAACGGATGTGTGCAAAAACTTCAAATTTTTTTAGACGTCAACTTTTCTATAATGTACAGAGGACTCTCCACAGCGCTGCCTTATGATCTGACGTTAAATACGTTTCTTTAAAAGCAGCGAAAGTAATGCCGTACTAGTCACTCCTCGGACGTACACCTAAAAAATAAAAATGCTAATGTTGACAACTTCTACGGTGTCATTTCAAGCACTGTGTACTGATGAGCTGTTCAATGAGTTGTGCGATTCAAGGAAAAGCCGGTGTTCGTGTGTTCCAAGCTATTTTTACACTGCGTTTTCTTCAGCCGCCGATGGAATGCACGTATACGTCATTCAACCTGTGAAGAAAGTTGTGGCAGGTTGTGCTTGCGTGCGGTAACGGGTCACGCAAACTTTGATATCGTCTATGCTCAGACGAGAACAGTTTACACATGCATGGTTGATTTACTTGAATCACTCACGCTTGAATGGGTACCACGGGGCACACGCGATATCACTAGAGTGCATGGGTGGTGCTATACATAGGCATCGCATGTCCCCATTTTTTTTTTTGCTACGCGGTAGCGTTTCTCGTTCACTAAATCTTCAGAAAGTGCGCTAATATTTTTATATGTGGTTTGTTTTACGGGACATGAACCATAGCGAAAAGTTTTTTTTTTATTTTAGGTGCTCCAGTTTAAAGCATTCCGCTTAATTTGGGTCAATGTGCGCAAGACGGAGGCATGCATGCTTTTTTGGCCACTGCATACTGGCATAAGAAAGCCGACCATATTTTATCGCGAACGATTCTTACTTGCACATAACGCCAGCGGTAATATAGTTGCGAAGGGATTACTTTGCGTTGCCCAGAATATCGGTGCAAGTTGTTTCTCAGCGATGGCGGCTCCTAGATGAGCTCTGTGGTGATCAATGCAGTTTTTGACAAATGGCACACACACTATGGCATACCGACGTGTAGTCTAGCTGTTCGACGCATTTTACTGCGTGGGCGATGTGATGCAAGGAAGCTCCTGCCCATAACCCGGCCCCTTTGTACTTTGTACAAAGAGCTGCATATTGTACTCACGTTAGTCCTTTGTAGTGTTTTCACATACAGACGGGATGTCTGCTACTCTCTAACGTTTTATATTCGAAATAAACTCTGCAAAATGAAAGCAATGTGATGTTTTTGTAAGCTGTATATGCCGCACATGTCTTCCGTTTCTGGGCGAGCATCCACAGACGCAAGATATTGTCAATATCTATATATTGACAATATAGATATTGACAATATAGTATAAACTTTTCCCAAATGAATTACCATGGGCGTGAGCATGGCTTTTGTTATTGCGGTGGGAAAGGGGAAGAGGGACAAAATGACGCTTTAACAAATCTTTGGTCATTGTTTGCAGTCATGTTCTTTTGACGAGCTCAGCTTTTCACGATTAAGTCGCTGACGTGCAGTACTCATGAATTGAGACGCGAAATCGTTCTCGCAAGGAAGCTGCATATAGCAGTGGCGTATCCAGGGGGGGCACACCGGGCCGCGAGGTTACAAGGGCGAACAGAAGTTTTTTTTTTTTTTTCGTTTGCAGTATCGGGACCATTTCGACAATCATTGCCGACACTGCGCTGTTCTCTTGATTTTCAGCAGTGTGCTGTCGTTAAGCGTCATCGGAATCGGATGATATGTGAAATTTATGAGGCCGCAGAAATAACCAAGACTGAGAAGTGTATGTGCCAGCAGGCCTTCGATTGCGTTATAACAGAAAGCAATTATTCTTCTTCAGAACGCTGGCACACGTGATGGTCACGGCGCCGTATACCACGATTACTACGTGGCCCTAGGTGAATTGTTTTCTTTGTTTTGTCGTTCCTCATATTTATTTTTGAGATAGCGTTCAAGTATATATTGCGCGGCTTCAGCGAATAAATCTTGTAAGTGTCGCTGTCAGTCTCATGTTTCTTACCCTTCATTTTTGACACTGTTTCTACGTGAGTAATGTACCAACTTGGCCAAGCAACCATTTTAGCTGGAAACAATGTTCTGGATAGTTGACTTGTCTTTGTCAGGGCAGTAGCGTAGCCTAGACAAATAAAAATTCACTTGTCAAAACGTCAGCCCTAGCAACATTCGCAGTAATGGTTTTTAGAAGCATTCTGACCATCATATGTATTTGAGTGACCGTATTACAAGTAGAGACCCCCCCCCCCACCTAGGTTCAAACCACGGCTACGTGAATGCCATGAACAGGAAAGGGCCTATAATATTTTACAGCGAAAGCTGTTACGAGATCAAAATTCGGGTCACGCGAGGCGCCGTAGTAGTTTGCCACCGCCAGTGTCCGTAAAAATAGTACCGAGGACACAGTGGGGCTCGAGCCCGGGTCTACTGCGTGTCAGTCGCGTAGAATACGACTGAGCCACGCCGGTGCTTGGGACTTGTTCGCAAACTTGCCTTAGCCAGGCTTGATGTCGGGTAATGAATCGCGTTAATGAGTAATAAAGCATTTTATAACAGCAAAAAAACAACGCGGCGTTACGCAATGCGAATAGCGTAACTAGTGGATCGTCCAATGCTCCAACCTATTACAAAAACATGTTCTTGTTCACCTATTAATTGTGGCGCATACCCACTTCAGGCATAATTCCTGATCGTCGTCAGTCACTACATGAACAATAGGCACAAAATTCCTTGCAAGTGTTCAGCGGATACCACGCTTATCAGAAAAATGACAAAAAATAGCATAGCGAATGCCGGCCTACTACCCACAAAATTTATTATTAATGTCCTAGTGGGTATCAATCAAGTGTGCTTGCAGTATTTACCCAATGAGTGTTTTGAAAAGGCTCTGATAGGCCGCTCTTCAAGTTTTCGCTGTGACTGTGCCGCGCCTTACGAGCAGGCCTGGCGTTTTTTTTCGCATCATTTGAACTACATGCAAAAAGTGAAAGATAAAAAACTACGTAGCCGAGCCAACACACATTCTAGCCATTCATTAAACGTATTTTGCCGACAGCAGGTAGGCTGTCGTTGACCAATTCGTCTAGCGACACTGCTCTGAAGTCAGTCCAGTGTCAGGCTTGCTCGTGTATACTCATGCAAAAATTAATATTTTCTGAAATAACGGGCCAAAACTGTTGTGCTTACCCGTCGCCACCAGGTGACCTCGAAAGCCTCCGCGGAACTGGAGATACCCGGGTTAACACACCGCAGAGACGTGAAAAACACGTGATGCACGATTTCGCCATCTTCGTCTAATGGATGGTCGCCTTGCTCGCCATAGCTCAATGCGGCTTCCGTTATCTGCCCGCCACAACTTTCCGTCTTTAGCTTTCCCGTAGTTGACACGCCAACCGAACGAGATAACTGAGCGCTATCCCACTTGTGATACCGCTGAGCGAGTGGCAAGGAGGAGCGGGGACAAGCGCTACGAATTTAACTCAACCACACTCGGCGCCTTCGTCCGATTTAAAATTCACAAAATAAGAAACAAAAAAGACGAATAAACAAAAGAATAGTTGTTCAGAGTAAAACCAAATTTCTTCATTTGTGAGAACTCGTAAAAGGCAATAAATGCGAACGTCCACATCAACCCCACTTCGTTCGACCAGATCTTGGGATGCCCTCGGCAACCGCTACGAACGTGCACGTTTCTTTAAACCGAAACTAGCGCTCGGTTTTCGGGGTCTGCCTCACTTCGTTAGTATGCTGTTCGCGCTGTAAGGAGCATCCGCATGGGAGAGGAGTATTGACGCGTCCCCCGTAAGGTATTGCCGTACGCTCTAAGTATACCGACGTACAGCGCTCAACTCTTGCCCCGCCGCGGTGGTCTAGTGGCTAAGGTACCCGGCTGCTGACCCGCAGGTCGCGGGTTCGATTCCCGGCTGCGGCGGCGGCTGCATTTCCGATGGAGGCGGAAATGTTGTAGGCCCGTGTACTCAGATTTGGGTGCACGTTAAAGAACCCCAGGTGGTCAAAATTTCCGGAGCCCTCCACTACGGCGTCTCTCATAATCAAATGGTGGTTTTGGGACGTTAAACCCCACAAATCAATCAGCGCTCAACTCTCATGTCTGTAACGACGGAGCGTCGCGCAGGGGAACGGCACGTGGCGACATCTGCAGTCGCAAGTACACGACATCTGAGCATGCACGGCGCTACTGGTGTGCCTGCCTTGCAATACTGATCCCTGTTTATCACCGCGGATGCTACAACCGCTTTGGCCGTCGAGAGCGCTCTGAACGATTTAACGAAAAAAACAGAAAGCAAGCAAAAAAAAAACGAAGCGAATCATTCTCGTTTCGATATGATATCACGAAGCGATAATACGTTTAGAGTATAAAAAGCGCTCATCCAAGCAATTTCTTTCCTTTTTCTCTTTCTCTCTCGGTTCTAAAATTTTAACAGCACTTCGATGGCCAAAGCCGTCATCGCGGCCGCGGAAATAAAGAAGGTTGGTTGGTTGGTTCCTCAACACCTTGGCGCAACCCACCAAGAAGAAGACAAGAAGAAGACGGAGCCTCGGGTTGGTAGCCATTGTTGGAAGCCCGAGCTCATCAGCGTGGGTGACTGCGTTCGGTGATTCGTGCCAGCACCTGCGTTCGATCGAGCAACGAACACTGACCGTTCCTGCAGTAGCTGGTCCCTTCGGACTCTTTCGGACGGTGGTTTGGCTGAGTTTTGGGTGAATTTGACCTGTTGAAACTAGCTGACGTTGCATATTACTTCTTTAAGCAATCGAATTAGTGCTAATGTCTAATTCATCTCCTGGCCAAGGGCACGGCCCTTGGTCAGCCTCCTTGCCTAATGATGAATTGCCATTGGAATATTTTTTCCGCAGTGGTGTTGGAAGCATCCCTGTTGCGCTGGTGCCCTCGAGTGGTGGATTTATTAGGCTCAACAACCCGAAGACAATCCAGGTGGGGTTGCAGGCCATGACGCCGCACTTTCAGATGATAAGTGATGTTCGTCAGTTCGGAAGAGGTGGTTTGGTATGCAGATCGTCAGATCCTTCGTGCGTTTCTGACATCCTAAAATGCAAGACATTTGCTTCGGTCCCGGTAAGTGCATTTATCCCGCCTCATTTAGCGTGCACTAAGGGAATTGTACGAGGAGTCGACTCTACATTAACGCCCGCTGAGACTCTGGAAAAGCTGTCTGATGCTGGGGTCATAGCTGTGTACCGATGCAACCGATTAGTTAACGGTGAGAAAGTCCCCACTGAGTCGGTTATTGCTACCTTTGCCGGCACTTCCTGTCCATCCGAGTTGAAAATATGGCCGCTCATTTTCAGAGTCGAACGTCTCGCTTCTCGTCCTCTCCAATGTCAAAACTGTTGGCGTTACGGTCACAGTTCAGGGGGCTGTAAATCAAATTCACGTTGCCGCATCTGTGGCGATACCCACCCATCGAAGGAGTGCAACGCCGAAACCAAAAAGTGCTGCCTCTGTGCAGGAAATCACGCGGCCGATTATCTGAACTGCACCGCAAGGTCTAATGAAACGCAACTTCTAGAAATCATGGACAGACGTCGTTGCTCACGGCGAGAAGCAATAACAGTTGTGAAGGATAGAGCCTTTGGATATGCCGGAGTCGCGTCGAGGCACGAACAACTAAGTGAGACGAAGATTCTTAATCTCATTGAGGCTGCAGTAGAAAAGGCGATGTCGAAAGCGCTGGAACACATAGTTACGAGCGTGAGTGAGTGCATCTCTCAAGTGTTTTGCTCACAGATGACACAGCTGGCTTCTGCAGTAGCAGTACCGATGGCCAAGTCGGCACCTTGTGCAGTGGATGAGATACCGAATTTAGCCCCACAGCGACAATCCCGAGAGGAGAAAACCCCAATTTTGTCCGTTCCTTCTACGTCGACCCACGTGGAGGATCAGAATGAAATGGACGTATGCCAAGATTTCAGGCGTCAGAAGCGCACTGGATCTCCATTAAAATCTCCTTGCCCAAACACAAAACCCAAAAAGGGCAGCGAAAATGCCAGTGCACTTTTTAAGGAGAGTATTTTAGAAGCTGCCGTTGCTGAAGTGTTTCGCTCGTCAACATAGATACCTTGAAAGTACTACAGTGGAATTGTAGGTCTTTGATTTCTGCTTCTACTGACTTACTTTGCCTAATTAATCAGTTATATCCGGATATAATCGTATTACAAGAAACCTGGCTTAACCCCGTTAAGAATTATCATTTAAACAATTTTAGAGCATTTCGGTTAGACCGTCCATCACTAGGAGGTGGTCTAATTATACTAGTCTCGAATAAATTTTGCCGCACAGCGAGCATAGCTTTTCAGCTTATGTCCACAGACTGTGAAATTTTGGCAATAGACCTCTGTCTGCCAGGGCACCACCCTTTTTCACTTATAAACGCATATTTTCCAACGGGTTTGCATAATACTCAACAATTAGATACTGCCTTAGCTAATTGCAAGAATGATTTCCTTCTGACTGGTGATTTCAACTCACATCATGTTTCATGGGGATTTCGAACAGATCCTTCTGGTACTCTTCTGTGGGATTGGATGATTAATAAAAATCTTACCTGCCTAAATGATAGACAGCCTACATTTATTCGCGGACGGACACGATCGGTATTAGATCTCACGTTTTGCAGCCCAAGTGTTTCAATAAAGTCTTGGAAAACAATTGATTTCTCTTCAAACAGTGACCATCTTCCCGTATACTTTGAAATCTCATGTGCTGTGAAATCTATTGAAAGGGCAGAGAAAACATTGATCAATTACAAAAAATTTAAAGACTGCTTGCGTACCAACATTAGGGCAGTGTCCAGTGGTCAAAATGAAGACCTCGGCAGAAATCTCTGTTCTGCTTTAAAAATCTCCAAGAACACTTCAGAATTTGTAATTGCTTCGTCGTCATCGAAAAGTGCCCAACCTAGTAAATGGTGGAATGATGAGTGCACACGAGATTATAGAAGAAGAAAAGCTGCATGGAAAAGACTTATATGTAATCAGAGTCCAAAAAATTGGAAGGATTATCAGTTCATTGCGGCAACATTTAAACGCACTCTATCGCGAGCGAAAGAGCAATATGACCAAAAACATTTCGAATACCTGTCTAAATCAAATAACAAACGTGCTTTATTCAACTTCCTTCGTGGTAGGAAGAAGACCCCTATACCAGGAAACGTTGACTCAGTAGTTTACACCTCACAGGAACTACAGGAATCATTGAATCAGTTGGCTAAAGAATTAGAAAACAGGTTCTCAACGCATCTTCCTAATTCGGCTTACACAACAACCATCTATGACTACACAGAAATATCGACTTCCGAATTAAATCAGGCCATGGAAAGATTGCCAAATGCAGCACCAGGCCCCGATGGAATAACAAATACAATGCTAAAAATACTTCACAGGGAATATCCGAATGATCTGTTAAGTCTCGTCAATTATTCCCTTAGAAGAGCATGGATCCCTTCTGAATGGAAGATTGCGAAAATTATACCATTGCTTAAGAAACAGGGGGCAGGCTATAATTTAGACAACATACGACCGATAGCCTTAACATCTAATGTAGTGAAACTTATTGAAAGGGTACTTCATGGTCGTATAATTAGGTTTATTAACGAGAAACAACTGTTGAGTTCTTCCCAAATTGGCTTTAGATCTGGATATTCCATATGGCATGCACATGTAGATCTGGAAAGTCGTATTCATATTGCCCGTCACAAAAAGCACTTTGCGGCTTTAGTAACGTTAGACATATGTAAAGCATATGATAGTGTAGAGTATTCTATCTTGACTAATCAGTTATGGAGTCATGGACTTCCACCTTATATAGTAGCATGGGTGACGGAATTTTTGAGTAGAAGAGAATTCTATTGTTATCAAGGCGGTTTCTCTTCCTGTAAGCACAAGCAAACCCGAGGTGTACCTCAGGGGTCAGTACTTTCCCCGGTTTTATTTAACATATTGCTTAGTACCATCCCCGTTCATCCAGATGTGACAACCTATGTTTATGCCGATGACATTGCTTTTTTTGCTATGTCACATGACTTCCACTGTCTCTACACTATCTTGCAAGCATATCTTAATAAAATAGAACATTGGCTGGATGGATTGATGTTGAACCTAAATACCGGTAAATGTGCTATTCTCGTTTTTCCAATCAAAGATCCCGTTCACATATCTATTAATTACAAGCTTCAAGATATCCCACAAGTACAATCATTGAAATATCTTGGAGTTATGTATAATGAACATCTAAATTGGCGCCCTCACATTGAATACATCGCGACAAAAGCAGTACGTGCGATGGGCGTATTGCGGAGGTTGAGCAATTGTAGATCAGGTATGAGAAGAAAGGCACTTTTGATTATATATAAAATGTATGTTCGACCTGTGTTGGAGTTTGGCTGCATTCTTTTTTCTGGTGCGCCAGCCTACAAACTTCGGCCGCTCGTTCTGTTGGAAAGAGAGTCTTTACGGCTCTGCTTAGGACTTCCAAAGTATACTGCAAATGCAGTGTTATACCTTGAAGCACGAATACCAACCTTATTATGTCGCTTTAATATTCTTACTGTGCAGACCTTTTTACGACTATATGAAGCACCGTTTAACCCTGAACAAATTATTTTTATTTCCAATCCTGACCTATTCTTCTCCGTGCATTGGCCCAGATTTACCAAACCACAAATACTATTTGTTCAATCGTTACTTGAGCCCCTAAATGTACACGTTCGTGATCTGATTCCTTTAACTGAGCAACAAAATTCACCAGAAATTGTTTACCATGATATCTTCCCAACTCACGCTAAGCTATTACCTACAGGCATTTTAAATGGTTTATTGCAGGACCATTTAAGTACTCTGCAGACAAATGTCATTATAGCAACGGACGCATCTCAATCACATAAAAAATCAGGCGTTGGAATATATTGCCCCGTACTTGATTGGTCATTTTCACTTCGCTTACCGGACTTTCTTCCTGTCTTTCTGGCTGAATTCATGGCAATAATGTTAGCTTTGCGAAAGGTAAATATTTCCATTCCAGTCGTAGCAGTCATAACTGATTCATTATCAGTGTGCTCTTCTCTGTCCGCATCTGGTCACTCACCTATAGTGAAACTTTTTAAATCGTTGATCCCCTGTCATCTCCAAATTATTCATTTAATCTGGACACCAGGGCACAAAGGTTTGTTGTTAAACGAAATAGCTGATTCTCTTGCGAAGGCATCCCTTTCGACACCAATTATTCCTATTTTCCCTCATACAGTACACATTACGGTGGCGCGATTTCGCACACTTAAAATCAGGCAAAATTTATCTGACCCTGCACTGACAGCTTCTCCAGAGTACAAACACTTGTTATTTCCCTGGCGCAGTGAACTGACTAATTCAAGGATGATGGAAGTAGTCATCACGAAATTTCGTTGCCGCGTTACCTCCCTCAATTTTTACTTGCATAGATCAGGCATATTGAATTCCCCTATGTGCATTTACTGTAATCAAGAGGAAACGATCAGTCATTTTTTATTACATTGTCGCCGTTTCGATTTATTCAGGCAAAGCATACTAACACCACCTCTTCAAAGACTGGGCTTGCAACTATCACAACCTGATCTTCTTTCATTTGGGGCCTCTACAGTGGGTTTCAGCCACAGGGATGTTTTATTCGCCGTTCAAGAATACATCACTGCGACTAAACGATTCTCTTGCTAAATTGCTGTCTCACTATTTTTCTTCTTTTTTTTCTGCAAACTTGATACCGGTATTTCAATTCAAAATTAAGTTACAAAAAAATTGTAGGAATGACGCAATGCTCAAAGTTTAGGGCAAATTCACCTTATAATCGGCCAATCCCCTTCTTTGGGTACGAGCCATTTGCACAAGGAAAACAACAACAACAACAACAACAACAACCCACCTAGGGTGATAGGCCATCAATGGGACGGTGCTTTGCTTTTTAAATTAATTAACTTCTTGAAAGAGAGTGTTGGATTAATTAGGCAATATAGGTAATAATAAAAAGGTGTTAAATTTCTAAAAAAACCTTGAAAAGAAAACATAATAAACATAAACAGAAAAAAATTTACATAAAACAACTGAAGTTACTTATTTTTAGCATTCCATTCTTTTAGATTCTCGTAAGAAATTTGTAACAGCGGTAAAAACACTCCTGTGGCTGAATCCAAGTGCGACAGCGCCAAATGAAAGAATCGCCGGAAGTGTCAAGTTTAAACCCAACTTTCGTAGGGGTTCTTCTTCTAGTAGATTTTCCCTTCGAGTTTTGAATTTTCGGAATGACAAAAAAAAGTGCTCCAAAGATTCCCTCTCATTACAATAAAGGCACAAAGGCGACTGTGCCAGACCCGACCTGTGAAGGTAAATGTTCAATGAGGGGGTGGGAACTGCAAGGCAGGCGCATCACTGGCGCCGCGCATGCTCAGATGTGGCGTATTTGCGACTGAAGATGTCGCTCGTGCAGTTCAGCGAGCGAAGCTCCGTCGTTATAGACATGAGAGTTGAGCACTATGCGCGTTTACCTTTTCAGAGAAGCCCCGCTGCGGTGGTCTAGTGGCTAAGGTACTCGGCTGCTGACCCGCAGGTCACGGGTTCGAATCCCGGCTGCGGCGGCTGCATTTCCGATGGAGGCGGAAACGTTGTAGGCCCGTGTGCTCAGATTTGGGTGCACGTTAAAGAACCCCAGGTGGTCGAAATTTCCGGAGTCCTACACTACCGCGTCTCTCATAATCGTATGGTGGTTTTGGGACGTTAAACCCCACATATCAATCAAACCTTTTCAGAGAAGGCAGTGCCTCGCCTATACCGACTGCAGCTGCCGAGCTTTCATCGGTGTTGTCGAGTGGTCAGGGCGAGAGCGCTTGCAAACCAAGAGACAAGCCTAGATTTATCACTCAACTGCGATTTACATCGACGGAAACGCTTCATACGCCTCAGTTGCGCCCTTTAGTCATGTCGGTCGTTGGCAAGGTGCCATCCTACGAGACGGCGTTTTCCCTCGACAGTCAGCTGTGCGTGTTCCTTAAGAGGGTTCCTCACCTAAGATGATTGAAAGGTGACATCCATGTTGATCCTTTTTTTTAAACTTCAGTCGATGTATTGATCCTAATAATAATGTTACATGGCGTTTTACGTTCTAAAAACCAGGAAATGATCACGCGAGATGTCACAGTGGCGGGTTCCGAAAATTTCGAACAGCCGTTTTTTTTTTCTTTCTTTTGGACGTGCGCCGTAATCGGACAGTACACAACCTCCGGCATTTCGCCTCCGTGGAAGTGCGACCGTCACGGCCCGGACCGAAGCGGCGATCTTTTGGTCAGCCACCGATCACCTTCACCACTGCCCCTCCGCAGCAGACGGTGCGTTGATCCTGTAAGGCACTAGTTCATGCCACGAAAATCCAAACAGAAGAAGACAACGACGACACGCCAAGTACGAACAACTAAATGGAATGGAATGAACAAAACTTTATTTCAGTCCTGCAGGACACGCTTAGCGCGTGGCAAGCGTCTCCCGCGTAGGGACCGACAGGGAGTACCTGGCGGCCGCTTCGTGGGCCTGCTGGACGGTCCATTGCTGGTCGATGAGAAGTGAGCTCCTGAGGGACCTTTCCGACTAAAGGTTTTTTTATTAATATTCTGTGGCGATTCTATAGCTGTGGAGGGTAGCTATAAGTGCTGACAAAACCTGCACACATAGCTGGATATAGCAGTATATAGAAGGCAAAACCTGCAGGTTTTGTCCACTATCTATAGGTTTCTCTACTATAGTTTCTCTTCATAAGAAACACTGGTGGAAACGGTAAATCACTTTCAGGTAGCGTATGTTAGAATTGCTTCTTCATCATAATTTTCTACGCACTCACAGACCGCCACTTTTTCCCGACCTCCCAGCCATATACAGCGTCACTGTGAAAACGGTGTCGCGTTTCGGTCCACGAGTGCTGTACGCCAACTAAATTTTATCTGCGGAGCTCAGCTCTTTCACGACAATCATGGTGGCGAACGACCACAGATTTGCTAAAGCGTCATTTTTTATTCTCGTGGAAATACTCGTCTTATTGAACACTCATTAAAGGCATGCCATATGCCAGTGAACAGCCAGGAAAGACACACCAATAAAACAATGGCTTGGCATTAAAGAAAGCGCGGTCTTATTAAATACGGAGTAATTTGCATACCTCGACGAGAAATTCACGGCCACGATGCCGGTTCGAGAAATGATTCCTTACGGGAACGTAAGGACGGGACGTAAGGACACGTAGGCTGACTGGCTGTAAACCACAGATGCTGTCACAACGCCAAGATGCATCTGTGTATTACAGCCAATGAGACTTAATATAGGCAACCGGAACTTATTTACAGCGCAACACCAGAAAAACACAGGACAAGGAAGGAGCAAAAGACAAAGAAAAGACGGCGCTTTCTTTAGCTTCTTCCCTGTCCTGTGTTTTTCTGGTGTTGCACTGTAAATAAGTTCACGATGGATCCTAACGAACTGGCCCAACTTACGTCTTGCTGCTAAATATACGCAAACTTGCAAGATAACAGAAGATGAAGGCTAAAGAAAGCGGGGTAACCCACACTTTTAAAACGCGGTAATTCCCACGGACGACCTCAGAGGGGGGTGCAAAAAGGTTCAATCTCTTTCCCCGTTTCACCACGCAAACAAGAACCTTAGCTAAGCTCATGACGATTCACTAGGAAAAAGTTTAGACTATATATGCTGCGCGTCTTATGAACGCTCGCCCATAAACGGAAAACACGTGCGACATACAGCTCACAAAAGCTTCAGATTGATTGAATTTCTAAGACCATATTTGGAACATGAAAGGTTTGACAGTAGCCCTATATAAAAACAGTGCGATGGACCTCACAGTGAAAAGCCTCGAAGAAGATGGCTACACGGCAGTATGCCATAGTGTGCGCGCTATTTGTCAGATATATTCAGACAGTTAATTTGGGAGCCGCCATCTCTCGAAAACAACTTCCGCTGGATATTCCGGACAGAGCAAGGTAATCCCCTCGAAGCTACATTTCCGGTGCCCTGGCGAACAAAAATGGATGTTGCCATACTCGTTTCGCAAGCTTGGTTATCACCCCGTTGCACGTGTAAGGGCTGGCTGCCCTGCGTAAACCGTGTCTTTGTACTAAGGACTATCGAGATAATCAAAGATGCGATTACCGGTAATACGCGAACATTATTGATTCTTCTGTAACTAGCCCGCACTCTAGCGATGACGCTGGAATTTTCGACTGCATATGTATAAATGTGCGACGCGCATCAACGCTTGTCAGTTTTATTATCGACGCAGGACTGATAGTTGGGTTAGCTGGTGATACATTATGGACAGTAACAACGCAGAAACTCACGGGACGAAGAGAAAAAACACAAGAAACACAGCGCTTGTTTGTGTTTCTTCTCTTCGTCCCGTGAGTTTGTGCGCTGTTACTGTATAAATGCGCGACGCGCATTATGTATAATGTTAATGATTATGTTAATAATGTAAATAAATGTTAACTATAATGTTAATACTGTTAATTATTATCGACGACTGATGCTCCGAGCGCCGAAATCAATGTGCAGCTTGCACTGCTTGCTGTAAGCAGAGTTTCCGTTTTGCGTTCACAGGTTCGGCCAAATAAAGAGTTTCGCCCCGCCGCGGTGGTCTAGTGGCTAAGGTACTCGGCTGCTGACCCGCAGGGCGCGGGTTCGAATCCCGGCTGCGGCGGCTGCATTTCCGATGGAGGCGGAAATGTTGTAGGCCCGTGTGCTCAGATTTGGGTGCACGTTAAAGAACCCCAGGTGGTCTAAATTTCCGGAGCCCTCCACTACGGCGTCTCTCATAATCATATAGTGGTTTTGGGACGTTAAACCCCACATATCAAATAAAGAGTTTCGCCTTCAAGAAGCATGCTGCCGTCTCCGTCACGACCACGTGACAATATTATCTGGCAATGAGATTATTACCGGCTTTGTCGTGCGAATATGCAACGTCATAACAGGTGCGCATGCCCCAGTTTTGCACACATTAACCGAAACTGAGGGGATTGCCTGAAGTTACGGCAGCCAGAAACTCTGCACTGTAATCCAAGTCCCATTAAACAAGTATTGCTTTATTTGGCATTTTGAGGTTGCAGTTAGCGAAGAGCGCTGCTACAGTGCTCTTTATTAAAAAAAAAACTAGCAGTTCCGAGTACGAATACAACTGGTGAGCGAAACTCCTTAGAAAGGGGACTCAATTAAACAACTATGCGCCTGATCTCGCTGCTCGCTTACAGTGAAGGCGGTATGGTAGGGAGCGGGCGGGGAGAGCGTCTGCTGAGCTCGGAGGCGGGAGCGACTGTGAGAGTGTGGGGCACGCGGCGAAGAGTGAGCGAGCCCAGGCAACGGACCACTCACTGGGCGGACGACAGGGGTGAAGCAATGGCTTCGCGCGTTCGCCGGCTTAAGGGGAGAGGGCATAGACGAAAAAAGAGTAAAAGGGAAACAAGTGGGAGAGGGGTACGAGCTGTTATGCAGCGGGGAGCTACGACAGCGGAGTGCGGGTCTAAGGAGCTTCGCTCCTAAAAAGGACATGCGATGCTTACGTATAGTGGCGCCCAAGTCACTCGAACAATTTGGGTCCTCGCCTCGCGATGGTGCCGTGTTACACGCACACTAAAAGAAACCTTAAGGTTTGAAAGTCGTTTTTCCCTCAATAACGGCAAATGACCCGGTAGAGCACGCAAAGAAAGCCCGTGAACGGCGTGCTGACACTATCGGCATTCGCCCAATGATCTACACGTTCCTTCAGCAGGCCAACAATGAACATGTACGTACTGTCAGAACTGTTCACAACGTACGAACACCGACCTTCGGTTGAGACACGTAGCTGATGCAGCGATTGAAGTGCGACCACACCGGCGTTGAGAATGTTAGCATGGTGTGTGTGTGCACGCACACACACGCGCGAATATTAGTAACGGTTTGTTTTACAGCTTTGAAAGGAACAGTTAGTGTTATCACTTGACAAAGCAGCGTCGGAAGATCGTCATACGTGGTTGGTCTTACGCACACGTATATATACGTTAAACTGTTCAGTAAGAGTTCCTTATTGCACAAAGAACATCTATCAAGAACTGGTAAGGTCTAGAAAAATTTCAAGATCCACATTGTCATTGTCCTGGTGTCCTCTCTTACCGTCAACATGCAACTGCATCCTCGTGCAGTGGTGGGGGGGCAGCCATTCAGACCACGCAAACATCAGTCGGGTGTTTCGAGCGGGCGTGGTTTTCGAGGGTGCGCAAGCCGCGATACCGCTTGCCGCAACTCGCGCACTTGTGCGGACGGTCGTCCACGTGCACCAGACGGTGCTTGCTGAGGGACGACGAACTGGACAGCCGCCTGGTGCAGTGCGGGCACTCGAACGGCCGCTCTCTGGTGTGCAAGGCGCGGATGTGGTCCTGCAGCGATCTTTTCAGGCCGAACGCCTTGTCGCAGTGAGGGCACTTCAGGGGCCTGAGCCTATCGTGCACCAGACGGCGGTGTTGGTACAGGCTGGACCTGGAGGCGAGCACCTTGGAGCACGACGGACAGGTCTTGGTAGAGCAACCGCGGGACTGCGGCGTGGGGGCCGCCTCGTCTTCCTTGGAGCTTGGCTGTGCTGTAGAGTTTGCACAGGTATCGGAGAAAGAACTTCAAAGACATTCTACGCCCCCCTCCCACCCCAAAAAGAAAAGAAAGAAACATTGATGGGATATCCATTTTTTCCGGGGGGGGCGGGGGGTGCAGAAGAGTTGTACGTAGCAATCCCTTGTTATAGTAACTTTAAAAAAAACAAATGTGCGCGTTGCACTACACACAAAACTTCATACGAGTCCTTCATGCGGTATCCTAAGGCGACGTCGATAGGGAAACCACAGGAAGCTTCTACGCCAGAATTTTTAAAAATATATCTCAGGAGTAGAACAGGCTGCACGGGTTTAGGAGCAGTCCTGGCAGCAGGGAAAAGTGCCTTTTGTAGCAGGCCTAAAACATCCAGAAATACGTTTTGCAGCCGGCTTGCAGCAGCCAAAAAAAGGCCTTTCTGAGCAAGCCCGGAGCAGGCAAAGAGGAGGATCTGGCCACATGCAGTCCAGTTACACAGCACTCGTGCAATTTCGAATTTTTCGTACACTAAGATAAGTTTCGCCTGATTGCGATAGCAATCGCTCTCAAGTGTTGTTTTTTCGTTTTGTTTGTTTGCCGTCGCTGTTGCCGTAATGTTTCGTATGAAGTCCAAATTGATAACACACGTACGCGCATACTATGTTCTATCCGCGCGTGAAAGCACGCAAATAGGAGCGACATCATCCTGCTTGGCAGACCTGCGCCATCGACACAGAGGAAACTCACTGCCCGCTTGAACGAGCATAAAAAGAAGCGAGGAAAGAGGGGATGGCTGTATATAGGGGGTACCATAGAGTTTCCCCCAGTACTTACTAGAGGGAACTCTGGCGCTAGTGCCTACGGAAGCTGCAACACACGGCACTTCAGCAAGCATGGGAATGATGGGTAGTACACCCATTTGTCTAATTTTCGTACTTCTGGCCTGCTTCTGGCTCCGTGTGTATTCGTGTGGCTTGAAGCTGTTTTTTTTTCTTGAAAACATAAATTAGCAAATGTTCACCATTTGCGCTTCACAACCTTATTCTTTTAGGCTTACCATTTTGAATCGAGTCACTATGTTCAAAAGGGTTCATTCTTTCCTTCAAAACAAAACCGTAACCAGCAATAAACTAAGCCGCAAGTACGATTCGCCGCCCGGAAGTACGAAGACTAGGCAAATGTGTGTACTACCCATCATTCCCACGGTCACTGAACGATCGCAGCGCCAGAGTGCCCTCTAGTTAAGTTTGGGAAACTCTATGGTGGGTATAGCTCGAGCACCAATAGGTAACCAGTAAAAGAGCGACGCATTGTGGGATGCACCGTCTCCTACCGGCTTCCGGTTCGAGAATAGTAGACGACGGCGAACCGCTTCGCCGCAAGCCTCAGGTTATTCGAGATTCACGCGCGCGGTCACGTGTTTATCTTCGTCCTGATAAACCATGGTCGGTTGTTCAGCCGTTGGCTGCTCGAACTCGAGCGTTAAAGGCAGACGCAGGTACCGATTCCCATGGTATGAAGAAAAATTAGGTGGGCCGGGGCTGTGAAGAGATACAATGCGACAGGTAGCCTTTGAGTACGGAACGTTGCAGCCAGAGTGTGCGAAAACCATTTTATCGCAGGTACGTGTGTATTCCACACCGAAAAAGCCTACGCATGAATTTGCTGCGAATAATATATATTGATGAATAAATTGTCGAGCAGGCGCGCGTAGCAAAGATATTGTCACGGGGTCGTGACGTGGCCGAAGACAGGAGACTTCGTGCAGGGATTTAACTGTTTATTTGGGGCGAACCTGTGCCCGGTAAACGGAAAGTCCAATTACAGCAGCAGTCTCGCACAGATAGCAGTCTCGGACTGATAGCGGCGAACGGAGCGTCGGCATTCGATCAACAACTGACAAGCGGCGAAGCGCGTCGGCATTTATATTCTTGCCGTCGAATGTTCTAGCGTTATCGCTGGCGGTGGCGTAGGTTCCAGAACAATCTGTACCGTTCGCACAGTGGGCGTGATCTTATCGAAATGATCTGCTACAGTCCGGAACCTTCTCGAAAACTGCAGGCGCGGTTTGCGCTGAGAACCGTGTGGTGTTTTGGGACGATAACAAAAACTTGGGAAATGGAACGTGGCAATATCATGGAAATGCGCGGGGCAAATCTACCTGCCGTACGAGACGAGCGCCGGCCATTGCACCCATATGACAAAAAACGCAAAAGCTTCACTCAATGGTAAGTTTACACGAAGCGCTGGACGAGTCCATTTGCGTTTATCGTGGTCAAACAGTGCGCCAGGGTGGCACCCAAAGGAAGAAGTGCGTTAAACAAGCGCAGGGTTTTGATTATTCGGCGCTGTCTATGTCTGACTGTATTGTTTATGTACCGCCGTGCCACGCAGCTTGATCAAGTTCAGCGTTCAAATAAGCATCTGGCTTGACTCTAAGAAATCCATCTTATAGCGCACTGAAGGCTAGAAAAAAAAAGATCTCAACGCGCTCAATTAGTGCTGCGCTTCATGCCGATCGACTGACGATGTCGGCCGAAGCAGCGATCCCGAAATGAACTCCTAGCACACTCCTACTGTCATCCCCTTCCCCTGAGATCTTTAAAAGGGTGACATTTTATTTTTAGTAACGTATCATACAATGAAAATTGTTTTCTGTATCAACTGAGCTGCTAGCCAGACTGACAGTACCCCTGAGCAGCATAAAAGCATTGATTGATTGATATGTGGGGTTTAACGTCCCAAAACCACCATATGATTATGAGAGACGCCGTAGTGGAGGGCTCCGGAAATTTCGACCATTTGAGGTTCTTTAACGTGTACCCAAATCTGAGCACACGGCCCTACAACATTTCCGCCTCCATCGGAAATGCAGCCGCCACAGCCGGGATTCGAACCCGCAACCTGCGGGTCAGCAGCCGAGTACCTTAGCCACTATAGACCACCGCGGCGGGGCGCATAAAAGCATTGCAGATCATTTTAGTGTAATAAAAAAGTTTCCTTATAGTTCATGACTTTCGCAGCTTGTAATCGTCACAGTCCCGGTTAGCAAAAACAAAAAAAAACAACTGCTAAAGCACTGGCATTGCACGGAGAGGTGTTTTTTTAACACAGCGGTACAAAAATGCTCGCGTGCTGCTGCTAACCAGTGTGGTGCGTCGAACCGGAAGCCGTCATATCCCACAATTCCATGCGATTGCCCCTATTGCCGGTCATCTATTGTGAACTTCGCGTACGGTGGCGCGGTCGCGATCACTGGCGTGGTGGCTCGGCAGCCACCAGGGGGCGGCGCGCATACATTCATACGCACTGCGCCCTCATTGAGAAGAGAGTGAGCAAAAAAAAGATTGCCCGCAGCTTCCCTCGGGGGAACACTGAGGAGGATGCGGAGCATATAATTGGTTAACGGGGTGTTAAAGTGCGACTTACTTGGGTCGATGGCTAAATTGGTTAACGTGGTTGTAGGAGGGGGTGTTAAATGAGTGAACACGTACACACGTATGCGAAAGGGCGGCGCTGGTCGAAGGGACGTCGATCATTGTGTTTGTGGATTCGTTGGAATTCATTTCACCGCGACCTTGGACGTCGACGCGCCGTACAAACCAACCGACGAGCGGCAACTGAGCGAGCGAGCGCCAACCTTGAGTATATATACAGCGCGACGGCGCATGCACTGTCAGCTGTCGGATGTTCGAGAAGGGGGAGAAGCGCAACGGCGCATGCGCGCGCGTCAGCTGCCGATGTTCTCGAAGCGCGACGGCGCATGCGCGCGCGTCAGCTGCCGATGTTCTCGAAGCGTGACGGCGCATGCGCGCTACATTATACAGCTAGCGAATGTTCGTGAAGAGGAGAAGCGCACGCGGTGTGTAGAGGAGGAAGGGTGCACAGATGGTGGAGGAGTGAAGCGCGCGCGGTGTGTAGAGGAGGAAGGGATGCACAGATGGTGGAAGAAGGAGGAGGAAGCTTGCGGACGGCGCCGCACTACAAGCCTCGAGTATTAGATGCTCCGCATCTAAAAGTACCACTCACCCTGCATGGAGCGGCCGTGCTCTCTCATACCAGCGTTTTGTAGTTACGTGCAATCGAAATCAGAATTCATTGCTATCGCATTCATCGCTTCACTCTTGCGATTAAGCTATTTCTTTTATGAAGTTACAAAAATTATCACAGTTCCACCGCAACGAAGCAGTGACAGCATCAAATTTTAATGTTATACGAAGTATGGCTGGCAGTACACTTTTTTTTGGATCTGATATCGTGAAGCGAATGCGACCGCGCCAGGGAGAGATGTTCTTTTCGCAGTCTCTTCGCGTCAAGAGCGCAGAACGTGGAAAGGTCCCTCGAGCTGCCATTCACGCTGACGCCTGCCGAGTTAGAGCGTGCCAGCGATCGCGTTTCAGTCTAAAAGGCATCAGTCTAAAACAGAGAAACCAGCATGTAGCAATGATGCCGCTCACTCTCGTCCTCTGTTTTGTTTTGTACATGAAGTGCGACCCAGAAACGTTTTTTTTTTAGAAATCTGTCAGCGTTTAGGCTAGAAAATCATCAAACCATTCACACCACAAATTTAGTGGCACGTCGTGTAACAAGGCCGCTACGGACAATCGTAACATAACCTCCTTCTCGCCTCTGCCTGGCGTCCTCAGCTCATGAGGCATCGCTGGAGATCGCAGAGCTCTCGCGAGCGCGCTCGGCGATTTGAGCTTTTACTAGTCTAGACCTCCGAGATCGCATGCTGGCAGGTTGTGCGCAGTCTCGGAGGCCATGACACAGTGAGTCGCTCGCTGGATTTCGTGCCGACCAATCGTGCGCCCGCGCGCTCCGCGCGCTCGCGACCTTCGGCGTCACCTTAGCTCTGGCCGACTGGGCTCGCCCTACGTCACCTCCTGTCGCCGACGACCTTCGAGACGGCAGTGAAGCTCTGACTTACTGGACCAGCTCTACGCCATCTACAGACGCCGACAACATCTCTCGCAAGTGTACCCCGTCCTCGGACTCCAGTGACCGTGCTTACATCTTTCCTGTCTCTCCTATCCCCTCAGTTTGTTGTTGCTTCTTCTTCCTCTTTTCTATTCCTTTACTCCTAACTTTTATATCCCTCCTCACCCCCATCCCTTGTGAGCCCTGTGGCGGTGTCGCTCACTGAAGCAGACAATAACGAGGCTCACTTTTCTCTTCCTTTCTCTTTCTTAAGAACCACTACGCCATCACACAGTGTGCCTGGCAGCACGCACGCCATCTCGTAACAAAGACGAAAATCGCAGAGTAGTTCACATCTGCTCCGACAGGTGCCGCTTCCCTACCAACCGATCTTACTTCCGCGCATTCTACAGCCCATGACAACCAATCCAGATCATCAGCCACTGTGCCGTCAAATGGCCTGAGCATGCCGCTCTGTGAATGGGCGGTTGAAAACGAGTTTCGCCGAATCGTAGCGATCTGCACCGGTCTGCCGCGATTCGTATCTTTAAAGCATTGTAAAAAAGTCCACAGTTTGCGCAGAGAGCTCAAATCAGTCTCTGAATGGCCCTGTGACTTCGTCTACAGGCCCAATGTGTTAGTAAATTTCGACGAAATTATTTCAAGGTCTCTAAATTCTTACACAAAATCAAATATATTGAACACGAAACTATGGAATCATCTTTTCCATATAGCACTACAGCAACCCTCCCCCTGCTATCGTGTTTTATAGTGGGAGGGGGGTAAATTATTTTCAAGGTACCTGAAGCTATGCGGTTAGATTCACGATGCATTTCCTTTTCACTTAAGCCATCAACGGCTTCCCTTGCACACTTCCATAAAAAAAAATTCAGAATGTGGACTTCATGCGGAAGATAACGGTGACGACAAAAAGGCGCCTCAAGTTTCTAATTGTAATAAAATACGCTCCATCGCCTCCCCAGCTGTAAGCACTACGCAATGACTAATACGCACCCTGTGCCGACTTCTGGCAGGCAGTGCCATTGGCCGCGTCCTGGGAAGGTGCACCGTTGTCGTTGGGGTCGTACTGTAGAGGGCGCCTGATCGCTGCTTTGTTGTGCTCGTGTCCGGAAGTATCTGGACCATAGTCAGACTCAGAGACACTTGCCGGGGCGGCAGATGATTTTCCTTTATCGAAGGATCTCTCGTGCGCATGTTCCGATCGCCGTGTCGTTTTTGCGTCGTCGCCAACGCGGTCACAGCTGGAGATGCGCCTCTTGCGTGACCCTCCTTTGGCGTGGACATCGCTTGGTGTAGACGGCGGAGGCTCACGGTTGTTGGGGATGTGCACTTTCGAATAGCGTTCCGTACTCTCGTTGCTGACGATGCCAGCGCTTGACGCACGGTCAGGACTTCCATTGAGGACGACGTTGCCACGAGACGCAGGGTCCGCTGCACACTGGCCAGAAGGTGGTTCAAAGTGGTTATCGTTGCCCAATTCACCCTCCCTCCCTTCTTCGGCAGTGTCCGAATCACAGGAAATCAAAACCGCGTCTCTCTCTTGCTTTACTACTCGGTCGAGGTCCAGCACGGGCTTAACAGAAAATGGCAGCGCAGGCGGGTTTTTCGGTGCGCTCTCCGGTCGCACTTCCGGTTCGCAGCACAGCGCCGATCTTCCGTCGCTAGTAGTGTCCTCGACGAAGGACGTGCACCTGTCTTCCTGATCGTGATTAGTCTCAATATTGGCGACCCCGCCATCTGATGACTCCAGTACCGCCCGTGGAAATGCGTCTGATTTCGATGATTCACGCCAGGTCGATTCCGTGCACGATGTAGGTGACGGCGCGCAAGTCATCTCGTCTTGCGTGGGCTGCTCTTCAATGTTCGGGGCACAACCGCGACCGCCGTCATTAGAATGTACCATTTCTCGCAGAGCAGGTCTTTGATTAGTCCGTTCATTGGTTAGTGCAGTGCCGCATCTTTCAACACCCACAGCTGTTGTGTTCTGAGAAGATGGCCCCGCACTGCTTTCTCTGAAAACAACTCCTGCATGCTTCGGGGGGACGTACCGCTGTTTGTTTTGATCTGCGCTACGTGCGTAGTTGTGCAGTTTGCGGATCAAGCTGGCGTTACCTGAAGGTAAACCGACGTCGTCGGAAGAACCGGTCATGTACGTCCTTTGTACTCTTGGGTCAGGCATGCGGGAACGACACCATGCTCGGGGCCATTGGAGGTTTCGAGTTCGTTCCAAGATTACGTTAGATCTGTTCTGCTCGCGTGGTGTCACGATCGGCGTGCCATCGATCCCGAACCCACGCACGCTCGTCCTTGAGGCCAGTTCCTTTAGAAGGAGATTAATACCGCGCGACGGATCCTTGCTGTGTTTTCGGAGGTGAGCAAGAAGACTGGGCTTACTCGGCCACACTGACTGACAAAATATACAGGGCCACCAACGGTTCTGAGGCCGCGGGTAGCAAGCTCTCTCGAAATCGTTGCAATGGGAGTTCATGGAAGGGCTGGTAGTATGAATGTCATTTGTTGAAGCTGCAGGCTCACGTAAATAGGGGAACACCTCCGAAGTACGGATCGGGCTCAACCTGGGTACGCCTTCGTTACCCTGGACGGGTGGGTTGCCATTTCCGGACAAGCCCTGCCCGAGGTTAGCAGGCTTTGGCACAATTTGGCACCAGCAGTAAGCCGAAGGTTGCATGTTTTTTCGATTCATGATACGAGCAGGATAGAGAGTGCCATTGAGAAAATATTTCCGGGCAATCTTTTCACGAGACGTAGAGTATTGTCAGAGCATCGCAAGGTGAGTGCAGATAGTTCGAAATCACTGCTTTTCAAATGCGACGACCGGTTTCAGTCCAGTTCACCAACTCCGATTTTCTCACAAGGTACCTGCGAGTAAATCCAGTAAAAAATTACTTTTTTTATAAAGCTTGAAGCAGTAGTCTGCTCAGCCAAGATAGGGCCGTTCGTCCTACGCCCCTGTGTCGACTAATATACCACTAACTTAATCGGCTTAATTACTTCTGTAATAGACCCTTTTCCGTAACTACAAAGGTAGCCTTCTTCCGATGCATTGAGCCCAAGTAAGGACGCAATGATACTATCGCATCATAAAAAATCAGTTAGCAAGAGCAGTGATTGAAACCTTCCACATCCGAAGGAAAAAAAGATAAGTGTGTCAGCATTCCTTCAGTTTCGCTAAGCGACGCAGAATTTAACTATCTTTCCAGCACCTGCAGAAGATGATACCAATGTATATCTTTCCTACCTCGGCTTGCGGCGTGTTTGCATGTATTGCTGTCTATGTTTTTTTTGCTTATTCTGTTAAGTTGCGCTTCACCTATATATCACCTCTTCTTTCCCAAATATATTTTAGTTGCGAGTCAGCGCATGTCGGTGTTCTTTTACTTCACCATCGTCTCGTCTGCACTGTTCAACCAGGATGAACGCATACCGCCTCGCTCAAGCTTCCATTCATATGCACATGTTTCAATTTCATTTTTTATTCTATGCAATCCGCATTAAACTTTCTGTTATGCACTTAAAGGGGCCCTGCAACACTTCTTGAGCATGGTCAGCAAACGCTGCCAATCGGCAGTAAAGGCTATCGACAACACGCAAGACAAGTATAGCACAGCAAGAGGCCTGTAATTAACAATAAATCATCAAAGGCAGCTAAAAATAGCTTTCTATTCTATCGCAAAATTAAGAAATAAGCCCAAAAATCACTCGTAGTGGGTCCATCTATCAGCCATTGGCTGATTTGAACATGGCGCGCTCGATTATTACAGAGGTCGCCGCGAGATGTCGTCACTTATCCACGCGTCCACGCGTCACTTCTTCACAGGCTGGCGATGCAGATTATAAAGGAAAGACTGCAGGCATGAATAGAGGATGATTAAGTGCTGGGGGAACTGCAGAATGGGTTTCGGAAACACAGGAGGTTGGAAGACAATCCGTTCTCACTGACGCAGTGCATCGAAATAGCAGAAAAGGAACACAGGCCCCTGTGGTTAGCATTTTTGGATATCAAGGGAGCGTACGATAGCGTGGTTCAAGAGGAATTGTGGGGAATACTAAACACACTAGGCGTGGAACATGTAGTCACTAATCTTTTAAAGGGTATCTATAAAGGTATCTCACCTAAGCGAATATCGACACCTCTGGTTCCTTTGGCGTAAGAAGTTGTAGTCATCACGTAGTGAAGTTGTTTTCACAAAATTACGCTGTCGAGTTCGCATATTTAAATATATAACTTTATAACTTAGAGGTTATAAAGTGGGAAAAACAGGTATCCAAGCCTGCAGAGCTAAAACGGGGGCTTAGACAGGGGTGTCCCCTGTCACCCTTATTATTCATGATGTACTTACAAGGATTAGAGGCCAAATTAGAGGGAAGTGGACTGGGCTTCAACCTCTGTTTAGTCAAACAAGGAAAACTTATTGATCAGGCACTACCAGCATTAATGTACGCAGATGATATAGTGCTAATGGCCTACAACAAAGAAGATTTGCAGAGATTGATGGACATCTGCGGTAATGAGGGAGATAGGTTAGATTTTAGATTCAGTAAGGAAAAATCAGCAGTCATGATTTTCAATGACAACGAACGTAGTGAGCTTAGAATACAGGAGGTTAAGCTAGAGATAACAGATAAGTACAAATATCTGGGCGTATGTATAAGCAATGGGACCGAGTACCTGAGGGAACACGAAATATACGTGACGACTAAAGGTAACAGAAATGCAGCAGTGATGAAAAATAGGGCACTGTGGAATTACAATAGGCATGATGTTGTGAGAGGAATATGGAAATGGCTCATGGTTCCTGGGCTGACGTTCGGCAATGCGGTCTTGTGCATGAGATCGGAAGTTCAACAAGATTAGAAGTTAAGCAATGTGGAATAGGTAGGCTTGCTTTAGGAGCTCACGGGAATACACCAAATCAGGGAGTACAAGGCGATATGGGATGGACATCATTTGAGGGCAGGGAAGCTAGCAGCAAGATAAGAAGCATTTGAGAAGCGATTGAGAGAAATGGGGGAGGAGCGTTGGGCTAGGAAGGTTTTCAGCTACTTGTACATGAAGAATGTCGATACAAAATGGAGGAAGCGAACCAGGAAGTTGACTGGTAAATACTTAGAAAACAGCACGTGGCCAAACCAAAAAGAACTATCGGTTAAGAAGAAAGTGAAGGAAACGAAGACCGACATGTGGAGAATGGGCATTATTAAGAAGTCCGCACTAGAGATCTATCGAACTTTTAAGCAGGAAATTACCAAGGAAAGAATGTATGATAATACTCGGGGTAGTTCTCTACTGTTTGAGGCCAGGACAGGAGTACTGCGAACCAAGACATATCGGGCCAAATACGAAGGGGTAGACACAGTATGCAGTGCGTGTGGAGAGGAAGAAGAAACAGCCGAACACTTTATAATGTTCTGTAAAGGGCTTCACCCTATAGTTCAGGATGATGGCGCAGAGTTTTTCAAAGCACTGGGGTTTAGGGACCGGGAGGGCAAAATAGACTTTAAGCGGGTAGACTTAACTAGAAGGAGGTTATATGATTGGTGGCTAAAGTCAAGGCATGAGTGAAAATTAAACCCTTCAGTGCAAAGTGCGAGTTCTCAACCTCACTATTTAAAGGGAAAAAAATAAATCTAGTTTTTGGTTCATTAAGAATTACGGCTTGGTGGCGCTAGCCACCGCCCGATCTAAAGGGTACAGCCATATCCATCCATCCATCCATCCATGCATAAAAAATTTAGACTCTAACCAAAAGTTTTAAAGAAGCCCGTCATTTGGAAACCGACTTGGTTCCTTCCTCAGTAGTGACTGCGGAGACTACGTAGCAGCGGCGTCTTCAAAGCACTGGTGGGGCGGATAATGACCCCCTCTCTCTCTCTCTCGTTTTGCTGTGGAGCGCAGTCCATGTGTATACACTGCGCCATGTTGCCCAAGGGGCTGACAGAAATTAGGTGCCTTCTTCCTCTTTCTAGAATCACTCAACAACAATAAACACTGGGTGAAGGGTTCCGAGACAGCGGTTGATGTTATGGGCTGTCCTCTGTATGTGCCACGAATCGAGTAATAACCTTCTCCTCCATTTCGAGCCGAATTGGAGGAGAAGGTTATTACAGCGGTTGATGTTATGGGCTGTCCTCAGTATGTGCCACGACTGTGAACTGGAGGAGAAGGTTGTTACAGCGGTTGATGTTATGCGCTGTCCTCGGAATGTGACACAACTCGAGTAATAACCTTCTCCTCCACGCGAGGGAGAAGAGGAAAAACCGGCTGCTGCGGGAATTGTCGCCGTTTCGATTTATTCAGGCAAAGCATACTAACACCACCTCTTCAAAGACTGGGCTTGCAGCTATCACAACCTGATCTTCTTTCATTTGGAGCCTCTACACTGGGTTTCAGCCACAGGGATGTTTTATTCGCCGTTCAAGAATACATCACTGCGACTAAACAATTTTCTTGCTAAATTACTGTCTCACTATTTTTCTTCTTTTTTCTGCAAACTTGATACCGGTATTTCAAATCAAAATTAAGTTACAAAAAAATTGTAGGAATGACGCAATGCTGAAAGTTTAAGGCAAATTCACCTTATAATCGGCGAATCCCTTTCTTTGGGTACGAGCCATTTGCACAGGGAAACAACAACAACAACAACAACAGTCTGGACAGACGTGGCCTAGCATGCCGTGCGTTTGGTAAGATTAGGTTAGGCACAGACTGGACAGATGTGGCCTATTATGCCATGCGTTAGGTAAGGTTAGATAGGAGTGCGGTACAGACTGAACAGATGTGGCCTAGTATGCCATGCGTTAGGTAAGGTTAGGTCAGAGTGCGGGACAGACTGGACAGACGTGACCTAGCGTGCGTTAGTTTAGGTTAAGTTCTCACGGTTGCCAGGAGAATAATATTAAAAAATTCTCCCGGCAGTTAGTCACGTGACATATGAGAGCCAATAAAAGGCGACTGCCGGCAGAAATTTTTTGAACCATTGTCCCGATTGCCGGGAAAATAGACAACACCGATAAAAGAAATACGACTATCTCACTCCTGTGCGCTTCGTCCTGTCTCAAATAGCTTCACGTAGAAAATAAAGGAGGAACCTTTATAATTTAATTTTGAAATACGGGCGCCACTGCGGAAGCACATTCACCGGCTGTAAAAAGCACGCGATCTGGCCCTGCAGCCTTCGCTCGAATGCCAAGAAAAGATGTCGCCGAGAATAGCATAGTGCGCTTAATTCCTGCGGTCAGCCGGTCTTTGCTGCGGTACCTCTAACGCGCAAAATGTTCAAAAGACCCGACAGAGAGACGAAAAATTAGAACGCGGTTACTCACAAAAGAAGTTCGACGCCCGTTCGTGATGCAGTTCGCTTTTCGACGTCGCCTCTGTAGCGTTTAGGACGCTACTGCGCAGGCGCAGTACCCATGAGGCTCGTGGTGAGAAATGATTGCCTTCGTGTATGGCCCACACCCACTTTGTGTGATTGGCCAGAAAGCAAAAAAAAATGGAAGAGATCACATAATAATTATCAATTTAATGCAACATAAAATTGATAGAAGAAATAATTTCACTTATTTAGAGATTTGAAATCAAAACCGTCCTGATTCGATTAAGAATCTTTCTGCAGCGAGACTGGTAGCTCGATGATAACGACCTAATGAGAAGGCTACCAGATTGATTGATTGATTGATATGTGGAGTTTAACGTCCCAAAACCACCATATGGTTATGAGAGACGCCGTAGTGGAGGGCTCCGGAAATTTCGACCACCTGGGGTTCTCTAAACGTGCACCCAAATCTGAGCACACGGGCCTACAAAATTTTCGCCTCCATCAGAAATGCAGCCGCCGCAGCCGGGATTCGAACCCGCGACCTGCGGGTCAGCAGCCGAGTACCTTAGCTACTAGACCACCGCGGCGGGGCGAGAAGGCTACCAGGGAGAGAATATTAGAAATATGGAAATCTAACATAATTTATTGAAAGCCGCATGAAGAATGTTTTTCTCCGTAACATGAAGTGATTGCAGGATAGAAAAAATGATGCTTGATTGCTTCGACTTTGTTACAAAATGAACAAAGAGGGGAAGGAACCAGACCATTTCTAACCATGTGATTATTTAAATATGCGAACTCGACAGCGTAATTTTGTAAATATAACTTCACTACGTGATGACCAGAACTTCTTACGCCAAAGGAACCAGAGGTGTCGAGAATCGTTTAGGTGAGTGAATAATGTTTTACCAGAGTCTTGGGTTATGGCACGCCTTCGAAACGTGTCGCGTATTAAGAGTGCTCTTGTGGAAATAATTGAAAGTACCGTACCACTGAGAGCGGCTTTCGCCAGAGTGTCCGCTATTTCATTCATTCTTATTCACTTGTGCTCCGTAACACGAGATAAATCTGATTAAGGTTATGTGACTGGGAACCAGAAAATGAAACGTGAGTGAAAAATGCTAATCACTATAGGAAGCGAGCGCTGACCGCAAAGATAAAGAATACGAAACTATGGCAACACTTGGGGTAGGCGGGCTGAGCTTTATTAATGCCATAGCCACCGCCGGAAGTTCCGCCGAAAATGCTGGCAAGAAATCGCGAAGTCTTAATGAGAAAGGCCAGTCGAAGGTCTCATTCCTCTCAATATTGTGAGGCATCTGTAGTACGATATTTTACTAGATCAACTTCAGCTTTAGCTTACGCCCACAGTGGGGTATAAGTCATGAATCGAACAGTTTATTTACCTTGAAGTTGGGCTTCACAGCCCTGCGTATCTTTAGGTGTGTATGTTTTCACGGCTTAGCACACCTCTTTTGCAGTGAAGTTACCTTTACAAGGAGTTATATGCGCACTAAAAGATTCCTATTCGTTCATTTCGAATACAGTTAAATTATTCAATTAGAGAACTTCTCCAAACCGAATTAAGCACTTCACAATCTCTTAAATAGATACAATCGATTATGTGGTGTAGCGGCATCCGGAAAGCTACCATGACATCATATTTGCGCGTAGGGTAAATGCTCCGAAAACAAAGTTGCGACCTTCAGAAACGACCGACACCACTAGGGTCTACTATGACGCAACAAAAATTGTCATCTTAACGATTAGGGCCACAGAGGACAACAACAATATTGCTCGCAAAGAAGTCTACTATGTTAGCTCGCTCGCGTTGCGCAAGCAACGACCATACTGATTTTTCGCGAGTCTTAAGTGCTTTCAGCGCGTGTTCCATACCCTCATGCGTTCCAGCAAGCTGCCGCAGCAAACCAGAGGCATCAAGCAGATCAAGCAAGATGGTATATCCGCAGAAGAGGGGGCGGCAGAAACAATAGGTGTAAACGAGTGCGGCTGCGCGCGCCATCTGAAGCATGCGACACGAAACGTTTTTTACCGCTAGCGCCATCTGGTAAACGCAACCCAAAAGTTTTTTTTTTTTTCGTGCCGCGTGGTTCAAATTCAACGAAGGTGATCCGCGGTGTTGCCAGCGGCTCGCAATCAACTTTTGGGGCGTTCTTCACAACACAGACCAAGAAGGAGCCATTTTTAATCTCTTTTGTTTTGTTTTGTTTTGTTTTTTGAAAATTAGATGTGCACGCTATAGACAGCGAAGGCGTGCCGCTGTTCGAGTTTAATTTGGCGCTGATCGTACATTATATGAGCCAACGCTTAGTAACGTGCACTATAGTCGATGCATATGCGAAACTGTACCCCTTCGCCCACTTGTCACGAACTACTTTATAGAGGCGGTATGAAAAAAGAAAAAACTTTAGGTCCGTCGAGGCGTGATCTCTTCACGGAGATGCATGTATCTTTTTTTTTTCAACTCACCGCATTGTGTGTCCGAGGACAAGCGCTGATTTCATTTCATTGTTTTATTTTTATTGAATGTCCGATATTTTTTTTCTGCATTCTAAATTGGATATTTTTTGGCCACCGTTCTATTCGAGATGAGACTTCGCTATTCGCACACACCTAATATGTAGTAATCGTGTTGCAATAAGGTGTGTTAACTTTTCTGCCTTTCCTTGCATATTTCTTTCTTTCTTTCTTTCTTTCTTTCTTTCTTTCTTTCTTTCTTTCTTTCTTTCTTTCTTTCTTTCTTGCTTTCTTTCTTTCTCTCTTTCTTTCTTTCTTCTTTCTTTCTTTCTTTTTTTCTGCACTCAGGTAGTGCTCTTCCCGCTTGCGCATGTGACACGTGACTACGCGAAAGCGCCGACGTTTCATCTGTTAGCAGTTTCGTAGCTTGTCTTTCGAGTGGCAAAGAAAAGTCAATGCGCGCGCACGCGTATAGACCACCCACACGCACCAGTCATAACAGTCGCTTCAATAACGCCAGTAACAAAACTCAACCACAAATCGGATAAACAATCTTTAGGGCACTCGCAGGTGCATTCGCCATCTGTGAACAAAAAACGTACTTATTTTTTTATTGTGCACACGGTGACCATTACGCCGAAACAGTTTGGAAACCCAACAGCAGGCGGCAGTACTATTTGTTCAAGGCAAATAATTAGTAAATAATTGTGGCGATTATTTGGGAACTGGAGCAGTATCGAACGTTGGCTCCCAGCACAGCAGCACTGACAGCAGAACACTGCGTGGAAGCTTCGGAAAGCTTGCGAGACGAGGACACACACGCGGTGCCGCGATCGGGTTGCCATGGAGACGAGCCGCGACACAAAAACTGGGCTGCTTCTCTTCCCTCTCCACCCTCCACCTCCTTTTCTTGCGGTAGTAAGCGAACAACTGCTCGGTTTTTCTTTCCTTTGTCTTACGCCGACCTTGTCACCGTTTCATTCTTTTATTATTTTTTTTCATCTCTCGTCTCTCACGGATCGGTTCTCGTTTCATCCGGTGCTTAAACGTTTCTCGGTCGCCAACGCGCGAGGTTGCCGCCATAAAAAAAAAAAAAGTGAAGTTGGCGTGCGAACGAGCTTTTTGCGAAAGACGGGGGTGGGGGCTCTCCCCAATTCCCCGGAGTTCCTTCCGGATCCCCACGGATCCTGTCTGCCGGGCCCGCAAACAGGCACGACGAGAACGACGACAACGGTTTCCAAATTGGTGAGCCGAGACATTCCTTCGCCTCCCCCGTTCGCGAGGAGTTTCACACGTACAGCTATCTCACTCTGTTCCGGATTCTTCGGGAGTGTGTATACTTCCTTGCGGCGGTACGAGCGTACATTTGGAAGCTCGCTTGCTTTGTTACGCACAACATTGAATAGACCTGACTGACAATCGTGCCAAGGAAAATATAGGGGGTGTTATTAGAAGCAAGTGTAACGGAAATGCGAAGAAAGAAAACTGTACGAAAAGCAAACGTCTTTCTCGAAACTCTTTTCATCCACTTTTCTTTCTTCGCTATTACATTACAATTGCTTCTGGTAACATCCCGTATAGCCTTGGCACGATTGTCTGGATTAGGATTGTGTCTTTCAGCCGTACGTGAGACAGCTGCTTTTAGAGTTTTATATGGAGAATAGCCGTCCACCTCGGTGGAACAGTGGCTATAGGGTGCTCGGCTGTTGACCCGAAGGTCGCCAGTTCGATCCCAGCAGGCGTGGTCGCTTTTCGATGGAGGCGATATGGTAGAGGCCATGTCTTCTGTGCGATGTTAGTGCAAGATAAAAACAAAAACCAGATGGTCAAAATATCCACAGCCCTGCACAACGGCGTCTCTCATAATCATAACGTGGTTTCGGGACGTAAAACCCGCATACTACAACTACTACTACTACAGCAACTACTACAACAACTACTACAACTACTACAACAACTACTACAACTACTACTACAACTACTACTACAACAACTGCTACAACAACTACTACAACTACTACTACAACTACTACTACAACTACTACTACAACTACAACTACTACAACTACAACTACTACAACTACCACTACTACAACTTACTACTTACTACAACTTACTACTACTACTACTACTACTACTACTACTACTACTACTACTGCTACTACTACTACTACTACTACTACTACTACTATAGAAAATAGCTGCGTTGCCTCGAAGCCTTTATTGCAGGAGAGATAGAGTTTTCGTGCTGTATGCGCTGCATGTTTCACGATATTAACGAGAAATAACAGATAATGATAACAAAAAAGTATGGGCGATATTATTAAAGGTAACTGTATTGTTAATTCAAAGAAAAAAATGTGGACGCATTTTCACATTAGAATTGCTTCTAATATTATTCCCTCTACTTTCCTTGGAATCAGTGTCATTTAGTTGTCATTATTATTGTGTCGAACAAATAAAAAAACGAACCTTTAAATTGAGACTTCTTTCCTTCTGCGTGTTTAGAATTAATAAGCAACAAACACACATATATATATATATATATATATAAAGTAATGTAAGAGTAAAGGTAAAAGATGTGAAAAAGACAGTTCGTTAACAATTTTAAAGGCAACCGAAAGCTCCAATAAACTATAGGACAATAATGTAGTATCGCGAGCACACTCGGGAATTAAAGTGCTGGTTATTAGATACAGAAAAGTATTCTTTCCGTAACAAGTTCCGATCTGGTACAGTACAGGAAAAATATTTAGAAAATGGTTTTTATTACAGCTGTATGCGAGTATACCTTCTTAGAATGGTCGTTGAGAAGTCGTGGTCTAATAGTAGTGGCTCTTTATTGTTGGCGCCAAGGTCGCGCGATCGAATCCCGGCTGTATGTTAATAGAGGCAGAACGCAAAAGGCAGTCACAATTAGATTTTAGCCCCCGTTACAGAATCTCAGTTGGTCGCGATTTTCGGAGCCTTCCTCAACGAGGTTTCACGTATTCCCATGGTTGTTGCGAGACGTGTTTGAAATAGCAGTTTTTTGGACTGAATGATTGAATCTAATAAAACACCATTCGTTTCGATACTCGAAATTTTAGAATGTTTGCGCACCCAACACAATCTAGGGATGGTTTCGTGAACTTTTTTCGTCAAAACGACAAATTTTCCACTCAGATCTGTAGCGAGAAACTTTCTTTTCTGAGGGGGTGGCTGGTGCATAAAGTAAACAACTATATTGATGTCGCTGGTGTGTTTGTAGAGTGAAAGTATGTATATACGCAAGCAAAATTGAAAATTCCCGGAAGGGTAGGGGGAGGGGGGGGGGTTGACTACTCACTTGTCTACGCGAATAGTTCAAACAGATTTCAGGAGAAACTAGTATAACAAAACAAGCGCGATGGTAAAGGGTAGATGTCAGATCAACCGTTATTTTCGGAAATTCTATTTTAGAATTCCATCCTTCAAAAAGTTCCCTGCATGAAATATTAAATAATCAGGTCCGTTGAAACAAAACTTCGACTACATGAATACGCGAAGAATCGCGTCGAAACGAAATACACCGTGAATTGCTGCATCGTGATACGACTGAGCGACAGCGTCGCACTATTTGGTCTGGTTTGGGAAAACTTTATTGCGAAAGTCCGAAGGCGTGCGCCCTATAGCAAACGGCGGGCCGCTTCCAAGATGGGACAGTAAGTCCGAGACCCAGCGCCACACCGTGGGCCCTCTAGACTGCCCAGAGTTGCGATGTTATGTCCGGACTCCGGAGAGCGGAGTACCACTTCCTGGACGATGCTGTATCGGTGCCGCCACCTGAAGGGCACTCCCAGAAGCATGTGGTGTAAGGTGACTAAACCACCATATTTTCTACACGAGTTGATTAAATCGCCCCGCCGCTGTGGTCTAGTGACTAAGGTAATCGGCTGCTAACCCGCAGGTCGTGGGATCGAATCCCGGCTGCGGCGGCTGCATTTCTGATGGAGGCGGAAATGTTGTAGGCCCGTGTGCTCAGATTTGGGTGCACGTTTAAAGAACCCCAGGTGGCCGAAATTTCCGGAGCCATCCACTACGGCGTCTCTCATAATCATGTGGTGGTTTTGGGACGTTCAACCCCACACATAAAACAATCATCGAGTTGATTAAATAAACCTCAGGGTAAAGCTTGTGGAGAAAGGCAGGGTTAGGGTACGTTTCTTTTTGAAATAATCGCAATGTAAGTGCCTGCACTCTATTTAGCTTCCTATGTGGAGGTGGATAGATTCTTCTATCCATAGCGTTGTCAAACTAACATACGCGCGCGAAAGAAATCGAAGAGAGTTCGAGGCGTCGATGCCAAATTACAGAAACACGTGGTATGATTGTGAATGTTTGACTTATACCCTCCCCAATGGAAACCTTGAGCGCTACAGGTCATTACTCATACCGAAGGCGTCCCTAACATGCAGGAGAAGCGTGCCATATATATATATATATATATATATATATATATATATATATATATATATTATCCTCTCTGTCCACACACGGAAGCATATGTTTCCATGGAGACTCTCCGACCGCCGTGCCCCTCACAAATGAAAATTCGAGTGTTGTCCTTTTTTGCTACTTCGACTGGCGTCTATCGAACCGACGACAGCCGTGGCCACGAAAGTTGTGCGATGTATAAAGGCCGCGTGCATACATCGCATAAAAAGTGACGCAGTTTGGGGCGGAAAGTCGTTCAACAACAACAACAACAACAACAACAACAACAACAACAACAACAACAACAATAATAATAATAATAATAATAATAATAATAATAATAATAATATCTGGGGCATAACGTCCCGAAACCACGCTATACAGAGACGCCGTAGTGGAAGGTTCCGGAAATTTGGACGATCTCTTGTTTTTTGACGTGCACTGATACTTTATTTTATTTTTTTATTTATACAATACTGCATGCCTGGGGCGGTCCAAGCGGGAGTGGTTTGTTGGTATAACAATGATGAAAAAATCAGTTATAAACAAGATAAAAAGAGGGGAAAAATGAAATACAAATTGAGAGCATCGTAAATCGTACAGTACACGGGCTTGTGCCATTTCGGATAAATCAAAATGCGACCGCATGGCCGGGATCGAGCCCGCCGCAATATTGAGAGTTCAGTGCAAATTCCAGAAGCAAAAGCCCCAAGTGAGTTAACTATAGCACTATGCTAAGCTAGCGGTCGTAGAGACCAGGATTCGATACGGAAGGTGAATACCAGTGGTCAGATAAAATGGGTGGCACTGGGCGAACACATGACGTATCTCGTCATAGCGGCAGCGAACTACGATCTGGAAGTCAGGTGGCGGAAGTGAGAGGTGACGTTATGGGTAAGAGGAAAGCTTGAGGTGATTCAATAAAAGCGAAGAGCCAAGGCAGAATTTTTTTTTTCAGGGGAGGGGGGCCCTCGATTTTAGGAGAGGGGAACCCCCTTGAAATAGTTGTATTGCAGCCTATATGCTATGGCGAAAAAATATTCGGGGAAAGGAGGCATGGGCCTGGGGTACTATTTTGGACACTGTATAATTCCGCCATAGTGTCAAATTTCGTAATGGCGGTATTTAAGGCCAACCAGAGAGGTCATAGCAGCTCATTTGGCCAATTAGCATCGATCAATGGTGGAATCTGACAACATGGCGGAATTCGACAAGGTCCAGAATAGCACCCCCGGTGTGCCACCGCCTGGTGGCGCCACTGTTGAGGAACAACCTAATGGTAAAACGTTTCTGTCGAATTTACCGCAAATACGCCACTGAGTTTCCTTTGACCAATCTTACTCCGTCTGTTTGCCCAGTCAGGAGCAGTGTTCTAGAAGCGTTCCCTGTGAGGAAGGTTTCACGAAGACAGGCGGGGCCGGTGGCAAAACGATGACGTAGCAAGCGGGACGCTTACGTAGCAAGTGGGAAGCAATGACGTAGCAAGGCAGTCGTCGCCAGGTGGCATCTCGTACAGAGGCAGGACCGCAGAGGGCTGGCCATGCGTTTCCACGGCGTGCACGGGGCCAACGTGCTCATCGACGAAGGCGGCAAGCGGGCCACCAGGCTGGCCTCGTTCTGCGACGCGGTCACGTTCAGCGGCAAGCCCGTGGCCGTCGGGTCGCGGATCTCGCTCCAGCTGACCTCCAACGAGTCCTGGACTGGAGCGCTGAGGCTGGGGCTGACCACGCACGATCCCGCAACCGCCGTTGTCAGTTCGAACGCAACGACCACGACGTCGGGCTCCACGGCAAACGGCGGGGGCGCTGCGATCACGCTGCCACGCTTCAGCTGGCCCGATTTGGCGTCCAGGCAGGGATACTGGATCCGACCACTGCCAGAGCGATGGATCGCTCATTGTACAAAGTGAGCTCTGATGACTATCTATCTATCTATCTATCTATCATCTATGTATCTATCTATCTATCTATCTATCTATCTATCTGTATGTCTGTCTGTCTGTCTATCTATCTATCTATCTATCTATCTATCTATCTATGAAAACAGATATGAAAACAATGTGAATACGGTGCTTCGCTGAACCCAATGTTTCTATGTTCTCAAAGAAGGAACAAGCCTTGAAAAAGAGAACTCCGCTTGCCAAAACGTCGATTCCAGCAACACCTAGAATTTTTCATCGCATCAAGCTCCCATACTCGCCTGACCCGCGTTCTTTTATTAAAATCGAATACATAGATGCATAGATAGAAAGAAATCACAAGCAGCACAAAAACGAAAGGCGATTACATAACCTGAACCTATAGTATAGAATTAGGGTGTAAAAAAGGGGCAGGAGCTATAGGCCATTTCGTTCACGCATACTTAATTTTTTGTTGTGAAGCCATTGATATGTGGGGTTTAACGTCCCGAAACTGTCACATGATTAAGAGAGACGTCGTAGTGAAGGGCTCCGGAAATTTCGACCACCTGGGGTTCTTCAACGTGCACCCAAATATGAGCACACGGGCCTATATTTGTTATGAAGCCCGGCAATGCTATGTGTAAGATAGGATTAGGAAGGGCGGAGGGGGGGGGGGTGCGGGGGTCTCTAGATGTCAGCAGCAGACGTGAAGACTATGCGTTGTTGCGAAGCCACCTCCGAAATCCCACCGCTGACCTCCACTGTTGCGAAAGACGGCGACGCCAACACGGTCCCGAAGGCGCCACTGCTTTCAACTCCGCCGGGAAGGTCACCAGCCGTTTGGTAGCGTATGTTTCTCAGCTCGCGACTGCTTCTGCGCAGAGCTGATAAGACGAGCGGACGAGACGACGGTGAGTTAAACAAGGTTTATGTACAGCATATATACAGAGGCGTTACAATTTCGGCACTGGGGCCGACAGAGACTCGAAGAGCCGAGCTCTCCTCTCTAACACATAGGTCAGCTTTTCGCCTAAGACCGCCGACTCACACACATGTCGGCTCTCCGACACGGGGACTCCTCTCACGTAGGACCGCCGATCGCGACGCGCCGCAGGGCTTCTTTTATTTGCACCGGGTTCAACCAAAATGTCCAATCAGAAGCGCCGCTGGTCGTCAGGGCAGATTCCTCCAATGGGGTCGCCGCTGGGCCACGTCAGACCCCCAGACACGAGGACGCCGGCTCGCTGTCACGTGCGCTGCTGACTCACTGCACGTGTGCAAGAGAGGCGCCGCGCGTGTTTACGCCGTTGAGTTGTTCGCTTCATGCGGACTGCGGGCTGGCCTTGACCCAGATTGCCTTTTTCAGAGGCACGGACGTTTGACGGGGACTCGCTGGCATAACAGCACCCCCGCCGCCAGACAATGCACCGGAAAGACGAGCTGCTTCCACGGGGCTCGGATGTCAGGTGCGCTCGTTCGCCACGTCCCTCCAGGTTCGCCTCCAGGGCCATGGGGAGAATACAGCTCCAGACTGTTCCGAAAACACATCCCATTTTTGACGACGGATCCCAGCTCCACTGGCTTGTCGCCACAACTTGTCGACCAGCTTCACTCGTCTCTTCTGACCACCTTCGGTTTCAGCACCTGTCGATGGTTCTGCATCTTGCCAAGAACGGATCGACAACAGACAACACACGACACAAGCAAGTGCCCTCGGTCACCCGACAAAACACCAGACAAAGTATAGTTCAACATATACCTATCTACGTGTCTATCGGAATTTCGTTCCCTCCCTCTACATCAAGAGGCACATGCGGGACACAAGATTCTTAAAATGACAACTCAATTTCTTTTTCCCACGTACAACAACGTAACGAATTAGAATACAACATAAAGTTGGCTCCTTGAGCTCACTCTGGACGAGAGCGCTCAGCTAAGGTCGTGATGAGGTCAAAATTTTGCCCCGAATCGCCAGCGAGAAACCGAAAGGTTGAGAAATTACTAGCTGGAACGCACTGCTCAATGCACCTGCATTAGCGTTTACCTTTCCTTTATTTTTTTTGATAGCGAACGTCAAAGTTGCGCTGTGGAGCAACATGCTCCATCTCAGTAACCGGCCACTTTTAGGCGACGATACCTATGCGGCACCAAGAGCGGCTCACACTTCCGACGTTGCACAGGGGAACAACGACACGGCTTGCTACGGATTGACTCCTCACCGCTTAGCTCGATATCGTGTTCGATCACCCTCGTGTTTCCGGGGCGGTCCGAAAACACATCTCCAAACTCGGAACCAATCTTTCTCAGGTCCTCTTTCTCAGGTCCTCCTTCACTTAAGCTAGGCTCTAGGTTCAACTGTTCCCAGATTACTTTCGATCCCCCTTTGATTACCTCACAAGAACTAAAAATTTCTGCTTCCTCTTCCTCTGAAGCATTCAACAGCTGATTTACGACCGCTTGATGTTCAACGTAGGGTTTCATCAAGTTGGAAATTTTGTTCGGCCGCCTTCCTAATTTAACTTGACAATTGGTATCAGAAAGCTTCGATAATACTTTGGCGGGCCCTTCCCAATCAACCTCAAGCTTGTTCTTTTTGAACGGCTGCAGCAGCATTACCTGATTATCAACTTCAACAGCGCGCTTCTTCCCCGATTTCTCGTAGTGCTCCTTCGACAGCACTTGTGCCGCGTTTTTCTGGCTTTCCACTAGCGCTTCAATTTGGCTTTCCACTAGCGCTTCAATCGAGAGATCCTCCAAACTCCTCTGTTGAATAAAGTTTTTCTCCTCCTCCTCACGCTGCTCTCGAATGAGCGTCTCTCGATCAACTGTCGGCAGCTCGCTCCAACTTTCCGCTACAGGCGAGAGCGTTGCAACCCTCTCGCTCTGACTCAATGGCGCCATGTCGTCTCCCCTTTCTACGGAAACCGTGCCGGTCGGTTCGGCGACGGGCCGCTCGCGTGACTGCTCACATGACTCATGCGGAAATTTTCCTTTCTGGGGTTCCGTCGACCCGCCGACAAGGTCACTTGAGAGTTCACCGCATTGAACCAGATCAAGCTGCCGCGATAGCTTCCGCGCTTGCGATCGCGTGAGAGCCATGCACGCTGAGTTGGGGAAGAACGATTTGCCCTGCTCTTTGAGAAGCTGCTCTGAGTTGTTGGAGAATAGATAAGGAAAACGATCGTTTAGCGCGGCAGACACGGATGCTTCGGTGCGAAGCTCACCGAACGGGCCTTCAATGACAACCGTGGCGATTGGTAAGCGAACACTCTGCTCCTCGGCGACTTGCCTGATCCACGCGCATTCTCCTGTGAAGTCATCCGGAGACACCAATGAAGGATGGACAACGTCCATGGTTGCCGCTGAGTCTCTAAGTGCTCGGCACGTTTTCTCATTGACCCTAATTTCTTGGAGATACGGCTCCAACAACCGAATGTTTTTTTCTGATTCTCGGATCGTTGCGAAGGCAAACTTTTCCTGACAGTTTCTCGCGATGTGTCCTTCCTTTTTGCAGTTGTAGCAGATTAGCGGCTTCCGTTTGTTTTCCGATTCAAATGCCTGTGTGGTAGAAACCTCACTCGATTTCTCCGCTTCCTTTTGCCCTTCCCCTACACTGTCCTTCGTAAGAGACGGGTCCTTCTTGAAATTACGGTGCGGAGCGGGTTTCCGTTGATCAGGTTTCCTTGAAAAGCCCTCTTTCCTTTCATCCTTTTCAACGCGCACTGCCCTGCTATGCAACTTTCGGCGAGTATAATACTCCTCAGCTAACTCAGCTGCCTTGTTTAACCGTACTTCCCCAAGTCTGTCCTGCAGCCAAAGTTTGACATCCTCCTCGATGCAGCGGTAGAATTGCTCCAATGCAACGCATTCCACCACTTTATCGCGGTCGTCATACACACCTTCGCCCTTGAGCCATTTAATCAAATCGGCTTTAAGACGAAACGCGAAGTCAACGTGTGACTCATTCCCCTTTTCAGCATACCGTAACCTTTGCCTGAAAGCCTCGGGTGACAACTTATAACGTCTCAAGAGCACCTCCTTAACCTCGTCATAGCTCTCAAACGCTTCTCTCGACAAGCAAGTTATCGCGTCGGACACTTCGCCGGGAAGAAGAGCTAGCAGGTTCCGCGCCCAAAGAGACCGCTCCAAAGCGTTTCGCTCACAGACGTGTTCAAACTTGACGAGATATTTCGCCATGTCCTCGCCTACTACGAACGGTGGCAATTGGTCCCTAATTCTAAAACTGCTGACCTGAACTGTTGGAGAAGCTACGCTAGGCGCCTGTGAACACTGTAGTATTGCCAATTCTAGTCGTTTCAACTCTAGGCGCTCTTGTCTCTCGGCCTCCTCGCGACGTTCGCGCCTTTCAGCTTCTTCGCGAGCTTCTACTTCTCGCCTTTCAGCCTCCTCACGGCGTGCTTTAATATCCACCCAGGCCTCATCGACTTCCTCAGCCGACACTCCCTCATCCTTCATGATCTCAAGGATCGCTTGCTTTCGTTTCGCACGGCCCAAAGTAATGCCGAGTTCCTCACAAATTTCGATGAGTTCCTTCACTTTAAGGTTCTCCATCGTTCACACTAGCCTCTTGCTGTTTGCCCCTGTTAACAATTTACTTGCCGTACCCACTATAAGCCTACTAGCACGACGCGCAAGCAATTTTTCACACTCCCGTGTTTACCCCCTCCGCATTAACTTCGGTTTCAAAGCACTTCGACTTTGCTTGAAACGATCAAAGCTCACTTCAATGCTTCACACAGCCCTTCTCTAAACTACTACAACCTGAGCTAGAGAAGTCTGGTGAACTGAGGGGAAAACATCAGGCACTCACCGCATCGATGTCGCTGACGCCGGCCGATCCCGCAGCTGCTAACCACTGTTGCGAAAGACGGACCGATCCCACCGCTGCCACCACTGTTGCGAAGCCACCTCCGAAATCCCACCGCTGACCTCCACTGTTGCGAAAGACGGCGACGCCAACACGGTCCCGAAGGCGCCACTGCTTTCAACTCCGCCGGGAAGGTCACCAGCCGTTTGGTAGCGTATGTTTCTCAGCTCGCGACTGCTTCTGCGCAGAGCTGATAAGACGAGCGGACGAGACGACGGTGAGTTAAACAAGGTTTATGTACAGCATATATACAGAGGCGTTACAATTTCGGCACTGGGGCCGACAGAGACTCGAAGAGCCGAGCTCTCCTCTCTAACACATAGGTCAGCTTTTCGCCTAAGACCGCCGACTCACACACATGTCGGCTCTCCGACACGGGGACTCCTCTCACGTAGGACCGCCGATCGCGACGCGCCGCATGGCTTCTTTTATTTGCACCGGGTCTAACCAAAATGTCCAATCAGAAGCGCCGCTGGTCGTCAGGGCAGATTCCTCCAATGGGGTCGCCGCTGGGCCACGTCAGACCCCCAGACACGAGGACGCCGGCTCGCTGTCACGTGCGCTGCTGACTGACTGCACGTGTGCAAGAGAGGCGCCGCGCGTGTTTACGCCGTTGAGTTGTTCGCGTCAGGCGGACTGCGGGCTGGCCTTGACCCAGATTGCCTTTTTCAGAGGCACGGACGTTTGACGGGGACTCGCTGGCATAACAGCGTCCACCAGGCCCTGCTTCCAGGACGTACCCGAGATGACCACACACGCCATTATATACGTCCTCAACTACGCATCATGCTACTGGTCACGGACGCTACTGGTGCTCGCAATATTGGCTGTGTCATAAATTCCACAGCAGAAGATGGTGCCACCAACGCGGCCGCTCACGTCTGCATTTAAAATCAAGCGTCAAAGCCTTCAAACTAGATCACATCCCATAACATAGACTTCAGCTGAAGTTCAATTCATGTCGCGTTCAGCTCAAATAATAGCTTTCAATGAACTTTTCGCAGATAATGTGTGTCCAGAGTGCAACAATGAATATTAACGCGTTTCGTGCGCTGTAAGTAAATAACAATGCAGCGACCCCTACAGGAGGGTTGCATGTGACGTCATAAGCTTGGGGCCCTAGCGGCGCAGGCCGCCATCTCTGTGGTCCGACGTGGCGCAGATGTTCTCTGGTGCGGCACTTTATCGGTTCTGTCGAAATGGCCAGAGGCGACGAGAGGCTTGTGCACGTGACAATGTGCATGACGCTGTATACTGTGTACGGATATAATGCGGCTGAGTGCCTACGCGGGGACCACCAAGATGAACGCGCTGCCGTTCGTATACGCTGGCACCATCTCGGGGACCTCGCCCAGGGTTGTATGGGCAAAATTTTTTTCGGGGGGGGGGGGAGCGGGGGCGACTCCTTAATCTAAAGTAAAGTGGGGGCTAATCAGGAAAATGATCATTTTGCATATGTATGCATGATGAAAAATATTTATGGGGGGGGGCGGGCTTGGAGAGCCACTTGGTGGCTACGCCTCCCCCCCGTGCAACTCTCCCGTATCCCCTCTTTTCCATCCCGTAATGCAAGCTCCAAAAAAATAAACTAACACATAAATTATAATGAATGCAGAACATCTTCGTAAAATTTCTTTTTCTTCTTCACCACAGGCTCACTCTCTACGTGAACGCACAGGGTCACTTTCAGCTTTTCGTAGATAGCGACTACAAGGGAGCGCTCTTCTCCGGCCTACCGACAAAAGAGCGGCTCTGGCTCATCGTCGACCTCTACGGCATCACAGTCTCGGCCAAGTTCGTCGCGCCATGTGAGTGAAGGTTCGAATCGCGAGACACCACCATGACATTTTTTTAGAGGAGTTATGACGCAGACTTTCAATATCTAGGACCAGTCGCTCTAAGTAAAAAAAGACAGCTGTTGAGACCACTGAAAAGAGTAGTGTGGTGCCTGGGAATGTATCAAACATATCTTGAATGCCACGACGTCAAAAAAAAACACTTTCGGTTTCGACATCGAGGGAGCAGTTCTTCAGTCCCGCTCGAGCCATCTCTGAGTGGGATATCATGGAGTTGCCGAAACTCGCGACGATTTAGCGGCAGATCCATCTTACGCTCGTGGTGCGCGGAAGCAACGACGATTCAATTATCGTTTGGTATATATCAATAAAGAAGTGGAGGGAAACATACATTCCTACTTCCTCCGGCGTCGTTTATTAGCGCTGAAAGTTTTATATCAAAATTCGGTACAAGCTAGCCTACCGAGATATCCCGCTAGAGTCAAGTATCGTTACGGGACCCCGACAGAGATTTCCGCAGTTCAGGTTGCATGCAGGAGGCAGACGTTGGACACTCAGTGGAACTGTACTGTCTCGTCCGAACGACGTCCATCGCGGTGGGACAGGCTTGTTCTCGGGCAAGCTAAATTTGGAGTAATTGTAAAATATTTCACGCGCGCTGCCTGACTGGGGCGTCGCGAGAACGTTAACAGTGCATACCAATGAAGTAAATAAAAAAGAAAACGTCCTTTTTACAGTGTCTGGAAGGCGTGACAATACTCCGTCGAGTGATCGCTGATATAACGACGCGCTCTCCGCAGGCAGTTCGGCCCCGGTGGAGGTGGTTGCCCGCGGTCCAGACGCAGTGCGCGCGTACAAGCAAGCCTGCGCCGAGGGCAGCGTGCCGCTGTACCGGACGCGGCTGTACATCGTCGGCTGCCCCGGCGCCGGAAAGACAAGCCTCAAGAGGGCTTTGCTCAATGCTGGGTAAGACAGACGTGGCATCAGGACAAATCGAAAACTGAACTCGCGGCTCATAGGTCACCTACAGCTCATAAGCGTTCCACACCTGACAGATGCCACTGCATAATGCCCCTGCATGCGTCAGGAGCCGGCGGGCCTAAGTGGGGGGGGGGGGGGCATAAGGTTTACCCTAGGTTTACCAACACTTAAGTCACGCCGTAAGTACTTCCGTCTCAACCTATTTCACAAAATCTTTTACACGAATCCAACACTTATAAATGATATTTTTCTTCCCCCAGATTATGTATCACCACGGTTCGACCATCATCTTAAAGTTAAAGTTTCCATCTGCCGCACTAACACTTGCCATGCTTCTTTTTTGTCTCAAACAAGCAGTGACTGGAACCACCTTCCTGCCTCCATTGCTGTAATCGAAGATGCTGCCGCCTTCAAAATTGCAGTTATTGATATATTGTTGTCAGACCACTCCTCTCTATATTTCCCTCGGGCCCTGAGAGTATGATAATAAATAATAAATAAATAAATAAATAAATAAATAAATAAATAAATAAATAAATAAATAAATAAATAAATAAGTCTTGCACTGGGAGAATTCTGGTTTGAGTTAGTCGGCACTGATTCACAATTAAGGGTATACTTTTGGCGCAAATTAAACGAAAACGCGTAACCTGTGGACACATTCGGCGCCCGTCCTGTTTTGTGTTATGTGAGCTCGTTCGATTCGCACTGAAAGTGTGCTCAGTCATGTCTTGCACATTCGTGTGAAACGTCCCAGCCAACTAACTCTTTGTCCGTTAAGCAGCAGTATTGGCTGTTCTAGCCGGTCATGTCATGGCAGCAAAACGAACGCTGCCTGTGCAAGACGCCCCAACCCCCTCCGGATGCACCCCTCCGTAAAAAGTTTTGCGCACAGTTCTTACATGAATGTCTGAATGTTGTTCAATGCCGGGTGACGACGGGGAAGAGACTACTTGAGACCTATAGTCATTGCAGGTGTGAAGGACAGGATGCTCAAATACTCTCACCATTTTTTCAACCGTTGCTGACCAGCAATTCGGAGGTGGCTGGCGGGGAGAGGTCTCCCGTAGACGCCGTCCACTGCTGCCGGACGTCCGAGAAAGGCGACGGAGCACCGTGGACGGCACTGCCCACAGAGCTACTGACGAGGACACCCGAGGACGTCGACCAAAATTGGGTGGAACGTGAGGGCACGGAATGTTATTTCAGCGCGGTTAAGACCCGTTCACACCTGAGGCTACCACTGGTCGCGCGAACATGTCTTCAGTCGCAAAGCGATGGTCGCAGGTGGCCACTTTGGTTGTAAAGTGCCTGCTCTGGCTCATTCGGTCACTTCTCGATTTTAAAGTAGCGCGACTACAGTCGCAAGCCCACGAACACCTGAGATGCGCTAGCACCAGCTTATTTTACTGGGAAAGAGCTACGCGAGCAGACGCGCATTAAATTTGGCGACGGTTACGAGTCGCACGCAGATGTGAGCATCGGTCGCCTCGAGCCACTTTTTGCTCGCCGGTCACAAACGGTCACGCGACCAGTGTCGGCTGTCCCGGATGTGAACGAGCATTTAATTCACGCTTTTTACTTAGCTGTCGACGGGTTTCGCATGCGAGATGTATGGAGCAGGAGACGTCAACGTTTGGCGAACGCGTGACGAACCGTGTTTTACAACGGGGCAGTAAAGCTTTTCATTGGTCAGTGCGGCATATAAAAGTAACTGCTTACCCTTACTAAGATCACCTTGTCAATTTAGGCTATCGGCTATCATGGCACGCAGAGAGAGACTATCTAGCTAATCAGAGTCATCTTAATTAGGTTTACGCTAACACCGTACTAGTTATGTCTGTTACAAATTATGGCTGTAATATAAGCCTGCTAATTAAGGTTATGCTAATTAAGACACACAAACACATACCTAATTATTGCATCTTGTTAAGATCACGACAATTAACAACATCACATAAGACCATTCTAATTAAAATTTCGCAAATAATACAAGTCAGCCACAAGCTCCGCTGTCAATGCAACCTTTGATCAATAGTGAAAGCTGCGCATATTCCCCCCCCCCCCCTCTGATTTTTTTTTTCCCGCAGCGGACGTAGGTCACATTAGCGACGCCGAGTACCACCAGGCCGTGGCGCTGAACGTGGTGCGCGAGATGACGTTGCAGCAGCGCAAGCGTCAGCACCAAGAAGACCGGCGGCGACTGCTGGGCTCCACCAGGAGCTCGGTCAAAGGTCAGGGAGTGCTGCGGCACCGCCACAACCACTCGCGGCACGCCGGAGTGACCGAGGGGTCAGCCGGCGGAGCGGGACAACACGGCGTCACGACACGATCGACTTCGGTCAAGGCCAGTATACCGCGCATCCCCTGCAGGCGCGAATCATAGTGGACTGCCTCCAAATGTGTTAAATTCTCAAAGTACGGCTCCGGGGCACTCGATCTTACATTAAAAATAAGATAAAGTAATACACAGTTTTGTGTGAGTTTCAGATAGTCCTAATCAGCGTATAATTAAAGAGTAATATTGAACACCGTATTGCACTTAATTTACATAAGGAGACTTTAAACGAAGGCCGTGAATGTACGCGTCATTACTCTTTTTGTATTTCGAGCAACTATGTATTTCAATTATTCTTTATATGTTTCTCCTGAAACGCGACACGTGGAACGAGCCATCGAACATAGCAGCGTTCTCACAAAACAGATCAGCTACAGTCACACGCAGCGAATTTTGGCTAAGTCAACAAGCTAACAATGCGGAGGGTTTTCTTTTCCTATGTACGATGCATTTTGTTCTTTCTTGGCCATTTACTTCTTAGAGATGGTGGATTAAAAATTTTAATCAATGAATCATTAATCGTTCATCGATTTAGCCTTTAATCAATGCATTGTTTTCGACATGTTTAATCAATTGAAATTTTGATGGGTGCCTTAAAAACGGTATTATTTGTTTGAAAAGCATCCTCTGTGTGTGATCTGAAGTCTTTTTCAGACGCGCTAGAGATGACATGCGCACATGTTTCCTTTTTTGCGAGTTCAATTCAAGCGGATTCGACATGCCCTTTTTTGCGAGTTCAATACAACCGGATTTGACTAATACGAGGTCTTTCTGAAAGCTCACCCTTTGAAACCATTTGATGCTCCCCAAAGTACGTACGCCCTTTTATAGACGAACCACGAGCAATGAACTTTGACTATATTTTGCTTTGGTGAGGGCGATACCATTCAGACGTACCTTAGTCTTGTAAATGTCACGCACTGCAGAGTCATGATTACCGCGACAGTCACGACGGCGCAACTGCCAATCGCAGTCGACGCATGCGAAGGACGCGTCCATGCCGTCCAGCTGGGAAGGCATGCCCCAGGACCTTCCGGTCGAAGTGGTGGCGCTGGTCGAACGACTGCTCAAGGAAGCCGAAAGCAAGCAGGACCTTGACGCCCGGGAGACCGAGAAGGGACCTCGGATGACGTCATCGTCTTCTGGAGGCGGCAACGCTGGAGCGTCCGTCACAGCGCAGGCGACCAGCAGTCAGGTGACCTTCATGATATGGGACTTCGACGGCCTGCCGAGGCACTTCATTACCCACCAGGTTAGTGGAAAAGAGTGGCCTTCTGTCTGTAAGGCTCACTCTACGTGTAATAGCTATAGTCTTGTATATCGGGTGCGAACACTAGACCGCGACTACAAGACATGCTAAATCACAAGACAGAACTCACTTAGATACCACTTAGAACTCATCGAGATATCAATGACGTATAGTCAGCATGTTTAACCCTATAATGTCCACGATCAGTTATGCCTTCGGAAAATTTTTAAGGAAAGTATGAATGAAATTTTGTTTGATGCATAATTAGTAATAATTGGAAATAATTACTATCACAGAATACGTAAATCACTGTACCTTGTTTATAACATGTGAAATCTGCAACAGCCGCTAATCGCGACACCTGTATTAGTTTTTAGTATATTTATTGAGGTATTCTATTCAACGTATCAAATATGATACAGCGGGCATTAAAGGGTAAAATCCACAGTGCACTCAGCGTAAAAAAAAGAACGTGACACACGAAAAAGCTGTTTATTTCCGCTGTATCGACAGACATCCTTGAACGCTAATTTATGACCCGTTCCAAAAGTTGCACACTTGCGCTTTGAACTTCGAACAAATGCCCCCCCTCCCTCTCCCCCCAGTTACATATTGCTGATAAATTCAAGTTTTCTCAGATCTAGTGGTCTCTATACTTTTGACGCTGGCCATACGTCATTATCTGACGAAACAGCAATTTTTTTTCACCGATTGTCAAATACCATATTTTTGTTTGTTTTTTCGGCGAAGTAACGGGAAACTATACTGGCGCGACCGCGGACAGTGACAAAAGTTTCAGCGAACGCGTAACACACCGTGTTTGCTGCATCAGAACAGTATCACATCAGCGAAGCCATCGCAAGTGCCACGAGGTCTTGCGGCACAGCTCTGTGTAGTGGGCAAGGGTCCATAGCTGAGCATTTTCGCAGTCATCGCCAATGGGGTACTTCCTTAATATTTTATTCATTATAGTGGGCCACTCACATTAATGTACTATTTACCTACAACATCTGAAAATGTTGCCCCTTCATATAGAAGTTCGTATAGATGTATATATAGTATAGACGTTTATATATAAGTATATATAGTTCTATACGAAGGGGCAATACACTCCTACTCGGCCGACCCGGTATGTGAACGAGGAGAAAGAAGAATACTCCCGCTTCGGCTAGTGCACGTGACGCGCCGTTCTCCGCAAGGCGCACGACTCGCCGGAACCAGATGCACCGTCGCCAGCCGTGGCACCGAAAACAGCAGTTCTTCGAAGGCCAGGACAGCCTCGAGTACGTTCTGCTGTTGTCCGGCGTGCTCAGCTTCCAGTTCGCCCTGGCCCTGCTGTCCTACATCGCCGAGCGCTACCACGCCATGCCCCAAGACGAACCCCGCACAAGCCTGACGGACCGGTCCTTCCACCAGGGACGGCGATCTCCGGTCAAGCGCGAGTCCCTCAGACCTCTCGTTCACGGCGAGTCCTTCGGGCGGGGCCTTGACGACGTGCGCGAGCGGGCGGCCTACCTCTACGACATGCTTCCGCAGGGCTTCCGCAACTCGGCGTTCGCGCTGAAGCTTCGCGGGATAACCGTGTGCGGTCGTACGGGTAAGACGTGCGTCGGTCTGGACGCCGGTCTCCCGCATCGGCTCATCGAGAGCGCGGACCTGGCGGAGTTTGCCGAGTGGAAGAAGCAGGCCTGCTCTTTCGCGGAGACGAGTGGCGAGAACGGAGCGCCCAGGAGAGCGGTACCATCCACAGCGGCAACGCCGACTTACCAACGAGCACCTAAGCTGGACTGCCAGGGTTGGGGAAACTGGACCAATGAAGGCTAGCGAGGGGTCCGCGGGGATGGACTGCGAAGTGGAGGGTGGGTGTATGTTTCCCATAGACTTGACTGTTATAACGTTTTGTATCATTTATTGTAATGTTATTGTATCCAGTCTACTGAACACGTATTTGGAAAGAGACGACACTTCGAAGATTAAACATCAAAAACGACGCTCGCCTTTGGTGGTAATGACATACCGGGTTAGGTTAAGCAATCTGAAATGCCAGGACTAGATTCAACAACGGGAATAATGACACCTGTAGGGTGCGCATTACAAAAGCGACACGTGCGTCACAAACGTCGGAATAATACGGTTACGTATTACGACCTAACCCATTCTGTGCACTGTTCACAAACCGCCGCATCTCAACGACCGCGGACTGGGTGGACCTAAACCATTAATGAACAACACATGGGGACTCGTGAAAAAGGCATGTCATGCAATAGCACTTGCGAAATGTCTGAGCATATATATGCCCCCCTCCTTCAAATTATCATCAGACAAAGCTAGTCTTCTGCGTAATCTATAAAATGTTTTGGACTGCCACAAGAGGACAAACGTGACGGATAATAACAGTAACGTACTCGTTTTCTAACGACTTTTACACAAAATACGAGTAACTCATTTTTAAGAAGTCTCTCAGATTAAGTGTGAACAATTTTCGACCAACCACAGTCGGCCTGCGAGGCCTTGACAAATGCGCTGAAAAGAAGCTACTGCGAAAACTGAAATATAGTTGGGCACGATCTTCACCCAAGATATTTGGCGAATGTCTGCACTTTCTACAGAACTCGATTTATCGACGCGCACACTGAGAAGTACACTTTGGCAACCGCGCATTGATGAAAACCAAGGACATCTGACTTCGCAGTCCTTACCTTGGAGTGTACATTGCTACACGCTTCCCATGCTATTTATTTAGACTCAACGTCGAATGCACGTTCACATACGCCTAGAAGCAGCAGCGCATCAGGCTGCTTTTAGGCGCAATGCACTGCGCGCCATTTGATGGCGACCAAAATTAGCATGCTAAAGCTATAACGGCAGACTTTTTGCCTCATTCATGGAAGTCAGTGGCTAGACGAGTGAGTACTGCAGCAAACACTTCCCGCGTAATTGGAAATTAACACACTATGAAAACAATGTTGCCTCTCAGTAAAACCAACACAAAAATTAAACGAGAAATGAATTAGTCCTATGTCAAGCTAGTAGGTTACTGCGTGGTTTCTGCTCGACTGCCTGCGTCGATGTGTGCATCAATGAAAAGCAATTGTCAATCTCAAATAATATTTGCCTGACAGCAGCGCACATACGAAAGTAGTAGAGAAAATAACAACACGCGATAATAAACTATAATAAATCACTTTGCAGGCATTCTACTCTACTCACGGCATCTACCTACTCCTGTTCGACCTCACCAGAGACCTGAGCGAGCCAATCCACGTCCCGGACCAGACACGTGGCGTAAGCAGTGCTATAAATTTACACTATACCGTAAAGTATATATATTGATGAAGCGTCCAGTTTCGCGCAAAAGCCCAACATTAACGATGATATCCTTAACCCTGGTTTGTTCCCTAATCCACTCTGCTCTCTTCTGGTTTCTTAAGGTTACACCTACCATTTTTTTTCTATTGCTCGCTGCATCATCCTCAATTTACGCTGAACCCTCTTTGCAAGTCTCTTCTCCTCCGTAGCTAAGTACCGGCAAGATGCAGCTGTTCCTCTTGAGGGATAGTGGCAATCTACCTGTCATGATTTGAGAGTGCTTGCCAAATGCGTGCCACCACATTCTTATTCTTCTCGTTACTTCAATCTAGTGGTTTGGCTCCACGGTTATTACCTGTCCTAAGTAGACATAGTCTTTTACAACTTCAAGTGCACTATTACCTATCTCGAAGCGCTGCTCTCTTCCGAGGTTGTTGTACATTACTTTCGTTTTCTGCAGCTTCATTTTAAGACCCACCTTTCTGCTCTCCTTGTCTAACTCCGTTATCATTAGTTGCAATCCGTCCCCTGAGTTATTCAGCAATGCAATGTCATCGGCGATGCGCAGGTTACTAAGGTACTCTTCATTAACTCTTATGCCTAACTACTCCCATTCTAGGCCACTGAAAACCTCCTGTAAGCACGTGGTAAATAGCATTGGGGAGATTGTATCCCCCTGCCCTACACCCTTCTTGATTGGTATTCTGTTGCTTTCTTTATGAAGCACTATGGTAGCAGTTGATCCCCTGTAGATTTCTTCCAGGATGTTTATATATGCTTATTATTGTTATTGCTTCGGATGTTTCGTATATAACGTTCCAATTTGTTGCTGTCGCATTCATCGATTCTTTTTTGAGGCGTGTGACTTTTTTCACGCCGCTGCAGCCATTACGGGACTACTGGAGGCGATGAGGAAATATTTGTCATTCCTTCATCGCGTAACATTTAGGATAAATTACTGGATATTGGGGTATTCACGCACCTCATACAAAGCCGCCGGCACACACTCCAGATGGAGGACCCCGGTCAGCCGCTGTCGACTATCGACTACGTCCACCAGTGGCTCACGTCCATCCACGTGTCGGCCGCGAGGACGCACCAGGACGGCGACTACGGCGCGGTCAAGGACATCGAGGACGTGGACACGTCCCAACTCCTGCCCACCGTCATCCTCGTGGGCACGCACCGCTCCAGGTTACGAGGAAGCACCCAGGCCCGAAACAACGCGGCGAGTAAAGTTTTCAAACTTCGATATAGTTAGCACGAATATAACGAAAGATATGTTGTAACGAAATAAGTGAAGAACAGTTTGAACTGCCATTAATACAGCATGGCGGTTATACTCTTACGACGAATATTCGTGTCACAGGCGATTGTCATTTCCAGGCCATTTTCGTGTTAGGGTGCGACTTCGTTATTATGATGTTCCGACATCATTGTAACTTCGTTATAAGGAGGACATCGATTGATATTTTACCAGTGTGCGCGTCGAACATGCTGCCATTACAGCCTTTCTAAGAAACACGCTTAAAGATTTGGCATTATAGAAGACACTTAAGCCCAAATTTGGGCACCTGACACAGAATCACACATGCAAAAACTGCATCCTGCAGTATATTTCAGGCTATGTACAGATATATTATACCACTTTTGTTATGTAATAGCCCCCATGACTTCAGCGAAGCGGTTTCTTTACCATGTAACGCATTTGGACACTCAGAAAAACTAAAAGCAAACAACATGTACTAAACGTTTCCACCTTGCGTATAGTATTGTCTGAACATGTCTCCTAGGACGCTTTAGGGTGAGTGTAAGGCCAGTCGTCCACGTTTCAAATGATATCAGCACGTAAGGTTTTATGCGTATCTCGCGAAACCGTAAAAGCGGCAGTAGCTAAATGCACCACCATCCACACACCCTTGAGACTCCACGTGCGGCGTAAAACACTGAACCGGGCAATAAGTACATAGACAGGATAGAAACAGACACACAACGCCGTGCATGTCTTCTTATCCGGACACTGTGTGTTACTGACATGATTTGGCCGCAAATAACACACACAGAGAGTAAACTCAACGACAAGCACAAGCCAACTACTAACAAGACCAACAATCAGTATCGTTACACTGTGTGTTAACCAACACAATGTTTCAGAGCATTCCCCAGAACCAACTAGTCTGTCGTCAACGCTGGTAGCGATGTCGATATGCACGCCTCGTAGTGATATTGTGATCTACAAGACCTTGTTACTTCGTCTACGGTTGCTAAACATGTCAAATCTTGAGCAATGCTTGAAACGTGAAGAACCCCGTCTGTGTTCTGCAGTTCGTGTTTCGAACATTGCGCCTGGATTAACACGTCGGAGAGAACAATATCGTGTGTTTCGTTCTCCTCTTCCGCGTCCACAGATCTCCGAGAAGTTCACGCAGCTGCGGGAAACCCTGCGCAACAAGGCGTACGGTCGCCACGTGCTGCCCATGTACTTCGCCGTCGACTGCTGCGGAGCGGAGCAGTCGCCCCTGTCGACCCCGCCGCTGCAGCCACCGTTGGCGCCGACAGAGTCCAGCGGCGACTACGACGACCCCGAGGAGGCCCTGGAAGCCCTGCGCCGCAAGGTGGAGCACGTGGCGGCACGCATGGACTGCGTGGGTCACGAGGTGCCGCTCAGGTGGCTCGCATTCGAGAGGGCGCTCGCCAGACTGCTCGAGAACGGCGTGTACTTCGCCAGCCTCTACCAGGTACGCACGCGTACACGTTTGGGACGAACTCTGAACCACGTTCTACAAGACTAACAAGTTCAACGTAAGTTCTCACGCCGCATTTTCTGTCTGTCTATCACAAAAAAAGAAAGGGTGACCTTAATTTCAGGTCTGGCGGGCCCGTGCCGTCAATTTCCCACATGGTGGGTGCCCTTTTCAAGCGACTATGAGTATGAACTACGTTCTGCCGAGCACCAGGCCACAAGTGAGCTTGTACCTATTTAGCCAGTAGATGCCTGGCGGCAGAAATTCTATGCCTCCCACAGCAGCGGCGGATGCTCAACTATTTCCCCTAGGCTGTGGTGGATTAAGGTACGCCCAGGGGCCTTCGCAGAACTTTATGGAGCTACCTTCCGAGTACCCAGAAACAATCGAGCGCCAGGTCTGTGTACTCCTCTGCCCAATAGGAAAAACCGGTGGGTTCCCGGTCTGCGCTGGGAATCGAGCCCGGTACCTCGCGCAGTGGAAGCGCACGCTCTAACCATGTAGCCACCATTGCGGTCATCGCTATTTGTCTTTGAATGAAGGAAAGGAATTTTAGAGGGCTCATTTCTTTGGGCACAACCTTAATGAAAACCAGCGTTACCTTAATGAACCAGCACAACATTAAAGAAGCTACACGGCCGATTCCCTGCAAAAGGCATGAACCATTGTCCTATGACATCAACGGCAATAGTGTACTGATGTTCTGGTCGCACGCAGTTATGCGGCGGGCCAGATGGTAACATTATTCTGCTTGTCTGGAAACAATCGGGACCCGCAAGCAAATCGGACTCAAGTACGGTTATTTCGGCTGATTGATTGATATGGGGTTTAACGTCCCTAAACCACCATATGATTATGAGAAACGACGTAGTGGAGGGCTCCGGAAATTTCGACCGCCTGGGGTTCTTTAACGTGCACCCAAATCTGAGCCCACGGGCCTACATTTTCGCCTCCATAGGAAATGCAGCCACCGCAGCCGGGATTCGATCCCGCGACCTGCGGGTCAGCAGCCACGGTTATTTCGGTAGAACAGCGTCCATTGCGTGCTAGTGATTGCCACTTAACTAGCGATTACACCGTAGTGGTTACCACTTTAGTGAGTATACCATTTAAAAGAAAGACACTGGTAGTGCATTGCGTCTTGGTATTGCAGGTGAAGGTCACGAAAAGAAGAACTATAGATACCAATTAGAGTGATCAGGCGTTAGTAACATTGCAAATGATGTGGTCACAGCTTCCTCTGCATAGAAAACTTGCTATAGAAATCTATACAAATTCACTTTGAACCAGCGCAGCAAAGAACGAGAACACACTGGAAAAGAAACATCTGACGAAGTCTATGTATTTCCGTTCTTTGCTACGCTATTAAGAAGCGAAAAAGACACACAAACAAGCTCACAGTATACTACCGCTACTAATCTACGCATTTTTTCTGTTCCCGCCACGCAGTTGGAAGAGATCTGCCGCCAGGAAGGAATCGAGAATGAGGACGGATTCCACTCGGTCATCCACTTCCTTCACCAGCAGGGCAAGCTCGTGTGCTTCGGCTGCCAGCACCGGGGCACGGGCGTCGGAGTTCTCGACAGCCGCTGGGACGGCATCGTCATCCTCAGGCCGCAGTGGTTCCTCGACGCCCTCTACAAGCTCGTCGGCTCGGCGCCGCAGGCGAGTCTGCCCCGTTCAAGTCCTGTTTACGCAGACGCGAACGAAGTGTTTATGAAACACTGTCTACCTTTTTTACAGCGAAAGTGTCTTAAGGCACCATAAAAACCGCGACTAACACTAGTTGGCCGACCATGGAGTCGAAGTTTTCGCTCAGGCACTCGGGCACGAAGACGAGAAACACACGGACTGTCACAATCCAATAACTGGTTTATTATTATTATTTTTTTGAAACGATCAACCTCGTCGGGCAGCGTCAACTCGTCGCTCGAGCTCGGCGGGCTGTCCAGGCCAGAGGGTTCCTGGATTAAGGAACCCTCCCATCTTCCCTCACAAGCTCAATTCAATGAATGTTTTCTCGCTCTCTCTTGAAACGCTCACTTGAAAACTCTCAGATCTGCGCAATCTAGTAAAAAAATTTAAACAGAGCATTTGGCACAACTTGTAATCACGTGCTGCAGATTGCTTCCGTCCGTGTGTTTCTCATCTTTGCCCCTTTGCACTTGTGCAAAAGCTTCAAGATGAATATGTTGCAACTAGCTAAATCGCACTGTTGACCATGGAGGGGCGATCATTTCAATCGCGACGTTCACACTGGCGAAACGACTTATAACCATTTAAATAGCGTGTGAACCCGCGACCTCGTGCTTACAAGAGCAATACAGTGTCCGCTTTGCCACTGCAACATGCTGTGTAGTTGAAGCTCTCGAAAATGAACTCCAAATGGCTGCAGACGGTACTCGGCGGTTATCAATGCAGTTAAGTAGCACGCCCAAAGAGTATGATAAACAAAGTAAATGGAATTAAAGGAGTCGACATGGTCAAACACCCGTGTACTTATATATAAATGCACGCTAAAGAACACCAGGTGGTGGATATTAATTGAGTTTCCCATCAAAGTGTGCCTCATAATCACGTAGTTGTGGCAGATAAAAACCTATGGCATTCCATTTCGCAGTACTTGGACCATCTTCTGGTTCATTTGTTATTTCAGAAGCAGACATGCTGGGAGGATGTCCCCAAGGGAAAAAAGGAGCCGGCCTGCTACCGCATAAGTTACAAGCAACTCAGGTCACTGTGGAGTCACTCGACGGACCAGCTGGAAACACTGGTGGCTGTCCTAAGCTCCCTGGACATCTTAGTGGCGCACTACGAACGAATCCCGTCGGTAAGCGCTGGCCAGTGACAATGTGTTTCTACAGCAACGCACAATGGCTTTTCTACCGAGCTAAGCTATCAGTACTTATAACGGATGCTAATAGCTGCCTTTGCTAAGCTGTGCTGATCACATCGCCTGCTTCCTTACCTGGTGTGACGTTGTCACTGTAAGTGTAAGATATGATCTTTGAAGTGACCACGCTAGCTGAATATTTGTTCGCCGCCCACCTGCAACCTTCTTCAGTGTTCCGACCCTGCCGGTATTTCAAATTTTGCGACAAGTCCAGTAACTGAGGTCAACTTGAGACCATTGCCTATACGCTTTCGCATACGTGACACATTGAAAATAATCTAAATCAGTTCTGCCCAGTGGCGGATCCAGAGGGAGGGGGTGCTAGGGGCGATCGCCCCTCCCCAAATCTCTGTCAGTACCCCCCACCCCCTCACTTCAGTGCATGTATAATCCACCTTCTATTTCAATTATGGCAAATGAGCGTAACCACTGTGAGCACACATCAACAGTATTTATGCAATAAATGGTTTTTTGTGCTAGTAAAAACAAAAAGTCATGAGAACGACCACTTCGCCAAATGTTACTTCTTCAGAACCACCTAAAATGTGTGGCTGGATTCGCCCCTAGTTCTGCCAAAATTTATTTATTTATTCACGTTTTCTTTTTCAGGAAATGGCTCTTGAAGACGAAGAGGAAGCCTTCTGTGTCGTCCCTTGGCTCGCGAACTCGCTACAAACAAAGTCAATGGCCTTGGGAAACTCCCCAAGCAGCGACGCCCTCGTGTTCTTCATCGACTTCGCAGGTCTGCTGCCAGGTATGAACGAGTGTGTTATTCATAGTGCTTGCCTTGTTCAAGCTGACTAAAATAATGTGGCTTTACTGTGGGCATTTCTAAGCTGCAGTGGAGATACGTATGTCCACAATATCCGCGTTATAAAAAATTACAGAAAACAGCAACGCACCACGGGCAAAGCCACAAATTCTTTTTTTTTAGGGGGAGGGGGGCATTCCTTGAGATGGCCATTTTTACTTCTTTATGTCATGGTCAAAAAAATTCGTAGCGGGGGGGATGGGGGAGCGGGCGGGTTCGGTGTGCTACTCCCTGGCTATAGACCCGGATCCACGCCTTATATGGAAAGGGGAAAATCTATCCCTTACTATTTACGCATTTTGCATCGCGCTACAAAAAATTCTTTTCATAAGTGTCGCCTGTTTATTGCCGCCGCTGTCATCGCCATCATTGACGTGTATATACATATATATATATATATATATATATATATATATATATATATTATATACGGGGAAGGATGTGCTAGCGAACATCGCTTTTCCGGCCCGGGTCGTCTGCGCGCGCGCTTGTATCGTGAGCGAACAAGAAAATAAGAGGGGGAGGGGAGGCATGGTTGCGCGCTATCGCGGCAACAATTGGCGTCCGGCTTGTGTCCCCACGGCAGGCGGGAGCTTCCATGGGCTGCGCTCTCAACACAAAAAAAAAACGGTGTCATAATGTACCCGGGGGTAGGGGTGGGGGCAAGTTTTCTTACACCAGCGTTTTGAAGAGTTACGTGAGATCAGATCTAAATTAGTTGCTTACCGGCCTTACTTCGTATTATTTATATTCCCCGGTGTTTCTTTAATTAAATATTATATTTGCTTCCTTTTATTCCTGCACGTCAATAAATAAGTAATACATTTCGTCATGTGGGTCTTGCATTACCATCATTCCGCGCACACCCGAGGGAGGGCCTGAACACATATATACATGTGCTCTACAAATATCAAACTGCCACCAGCGGCGACACATCATCGTCGTCACTGCGCGCGAGCCTTGTTGTGGTCATCTACTGTGGCCGCGCAACAAAAAACTGGGCTACTTAGCAAGCGCATGTTTACTACAATTATGATTGCTCCTAAAAAATGATAGCCTTGCTTCGTAAAACATTCGAATATGTTGCTATCGCATTCATTGCTTCACCCTTTTGGCAAAACTGACTTTTTCGCATTAGACCGTTCAGAGCGCATCCGATGGCCAAAGCGTCTGTTTCAATCACGATAATAAACAAGGATAGAAAGTGCAATTCAGGCACGTCGTTGGCGCCCGCATGCTCGGACGTGCATGAGGTATTTACGGCTGCAGATGTCGTTCGTGCAGCTTCGAGCCCGACGCTCCGTCGTTCCAGATAAGAGAGTTTTTCATTTTGTTATACGTGTTACTCTATAAGCGCACCGTCAGATCTACACTCCAAGAAAAAAAAATCGCAGAATATCCACGGAGTGAATGATGATGAGTGGGCGAAGCTCCGGAGGTGCATCGGTAAACCGTGAATCATCCGTAAATCTTGCCCAGTCGACCATCATGTAGATATGGCGAGCACACGCTGCAGCCTTGTCTTGTCTTGTCTCCTAGAAGATTTTGGCTCATACCCACATGGGGGATTGGCCACACTGTACCTCATGATAGATAATTTTTATAACACTTGCTAAAAAAATAAAGAGAAATTAGATAGAAACAATAATAATGTTCCTTTGAAAAAAAACGTGATAAAATTGTAGAAGAATACGATAAAACAGAATATATAAAACGAATTAACAAGAATGAGGAAGGGGAAGAAAGAATTGGATATATCTGGCAGTACCACTAGCAGCGTATCCTTCCGGTTGCCTGAATGAATTTATGTAGCGCTGACAGAATAGCACTGTGGCCCACACCCAACTGACTGGCTCCAAACGATAATACGGTGGATGTATTGACTGGCAATCCGAGCATACCAATCGGTCTTTCAAGAATTATTCGGCGCAGTGAGGCGAAGCGGCGGCATGTGAGAAGAAAGTGATCTATTGTTTCCGGTTCATTGCAAACTACACATAGGTTAGTTAATGAAAATCCTGATTTGTTGAGATAAAAATTTAACAGAGGAATTCTACAGCGAAAGCTTGTGAGGGTCACCTCACATTGACGGGAAAGGCATTTTGCGGTGTTCCATGTGAATTGCAAGTGCCGAAATTCTTCAGATTGTAGAAGCGACGTTTCGTTCATTTTTAAGATTAACAGGCGTTTGAATCGTTCGGCAGTAATAAAAGGAAACTGTGGAGCTACTGGCACCACAGGGAAATTTAAAGATGCCGAAGCGAGCGAATCAGCAATTTCATTTAGTTCGATTCCAGCATGCCCGGGGACCCAAATAAACCGAACTTCTGATAGGCTATGCGGTACGAGAGACCAAAATATCCTGAGAAGAGGAGACTTCTTTGCGGACGTTAGATGTGTACATACAGACAAAGCATCCGAAATAATAATAGCTTTTGATTGCTGATAATTTAGTTTTCGAAGAGCCAATGTAATAGCCAGGAATTCTGCGAGATAAATTGGTGTGAAGTCAGGCAATCGGAGCGCAAAAGACCAATTAAGCTGATGAGAAAAAATACCTACTCCAGCCTTCTGAAGATTTTGCGTTGCGTCCGTCGAAATTACTACGTATTTAGGAAAATGACTTAGATGGTCTTGAAGGAGGCCCTCCAGAACATGCTTTGGAAGTAACTTGGCACCGAAAATTAAGTCATCAAAATTAAGTCATCGAAAATTAAGTCATCGAAAATTATCGAAAATTAAGTCAACTGGCACCGAGCATTGGGTTTGGGGAGTTAAAAGCCGGAGGGAAACGTGAAGATTTGATAACAGAGACTCGACGAAAATGACTTGGGGTCTTTGATAACGAGACCACGGGCGCTGAAAGAAAGAAACTGGATGTTTGATGAACACTGTCTGAGAACAGAAGAGGGGTGCATCGTAAAGTTTTAAAAATGTTTGCACAGTAAGCTGTCGAAATCTAGCATCAAGTGGAATAATTCTATCTTCCAAATAAAGCACGCTATTCGCTACACACCTAGGTAGTCCGAGACACAGCCGCAGAGCTTGCCTTTCTAGCAATATAAGTGGTCTTAATTTGTACTCAGCACTTCCAGAAAACAGAACGCAGCCAAACTCCAGAATTGGGCGTACGTAAAGTTTGTATATCATCAGTAACGTATCCCTGCGCATCCCTGAATTCTTATTGCAAAACCGGCGGAGCAATCCTACGGCGCTTTCTGCTTTACGGGTGTTTGATTCTATTTGTTGCTGCCAATTTAAATTGTCCACGTAAACAATACCAAGATATTTTAGCGCTGTTACTTGTGGAATCGGATCATTTCGATAATGCAGTGAAAGAAATACGGGAACGGATAGATGGAATACAAGCAGAGCACATTTACTAACATTAAGTAAAAAAGACAGCCCGCCAAGCCATACCTCAAGCTCACTCAAATATGACTGCAAGATTTGATATAAAATATTGATATCTCGGGATGACGAGAAAAAAGCAATATCATCGGCGTAGACATAATGAGGAACATTTTTATGAACGGGAATAGATGATAATAATATATTAAATAAAAGAGGTGACAGGACTGATCCTTGCGGAACACCTCTTGTTTGCTTATATGAGGCAGAAGTAATTCCCTCGTGGCAACAAAAGAATTGTCTCTCAATGAGAAACTCCTGAACCCAAGATATAATGTACTTGGGAACCTCACAGTCCACTAATCTTGAAATTAATGTACTGTATTCCACACTATCGTAGGCTTTTGCGATATCTAACGTGACTAATGCAGAAAGCTCACCAGATACTTTTGCAAGGCGGATTCGGCTTTCCAAATCAACATGAGCCGACCATATAGAGCACCCCTGTCTAAATCCTACTTGCCTTGGTGAAAGAATGTCCTGACGAGCGATGAATTCACTGAGCCTTCTATGAAGAATTCTTTCAATTATTTTAATTAGGTTTGAAGTAAGCGAAATTGGCCGAATGTTATCCAGGACATATCCGAGGCTTGGATTTTTTCGCAGCAACACAACTTTAGCAACTTTCCATGCGCTTGGAATCCATGTGTGCTGTAAGGAGCAGTTAACAATATTCAAAAGCTCCTCGGGATGGGAATTAAATATCAATTTAATCATAGAGTTTGTAATCTGGTCTGGACCGGGAGCTGCTTGCTTTACAGTTAGTATCACATCTGCCAGTTCAGCCATAGTGACTTCCCGAAAGTCCGAGGTTGCGCTTTTGAATGTCACAGGTCTCAAGCATGACGAAGCGAAACGCGCTTCAAGTCCTTTCGCGATGCCCTCTAACAAATCTGTTGTCTCTTTAGGAGACAGCACTACTGAATGCGAATATGCTGGTACCTTCGTCGATTTTTTGTTCCGTAGAAACCTGTACAGGGCAGATCTTTTATCGGGTTTTGATAAACGCGAATGTAAGTCAGAATTGTGTTTATCTTTAGCTATTGCAACTGTACGTTTAAACAGCGCTGCGTGGAACTTATAGTCAACCCAATTTTTTGGAGTATGGTTGTGGCGTAAACGTTTCCAAGCAGCTTTACGTCGCCTATACGCAAGCGTACAATCTTCATTCCACCAAGCTGAATTTGACGGTGTGCTGCCGTACTTAACAGAAAACTCTGCCGGCTGGATAGAGTCACTTAGACACGCTACGACTGAAGCAGCTCATTGCTGTCCGACGCGTCCTCTCAATGACGAGAGCGCTGAGTTTAAAACAGTTTTATAAATTTTATAGTTGGTGAACCGTTGTTGCCGGATAGCAGAGGTAAGTTGTGGTAGCATTATTTCATAGGTAATTGGTACATGATCACTACTCGTCCCATTATCAAACGTTTCCCACGATGAAATCATAAACTGGCCACAAGAAAATGTTAGGTCTAATGTTGATGAGCTTATCCCGCGTAGAAAGGTAACTTGTCCAGAGTTATGGCAGCGAAAATTATTATCCTGCAACCAATTCCACAATCTTTCGCTGCAGCCATTTTTCGAGCCCTCCACCGCTTTGTCTTCGTCGCTCATATTCGAAGCACACAGACTGCCGGCGAAAGAGGAAGCCCGCCAAGAGCGAACGCATTTTAACGAAAGAGCGAACGCGGCCTTTTATCACACGAGAGCACGCATCGAAGTGGAGTGAGCACCGCAGCACCATCTAGTGAACAATTCAAGTACGTGTGAGCACCCCAGCGCCATCCAGTGAGTGCTCTCAGTACTAGCGGTGGCTACTACAAGGCGGAACTTGCCTGCGCGTTAAGACGCTTCGCCTCTTAAGGCGCTTCGCCCCTTAAAACCGCTGTTGTGAAATTGGTTCGGGGATCTTGCTTAGTTATGTGTCTCAGGAACGCTGGTTAGCATAGCCAGGAAGAGGACCCCACGGCACGGCACACAAACATACACTCGGACAAATGACCAAGATACATAGCAGAAAGTACACAAGATAAACGCCCAAGTTGTCTCTACAAAATAGTTCAGGCAATGAACCACTCACAGTTTGTAATGGGACGATGCTGTCGTGGCGTTGTCCCCCGCTGACTCCTTCGACGCGACAGAGGATTCCTGTCCGGGTCTTCTGCGTCTGTATGGTTGGCGCCAGGAACAGAAGACGTGCCGTATGCGAGGTCTCTTGGTCGTTGACATCCTACGATACAACTCCGACAGGTGTAGCCCTCCCGAAAGTTTACGCTCACTTTGGGTAACGCATCCTCTCTGCTCGAGGTCCTCGCTTCGTCTGGTCGGTTGGTTGGTCGGTTTCTCGGCATCTTGGCACAACCAACTGAAAAACGTGGCCTGTTCTTTTGTAGCATAAGCTACACTGGCCGAGGTTGAGCACTTTTTCGTGGCTTATGCAGAGCCGCGATGCGCATGTCCAAGGAGCAGTGACGTCACACGGCGCACAGTTGGCGCGCCGGAGAGGGCCTGGATAAGGTCCCTAGGGACCTTAGGCCTGGAGGGGCATGTCACTAGTGGGCTGGAACTTGACTCACGTGAGCTCGCTTGCTAGTCTGTCCATCCATCTATCTGTCCGTCCGTCCGTCCATACCTCACGGTTTGTATATCCTGGCACAGCCGAGATAAGCCAACGTTATTCCTTCTTCATTTATTGTTATGCCCACGCGGGGCGTGCAACACCACGTCTACACCGCGAGGCCAGTCCCACTAATGGGCGCGTGCTTGCTCATTTCTGCATCCACTTCATTGTCCTCGTCCTGGCGGTGCCCATGCATTTCACAACAACCGAGCATCACGGCCGCTTGATGAAACAGCGCATGCGCTCTTTCATCCGGCGGCCGTGCGAGTATATTGGACAGTATTTCTGCCACACAGCTGCAATCGCCGTCAACCTCCAGCACTTTCCTTGTCACCTCGCCACGATCCCAGAATTTCCCCGGTCACGAACGGCGTGCGCGCTATCGGAGTGACGCAGCATTCTTAATGGGATATCGATGAGAGACAGGTTTTCAAGAAAGGGAACGCTATAGCAGGCCGGATCACGATCATAGTTGAGTCGCAGAAATACTGCCCGAATGCTCAATTCTTTCTCAGACAGTACTAGGTCGTTTGTTAAAGGCACAACCATAAATGATTGTAGTAAAAAAAAAATCAGCGCAATAACAGCAAGGAAGAGACAAAAGAAACGGGACAGAGTGCAGTACTCTGAACGTGTACCAACAAGCTGGAGTTCACATGCTTCTCATAAAGGCTTGATTGATCGACTGATTGAACATCGTTTCGCAGTGGGATTCTTCACGCGCCTGGTGGTGCGCCTGCTGCGCTGGTGCGACTGGCGCGAGGCGACCTTCGCCACGGGGTTCGCCACCATTCCCCTGGACCGCGACAACGACCTGCTGCTCAAGCTGCACCAGTCGCCGCCAAGCCAGAACCGCGGAAGGATTCAGGTGGGTTTATATAGCATAGGACACGGGCAGGGCACGCAGCGCATTGGCAAGGTAACCACTCGGAATCATAGTAATGGAATAATTGTCGGAGTTTTACGTCCCCAAACTACGATATCGTTACGAGAGGCGCCGTGGTTGAGGGATCCGCAAATTTGGACCACCTCGGTTATCTTATCGTGCACCTGAATTTAAGCACACGGGCCCCAAGCACTTTCGCCTCCGGGATTCGATCTCGCGACCTTTGGGTCAGCCTATTCACTAGACCACTATGGATGGTAATGCAATACAACCGCTGTTCACCAAAAGTAACTAGTGTGGATTCCAAGAGAAGGCAAGCCCGGGAAGAGGAAGCAGAACGTTACCACGGCAAGCCTCCTTATATATCATATCAATAAAAAAAAACCACGGCAAGTGGAGGAGCGACTTAGTTGGAGGAACACGGGAGAGGCATTTGTACTGCAGTGGGTGTAGTCAAGATGATTATGATGATAGTTAAAGTACCTTGCAATATATGCAGATGAGGTCGACGGATCCGATCATTTATCTTTGTTGCCGCTTGGTTTCCCAATATGGGACGCCTGCAAGCAACGGCGACTTTCGGCCCTTGCTCTTTCGTGTTGGTTCATCTCTCGTACGCCCGCAGGTTTAAAATGTACGCTTTAGGGAGCCTCACGCTGCCGAATTTTCGCCAGTGGCCTCCAATTACACGTCATGTTTCGTGATCAGTGTGTCGTTCTGGCACCCAGGGATACTGAACGAAAACACGCAAAGCAAAGAAAAAAATTACGGGAACATTCAAATTTCACTAGGAAGGCGCGACTGTTACGACAGAGTTCATTTCAGATACTTTTGAACAGATGGCTGCGTTTCTGGTGGATGTGAGCGCGCTAGCAGTTGCGCCTAACCCCGTCGCCGCAGTCTCGTGATTGCGGTTCTCAACTGCTGACCTACAGGTCGCGGGTTCGAATCCCTGCCATGGCTGCTGCATTTTCGATGGAGGCAAAAATGATCGAGGCTCGTTTAAGGTGCACGCTGAAGAAGCACAGGTGGTGGAAATTTTCAGAGCCCTCAACTACGGAGTCTCTCATTATGATATAGTGGTTCTAGACGTAAAATCCCAACAACTATTATTGTTAGCAACTACGCATAGATGACCGTGACTTCACTTGTCCCCACGGCTGAAGCGGGATGCATGCTTTCCTGCACTGCTCATTTGCTTCTTCCGCCACGTCTCCTTTACATCCCCCTTTCGCAAAGGCGCCGAAACGTGCCCCACCCGGGAAAATAGTTCGCTGCCGGTGTCGTTCGTCGCAAGCGCGTTCAGAGGCGACGACTGGCAAGGTTGACGTGCCCGCTGGCGGACACGCTAAACATCACCACCTATAGTTCGCGGCACGGTTGCTAAACGCGGCATCTTAGGAAAAAAACGTTAAATCAATTATTTTCGCCTATAGTTTCCAACCGGAAAAAATGTGTTAACCAATATCAGTGAGCAAGCTTTCAAATGGACCTAAAATCTAGGCATCGAAAGTATACGATACGGGGGCACGTAAGGCCAGCTATACCAGTAAACCAATAAACCGTACAATACCTTATTCAGGTCATGTCAATCAGCCAGCCTTTAAGAGAGAAATAACTACTTGTGTGCGCTCGAGTACAAGGCCTGCGCCAAATTTCTAAATTTCACATCATCGCAGGTTGTCATACAGAGAACGAGCACGATGGAAAACTGGATGGGCGGCATTCCTCAACCGAGCATCTGCGAAAAGGTAAACACGTACAGACGTCCTCATAAGTTTGGAGAACACTACACATCTATGAGGGGAAAAACAGAATTTTACAACAATTTGAGACTCTAGTCAGTAGAAGCTTCACAACGCATGTGGTTAACGTGCTTTTAATGTTTCAAGCTGCATGACTGCGGATTACACTATACTCGTAATGAAGGAAAGATATGTAAATTGAAGGGCGCACGTTTTTTTTTTTGCTAGTCACACTATTAATGAGATTAGACACATAATAAGGACTCTGTTAGTTCTCATTTGTATACTCGCAAGGCAAATATCCAAGCAATTTCTGCGCTGTCAAAAAATGCGTTATGGCTTTGCTAGCCATCATACTTAACGTAGTAGAGAAAACTCCCGAAATCCAGAGGTCGAAGTTCTGTATCCTGGATTGCTTGATGTTGGGAAAATTCGCACGACAAATCACGAACGTTGTCGTGTGCCGCGTTTCACAGCGTACTAGGTTCAGCAGGGGGAGTGCGCGATAAGTGGTGGAGCACACGCTGAAATTTGCCCCTGAGCTGTGGCTTCCCCGCAGCTTTAAGCGTGTAGCGGTAAAGCCACAAGACACTTCAACGAACGGAATTCAAAGTAAACTATACAGGGTTGCCACCTATAAAGAAAATTTGGAAGGCGCTTAAACACCGGCTTCAAGAGTAGAACGCGACGGCGTAATTGAGTCTCTTACGTATCACCTTCTCAATGTATAGTGATTTTAAACCGAGAAATGAATATATAAATTGGGGGACCCTTAAGCTTCGCATTTAGGAGTTGAACGCGATAGCGAAATCCGGCCCCCTAGTGCACCCTTCAACCACTAAGTGCATACTTATTCATATGTTTTGTTACATACACGTGCACGCACACAAACACGCACCCGGTAGATTGGACCAACGCGCGCTATTATCGCCGGATGGGCTCGTTTTCGTCGTGACACCTGTCGAACGAAATGCATCAAAGGGTTCCTCAAACACTTTTTCGAGTAACCATCGAATGAGTTCACTAGAAGAGCTTATTGCCTCACGAATGCAACGCCGCAAAAATTTCAAAAATCCGTCCAGTGCGAGTGGAGTTACAAAGGTTTGTCGCATGCTGCAATCGCAGTAAGTCTTCTTTCGTCCCGAAGAAAGCGCTGGAAGCTAAGCATGATGGGGTGGCAGGGCAAAGAAAGTACCGCGCTTCGTGACCTCGGGCACATTTTTTTTTCTTCAAATGCGCGGCTTTTTCAGTGTGATCGCGCGCGCACGCGTGGACAAGTAGCGGCCTCCCATGGCTATCTCGGTAACTTGATTTTTCGGTCACAGACGCACACAGAATTTTTCGCTCACAACCAACGGCGCCAACACCAGCGGCGGGTTTTCTGCAACACGAGCTCTTTAAAGCTATCGCGTTAAAGGGAACCCGTAACTGTCACCAGCAAAGTAGGACATCTCAGTAGCGATTCACAAGGAAAGGAATAGGAAAATAAAAATGTGTAGTAAGGAATAGGAAGACAACGAGTTTCTGCGGTTGTTGCTATGCACAAGATCTGCGTTCCCGTCAGACCGGCGCTACCCCGACTGTCATGTCGTCGCTGCTTTTCACAATAAATCGGCCCACGACAGATAGACAGAAAAGTAGATTGGGAGACGGTGGCTGATCCCCTTATCTAGGAATAGGTTTAACACGAAAGTGAAACCTGTCTTTACAGAGGTAGTTGGGCGTTTATTGTGCATTGTTTCAGCAACAGCAACAAATCGCAATGTGACTTGAATAACGGCAAGTAGCTCGAAACTTGAAAAAGACACCACAAGCAGGGAGCTAGGACCAAATTAGCATACACACGACAGGCGCGCGCACTAACAACTGTAACAGCTCGACACTTAGGGCGCGCTGTTCGATCGGAAAGATAGACGCACGAAACAGACGCACAAGTATATACAGGAGAAACGAGAACGACTGTCAGAATTCTTACTTCGTAGTGTGGCAGCAGCGCACTCCTTTTGTAAACGCGGCCGCGGCAGCGAGTGAACTGACCTTTGTCCTCTCCTGAATTACGAATCTGAGATGATAAGCGCGCGCTCAGGAGAGACCATGCTCCGTAGGGGCAGCGATCCCGGCTGCGGCGGCTGCATTTCCGATGGAGGCGGAAATGTTGTAGGCCCGTGTGCTCAGGTTTGGGTGCACGTTGAAAAAACCCCAGGTGGTCGAAATTTCCGGAGCCCTCCACTACGGCGTCTCTCATAATCATATGGTGCTTTTGGGACGTTAAACCCCACATATCAATCAAATCAGCGTTCCGTGGACGCAACAGCCTTTAGAACGCTCCCAACGCGAGTCCATCGCGCCATCTCGCCAGCGATAACGAAAACGCGCTGAAGTTTCGGAGCTCTGAAGACCGCCAAACGGAATATGGTGTATATAAAGGTCTTGCCTTTAGCGTCTTCGGCAACGTTCGTTGCGTGGCTTAGTGGCTAGCGCCACGCGCTGCAAATCGAGAGATTGCTGTTTCAACGACGCACAACAAAATCTTTCCTTTCGTTTTCTTTTTCTTTGCAATCTGCTTTTTATCTATTTTACAACGTCATATCCGTGACGGAAGCACGTCGGCGGAGCCGTGGTGGACCCCGGCATAAAACACTTTCGTGTTAAAGAAAGAAACACTGTAGGGAAAGCGTCGACTTCATCATTATATAGTGACTCCGTCGCGCAGGTGGTTCACCTGATCGAGGCCGAGATGGAGGCCCTCCGGGAGTTGTGGTACAACCGGCTGTGCTTCAAGTGCTTCGTCAGCTGTCCCTGCAAGTCGTTGCCGTGCTCGCTCCACTCATCCAAGGACTGTCAGGACCAGAACTGCCTGCACTTCCTGCCGCTCGACGAGTGCCTTCACAGAAAGGTATACAGAAAGAAATCACAACGCTCATATATCGTTAACTGTGACACCGATAGTGTAGCAAGATGTAGTTTCAGGCAAGCAAAACGCTCCATGTTCGGCTGCTGGTCCGAAGGTCTCTGCTTCAGACCCTACTGCGGCGATCGCATATTGATGGAGGCGAAATGCGAGAGGCCCCGTGTAATATGGTCCTGAGCAACTCCTAATACTTATAGCATTTGCAAACATATCTTAGAGTTCGGATTTATGGATTGATTGATTGATTGATTCAGTTTATTTACTTTCACATAAAGCATACATTCTTTCATAAGTATACAGAAGGAGGTCCCAGATCAACTTGCCGGAAGGGGGACCTCCATTCAGAAAATGTGTGAAATATGTACAAGTAAAATGGAACATCACTGTCAAGAACGTGCAATAAGTCATGCAAATAAATGCAATAGAAACTAAATTTACATAGTCTCAACATGAAACAAATATAAGTACACGAAGATTGATTGACTAATTGATCGGTTGGTTGATTCTGTGCACGTAATTTGGAAGGAAGAAAACGCCCTTGATTACACCAGCTGAAAAAATAACCAATTTTGTTTTGTTTTCCTGCTAAGAAAGTCAATATTCAATCGAAGAAAACACTTCATTCCCAGAATGAACAAAATTACCAGACGCGCCCGGAAAAATTAGTAGGATTCATGGGTGGGTGAACTCACTCGTGAGGCGACTCAACAGGGCTAACTCAGACTCACATCGAGCCGCGTGTCTGATTCTGAACGAGTCCGGCTCAGGGAAATTTTGGTAAGTTTGAGTCCGAGTGAGTCCAAAGCGCAAGATCTCTACCTCTTGGGTGAGTGTGTAAGTGCACGGTGCAGAACTTTAGATGGTCAAAATTTCATGTGCCTCCAACAACGTTACGCTCTAGTATCAAGTCGTGGTATGAGCCCATACAGCCCCAGATACCAGTATTGAAATGCTTGGCCAATACTGCCTCAACATTCCTATATGTAGCGTAGCCGGAAGGGGGGGGGGGTTGGGAAGTCCTTTTGCTGAGTCATTTTCTTCCGGTGCTCTGTGTACCCGTTTTTTTTTGCGCATCGCACATTACGAATGTATTCGTTATTTTTTTGTTTATTTCAAAGATTTTCAGACACGGAGTGCGTCTCGGAAAGCAAGGCTAAAACGGCAGAACATTATCTGCCTGTAGGACTGCCAACTCTTGAATGGAGGAGATTTAAGACGGGGGAGGGGGGGGGGCTACACATTGACGTGAAGAGAAGTCGGCGAAATTAATTTTATTTATGGCAGTATCTTGCAGGCAAATTCATTGTTCCCTCACTGTTGCGGCATCTTGCAGTGAAGCGGTACTTCAGCGGGCTACGAGCAACACTTCTTCTTGTTGGAGAAGGTACTCGCAAAAGCTTGTCACAGTTCACGTGAAAGTAGAAACCCTTCGCCCACCGCAGCGTCATTTCGTGCGTGCAGTTCGTGCGAACTTCGTGTTCTGTACACTGACGCGAGTAGTTGAGTGAAGTTCCTAACTAGACAGACCGGAAAAAAATGCGGCACACATGGCTGCCCCGATGGGGTTGGCGTGGAAAGCTGCATAAAGAGTCGGGACAGTTCAGCAAAATAAAATCCGAGACGGCTGGTAATCTTATCTGCCTGAACAAGGCCTTGTCACCCATACACTGATCTAACAGTGAGGCAGCGCAGAACAAAGGAGCGACAAAGCACAGAATTACAAACAATGAGACAAAATACGTTATAGCGTTCAAGCACCTCAGGTAAAGGTTAAAGAGAACAATATTGATTGATTGATATGTGGGGTTTAACGTCCCAAAACCACCATATAATTATGAGAGTCGCCGTAGTGGAGGGCTCCGGAAATTTAGACCACCCTGGGTTCACATCGTGCACCCAAATCTGAGCACACGGGCCTACAACATTTCCGCCTCCATCGGAAATGCAGCCGCCGCAGTCGGGATTCGAACCCGCGACCTGCGGATCAGCAGCCGAGTACCTTAGCCACTAGACCACCACGGCGGGGCTAAAGAGAACAGTAATTTTAGCTTTTTGGCAGAACGACTGAAGGTCATCGTCTGAAGATGCAAAAGGATTCATTTTAAGACTGGAAAGGTAGGCACACAAACACGGAGACAAGGAGGACAAGTTAACACCATGAGTGCCTACTCACGCCTAAAGTTTAATTATGAGAAAGAAAAACAAATATATATTATTTCTGTCACATGACAGGCATAGTGAAACAGCACAAAGGTGAAAAAAAATACACACATGAGGCTACAAAAAGCACACGTGCCTTGAGATTAGATTCTCAGAGTACCGATGAGATGTCAAAATTCGTTGTCTGTTAAAGTGAAGGAGGGGGTGCTTACATATTTAGATGTTCGGATGTGAAAAGCCTCTGTCAGCGCTCTGGTGGTGTGATGTATAGTTTTCGTGCAAACTAACGATGGAAACGACAAAAAAAAACGAATCAACGCCAACTAGCCCAATTATCCGTGCTACTGCAATACAGTACGATGGTGTCTATATCGTGGTTATATTGAGACTTTACCATTTATCGTTAAGCCCTGCCCATCACCAAGTTTTGCCGACACGTCCAACAACGGCGTCCCTCACGCAGGTGGTGTACTGCGACTACCGGCGGGTCCAGACAGAGTTCGTGAGACGGCACTTCCCTTACGCATCCTTCCACGGAATGAGGGGATACAGTTGAGTATAAGGCCTCGGCATCTGATCATTAAGTATCTGTAAAAAGGATAACGCTCTTTGAGACGTGTACTACCATTCGATTTAAAATAGACAGCTATTGATCTGCTGTGAGACTTATGGCGGCGCTGCGATACGCGCCTGTGTGACGTCAGAGCGTGGATTCACGTGATTTTGCCTGCAACGTAGGTCCGGCGCTGTGTAGACAGCACCGTCAAGGTACAGAGCTCGTCAAAGAAGCAGTTAGGCAGGTTATCTCATGTATGGTCGCCACCGACGCTGTTCGAACAACCTGGAGTCCCTGTTTTTGATGTTCATTTCAGAAGCACTGACAGTGCTTCGTTTTTTTTTTCTAACTACGGCCGCTCGAGGCTAATAACGATATTTTAAGGTGACGATATGTTCCTTCGTCACGCGATTCCGTATCGAATAAAGCAAGCCGTCAACCAACATGTCTACAGCAGTATGAACAAGGTTTTCTACACACGTAAGCCGATTGATCACATGTGCTTCATTGTGTAGAGTGACGTAAGCGCACGCGTACAAGCCGATTGCTACCAGCCGTCACCGCACGAGGAGAGTGAGGGGTTGCGACAGGATTGAGAGCTGTCATCGCGGATAGCTGCACGAGAGAACGTAAACCTTCAGACCTTCCAAAAACTCTCGCAGACGCGGCCTTCGCATCTCACGGCGTAATTGGCACCCCCTTTTATTAGATATCTGTTATAGTAGCTTCGAATCTCTAAAGTATGAGAGAGGGGAAAAAAGAACAGCCGACAGCGAAAAAGCCGAGGAAAACTAATGGATCTAAATACACCTGATGGTTAATGTTGTCCTTGTATTGACATAACAAACATTAGCAAAAGCAAGAAAACCATAGCATAGGAAGAAAAAAGGCACACTGAAATAGGGCTAAGTTCCACTAACTCATTTAGAAATGAGATCACAGGAAGAAGACAGGCAAATAAGCATCAGTGATAGTTCCCTTGTTTGCTTTATAGCGCAAGAATGTCTTGTGTCGGCTATAACCAGCTCAGCCGAAATACACTTCTCGGCTTATATCGGTGTCGCATGGTCCCTTTTGGTCGGGATCGGGCCTTATCGGAATGGGATTCTTTTATTGTGAATGGCTCCTCTACGCAAAACTGCAAAATGGAGCCAATCACTGCGCCGAAATTTGATCCCGGTCAGACTTAATCGTGATCAGTAGTGCACCATGTCACGCCGGTATTATTATACATTATAATTAGCGTACGGGAGTACATACCGGAGCATACGAACTCCGGTACCGGAGCATACCAGAGTTCGTGCGTGCACGTTCGAAGGAGTGAACGAACTGCGCCTCCAAAAATCTTTTCTTGGGTCAGTTGGTTCACGGCTTCTTGAAGGAAAATTGTTTGAGCTTGAAGCAACACAAGGACAGGTACCACGCGAGAATGAGATCACGAAAAGAGGGCAACCAAACTCGCATGACTGACAGTTGTCTTGTTTGCAGTCCGTTCCCCTGTGTGTGTCCGTGTGTCATTTAGCTCTTCAAATAAATATACTTTTTTGCCTTCAATGCGCCTTTCTCGCAGGCGCAGGACTGCGCCGCGCATCGAGCGCCACCGCAGTGTGGGACACGGACCAGCCACCGCTGGGGTTCTCGGCCTTCGGCTGGGAGGAGCGCTTTGGACCCTGGGAGGAGCCCCCGTGGCTGAGGGACGCCGCCAAGTTGCTCGAGTCCGGAAACACCGGACGCGACTGGCTCGCCCTCGCCAAGAGACTCGGTAAGTGCGTACCTATAGTACAATACGTGCGTATTCCACGTCAAAACCAAACTCTGATAATGACATTTCTCGGATCTTATACGTCCCGGTATCTTTTGTCGCCAGTTGTGTGTGTGTGCGTGTTACGTGCAGACGGAATCATACTTACTTAGAGCACACAGCAGGCCACTGCAGGTGTGGTTTCCTGCTGGAATACGAAAAGGCTGACGCCGTAATCATACCAAACATGTTCATACCGCACGCTGGGTCATCATGCTATAAATCAAGCATGAACGGAAGCTTGCGGCTGCCGTGAAGTAGATGCTGTGGCCATGCAACAACAGAGTGACAAGTGTAGAGAGAGAGAGAGAGAGAGTAAAATGAGGGAAAGGCCGGGAGGTTAACCAGAAAATGGAGCATCCGGTTTGCTACCCTGCACCAGAGGAAGGGGGAATGGCGAAGACAGACCTTTGTCTGAACAATCAGTGCTTGAAAGGCGACATGATTAGTGTGAATACAGAAAATAAGTGAAGGCCTTACTGAACTTTTTGTGTGGCAGTGGCCTATTGTATAGACTATAGCACCCAGCACCCCCCCCCCCCCATTTTTTTGCACGCGTCTATTTCCCTCTTCACTTTCTTTCCCATCTTTCTTCTAAACAAGTGTACGATTCTCTCCGTATACCAACGCCTCGCAGGCTACACGGACAAAGAGCTGAGCCGCTTCGTGGAGGAGACTAGCCCCGGCGTGGCGCTGCTACGAGACTGGCGCGAGAGCAACGGGGCGACGCGATATTGCATCGACGTGCTCATCTCGAGCCTGCAGCAGATCAGCAGGAACGACGTCGCCAGGCTCATACAGGACGAGATGGGTGAGACGACTGAGTGCGATGTTGTCGTTCATGTTGCCACGGGGTTGTGACTATTGTGGGCGTTTGTTACTTACGTCGTTCTCATCCCTGCATGATCACAATCACCATCATCCGCTTGTCTCTTTGTCCTCATTGCCACTCTGGGTCATCGTCGTCGTCTGTGTACTGGCTCTGCCCGTTTGTTTTGCGAGGTCTTTCCTCAAATAAACGCTGATGCAGCCAAGACTACCATGACTTCATACTATACACGTATAGCAGTCGGTAAAAAGGAAACTAGAGGGCGAGCTTGTGCCCGGGGATAGAATTAGACTCAAGGTATACAACGATGTCGGCGCACAGTCACCGATCGTCGAACGTTCAGATCGTTGGAGGAAAGCGTCGTCATTTAATCATCAGTGGTGGAGCCTTATAGCGTTATTGCAGGTGTTCACGCACGTATTCGATAAGAAATTGGTCGGAGCCCTTCGGGAATATAATATACGGCTCTGAACTTGACTAGTCACGTCCCGCGAAACAATCTGAAATGACTGCATAGTTAGCAAACATAGTTGCGCGGCCTACACGTCGACGATATATAGTTATAACGCGAGAACAGAACGATAACAAAGAGACAAGAAGGACACGAAGGACACTAGCGTTCGTGTCCTTCGTGCCTCTTTGTCGTCGTTCTGTTCTCGCGCTATAACTACCTTCATGTCATACCAACTAGCCGAAGCTGCCACACTATATACACGTCGAGTGGCGCTAACAATTTTTGGTCGGTGAATCGAGATCACATCAAAGGGAGGACATAAGGGCACGTGGACACATCACAGAACAAGCTTCGTTTTACGCGAATGCGGCAACAGGCGCGTCGGGTCATATTTTCAGCGTGTCGAAGAAATGCGGGTCGCCCCGATGCGGGACAAGAGTGCGGTATACGGTGCGAGACAAACGGTGACACGACATGCGGGAGGGGAGCGACGGTTTGCTGCTGTGTACCGACCAGTGACCACCACTAATGGAAAAAAAAATGTGTTCAGCAGCGGCCAAGTGCTTTTAAAACGCCCATCTGTAAACCTGGAGGTATATATCGTTCGATTCAAAGTATTGCCAGGCACAACACCGTTTATTCTAACGGGGAGATAGCTATATGTACCACGGCATGGCACTCGTTGTTGCGGGTGTGCTCATATCTCGAAAGGTGGGGTTTCTCTTCTTGCACGCCACGGTGGAGAAGTAGCTATAGGGTGCCCGGCTACTGACCCGAATGTCGCGCGTTCGATTCCCGTCACGGCGGTCGGATTTTGATGGAGTCGAAATGGTAGAGCACCGTGCACGTTAAATAACACCAGATGGTCAAAATTTCCGGAGACCTCCACTACGACATCTCTCATATTCATATGGTGGTTTTGGGACTAAAACCCCACATATTATGATTAATATTATTATTATTGTTTTAATGACATCCCCGACAGTGTTTTTTCCGGCAACGACTAAATGCAGTCTACGAAAGAGCCTAATATCTCTTTAATGCTGCATCAGTTATCGCATTATGGGTAAAATATGTTTAAAATGTTTCAATACTTATCTTCACATTTCTGCTGTTTAGGTAGTATTGCTTCCGCTAATTTGATTCTCGTTTGTTATTGTGTTTGAATGTAGCGTAAATGAGTTACATGTATTCTTTCTCTGATTGTTTACATGGAAAGCTTTTCAATATGTATGTCATCTCTCGTCTGCCGATGTGCCGGGCCAAGTCCTCCAAGCCACCGTCTGGCTTTCACGGGCCTGTTATTCGTTTTGTAACACTCAAGATGACAACAAAGATTATTATTATTATTATTATTATTATTATTATTATTATTATTATTATTATTATTATTATTATTATTATTATTATTATTATTATTATCTTTCCTTTCCGGTGTATTCTGGATTCCTATTTGCCCTTCCGACAACGACACTACACCAGCCTCCCGAACGGGTTGCAGAAACAAGCGCATTTCCTATTCTCAAACCACTCCTGCTACTCACCGACCGGGTGGTATACCCGTCAGAACCACGTTCCGGCATCCGTCGGGCGTAGAGAAACACATTTCATGTAAAAAAAAGCAGTCGAATTGTGAATACCGCGACATGCTAAAGATACGACGCGCTGCCGTTACAGGTGCGCACCGTATACACACGAAGGCAACAAACGCTACACCGCCTTAACGAAAAAAAAGTCACAGCATATCCACGGAGTGAATGATGATTGGTGGGGCGTAGCGTTCGTCAGTCTGTCTGTCCATTCGTTCTTGCGTCCGCCTATCTGTGTGATCCTTGGTGCATCCGTCCGTTTGCTCATTCGTCTGTCTGTCCGTCCATCTCTTTTTGCGGCCATCCCTCTGTCTGTCCATCCATCCGTGTGCCCCTCTGTCTGTCCGTCCGTGCGTGTGTCAGTGCGTTCGTCCGTCCATATGTCTAGAGAAAACTCCAAGCACAGCCATCTCACATCTTTTCATCATGTATTCATCACATACAAGTGCCCTCATTCAGCAGACACTGTAAGGACCGCTATTTCGGGTATGTGCCACTGGTGGTTGTACTGCGAGGGACGCACAAGCCACGCCATAGGGAGCTTCACCCCTAAAACTAACGATGCAATCGCAGAGCCCGAATCACTGGCGCCGCCGGTGTTCATCAGCTACCAGTGGGACGCCCAGGAGGTGGTGCTAAATATCCGCCAGCACCTTGAGTTCTCGGGGTTCCCCTGCTGGATGGACGTGGGCCAAGTGGGCGGCGGAGATTCGCTCTACGGCAAGATCTACGAGGGAATCAGCAGGGCGAAGGTATACACGCTTACGCGGCTGAAAAACGGCTGGAGTGCACAACGTCGCAGCAACTTGCTAACCTCGAAATTCGGGATATTCGTTAAGAGCGTGGGGATGGAGACGCCACAGAATAAAACCGGTGGGCGTATTATTAACGTAACCGTTCTTCGGGGTCGCAGCGACCCCGCAAACGAGTGACAAAGTAAAGCTTGCAGACGTCGGCTATCGTATAGAGGTACTTGCAATCATTCCGTATCTGGACGTGTGCACAGTTAAGGAAAAAAAAATCTGCTGCGCTATACGTGATGTGTTTACGGTGGTGAAAGTGACTTCAGCGTCCCGCAAACGATAATAAACAACGGTCACTTTGCACGTTTTATGCGGCATCTGAGGCTGTCGCACTTGATTACTTAGTGAATAAATAAATAAATAAATAAATAAATAAATAAATAAATGTGGCAAAGCCTTCGAACAGTGGGTCGTCCTCTCCAGCGCCTTCTAGTGGGTCGCCCTTTTCGGAAAAAAAAAAGAGCAGATCGTGCAGAGAGTCGGTCCCCGCATTGACTGTCGCTGTCTTGCATCATCGCCGAGTGTCCACCAATAAACATCTTAACCATAAATAGATAAACCAACAAATGGAATTACCAGACAGCACACATGCTTCACTTACCCTACATTTTGCGACCATTCACAACGTTTTCTTCATGGGAAGATGATGCGGCGTCACGACAGATTGCCACGCGCTGACGCGCCTCGACGCGCACGTGTAGTCAGGCCTTAAAAGAGCGTTCGGAGTGGCTTTACAACAAATAACGCATGGGTTACACAACAGCACTCATTCCCAACTTCCGCTCGAACAAACATCGAAGCTCGTTTTTTTCCTGAATGAGGGACCCTTTTTGAAAGAAATATACTTTCTTAGTGAGCAGGGAACGTTTTTCGAAGGAAGATAGAGCCGAGAGATAGGACAGAGCGCACACTTACAACCAATTTTATTGCACAGATGGCGGGAAGATATATACAATGGAATAAGACCACTCTTAAAAAAGAAAGCGGTACTACTTACTAACCTTGAGGTAGTAAACTGTTGTCACAACACTCACTACCTAAGTAGTAACTGCAGGTAGTATACCACAGACGTTTACTACTTTAGAAGCAACGAGAGGTAGTGAATGTCCGTGGTCTGCTACCTACCGTTACTACTAATGTAGCCATTGTTGTTACAACAATTTACTACCTCAAGGAAGGAAAATAGAGGGGAAAAACGGCAGGGAGGTTAACCAGCCTACAGGCAGCCGGTTTGCAACCCTGCGCACGGGAGAGGGATGGGGGAGATGAAAGATAGAGAGCAGAAAGGGAAGAGAGAAACACAGCACATTCGGCAGCACACGCGCGCACACTCAGTCATAGTAAAAGTTAGTGAGTATAGCACTGCCTTCTTTTTTAAGAGTGTATAAGTGTGCGCTCTGTCCCATCTCTCGGCTCTATCTTCCTTCTGAAAACGTTCCCTGCGCACTGAGAAAGTATATTTCTTTCAAAAATGTGATACCAACCAGCCCAAGTAGTTATTCTTTTGGAGGGAGCATCTTTTTTTTGTTTTGACTTTGAAAACACAGCGCTCTGCCCTTTGCACCTGCAGGTGGTGTTGTGCTGCCTGACTCCGCGTTACGCCTCTTCGACGTCGTGCGCCCGCGAGCTAAGCCTGGCCGACGTTCTCCGGAAGCCCATCGTACCCGTCATGGTGGAGCCGACGCCCTGGCCCCCTCCCGGTCCCCTGGCCGTTGTGCTCAGCGCACTCGTCTACGTAGACCTGTGCGGTCAGTCTTAAGGAAACTTCGTGCATGCACACATTGCTCGTGGTAGTCGCTAAGCTTTTCTGCGGTACAAGCATGTGAGACGGTGGGGCTTGTCGAGCTGTTTACAGTCAGTTTTTTTTTCTCCGTACCAACCAGTTGATGTATGACGGGTAAATAACGAACTCAAACTTGACTGAAAGAAAAAAAATGAGGAAACGACGCAAAGAAGTGTACCTGTATGCCGCATCTGATGTTTTTCGTGCTGTTGTATTCAGATTCCAACAGAATCTCTAACAGACGCCATGCCCCGCCGCGGTGGTCTAGTGGCTAAGGTACTCGGCTGCTGACCCGCAGGGCGCGGGTTCATATCCCGGCTGCGGTGGCTGCATTTCCGATGGAGGCGGAAATGTTGTAGGCCCGTGCGCTCAGATTTGGGTGCACGTTAAAGAACCCCAGGTGGTCTAAATTTCCGGAGCCCTGCACTACGGCGTCTCTCATAATCATATAGTGGTTTTGGGACGTTAAACCCCACATATAAATCTAACAGACGCCATTGTTTGTGGTACGAAAACACTTCAGCCATACCCACCGAGATTATGCGGATGTCAGGAAAGAGCACGAGACTTGAGCTGGACCGAGTGGTGAAATGAACAGGCATGGCAACTCAACGAGCAATGCACAATTTCGCAATGACACTACAGGACATCGATCGAAATACAGGTTACAACACATTGAGCATAACGAAGGACGTGTCGTCTCCCGCCTGAGATTTAACCTTTGAGTGAACAAAGGCCGAATCAGACCATTCATAACTTTATTATTGTAATTTCGTTCAATACTAGCTAGCTTAGCATAGTCATACTGCCTGTGACTGCTTTTCTTCCCGGAGCATGGTAGCAAATCTGACGTGCGCCCCGTAGCGGTATCACACGGGCACTTCCGATCCCTTTTACGGCCAATCCGGAGTCCTGACTATGCTCGGTTCAGGTCGCCTATTGCTACGCGGTCGCGTTCAATCGCGCTCAGGCTCGCCGCGATGGTGGTGTGTCACTTGTGGTGCACGTTTAAACTGTGGAACCGAAGGTCGCAGGATCGAATCCCGGCCACGGCAGCCATATTTCTACAGAGGCGAAACGCCAGATACCCGTGTGCTGATATATAAGTGCACGCAAAATAATTCCAGGTGGTCGATCTCTTCGAAGCCTTCCACTGTGGTGTCTCTTATAATCATGTGATGGTTTTGGGACGTTAAATTAGTTAAATCCCAAAGATTATTATTAACCGCGATTTTTTTATTTTATTTGAACAGATTGCAGCCTTTTCACGGCCCATGCAGGAGTGGAGACCAAAAAAAAAATACACACTAAGCATCGAAAGAAAATACATACCGGAATAACAAAAAAGAAGATACAGTGTCAAACAGCTCATAATTCAAAATAGACACACTGTATTATGTTCGTAAATGATTGAATGGTTTTACCGCACACAATATTGTTGTCTAGTTTATTCCAATCGTGAATAGCTGACGGAAAAGGGAATGTTTGTGAGCGTTAACACGACTGAAAGGTTGGTGGATAGTTTTGGAATGGTTCAATCAGGCCCGATTGAGATCAAGACGATCGTGATCTGGCTTCCAGACTGCGATTCCGTTCACGTCTGTACCAGACTCGATGCGGATTGTATGAGCCATGTGGCGGCGGCAATTCTCGATCGTGATCAAAAAATACGAACTAGATCAACCATGATCGCAACCTAAAGTACACCGTGTGTCATCGGTATTGAAACGCACGTCGGGTCTGCTATCATGTGTCGGGAATAAATGAAAAATTCGGCCAGTTCTATACGCATCGACACCGTGCAGCTGCGGGTGTTAAGGCAGGTCAAACTTGAAAACTTCTCCTAAACGGGCCATGAAGCACTTGTCCGAGTAAGCATGGAAATCATTGGAAAAGCGTATTGCCTCACAAATTCAACGCCGCGAAAATTATAAGAATCCCTCCAGTACGAGCGGAGTCACAAAGGTTTGTCACACGCTGCAATAGCATTCTCTCTTCTCTGGTCTCGACGACAACGCTGGAAGGTAAGCAGGGAGGGATGGAAGGGGCAAACCACGGTGTAGGGCAAACAAGCAAACGTCACGCGCACCTCGTGGCCTTGAGCGCTTCTTCCTTTTTTTCTTCGAATGCGCGGCCTTTTCAGTGCGATCTCGCGCGCACGCATGGACAAGTGACGGCATCCCGTGGCGATCTGTGTAACAACCGAGCGCGCCATGTTCAAATCAGTGGCCGATAGATGGGCAATCTACATGTGCCTTTTGAGCGTCTTCCGTCATTTGTCGAGGGAAGAGAAAGCAATCCTTAGCTGACTTTGATCATTTATTCTGAATTCCAGGTCGCGCGCTGCGCTATAACATTTGGCTTGCGTGTTCCCAGGGGCCTGTACTACCGATCGGCAGCGTTTTCTGACCATGCTCAAAAATTGTTGCAGAGCCCCTTTAATAAATGCTTACACACTTGTTTGCGCGGTAAAAACAATCGGCAAGCGAAACTGTATAAGCGAGCGAGTGTATGTGAGGGTACCCTATTTGACAGCCTCGTATCGAGCGTCATCATCATGATGACTTTTCAGCATCATCATATAGAGTATCATCACAACTTAGCATCGTTGTAATAGTTTTTTTAAAGCACCATCTTCCTTTCGTTTTATTCATTTTTTGTTCACTCTCTCGCCTGCGCGAAGTCCGACGGTGCAGGCTGCAACTTAAAACAGATTCGCTGTGAGAACGGGATGCCCATTTGGCCCGCACTATGTATCTCCGCACACTCACTCTGACGTCAGTCACTGCGTACGCGCGATTCCGCAGGCATCGGCGGCCACGGGGGCAGCGGCCGTCGCACCGACTGGGAGATGCGCTTCCAGGAGATCGTGGCGCGCGTGGCGCAGTTCCTGGCGCCGCCCACCAGCGCGCCCCGGCCGCACTCGACCAAGCACAGGGCCGCCGCCTCGCTGGCGCCGCTGCTTGCACCACACGCGGCCGGCGGTCCAGCGGCCAGCAACACCAACGCCGGGGCCTCGTCGGTGGTCAACGCGGCCAGGCTGGCCACGCCGTCGCCCAGGCCCAGCCAGGCCAATGCGGCACGGAATGACGACGAACGGGTATTGCGCACTGCAGTGCAGTAGAGTATAGCGTATGCGTATAGCGTATCCAATTATAGCGTATAGCGTAGTATAGCGTGGTATAGTAATTATAGCGTAGTGTAGTAACTATAGCGTAGTATAGCGTATCCAATTCCAACGTGTGTGTTCCTTTCGGGAATAATAAACCTTGAAGGGACACTAATGAAAAACAATGACTTGGTTTAGATTTACAAACGGTAATTTGAAAACTGTAATGCCATAAGTCTTACTATCATAAGTTCATTATTAGCAGAGAAAATGGACGTTGATGTTTCTTTTTTTTTATTTCGCGCCGAAATCTCCTGCTTTGACGTTTCGAATTTCGAAATGTATTTTTCCTCTTCGACATTAGGTCGATGAAATCTTCTGGCACTTCGTATACTAGGTACTCTAATGTTATTAATTAGAAGCTACGTAAGGCCCAGTACTCTACTTCAAAATTTATTACGTCATGGTGTTTGGGGCCAGAATCTCAAGGTGGCGTCTCTTTCTTTTGGCGCGTTTTGTCGCTCGCCAAGCATCTTGTCGCGGCAAGGGTGGTGTTCCCGATATTGCGAAATAGTCGTTTACTAATAAGTGAATGACCATTTCTAATACACGAACTTGAAATCGAAACCACTATTCAGCAGCGTTTTTTGACGACGGTGAAAAAGTGCCGCAGGGCGCCATTTCAAACAGTAAGTGGGAATCGGAAGCGAAACTGACAGTGCCGGTATTTGTCATCCGGATGTCACGTGACGGACCGTGAGGTATTCGGACATCATCTGGAATCGGCGTAAGTTTATTCCAACAAAACGCAAAACTCGGCACGAGTGTTGTTTCGTGCCGAGTGTTACTTCTTTCTCGCAGGGAAAACAGGGTGAACGATGCGAGTTTAAACTGAAGCTGCCAATTATGCAATCACATAACTTTGGGCACGTTCGCATTCTAATATGGATATAGCTGTATCTGCCCTATGTCCCAGTGTGCTTGCGCTGTTTCGTGCGCTAAGGAACTGACGAGAGTATCCATTCTCTTTTCTTTTTTTTCTTTTTTTCTCTGAATCTCACCCAGGAGCTGCAGTCCGCCGCCTCCGTTCCAATGGACGACGACCGAGAGTCCGACGCCAGTAATCCGGGTTCGCCACAGTCCTGGGACCGACCGAACCGAGTGATCAACCGAGTGGTCCGTTGCTCCATCTGCGCCATCATCTGACACGATGGAGCGTCACACGCCTGCTGTATTATGTATATATAAAAACAAAATGTTGTTGTCTTGGCTTGCTACACGCTAAGCTCCCGCGGCCTCACTCATTTCGCTTCAACGGTGTGTGCAGGGGAATAGGTAATTTTTTTCGGGAAAGGGTGGGGGGAGAGGATCATTTTAATCTGAAGGGGAAGCGGGGGGCGTGATGGTAAGGGCCGTCCCACGTGCTTCCCGCACAGCCGCAATGCATGTTGAAGCAGAAAGTGAAAGAGCGTTGCCAATTGGCTTATTTGTTTCCCGCTTGCGTGCGTTGCGGCTATGCGGGAAGCGCGTAGGTCGTTCCACGCGCTTCCCGCACAGCCGCAACGCATGTGCCGGCATACCTGCCACACCAAAGCAGAAGGTGAAAGAGCGTTGCCAATTGGCTTATGTTGAATTTCAATGGCGGAGTCGGAGCAAGTTTTTCTGCTCCTTTCAGAGCAAGTGTGTTCCAATGACAGAGTGAGAGCGAGAGTCAAAAGTTCCAATGAGAGAGCCGGAGGGGATTCAGAGCGGGAGTCCCTCCGTGGAGCAGGAAAAACTGCTCCGCCGAAATCAGTGGAGTGGACCGGAACTCCACGTGACGTATTTCCTTCAACACGTTTGCCTGCTTGGGGGCGTGGCTGGCGCGGCAAGAGTTGTGTTGATAATGGCGGACGGCATGGACGGCTTGGCTACCTCGGCAAAGCGTGCGGCAATGCTTCTGCTACTCGATAGCGACAGCAGACATCGTGGACAATAGCTGTTGCACGCTTGGCGTGATATCCATTCCACACAGGTGAATAGCGCTGAACAAGCAAACGAACGATGCGGCGATGCTGGTAAACCACGTGGGAAACAGACAGCGGAAAAGACCACGCGCAAAGTATCCTGGGTAACGCGGCAGCTTCCGCCTTGCTCCAGCAGGGCGGGTTGTGTTCCGATGGCGGATTTGGAGGATTTGCTCTACGCCAGAGTCGAGTGCTCGCTCGCGAAGTCGGTCGGCTGCACCGACTCCGCCATTGGAATTCAACATTATTTGTCCCCCGCTTGCGTGCGGGAGGGGTGCCGGTGCGTGCGTTGTGGCTCTGCGGGAAGCGTGTGGAACGGCCCTAAAAGATCGTTATGCGCTATGTATGCCATGGCGAAAAAAATCGAGGGCGTGGGGGGGGGGGGGGGACACGGGTCTTGTGTGCCACCCTCTAGCTACGCCACTAGTGAATGGTGTTCGATGCAGCACAAGTATCTCAGAAATCTTTAAAACGTTAGACTATTTATTACAACCCGCCACGGCAGTCTGGTGGTCATGGTAAATGACTGCCGACCCGCAGGTCACGGGAGCGAATTCTGACCACGGCGGCCTTGTTTTCGTTGGAGGGATAACGCTACAGAGTCCCATGTATACTTATAATTATGAGCACGTTAAAGACACCAGACGGTCAAACGTTGTACTGCTGCGAAGTATACGCAGGGTTGCCTACGAAGTCAAAATTACATTTTAGTCACGTTTAGTCTTAATAACTTTTGTTTTTAGTTTTTCTACATATTTACTTTCTTTAGGATACCCTTTTAGCAGAGAACTGCAATTTTGCACAAAATTAGCTATTAATGGTTTACAGAGGTGAAAAAGAAAAATGATGAGCTTTGTGGTGTACGTTTTTCAATGATTGAAACTTGTCACCTACGAATGTACTTTCTTTTTTCGACTAAAAAAAATGTACCTAGGCTACAAGTTCTAGTTGCAGTTATGTAATTTCCCCGAATAAACATATGTCAGAACATCTTTTTTTAGATTGTACAGCAAGAGATTGTACTGTTCCCGAGAAAACAAAATTACACAATCTTCCCAAAATTTAATTCTAAGAAAAACACAGAAATCGGGCAAGTGTACACTTGCATTCCCTATCAACATTCTTTATGGCACCTCGAGTAACCGAAATGTGATAAAGTTTGAAAAGATCGAGGAACTCTTTACGAGATCATTGCGAAATCCCAAAATCAATTTTTATAGCCAAAAAATTTCTCACCGCACAATAATTATGAATGTAGAGGATAGTCCCTTATAAGGAAAAAGAACGCTTACCGGGACTGATTTGGTTAAAACCTCCCCATTACGATGCCGAGTCCCCTTACTGAATTTTTACCTACACAGGTCTGGTCTGGTACCTCTATGCCTCCATTGCAGTGAGTGTGAATCTTTTGATCATTTCTCTCTAACGTGCAGATTATTCACCAATCAAAGGAAAAGACTTCTAGACGAACCACTTCGAAGGTTGAGATTAAATTTATCTCTTCCGGTTCTTCTTTACTTTGGGGCTACCGTGCTGGGTTTTAGCCACAGGAGCGTTTGCGAAGCCGTTTGCGATTTCCTTCGGGAGACGAGAAGAATAGAATGCTAAGTTCATCGTTAAAAAATATCAAAATCAAACATATTCATTTAACTCTTAACATTTCGAAATTATGAACATTTCCTTTTAAATAGCAAGACACCGTTCCTTTCATGGCCGATCCCCCATAGTGGGTTGCACCAGAATAAAAAGGGACAAACAAACAAACAAACCTCCCCATATGCAACCACTGTAACGAAGCGTGCCGTGCTTATGACGTAACAGCAAAACACTGTAACGTGCATGCGCTACGTTAGAGCCTGCTAACGGGAGCACTGCCACTTAGCACTGACTCCGAAACGTACCAGCTAACGTTAATCTGCATAATGCACTCAAGGTTCGTTTTTGTCCGTTATCACTAGCGGTCGAGTGAAATGAACGACACTAGTGACGTATCAAGGAGTGGCTTGGATTGAACTAAGGTATCGACGCACTCTAAATTGAACCTCCCCCCTCCCTTCTTTTTTTTCGATTCTGTTTACATTTTGTGCACACGCACACTTGCGAACACATGCGTTGCAGGGCACCCTCAAGGGGACTTTGCAGCACTGTTCCAAGTAGCCATGGAGTATATTCACTGAAGGACCTTATTGCCTCACATTTTTTTCACGAAGCATGGTTGATAAGGCCTTGTAGGTTTTGATTGATTTTGATTTGTGGGGTTTAACGTCGCAAAACCACCTTATGATTATGAGAGACGCCGTAGTGGAGGGCTCCGGAAATTTTGACCACCTGGGGTTCTTTAACGTGCACCCAAGTCTGAGCACACGGGCCTACATTTCCGCCACCATCGGAAATGCAGCCGCCGCAGCCGGGATTTGAACCCGCGACCTGCGGGTCAGCAGCCGAGTACCTTAGCAACTAGACCACCGCGGCGGGGCGCCTTGTAGGTTTTAAGCAACCCATCCGTGCAGAAGAGTAAGGGACGGCACACAGCTCTCCCATAGTAGAGTACCTAGTACACTATGTCGTTAAACACTTTTTCTAAACACAAATTTTGAGAATCCACCCAGTGTACGAGCATAGTTACAAAGATTTGTCGCATGCCACAATCACATTCTCTCTTCTCTCAATAAACAATTGTATCGGGCCAGTTGGTAAGGATCCATCTTGCTGCGCTTCTCCTGGTAAGGATCCAGTAGCTGCGCTTCCTAGCAAGATGGGTCTCTTCTCTCATTCCGACGAAAGTGCTCTTCGCCCAGAAGATTTTGAACGGGGCACAGGAGTTCTAACCTCTCCGGTTAGAACTCCCGCAGGCGATATGGCACGAGTAAAGCAGGGGATGTGACATGAGTAAAAAAAAAATAAATACGTCAAGCGCGCCTCGCGACCTTCACTGCGATCACACGGGCTCGTGGACAAGTCGCGGCCTTCCGCGGCGACACCAGCCTCGATCAAGCGCGCCATGCTCAAATCAGCCAATGACTGACACAATGGCTGTTACGGGTGATTTTTAAGCATGTAGCATCATTTATCGAGTGAAGAGAAAGCAATTTTCGCTGACTTCGATCATTTATAGTGATTTCTGGACATCGTTCAACGCTATATATTATTTGACTCGCGTTTTCTCGGGAGCCTCGACTACCAATCGGCAGCGTTTTCTGACTACACACAAAAAGCGTGGCAGGGCACCTTAAAAAAACATGGTTGCTCGCTCCGTTAAAGGGATCGGTGAAACACGAAAATAAAAGGTGCCCTTACAGAAGTAGTTTAATGTTTACTTACATCGATATATGAGAGCTTGCGCAATGTTTATGGGTGCTTGACAGCTTTAGCACGGATTAACGTGTATGCACCCACGTTGACGCTTAACCACACATTTCCATCACTATGAGTAGCGTCTATCAATAATTATTAAACAGACCCTTGTGGTCAAAGATGCTGACGGTAATGGTTGATTGATTGATATGTGAGGTTTAGCGTCCCAAAACCACCATATGATTATAGGAGACGCCGTAGTGGAGGGCTCCGGTAATTGATTGATATGTGGGGTTTAACGCCCCAAATCACCATATCATAACGAGAGACGCCGTAGTGGAGGGTTCCGGTAATTTAGACCACCTGCGGTTCTTTAACGTGTACCCAAATCTGATCACACGGGCCTACAGCATTTCGGCCACCATCGAAAATGCAGCCGCCGCCGCCACCGGGATCCGATCCCGGGACCCGAGGATCACCTTAGCCACTAGACCACCACGGCGGGTCTAGAGTCGTAGTAGTTAACAGTGAGAGCAGAACCTAAGAAAGCGATGCGATAGTCAAAAGAGCCTGACTGATTAGACACCCAACTTGGACTAAAGTCACCATGTAGGAGTTATTGAACTTAGCCTAGGGTTTCCTAATATACACTAGAGGGAACTCTGGTGCTATTGTCTATGGGAGCCGCAACGCACTGCGCTTCAGCGAGCATAGGAATGATGGGTAGTACACACATTTGTCTAATCTTCGTACTTCTGGCCTGCTTGTGGCTCCGTTTGTGTTCGAGGGGCTTGGAGCTTTTTTTTTACAATACAAAAATAAACAAATGGTCAGCGATTGCGCTTCAACACCTTATTCTTTTAGACTTACCTTTCTAAATCAGGTCACAAAGTTGAGAGGGGTTGAATTTTTTTTTTCATAACAAACCAGAACACAGCAATAAACGAAGCCGGAAGTACAATTCGCCGCCCGCAAGTACGAAGACTAGGCAAACGTGTGTTCCCATGGTCGCTGAAAGATCGCAGCGACAGAGTCCCCTCTAGTTAATTTTAGGAAACTCTATGGGACGAAGCCTCAAGGACTAAAACAGACACCCCAGCGAATGCTCTTATTTACAGCCACGCAAACAGCTGCGCTCAACTTTCGTCCTCAATTCGTCCCTGAGACGTCTGCTTTGAACCCACAGCTCTATTCATCTACATATTCACGATCATCAACAAATGAGACACCGTAGTGAGAAATACACGACTTTTCTCATTCTAAAGAAAGAAAATGTCTTAAATAATGTTCGATCTGGAAAGTTCGTGGCATAAACCTTTACTAAGAAAAAGGAATAGACAGCAATATAGGAGTGTTAGCGTGGTACTGACATCATCATTGCGTATATGTAGGTGAACACATATTTTAATGTAATTTAAATGTTTCATTTTACATTCCTGAACGTTTGAAAGAAACACCCACGGCAGGACCAAGAAGTGGCGTGAAAAGCAAACACGATTGAAGGCAGAAACGAAAATGAACGTACGTGTGATACACTGCAGATTTCCTCTCTTTCTTTCATACTGCAATCAGAGGAATGTTGGAGCGTTTCACCTTCTCCACAAGTGTGAGGTACCGTGCTCGTCGCGAATGAACGTCAGCCGTACAAGAAAAGCACTTCAGAACGCTTCTGCGCAACAGACACAGCAAACTGACACGATATTAGTTTCGGTTTCGAAACGCCGCATGAGTTCTGCCGCTCGCTCCCAGGCGGCGCCACGGGCGGCTCATCGATGCCATTGACGTCACGGGGCAGCGTCATCGCCGGCTTGTCACGTGGTGTTTCGCCGGCGATGCGAAAGCAAAACAAGCCGCCGGAGAGGAAGGAGCGGTGGGCTGTTGAGCGGGCGCCGCTCTCCTGTTTCTCCATCGCCGGGTGCTTGAGCGGTCCGTCGCGAAAACCCCCCGACCACCCACCCAGTCGCGACACCACCGCACACTGCTGCTACAAAACCGGCTTTCCGTCGTGTCCCCATCCTCGGCAGTGGAAGAAAAAAAAAAAAGGCGTCCCTCTCTTCTTTCTTCACCCAGTGGCCTTGCTAGGAGCGTCCTACTACTGCAACCACGAGCACCATGCTACCCGTGATCCTCATCGGTATCATCACTCTGCTGTGTGTTCAGGTGGGTTTTTTTCTCTCCCATCACGTACCCCGAGAAAAATTCACACTTTTCCTGTAAGCATCTCGCTTGGACGAGTAGCACCGCCGGAAGGAAGGACACGATCATGCCCCCGCTCTTGCTTGGGTCGAGATACGCGCGGCGCAGTGACCAGTCCCCGAGAGGACAGACCCGGCCAGTCCGGGGCGCGATTCGACAAAACCGACCAACGTTTCAGCTCTGAATACCTGCTTGCCTAGTTGAGTTATGGGAAGGAGTGTCGAGGTACTTAGATATCTGTTATCTGAACGTTACGACATTCAATAGAAACATCGCACTGTTTTCGCCATTGTTCTGCCCTGCTTCTGATCTTATGTCTGGGAGGGGGGGGGGGGGATATACCATGGAGACTTAACTGGCTTTAGTGCTTTTGACCTAGACAGTGTACGTCTAAATAATTATTTTTACATCTTTTTTTCTGACGACACGAACGACTTTTTCCCAATTTCGCATTACCTTACGGACACGTATAATTAATAACGGGAATGATTTTCTTTTGATTTTTAATGTGCTTCCTTCAATCACCTATCAAAACGCCTTCTCCTAAACAATATGAGACCATAGAGCAGAAAACAATACTCCGCTTTGATAGTCATAACGAGCCAACACATTTCTCTCTCTCTCTCTCTCTCTCTCTTTGCGAGAACTTCAAACGTCAGATGGTCTTCCGTTGTAGGTATAAGAATTTTTCTGCCGTAAGAGGCATTTGTCCAGAGCCTATGACAACCACCGCTCTTTTAGGATAGGAATGCTGGTGGATGCCTCAAAACGGCAATAACTTACTATAAGGCGCTGGACACATTGCATTGGGCATATCCCAGAGAACCATTCTAGTTAAGGTGAAATTAAGTAATTCATTATGTCACAGTCATTATTGAGGTTTCTCATTAAAGTAATTGAATAACCAGCTATAATGCTATAGAAGGTACATGCGCAGGTTAATCATTACAAGAAAGGAAACAGATCCAGTTCTGTCATCACTGATGTGTCGTCAAACGTGGTGTCAGTACCACAGTGTTCCCACGGCACACTAGGAGATAAATAAATAAAGAAAGATCGATTATGGAGAACATTAAATTGCCCCCAAAGGTCAATGTGTGCCGCTTCTTTTTCATTGTCATTATTTTCCTCTTCACGACTTGCAAAAACAAACAGCATATACAAACATGCACACTGCGGCCGAATGAGCTACGATATGTGAAATGGAAGACGACGCACTAGAAGTCTTTCCTTGACCACGCAACAGCAATCGATGAACTTGAACTTCACAAGTGTCTTCACCCCGACCTCAACAAGCCCACGGTAAAGAAAGCAAAAAACAAAAATACTCAGCATCGTAACGACAAAACGTCGAGCTGAAGACGCGAACGAGTACAATACGACACCGAGTCCCATTCAGTGCGCACAAGACGATCCCCTTCTTTCGTTTTTTGAGAGGGACTGTTGCTTTTTGTACGCACATCGAACCTCCCCGCGACAATTTCAAGGCTATTGGAAGGCCCATTTTCCGAAGTTTAAAAGCCATTTCCGCCCCATTAAGGAACGCCGGCGAGCTCCACACAACTAAACCGGTCGTTCCCGAGGACCTTCTTCAACAGTGATTCTCTTCCATTGTGTGTCTTTCTTTCTGGTTTTCCCTTTCCACTGTCGATTTCACAAATACGCGTTTCGTTAAGCCGTGTGCTCCGTCCTGTTGGCGTCCCACAAACAACCGTTCTTTCTTTCTTTCTCAATTCGACTTTACTTATAAGTGTGGCAGCTTGGGCTAGTTGGTATGACATGACGATAGTTATAGCGTGAGAACAGAAGGACGACGAAGAGACAAGGAGGATCGTGTCCTTTTTGTCTCTTTGTCGTCGTTCTGTCCTCGCGCTATAACAATCATCGCGACTTTACTCTCATCCTGTCCTCCGTTGTTCGCACCACTCGATATCCCTTGCCCGTCAAAATACGAAACGGACGAAGTGCCGCAAGTGGTTTGGACGGGCGATCTGACTCAAGTCCTTGTAATCCTCTAACACATCTCTCTGCACCGCGTCCAGGAAGGCCATTCGCTTTCCGTGCCACCATCAACCAATCGTTATCTCGTTGAAAGCTGCCTCGATCAACCCTCTGCCACACGTGAACACTACCCGCCACGGTGACTGTGTCCATTGCGTCGCGGTTGTGTTTATTCCCGTTGAAAATGTCGAAAGTTGATAATAATATCTGGGGTTTTACGTCCACGACACGATCATCACAGACGCCGTCACTGAGGGCTCCGGAAATTTCAACCATCTGGCGTCGTATAACGTGCACGTACATCACACAGTACACGGGTTCGAACCCACGACCTTCGGATCAGCAGCGAAGTACAGTAGCCACTGCTGTAGCGAGGCGTACCAGATGTCAAAAGTTCACTCTTGATATCTGAAAGACACGCAGAAGTGGTGATGGCAGAGAGAGGATAGATAGATATGTGGGGTTTAACGTCTCAAACCACCATAATGTTTATGAGAGACGCCGTAGTGGAGGGCTCCGGAAATTTCGACCACCTGGGGTTCTTTAAAACGTGCACGCAAATCTGAGCACACACGGGCCTACAACATTTCCGCCTCCATCGGAAATGCAGCCACCACAGCCAGGATTCGATCGTGCGACCTGCGGGTCAGCAGCCGAGTACCTTGGCCACTAGACCACCGCGGCGGGGCGGGGGAGAGAGGACTAAATGAGATAGTGAGAATGTAAAAGAGATAAATGAAGATGACTGCCTGCACGCTGTATAACGGGACGACTAGATCATGGAACCCCTCAGTTCGCCTGTGAAACGAGTTCACGTGAATGGTATATAAAATGACGCGCGAATGCTTTGTCGTCTCCCTTGTACGTCTTTTACGTTGGCGTGACCCCTGCCACTTCAATGAATGCATGCGGCCACCATCGGAGTGTTTCTTGACCCTCGAGAGCGTATACACTCGAGCGCTTGTTGTTGACGTCTCTTTCGCAAGTCGACGTGCGTCATCTTGTAGCCCGCACAAAAGGGTGACGCGGCGTTGCCATCGCGGAACAACAACAGAACCCGTCCCGTCGGCGAAGCCTTTCTTTCTTCTCCTCTTACACGTCCACCATTTCCCTCATCAATGAGCTCGCGTACCTTGACACAGTCCGAGGTTGCGTGCAAAGCGCCCACGAGCTCGCCTTGCACCACCACACGCGACTAAATGGGCTACTGGCTTCCGTCTCCCTTACTGCTCACACGTATGAGCAGATTGCGAGAGCGTTAGAGAGAGAGAGAAAGACAACACCCGACCTGTAGTTTCCTGGTTTCTCCTCATGCAGTGTGGAGTCTCTAATGATCGTTCTACAAGCGGGGCGGGTGAAAGGCATCCGGTCGCCGGCACTGACAACCTTTTGTATTTATGCGTGTTCGCTGCCGGGAACGACCGCATGCAGCACCCAACGCGCCAGGTGGGATCACGGAGACGGTCAATGTTCATGATTTGATACGTGGGGTTTAACGTCCCAAAACCACCATATGATTATGAGAGTCGCCGTAGTGGAGGGCTCCGGAAATTTCGACCACCTGGGGTTCTTTAACGTGCACCCAAATCTGAGCACACGGGTACTATCAGCGTCAAGTGAAACACGAAAAGCGGCAGGCCTTCGCGATGGTATAGCGCGCGCCGCTCACTGATCGCCACGGACAGGCACGCACGCATGCGCAGAGCTATTGAACAGAATGCGCGCGCCTGTGCACGGCGATAACTGGACAGTGTTCACTATATCATCGCGAAGGTAAACTGTATGCTTAGCCATTAATATATTTGTTGTATGTGCCCTGAAATGATTTGTTCCAGTAGTGAAGGTTCTTTTCTTATGTTTCTCTTATGCACATTTCTGTTTTATATGAGTCAACTCCACTCCTGTAATAGCCCGCAAAGGGCTGACAGTATCAATAAATGAAGTGAAGGCTTGCCCCAGTTGCGGTTTCGTTTGAGTATTTTATTATTATTATTATTATTATTATTATTATTATTATTATTATTATTATTAAAAACGCATACATTCACAAATACACAAGGGCATACACAAAAGAGGCAGATGGATGGATGGATGAATTGATATGGCTGTACCCTTTAGATGGGACGGCGACTAACGCCACCTAGCCGTAATACTTAGTTAACCAACAACTACATTTATATTTTTTTTTCCTTTAAATAGTGAAGTTGAGGACTGATACTTTGCAGTGAAGGGTTTAATTTCCACTCGTACTTGTAAACCTCGTTCTTGTAAGAAATCAGGCACACGTTTTGCGATGCGCAGTTACTAACCCCCGTATTCTAGAACGACCCTTCACTCAACGCTCCACCTTCACTTGATAGATGGATGGATGGATGGATATGGCCGCTTAAAGTCCATTTTGCCCTCCCCATCCCTAAACACCAGTGCTTTGAAAAACTATGCGCCATCATCCTGAACTATAGGTACCCTTTAGATCGGGCGGCGACTAACGCCACCTAGCCGTAATACTTAATGAACCAAAAACTAGGTGTAATTTTTTTTTTCTTTTAAGAAGTGAGGTTGAGGATTCGTACTTTGCAGTGAAGCGTTTATTTTCACTCGTGCCTTGACTTTAGCCACCAATCAGATAACCTCCTTCTAGTTATTTCTACCCGCTTAAAGTCCATTTTGCCCTCCCCATCCCTAAACACCAGTGCTTTGAAAAACTATGCGCCATCATCCTGAACTATAGGGTGAAGCCCTTCACAGAACATTATCAAGTGTTCGGCAGTTTGCTCCTCCTCTCCACACGCACTGCATACCATGTCTACCCTTTCCTATATGGAGAGCAGGCTGAAAACTGCCACTTAGTGGTGAGCAGCACATGTGCACTCGTTGGGTAAGAAGGGAAAGGGTAGCAGAGAGGTAGATATGAGGAAAGAAAAAAGAAAAAAAAACGTGAATGAAAAATATTAATGAGACTAGGACGAAATACGTAAGCACATGCGCAGGTTCTCCACACTGACCTGGCAGCTGTGACAAACCGAAAATTCTTTACCAATGTTTTTATTTTATTTTTCTTGCGAGAGCAGTATGAATTTGGACGAACATTCTTTGTTCGCTTTTGGTTCTCTGACAACAGCTCGTGCCTTTCCAATTAGCATTCACACGATGGCAGGATCTGAAATATCTGCGCAAGTGGCATGTCTGAAATACGCATCTCAAATATGTGAAGTGCGAATAAAAAAAACTGTCATGGAACTCCCCAGCCATCTGATACAAAAACTGAATCAAAACAAAGTTGGCGTCCACAGCACATGTTGGACAACACTAGCCATCTCGTCAGTGCCGGTAAAATCAGATGGAACGCATCAACCAGCGGGTTTGGGATGGGTGTGTATATGGTTTGTTAAACATGCATTTATAATAATAATAATAATAATAATAATAATAATAATAATAATAATAATAATAATAATAATAATATTGATTGATTGATTGATTGATTGATTGATTGATATGATTGATATGTGGGGTTTAACGTCCCAAAACCACGCTATGATTATGAGAGACGCCGTAGTGGAGGGCTCCGGAAATTTCGACCACCTGGAGTTCTTTAACGTGCACCCAAATCTGAGCACACGGGCCTACAACATTTCCGCCTGCATCGGAAATGCAGCCGGTATAATAATAATAATAATAATAATAATAATAATAATAATAATAATAATAATAATAATAATAATAATAATAATAATAATTCGGATTGTTCAATCTAACGGCGTACTACCGAGTATGCCCGGATGTAGCACGTTCAAGATAATTAGCGGTATGCGCCTATGAAGTGTTCCCGACAATCAGGCGAGCCCATTGTAATATATTACGTTCTACATAGCGCCATATATGCCTTGCTCCGAGGCACGCAGAGTGTTCAGGCGGGCCGGCGCAGACGTACAGATAAGGCGCACATATACTGTGACTAAATCTACCGAACAATGGATATAAGCACTGTCCGCTGAAAACGAGAAATAAAAAAGAGGCTTATCTGTAGGCAGCACCGCATGATCCCCTTCGCACAAAGGGCCACAGATAACTATAGCGCCAATGGAGCTGCAAACAAAGGTGTACCGAGTTGTAGCGCTTAAGGTCCGTGTCATTTTTCAACCTACCATCACTGTCGTTGCATATGTTGTTGCTTAGTTGGGTTAGATTGATTGATTGATCAAATGATTGATTAAACACAGTGTTAAGTGTGGTGCTATTGAGGAGGACTCCAAATTATGATCAATTAGAAATGCGTAATTATACGCCTCTGCGACGAACCTTCACTGAGACGAACTTTCAACCCCTTTGAAGAGGAACTCTGTGAGCGCATGTGTACGCACCTGTACGCAACTCGCACAGCTCTCCACCTCACTACAATTCGTCCATTTCAGGACTGCCATTAATTGTCCCATATCAGCACGCCCTATAGATGTCAGCGTTCTCTGTTTAAACCGAACCACACCGTCTCGTACGCGGCCCATTTGGCGGGCCCGTGTCATAACGGACACAAGGGGGGCAGTTGTTACGACACACCACGTCCTCTGAAGACGTAGCGTACGTGCGTGAGCGGTTGCGATGTCTTGCTGTGTGTCTTGAGATACGTACACCATTGAATACACGACGCGTCGTTGCTTCACGCATCGGTCGAAACGTCGGTGAAACGCGCCGGACCTTACGACGCGAACGCACACAATGGCGGACTGGTGTCTTGTTCACGGGCCACCAAACACGAGTCGTCGTGCTTCGCGTTTGTTTGCTTGTTTAGTTTATTTTAAAAGACCACTGAGGTCAGTGTCTTCGTGACGTAAGAACTGTGGACTAACTATAGACCTTTTCAACGAAAGGATCCCCACCTTTTCGGACTGTTGCGTTCGGGTAGAAAGGTTGACGTCACAGCCTTGGTAGTGCATTTGGAAGGGGATGGGTCAAGTAATTAAAAAAAATCACAGCATATCCACAAGGTGAATGATAACGAGTGGGGCGAAACTCTCCACAGAGATACGCGCGTTCGCACGAACGGACGGACAGACAGACGGACACTCCAAGTACCGCCATCTTGCATATTTTAATCATATATTCGTCATGTATACAAGTACCACCATCCCGCGGTCATTTCTAACGACTAAACGAGAGAGGTGGCCACACTACACGGGACGTACAACCCGCAGCGTAAGGAGCTTCGGCCGTAAAAGAGTCCACAGAAGACTATATACCAAGGAGCTTTCGTAGAGAAGATGTGACACATGATCGCCGAGATTTTTTTTTTTCCGGGTACGTTTAACAACCCTTTAGGTAATGCCGCGTGGTGTTTGTATGCGTTCGTGTATAGATATAAGCAAGCGAAATTGAAAATATTCGTGGAGAAAGGGCTCGTGGTAAAGTCACGTGTCGATGATAATGAAGCCGCGGCTTTGCGTGCCAGAACCGCGATTTATTATGAGAGACGTCGCAGTGCGAAGCTTTGGACTGATGTCGACCAATACGGGGTTCTTAAGTGTACTCCGCACTTTACCTCCTCCGAAATGCGGCCGCCGTAACGGGGAATCGAACCCGCGCCCTTGCCTTAAGCAGCGCGACTCCTTATACGTGCTAAGCTATACCACGACGGATCTGCAAACGGATTTCAATATCTATACCTAACACAGTAGGCCACTCTCGCCTCGATCTACTGTAGTTAACTCATTCATTCACTTATTGGTCTGCGTTTTCGTTCGTAGGTTCACTCGCCTGTTTACTCGCTCGTTCGTATACATTCGTTTCCACACGTACATATTACACATAGAATCGGTTTTCCGGGGAAGGGTTGAAACGGATCTCCGCTATTGCTGTTCGCTTTATCTATAAGCTTCGTGCGTCCGTTCTGAACCGGATATCGGCGGTATTAAAAGGATATTTCGTAGTCACCGCGGCGTGCAAGAAATAAAGACAGAAAAATAAGTTGCGAAAGAGCGGAAGAAAGAAAAAAATAACCAGACACGTCTCTTAAGCGACGCCGGTCGTGCACAAACGAGCGTGCTTTGTTTCCATGACATCCCGCGGCCACTGCTGTAGTTTTACTCTTCATGGCGAGTTATATAACTCTCTTTAAAGCTACACATTAACTCCCTTCGGAGAGTAGCACGTCCCAAGACACTCCTAAGAGAGTATGACGATCTCCAAAGATACCTAACGTGTATCTTTAAAGCGCGAGTAAAGCCCATGTCGCAAAGTCGCTTTCGGATCGGAATTTCTTTATCGCCATCGAGAAAGCTCACTGATGAACGCGGTACAAACTAAATCGGACAGAGTTCGCCAAAGACGTCAGCCAAATTATACGTTCTTAAAACGAGATCGCAAATCGCCTTGATCCCCATCGGTCGTGATCGCGATTGAATGTAGTCGTGTAGCAGCACTGCTGGATCCAGCCCAATTCGTAACGGCCATGATCACGTTTAAAAGTGCCCCTGCGACGCTACCGTTATATATGTGACAATTCTGACAAGTCGCAAATTAGTAACGTGTTTTTTTTTTTTGTTCTTAAAGTGCAAGCGGGCCTCATTTATGACTGATTGTATATTCAAATAAAAGTTGATGTGGTCGACTTAGAAGAAAGAAAAAAAGTACGGCGCCATATTTTTTTTCAAACAGCTGTACTGAGGAAATGAACGCAATAACCGTTGTGGCCGAACTCCTGAGCAAAGTTCTGCTGATGACAGCATCTTGACGCGAATGCCGTCAGCGTCTATTATCGACGCGTCATCCTGTCGCTGCATATATGTTTTGACGTAATTCCATGCGCTCGTTCACATCAGGCGGGTCACGCCGGTGTGCCGATCGACCAAGCACCAGAAACCAGCTGCGAAAGTTACTGAACCCCCTTCGTCCTCAGGTGTTGACGGATACACAGCAGTAAGGTTTACTGCAGCTGCTCCGATAATTTTTGCGCTGCGTTTATACGTACGGAAAGAAAGAAAAAACTAGGTGGTACGCCGGACGTTTATGCAGCGATCGCGTCTAACCCGTTGTTGTCGCGTTGACGGCATCAATATTAGGAACGGGTGACACTAACAAGGGCTACCGTGTTTCGCGCGACACAATCTACGAACTATAAGTACGGCAGGCATCTCGCATGGCCGAAACGTGGAGGAGAGACCTTTGCTCTGTGGCGGGCGTAGTCAGGATAATGATAATGACACACAGATTGGGAGCCCCGCCGCGGTGGTCTAGTGGCTAAGGTACTCGGCTGCTGACCCGCAGGTCGTGGATTCGATTCCCGGCTGCGGCGGCCGCATTTCCGATGGAGGCGGAAATGTTGTAGGCCCATGTGCTCAGATTTGGGCACACGTTAAAGAACCCCAGGTGGTCGAAATTTCCGGAGCCCTCCACTACGGCGTCTCTCATAATCATATGGTGGTTTTGGGACGTTAAACCCCACAAATCAATCAATCAATCGACACACAGATTGGGAACGGGCGTTGCATTTAAAACCGCTATCTATCTATCTATCTATCTATCTATCTATCTATCTATCTATCTATCTATCTATCTATCCATCCATCTATCTATTATCCATTGACCATCTATCTATCAATCCATCCATTACCCATCTATCAATCCATCCATTACCCATCTATCTATCTATCTATCTATCTATCTATCTATCTATCTATCTATCTATCTATCTATCTATCTATCTATCTATCTATCTATGTAATCTGCATGTATGTTTCATGTAATTATCACAGATTAGCGGGGCTATATAATAACACTAACAGCATGGCGTAAATGTCTTCAAATCGGCAGCCCGAATAACCACAAATGCGAATCACATGTTTATGCCTGCTTGCTTGTTTGTGAGAGTGGGAGAGCGAGTGATCAAACGCGAGTAAGTGACCAAACTGACCAAGTGAGCGAGCGAGCACGCTCATCCGCTGCTAGTACATTCCGGCCACCGAAGACAACGGCTAACGAGCCATAGAAAGAGAAGAAAAGACACCCGCACGAGCGCGCGGACTGTGCGCAGGAATGTACGGTACAGCCGCCATTCCAAGAGAAACACGAAGGCAGTCGCGGGGCGCGCGCGTACACACAGGAACAAACGACGAGTCGCAACCCTTTTCTCGGGAGAGACTCGTAAACACCTCAGCAGAGGCCGCCCCGCACGTTGACTTTGCGTTTCGCTACGCTGCCCCGATTTATGGGTTCTGTCGCGGACGGATGCACGCAGCCGCGTCGAGTCACGAACGGCGGCCGGCGCTCGCGGCACCCGAGCGAGGGCGCTGTCGGAGAGAGTGCTCATTACGAAGGAAAAGTACCAGGGAGAAAAAATGGAGTACCTCCGGCTTTTTAGTAAGACGATAGTCATAGTGCGAGAACGAAACGACGACAAAGGGACAAGACGGAGACGAGCGCTCGTCTCCTTGTCCCTTGGTCGTCACATATCAATCAATCAACCTCGATTGATTGATTGATACGTGGGACTTAGCGTCCCAAAACCACCATATGATTACGGGAGACGCCGTAGTGGAGGGCGCCGGAAATTTCGACCACCTGGGGTTCTTTAACGTGCACCCAAATCTGAGCACTCGGGCCTACAGCGTTTCCGCCTCCATCGGAAATGCAGCCGCCGCAGCCGGGATTCGAAACCGCGACCTGCGGGTCAGCAGCCGAGTACCTTAGTCACTACACCACCGCGGCGGGGCGGAAAGAGCGCTTATTACGAAGCAAAAGGACCAGACAGAAAAGTTAATTTCCTCCAGTTTTCTAATAAAACGATATAGTCATAGTGCGAGAACGGAACGACGACAAAGGGACAAGAAGGAGACGAGCGCTCGTCTCCTTCTTGTCCCCTTGTCGTCGTTCTGTTCTCGCGCTGTAACTATCGTCACGTCATGCCAACTAGCCCGAACCGCCGCGCTTTTAAATTTTTAATGAGGCTTCAGACGGCGTAATTAAAAACTACAATACCGGCCAGCGCACGCAAGTCACACGTGGTCGCCGCCTCGACGTGGGGACGAATGACCACGACTGGTAATTAAAGGGGGAAAATGAGAGAAAAAACATTCATCTGACGAGTACACAAAGATCGATAAATATATCCTACTCGACTAAATGTTCGATAAGGCACAACTATGTCTAAAACATAGGAATCCCCTGTTTCACGTGGTCCTGTCATGTTACGAAATATTCGCGATATGCCATGTCAGTAAATAAATAAATTGGTTTTTCACGTTACTGAAAACGCGGAGCATGCCGCGAGAAGACGCTCGGTAAGCGAGGAAAACGTGTAAAAAAAAAAAACAAACGAGGGTGGAAACGCCACTTTTACGTTTTCGCAACAGTCGCCCTGACGTCACGGATTTCGGAAACACCGATTGGGGCTTCCGGGGTCTCTAAACGGTAAAAATGAAGTACAGGGTCTTACGAGTGATCCAGATGATACTCAACGTACCAAGTCTAGGAAACTTCCGCCAAGCGAATGTGGCCAAAATACGAAAAAAAAAAACAACCCGAAATTTTTCACGTCACCGTGACAGACTTAGACGTAAACTTCAAATAACAGTGAGACATCTGACACTTTATCACCTCATTTATAATCAAAGCTATGGTGGTGAAATAAACGACAATGGAGTTTCACAGCACTCATTTCACAGCACACAGCGCTCATTGTTTTGTCGCTTAATTACATAATAGAGGCTGCTATATTATAAGGTGAATATCCCGATGTTATAGTTAGGCATTTCTCCGTAAGGCAAATAACGCTGCACTAATAAAGAACCACTCTAACTTTTTAAAAAATACGAGTACAAAAAAAGAGCGATAAATATACCCTGCTCGTCTAAATGTTTGATAAGACAAAACTATTTCGAAAGCATAGGAATCCCCTGTTTCATGTGGTCCTGTCATCATGTTAGGAAATATTCGCGATATACCGTGTCAGTACCTCACTTAGGGGCAGAGGCGTAGGTTATTTTTTTTTTGGGGGGGGGGGGGGAGGAGAGACTACAGGGGTGCACCACCTTGATTTGAAGTAAAATGGCCATTTCTGCGGTTCTCTATGCCATGGCTAAAAATAAACTTCGTAAAGGTGTTGGGGGGGGGGGGGAGAGCACGGGCCCAGTGTGTCCCCTCCCCAGGCTATGCCGCTGCTGAGGTAAATGCGCACATAGCGAAAAGAAAAAAAAGTAAGCTTTTTGTCTGTCGGACATTTGTAAACAATCAGAATTTTATCATTTTACAAGTTACACATTATTACAAGTATTTAGTAAACTGAAAGAGGTCCCCACAGTGAAAGGCTGCATGTGTACCAACCTCCTGTACAAAAGCAGCTATACAGTATAGTTAACACCTCAAATTAACAGTATACCACAAGGTAGTGTTCAAGCGAAAAACACAACAAATAAAAAATGCACCTGGGATTAGCTACAATGAAGCTATTTCAGAATTGAATACCACATCGTAGCGATTAAGACAACTTAGAAAAAGAAAAGTCATACGACAGTTAATCTGTCTTCAAGATAAACAAAAAGAACACCGAACAACAAGACACCATCATCATCATCATCACCATCATCCTGACTACGCTCACTGCAGGGCAAAGGCCTCTCCCATGATCCGCCAATCAACTCGGTCTCATGCTTTCCGTTACGTTATACCCGGAAACTTTTTTTTTTAAATCTCATCTCAAGACATCTTTTATTCCCACGAAAAGATCTTTTAATCTCGCAACAAGACAAGCAATAAATAAAAGAAACAGCAATTCATCGTCGGGTTAATCTGCGTTCACTCACTTTTGCTCCCTCCTTATGTTTTTTAAACATCGCGCTTTATTTTCCAAGATGCGCACGGCGCGAAGCGCGCATACGGAAGCACTCGCAACGAAGACGCCGCAGCCGCATCGCAAGGTTTCTGGCTTCCCACGATTACGGTTTCCGAGACAATGCCCCGAGGCGCTAACAGTTAACGCGAGCTCTTCTAAAAAGAAAAAAAAACGCGCGAGACGACACTAAGTTTGAGAGAGCCGCCTTATGACATATAGTTACGCAGGGACTGATCAAGCCTCGCATTACCTGGCTTCATTGTTACCTGCGGCCTTTTCTTTCTGGTCACGTAGCCGAAACGACTCTCAATTACGCGCTCCTGGCGCTCTTGTGAAGTGTGTGTAGTCTCAGGTGGTCGAAATTTCCGGAGCCCTCCACTACGGCGTCTCTCATATTCATATGGTGCTTTTGGGACGTCAAACTCACAAATCAATCAAATCAATCAATCAAATCAATTGAAGTGTGTGTAGTGCGTGTGTGAACACGGTAGCGTCGTTATCCGCAGTTTCGTAGCGAAGGGCGCGCGAGGAATGGCCTTTGACATTCATTTCTGAAGAATCGCCGACGTGACAGCGCCGGGCATTCTCTTATATTTGATTATTTTTTGTAACGACGCTTATCAGGTGCAGGCTTGCCAGCTACACACACGGAACTGAGAAGCCTGGACTATGAGTGTGCCCGCGTGTGCTGCTTAATGTGCTGTGTTTATCTCTCTTCCCTCTCTCCGGTCTATCATTCATCTCCCCCCATTCCCTTTCTCATGCGTAGGGTAGCAAACCGGCTGTCCCTAGACTGGTTAACCTCCCTGCCGTCCTTTTCCTCCCATTTTCCTTCCTCGTGTGCGCGTATGGAAAGCTTGAATGTTGCCACACCCCACTCCTTCCTTCTTTCTCTTTTCATGTTACCGCCCCCGTTCCAATGTAACAGCTACCTCGCGAAAAGCGCGCCTGAGTGACCGGTAACTATCTAAATAATGTTAGAACTTTACTATCAGATTACTTGTTCAACGAGAACATTAGATGTAGTTCTGGGACGTATATACGCAGCCACTGATGGAGGCGGAAATGTTGTAGGCCCGTATGCTCAGATTTGGGTGCACGTTGAAGAACCCCAGATGGTCGAAATTTCCGGAGCCCTCCACTACGGTGTCTCTCATAATCATATGGGGGTTTTGGGACGTTAAACCCCACAAATCAATCAATCAATCAATCGCAGCCACTGGCGGTAACGCTGGAATCTTCAACGATGCACGAATAAAAGCCGACGCGCTTCACCGCTTGCGAGTTTATCGACGACCGACGCTTTGTGCGCGAATATCGTCGTACGTAAGTACATCGTGCATTGCTTGCTCTAAAGGTTCAACCACGTGCAAGCGATTTGCGAGCGATAGCGGCGAGCGACAACGACAAACTTGCTCACTCACACCATCGCGTCGCGACACTTACAACCATATTATTATTATTATTATTATTTAATAATACTGTCAACCCTCGCTTGAGGGTCATAACAAGGAGGGACTACAATATGAGTACAAACAGAACACCTAGAAAAACCACTGAGCAATAAACACAGGAAAACAGAATGGGCAGTACTTCAACCATTACCAAAATAAGCATCAATTTCTCTGTCAAAAGTTTGTACATTAGTACTAATAATAACATGTGGTAAAGAATTACATTGTTCTATAGCACCCGGGAAAAATGACCACCGAAAGATGTCAGTGCGAGCATCATGATTCAATCTAGTGCTACGTTTTCGGGAAGGCGTATGTTCTCGTCTTTGTCGGCGACGAAGTGTCAATATTGCTATATAGATTGAAGACTATCACGTGCATTTCCCATAAATTGCAAAAAGGAGTTTAAAAGTTTAAAAATTGGTCGATGACAACATGCGAAACTCATTATACTGTCTTGTGTGACATAAGAGAGCCACAAAAGCATTTGATACCTTTTTTTTTAGAACTGTGACAGGGTGCCCAGAAGCGTTCGTTACGACGGCTACGACACACTTCACTTGACAATTTCGCATTGCAGCAAGCTACGACCATTGTCGCAAGCTACCGTCGATACATCAAAAAACAATCTTTCGATAACGAGATTTGTGACAAGATGCGGCCACTCTCTCGCTCTCCGCGTGAGATGCGAATGCAAAAAAAAAAAACGTAGTCGTTACCTTGCATTCCTTGAAGTAAAAGCGGATAACAAGTATAGAGACCCCGCCGCGGTGGTCTAGTGGCTATGGTACTCGGCTGCTCGGCTGCTGACCCGCAGGTCGCGGGTTCGTATCCCGGCTGCGGCGGCTGCATTTCCGATGGAGGCGGAAATGTTGTAGGCCCGTGTGCTCAGATTTGGGTGCACGTTAAAGAACCCCAGGTGGTCGAAATTGCCGGAGCCCTTCACTACGGCGTCTCTCATAATCATATGGTGGTTTTGGGACGTTAAACCCCCCTTGTCAATCAACAAGTATAGAAAGCAAATTGCAACCGAAGTGAGGACCAGGGGTGCAACAATGTTACCGGAAATCGCGACGTTCGCTTCCGGGCAACAAGCTATCTTTTCTAGTTTTCTAAAAACACGTGACGCGACGAGCGACGGCTACAGATGGGCCTCCCAAATCCTGCCGCTCGTCGCTGTCGCTAGAAAATCGCATGCATGTGGTCGGGCCTTGATTTGAGTTTGTCTTGCGGCCACAAGATCGATCAAATGAGGATGTTCACCTTGAGGACGCCGACTGCTGCCTTCGTCAACGTCACGACCACGTGACAATGGGTCCCTAAATATAGCTGATAAAATCTCGCAGGGTATACGTCCCTTATGCATTTGCCAAAGACGACGTTTTTTTGTTTTTTGTCTCAGTCGATGGATACCCATACTTCCCCGTCTGCCTTCAAGTTCTTTCTGTAGCACGACTTACCCGCAGGTTGTGGGATCGAATCCCGGCGGCAGCGGGTGCATTTTCGATGGAGGCGAAAGTGCTGAGGCCCGTGCGCTCAGATTTGGGTGCACGTTAAAGAAACCCAGGTGGCCGAAATTTCCGGAGTCCTCCACTATACGGCGTCGCCCGTAATTATATGGTGGTTTTGGGGCGTTAACCCCCCCCCCCCCCACTCATATGAACCAATCGTGTAGCACACCATGTTTTTCATTGCCTCCTTAATCGCGACCCACCTGTGACCAAGCGACGATGTCATGTGTCTGCAACGTCTTATGACGTCATCATGGCGTAACAAGTTTTGTCACCCCTGTGACGTCAGAGAACACGTCATCAAGTAGTAATTTTTTTTATCACTCGCGTTGACGGCAGCGGTCGATTTTCGCGATTGACGGGGCCTTTGAGCCTTTCGTCTTAATTATTATAATGTTTCTATACGATAACTATTGTATAAAAATGGCCTTCCGAGCTCTCTTCCCACAAAAATATTGCGAGGAAACGTGGCGATTACCGATTTTCGACGCCTACGTCGAGATCACTGCAGTCTACTGCCGTATTTCCTCGTGTACCACATACGAGCACTCGAGCACAAAACAAGAAACAGGCACATGCTCTCGCCGAATAATGTCTCCTACAATTGTTCGGCGCTGCTTGCCAGCTTCTCCATCGCATCGCGTAGTCTTTTTTCTTTCTTTCCCGCGTTACTTCATCTCCTTAAAGTGTTGCGTGCGTTCGCTATCGCACCGTCCAATATGGGGCACTCACTCGCGTTGTGAAACACGTACGACGCCTCACGATCTCCGCTTCGCCAACACCACCTAGTTCTAGGTGGTGTTGGCTTAGCTCGCGGGCTCGGAATGAACTGGGACGAAACATCACCCTCTCCACAATTTGCACTCGCAGAGTATTTGCTGTACACCGGGTGTGTGACCCGGATACATCAGGCCTCCGGCCTCCGGCCGTGTATATCTCATCAAAGTCGCGGGAGGAATCTGGGTTTTTTTCGTACATACAGTGTGGGTGTGCGACTCGGATGCACAAGAGCACTAGACGGCGCTGGCTACATGCACCGGGTGTACAATACAAGAGGAGGGCGGAGTGGGCCAGGGAAGAGACGGGTGTTGAGCACACGATTCACATAAAAAACAGCGCCAATAACGAGGGACAAAAGAAAGAAGGAGACAGACAGCGGCACTGACTTACAACAAGACTTATTTGCTAGAACCGCACAATATATACTTGGGCATCAATACATACTTGGGATTGCGCTATCACAAAAAGAAATAGATTTCCTTCGGAACGTTAGCACACGTGTTGTTCATGGTGCGTTGTGGCGATGACTACGTGGTTGTTAGGTGGATTCTGTTTTCTTTGTTTTGTATTTCCTCTCTTTTTTTTGTCAGATGCTGCCCAAGTATATATTGTGCGGTTCTAGCAAATGAATCTTGTTGTAAGTCAGTGCCGCTGTCTGTCTCCTTCTTTCTCTTGTCCCTAGTTATTGGCGCTGTTTTTTATGTGAATCATGTCGTACAAACTCGCCCAAGCAACCACGTTGAGCACACGTTAGTCAAAGTCAAGACGAAGAAAGGGACATGGGCAGCGCATGTGTAGCACGAAGGCAAGATAGCCGCTGGTCATCGAGAGTAACAGCCTGGATTCCAAGAGAGGGCAAATTCGCTTAGAGGAGACAGAAAGTTAGGTGGGCACATGAGATTAAGAAGCCGCAGGAAGCAAAGAACCGAGTTAATTGGCAAAACGTGGGAGAGGGTTTTGCCCTGTCGAGGGCATAGTTAGATTGATGATGATAATGAGGGTACACTGGATGTGTGACCCGGATTAATCAGAGCTCTGGTTGGCACCGTGCATCACATCAAACTCGCTGGAGTCATCCGGCTTTTCTTACAAATGAAGAATCAGTCAGGCTTATCGGACAATTTGAAACGGATGCTGACAATAAAGCGGGTCAAGCAAAGTATTGTTTTACGATGTCGTACCTCCCGTATTCATAAACGCTCTTTGACTTGAACTTGAGTTGCCACTACCTTCGATAGAGCACAAAAGCGTTTCGAATGCGCTGCCTTGGGGCCGTGGCAAGTCAAGAGAAGGAGCGTTTCCGAATACGAGGGCTAGTCTCAGAGTTATACGAGTTGCGAAACTCCCCATAGACTCCGTGTATCGAAATCCGGACGCGTAATTAGCCCAGTTGTCGGAAGTGAGCAGATTGTCGCGCCACCTGTTGATTAGCACACTCACTATTAAACGCATTATTCGCGTTTTGTGTTGTTGCTCCCACATGGCGCGAAAGTGTGCTAACTTCCGAAAAATCGTGCCAACTGCGTGTCCGAATTTCGGAACGCAGTTTCGCAACTGATAAGATCGAGTAACACTGGCTATGTCTAGCACGGTCCGCCGTCTTCATCATCATCATCATCATCATCATCGTCGTCGTCGTCGTCGTCGTAGTAGTAGTAGTAGTAGTAGTAGTAGTAGTAGTAGTAGTAGTAGTAGTAGTAGTAGTAGTAGTAGTAGTAGTGATGGTATGGAATAAACAACTAAATAAAATATTGTCAGAAATGATTATGATGGTTGCCGAAAGAATAACGACGTTGATGATGATAATAATGATCGAAATTATGATGGTGCTCTAAATTGCCGCGGTAATAACGTACGACGCTGTACGCGACCTATAGCTAGCCAATCACACGCACTCGGAATATCATCAAAAGCTTTCGGCATCTCGCGCGCTCCTGCAGCACCTCCGGGATTGGTTTGACCAAGCGACAACGTCATTTGATGACGTCATTATCATGTGACGTCACATTTTGCCTACCACCGGAATCACGATGACATCATGGTGTGACGTCGATTACGCATCACATGAATTACTCATCACTCGTGTCGACACTGACGGTCACTTTCTTTTTTTCAGTTTAAGAAGGCACTTTTGCCTTAGCAACATGAACATGTTGTGCCTTCCAAAGATGATTCGACAATCCGAAGTGCCAGAAACGTATCAGCGTCCCCTTGCCGTAGGCAAGGGGACGCTGATACGTTTCTGGTACTTCGGATTGGCACTTCGGTTTCTGGCACTTCGGTTTCACACTGTGTGCGCAGGTATATTAAAGGATTCACCCTAAACAATGCACTACGAACGGGCTATACGATAGACAGAACGCTGGGGAACAATCGCCATTGTATTGACGCGGCTCTCGAACCGCAGTTGATGCGGAGAGCGCCGCTTTCGGTGTTTTGACGTCGATATCGAGCGACAGCTCAATCCGTCGTTAAGTTCTTTTTTTAGGCACGCGCCCTGCACACCCCAAACAGAACGCACGCATGTAGAGTCATTTTGGTGCGAAAACAAGATTAGACTTACGCGGTCCTATATCTGTTTGCCCAAAATATCTAAAAAATGATGATGGCGTTAATCCTGGCACGGCTGGCACCAATACCCACTCAGGAGGATCGGCCAAGAGTCGGCCGGATCGTTTAGTTCTGAGTTCTCGACGTGTTGATTGATTTTGATTGATATGTGGTGTTGAACGTCCCAAAACCATCACATGACTATGAGAGACGCGAATTCTTGACGTGTTACTAGAGGTTACGGTGTTAATGCGAAATCGATCTCCTTTTTCTTCTCAGTCGATTGTATTGATCGCCCTGGAAGCTTTCGTCGCCCAATGTAGTTTTTCAACAGCCGCGGGGATCGGAAGCGTTTCGAAACATGCACATCACGTGTTTTAGCGGTGCCTCCGAGATCGACACTCATCTTCGACCAAGGGACAATTTCATGCGATGACGTCATCACGCGAGGTCACACCGCGACTTTGTGGTGGTGACGTCACGATGGCGTCACAGTTGGAGGTTAGCACCCTACTTGCGCCGAGTTGTTTTGAATGCGCAGACGCGATCGGCTGATTTGCCAAGAAAAAAAAACAAGAAAGCAACTAAGTCTATTCCGTGTGGCCTTTTCAGTCGTTTACCGCCGTACGCAGTACCCTAAAAACGGTAACAATGGATTCTTTCCTGGAGCAAACCAAGTGCCGTCCCAAGCGTCAACGCAGTTGTCAAAAAAGCCGTAGAGACGGTCAGCAAACAAAACAAGGCAGAAAAAACGTTCGTGGAGGAATATATGGGACAAACGAGATGAAGCAAGCACCAAGGGACTATGCGAAACTGAAGAACGAAAGAAAGAAGGAAAGAAAGAAGAAAGAAAGAAAGAAAGAAAGAAAGAAAGAAAGAAAGAAAGAAAGAAAGAAAGAAAAAGAAAGAAAAGGATAAAGAAAGAGAAGGCACCGTTTCGCAGTGTGGACGCACGACCATAGATTGACGTGCGAACGAGCCATTGTGGAAGAGGAAAAGTGGAGAAAAATAACACCAAGAAGAAGTAGAAGAAGAGGCGGGAACTGTAACCAACGCGTAACGGTAGGAGTGCGACCGTCACGGCGGACACAAAAGGCGAGCAGAGGAGCCTAAAAAAAAACTGACCGTGCAAAGGACCGACCGATCCTGGTGTACCGTATAGTCACCCCTGTAACACCCCACAGGTCTGTTAATCCGGAGCGACCACTTCAGGCGACAACTGGTCCTTTCGCGCAACATCACGGGGTTTTATATAATGGTATAACGATAATGAATAAACGTAACGTGTAATACTGCTTTCGGTACAGCTTTCGCTCCCTGTGCAATGTGGGGGAAAAGTCACACGGTTCTCTATGCATTTGTCAAAGACGAATAGGAGGTTGAAGCAATCTCCTTATTCTCGGTCAATAAATTTATTCTAACCCACCCCCCGCCCCCAGCCTGGTAAAGCTTCAGAACAGGAAATTTTTTAAGCCCTTGAAATACGAAAAGAGGGAAATCGGTGTGTAAGCGCCCCGCCACTGTCTTTCGGCAATAAGGAATATGCATACATCGAAAGAAATCTGCGCCTTGAATGTTTTGTTAGATGCGGCGCGAGCTTAGGTATGTGAACAGTTGAAAAGCTTCGTGGCGTTTATGAAGGGGGGGGGGGGGGGGTTATTGAGTGGTTTTTTTCATGTTTCACAGCTTGTGAATGATTTTTTTTCTCGTGAGTAGATGTTCGGTTGAAGTTAGCGCCGCATCCCGTACATGGTCTTCTTTTTGGCTTTCTTTGTGTGTGTTAATTAACTAAGTCTATAGTCAATAGGCATCAAAATAGCCCAACTCGCGCTCGCTGCGACAGCTTCGCGCACTGAACGTGGTTCGCAGTGTCTTCGAAATATGCTTACTTAAACCAAGAGATTAGGTCACGCGATAATTTCATCACGTGACGTCGTAGTTACGTGACGACGACGTTACGAATTTGGACGGTCTATATCAGGTCATGAGGTGGCGATTTTTCGCATCCCTAAGTGTTGACGCAACCGTCGCCACATGTCGATTTTCGTGTGTGATGAGGCACGCGAACAATACTTGAAAAAATGCGGTAGATATAGCGTATTTTGGCGGAGGCGCGTTCCATGCAGTGCGTAAGCGGCACTGTTTTGCCGCTCGGGACTCGCTCTATTTATTTGTTTATTTTTGTCTCCTCTTTTCTCGCAAAGCGAACGAGAGTGCTGTCGACGCCTCCGTACCGCATATATATATATATATATATATATATATATATATATATATATATATATATATATATATATATACGACACTTCTGTCACCGGCTCTCGCGGCCTTTTCAATGAGGAGCAGTCGCAAACTCTACACCATCAGTGTCAACGCCTCCCTTTTTACAGCTCGTTCAGTCCTCGAGTCGTACGTACGTCATTACAGTCGTTGGTCCACGCGAGGACGAGGAAGTATTGGGGTCCAGTTTTCTTTCGCCGCGTTTGGGGCGAAGGTGCAACTGAAGTCGTTGGCGGTGGTTTCCCTCAACGCCCCCCCCCCCCCACCCGACGACCCCTCTTTTGTCGTCACCCGGCTCGATCCGCAGTCGCTTGTTGCGGTTAGGTCGAAGAATCGAAGAGTAAAAATAGGAGAAGCGAGGATGAATGAAGAAGGAACCGTAAATACGAACCGCGGTCGAAGAAATGGTATTGGGAGCTGCAATGATGCTTTCCTGAAGGATGGAAGAACCGAATAATAGTAAGGGCCCTTCATATCGTCGTCTTTACGAGATAGTGATGATTTGATGTAACAGTAAAGGCGCTTATTCTTGAAATCCATTTAAAAAACCACTGGTCGTCGGGCAGAGAGTGGAAAGGAGGGGCCACCTTTACAGTGGGTACCCTCGCTACCGAGCCCCAAGCCGGGGTACCTTTCTACCCACTCAAAAGAAAAGATATAATTGATGGGTATAGGGCTGCGCTGGGATTCAGACCCAAAGCTTTGGAGACGGACGCTGAAACGCACCTCATAACCTGTTGCTTTCTTGAGGAAAGGATCGAAATTCTTGGGATGAAAGAGGATGATAATGAGGTCGAGTGACGTAGAAACTGTCTCTCAGGCGAGGACACCACATACAATTATATCGAGCAAAAAGGATGTCTTTTAGTCCCACAACAAAAAATCGTCATCAGGCTTGCGTGCGCTTCCTTTCTTGAAAACTCGGCGTTGGCCACTTTCCTATCGAGAATGCAATGTCACCCTGATAATGGGCATGTCGATCGTGACCGGAATGTACCTGGCGCGGGGCGATAGCGCAAGGATAGAACGCAATATAGATGACGATTATTGTTGTGGGACAAAAAGACACCCTTTTTACTCGCTCTTTTTTTACAGTGTAGGGGGAAGGGAAAAATACTTCGAAGAAACAAACAGAGGAGGATGAAAAGAGAGAGAGAGTTAAGGAGAGAGAGAGAGAGTCACGGGGGGCAGGTGCTGGTCTGGATAAAGCAATCTGGTCAACAGCGGACGTAGCCAAAGTCGCGACTGGCAAATGCCCGTTTGATTACGTCGCTAGCCCAAGCTCTTTACAAAGCGAGGACGACTCGCGGTTATACACCGCCATTGCGTTCGCGTGATAACGCGCACAGCATAGAGACGCCCGGCATGCAATGTCCGAATTTCATTTGAACTTGTACATTATTTTCGCACCTGTACGTGGTACAGATAACAGGAGCACACCAAAAGCCACATAACACCTTGACGAGGTCTGTGTGTCGATTGATCGATATGTGGGGCTTAACGTCCCAAAACCACCTTATGATTATGAGAGATGCCGTAAGTGGAGGGCCGCGGAAATTTCGGCCACCTGGGGTTCTTTTAACGTGCACCCAAATTTGAGCACACGGGCCTACAGCATTTTCGCCTTCATCGAAAATGCAGCCGCCGCAGCCGGGATTCGATCCCTCGACCTGCGGGTCACCAGCCGGGTACCTTAGCCACTAGACCACCGCGGCGGGGCGAGGTCTGTGAGTCCCTTTTTTAGCAACAGTGTCCCTTTTTCGGCAACAAACAGTAGACAGACAAAATCAAAAGCAGAATCCATAAACAAGTTCATGTACAGAAAAAAAACTGAGCTTAAAAGACGTGGGTGAACATTACTTAATCGAAAGAAACATCTTTCTGTAGCTTTAAGAAAAAAAATAGTAAAATAGAGATAAGTGGAAAACACAGGTATTTGAAACGACGAATTTCGTTACGTGAAATTTTGCACCGAAATATCGGAGCGGTACGAAGAAATGTGTGACATAACGTCGTAAGTAACCATCTGTCCAAGAGCTCGCGAAGCAGCGAATTCTCGCAGCGAATTCTCAGCGAATTCTCGCAGCGAATTCTCGGCTAACAGCGAATTCTCGGCTGACAGCCTTGAAAAACAAACAAACAAACAAATCAAAACACGCCCGACCATAACACGCAACAAAGTTGCTTTATGCTTATAGCATAACGCCGGGCTCGCACGTCGAATAACACCTTTTCACCTCTCGAAATTGCCCTAGCACGACGACGGCGGGGAAAAAAAAACGCTAAGCGAGCCTTTTTTACGACCCACTCAGGCAGAATAAACGAAAATCGAAACTACACGCGAGAAAAGGAGTGCTCGGGAAGGGTGATCTTAAATGAAAAGAAGAGAAAAGTGAGCCCGTGCTCGGAGGCACGCGCGCGCTATAAGGAATGCGCTGGCTTTCAAACATTTTCTTGTCTGCGTTCGCTGCGAAACGCGGCGGGATTTTATATACGTTACCTGAGCAACAGCTTCGCAATCACGTTTCTCGACGCCTTGCTGGAACGCAGCTGCAGCGTTTTGAGGCGTAGGGAGACCGCAACGGTCGTTAAACAACAACCAAAAAATTAATAAACTAAAGCAAGGTAAGCTCGGCGTGTTCTTTTAACACTCCTGGGCGGGGATACCGTGCCCAAGTTCAGCGTGCTATAAGAGCTCTTGAAAGCGCGGAGCCGAAATACTGTGTGTTTACAATTCCCTTTCTCTTTCTTTCTTTCTTTCTTTCTTTCTTTCTTCTTTCTTTCTTTCTTTCTTTCTTTCTTTCTTTATTGCAACGTCATTTGCTTATTGTGCGAAAGTGATTTGACCTCACCAGCTGACGCGGATGAAATAAAAACAATTAAGAAAAAAACTGTGCGTGATACACTCCGTTTTAACGAGGTGTTCCGGCAATATGGCAAACGAGAAGGAGGAGGAGGAAGGAAGGGGGAAGGGAGGGGGAAGGTCAGATTATATATTGCTATATAGTATACCGGTACGTAATAAGCGTTATCAATCCAGCGAGCAATTACTGGCCAGGGCTATGCCTCAGGGCGCCGTTGTTCGGGGAACAGCGCAGAAATTAGTTTTAGACGACTTCCGTGTGGTTTATGTAGACGTGGGTAGCCGATATCCGATATGTGCCGGTGATGTAGCGTAAATGTGATCGTTGATCCACTGCCTATCTCTCTGATATATTCGTACGAGGATAATTTTTTGCAGGTGAACCAGCCAATTAGTGTCTCATTTCCGTTGTTATTGTGGTGAGAAAGCGCTTCGACCTTGAATGCCGACCTTCATAGATTAAAAGAAATAGAAAGGACGGTGGGAGTTGGCACAGCGCCTTGTTGTTTACGAAGTCTTGTCCCGTTCCAATGACGTCACGTGCCACGTCAGAGTGATGGACTGTGACTGACTGCGTGTTTACGCGTGTGTGGTGTGCGATGTGCTACCTTTCTTTCTCTTTCTCCCTCTTTATACCTTCACCATCTCGTTCCCGCGTTTAGGGTATCGAACCGATAATCCTGGAGTCGATAACAGTTCTACCTTGCTTTCTCTACCATTTAAACTCTCTTCTGTGAAAAAAACACAAAAATTGTCCCAAATTGTCCCAAAAAGTTGTCCCTGACATCAAAATTGTCCCAACGAAACGAAATCTCGCACGCCGTCCTTCATGCGTCTAAGACGCGTAAGAAGCGATCTAAGAAGCCATCGCCTTCCTTTCTACTCAGTCGATCGCATTCATAGTATTGATTGCCCCCCCCCCTTTTTTTTTTGAACGCTTTCTGCATTCACGGTTTAGCAGTATGCCTTCGGCATGGGCCCACTGTTGACCAAGCGATGTCATATGATGACGTCACAAATTTATCCAGGCTCTGACGTCATGATGAGGTCATACGGTGACGTCGGCACATAATGATTTTTCTTTCAATCACTTGTCTTAACGCCGACTGTCACCGTCGCGTTTGATGAGACGTATATTAGGCTTTCATCTTAATAATGAAGGCGGCTGGATTGATTATTTAGCGAATGAATGCTACAGCTGATGTCACAAGCAGTTGGTAAGAGACTATGAATAAAGTGACAAGTACACCATTGTTCAATGCGGATAGAATTTCCATTTGGGTCAAGGGAATGTGATGGGCCTAACACAGGGAATATGACGACGGCTACATATCAGTTATAGATATCAAACTGTACCTAATATTCATGGGCGCAGCCGGGGTGGGGGTACAAGTTCACCCGAATTTTTGCGACTATGCATGCATGCATGGGTACACGCACACGTACAAACGCTCACACGAGCATGCTGTCACGCGCGTTTCTTATTTAAACTTTTGTTTCATTCGGTTTTTGCCCACAATGCCCGTCACGAATGCTCAGCTCAAACTGCGCCAAATCGTCCGAGAAGGTTCGCGATTATTGTGCGTCGTTCCTTTAAGATTGCGCGGAAATCTCGAGATTACTTCGGAGCTTGCGCGACGACCAGTGATGGAATATTCCACGGCACACGTATAAATGCCGACGCGCTTCACCACTCGTCAGTTGATCGACGGCCCACGCTTTGTTCGCCGCTATCAGCGCCAGAGTGTCGCTGTAATCTGACTTTCCGTTTACCGGACACAATTTTGGCCAAATAAATTGTTTCATCTGAATATCTATTAGTCTGCTCCCTCCGTCCACGTCACGACCCCGTGATGATACGTAAAGTATAGTTGAACCCCTCCTCCCCCCGTCCCGAAAAAAACTTCTGGCTACGCCCCCCGTAACATTGTGCGCTATTTGTATACAAATTTTGCATTTTCCGTGCAAACCATCCAACTGACGATTTTCAGCGCTAGAGTCAAACGGGTATTGCCAGTGCCGCCATTTGTGCCTCCAACAAAGAAACACGCTAGTACTACGACATCTCTGTATAATCGATTAGTAAGCATTCAAATGGTCAAGCATTGCAAACGTGTTAGACGTTTTATGACCATGTCGATCTGTCTTCGCTCCTTCCCCCTCCTCCTAACCCGCTAAAACACAAAATGTGATAAGCCCCGCCGCGGTGGTCTAGTAAGGTACTCGGCTGCTGACCCGAAGGTCGCGGGATCAAATCCCGGCTGCGGCGGCTGCATTTCCGTTGGAGGCGGAAATGTTCTAGGCCCGTGTGCTCAGATTTGGGTGCACGTAAAAGAACCCCAGGTGGTCGAAATTTCCGGAGCCCTCCACTACGGCGTCTCTCATATTCATATGGTGGTTTTGGGACGTTAAACCCCACATATCAATCAAAATGTGATAACAATGAAGGAGCGCTCCCTTTAACAGTGGATGTACCTGTACACTCAACCGATGACGCCGTGCAAGCTTTTCTTGGTTCCCCTATTTCAACCGATCCACACGCAATCGTCGAGGCGGTCCCATTCTACGATGCGATCAAGCCCGTCGTTTCATCAGATTTCATCGCGGGCATGAACGTATATGCGCTCAGCGAGTCATGAAAGGCCAATCGAGAGGGCGTTTCCAGCACCGACAGCGTAAAATTCTGCGTACTATATCATCAGTCGCAGCAGTAACAAACTATAAGAGCTGCGTGGGCACGTACGCTTGCTTGACAACTCGATTGCCGCGCTTCAGAGTCGGTAGTTGACAGCCCAATTGCCGCTCCCATCTGCCAACTGCTGTCGCTGTTTGAGAGTGGGCCCGTACACGGCACATTTAAAGGGGTGCACGGCCGGGGCTGTGTAATAGAGTGTGCGGTGATGAACAGCAGTAGCGCATAGTCAGAAATGTTTTCGGAGGCGGTAGGGGGGAGGTTCAACCAAGCTTTATGTTCGTTCGTTCATTTGTATTTGTGCGTGTATATAAACGCATGAAAAATTGAAAAAATTTTGAGGGAGATTCGAACCCCAGACCCCCATTTTACTGCGCCTATGATGAACAGACGCCTGAGCTAGATGTGACCAAAGGTGCATGGGCTCCAAGCTCGGGTGCAGCGCACCGGACGATCTCAGAGGCTGTCTGTCTATGGCACGGAGTATTTTTTTTTAATATTACTAGAAAGCAAAAAACAGGGGTTCATTAAAAGGCAAAAATCTTAGATGCCTCATAACACGCGAAAGTTGACCATCGCAGGCGGGGACACGAGTGATGCGAAAATCGTCGTCATCACGTGATGACGTCATCGTGTGACAATGTGACATCACGTGACGAGCATCGCTTGGTCAAAGCCGGGCCGGGCCAATCACGGGGGCAATTCAAAAGGATGTGATGTGCAGAAAGCTGCGACGCCTCCGATCTTGGAGGCAGTGCGGCACCACGTTATAGGTGAAGAGAAAGTCTCGAAGGGTTGGGGATATCAATACATCCCCAAAGACGAAAGAGAAAAAAAAATGAAGATGGCCTTCGTTGCTGAGTTGTCTTAGGCGAATGCGTCATGGACACCGTGACTTAGAAGTGTGGCGGTTTGGGCTAGTTTAGACATGATAGTTATAGCGCGAGAACAGAACGACGACAAAGGCACAACCTTCTTGTCCCTTTGTCGCGGTCCTGTTCTCGCGCTATAACTGTCGTCAGGACACCGTGAGTTTGCTGTTGTAGTCAGTTGTTAGGCACAGATATACATGTATATGGAGCGAGCAGATAATGAAGCCAAGAAGAACATATAAGTTATTCTGGTCTTCAATTAAAGCCTAGATTACATGAGGCAAACAATTGAACTAGGGCAAAAAAAAACAAAAAAAAACATCCTCGGTCCATACCGAACCCAACACGTTAGCGCCACGCGTATGATCAAATCAGACATGGCATTCAACCACGCCGTTAACAACGTCATCATCATCATCATCAGCCTCACTACGTCCACTGCAGGGCGAAGGCCTCTCCCATGTTCCGCCAGTTAACCCGGTCGTTAACAACGTGTACTTCATTAAAAATAAGTTTGTCAATGAATCACTACAGCATACGCGTTGTTTCCACCAAGGTTTGCATAAAATTGCCGCCGGTCGCGGGATCGAATCCCTGCCGCGGAGGCCACATTTCAATGGAGGCGAGATGCCTGTATGCTTAGATTACGTCGAGGAACCCCATGCAGGTGGTCGAAATTCCGAAGCCCCCCGTGCACTATGGTGTCTCTCATATCTATATCGCGATTTCGGGATGTTAGACCCCAAACAGTTACTGTACAAGTGGCACCCCGCCCATCTGGGACAGTGGTAAAAAGAGAGTGAACTCGGAAGACGTGATTTATGTCAGTAGCACGACACAAACAGAGTGTTTGTTTGTATCTTACACCGTGACCAGGAGTAAAATGGAGTAACGGGGGAGACATGACGGTTGCTGTTTCGTCGTATGGGGCTCGTTCAAGTCGTATTCTGTCGGGATACGGACACAAAGACAAGAGGACCGTCGTTTGCGCGGTCGCGCGAAGACGCGCGCGAAACAGCTGCGAGCGTGTGCAAGCGTTTAACCTGCGCCTCTCCACGGGGCAGTCTCGTGTACACTGACACACTTAACGAGAACGAAGGAGACCCCATTAGAACACAGCTGCATGCGAAAAGACGAGCAGATGTATCCGTGCCTGTTTACGTTCCCCGTGTGTGACCACGTGCGACACGTTGCCTCCGAGAGGCGAGATTTCGGGGCCATAGATTAGCGATTATGTTCTTTATTAATGTATTAGATTTTTATTGGCACAAGGGTGCATCTGAGGCCGAAGAGCGCCAGTACAAAATGCCATATGATAGCAGTTGTGTACAGCTTAAACATATCCTTTAAAATATATGCAGTGTAATGTCATATCTAAAGTATCAAATAAATACATTGTCTAACAATGAACGCGAAAGTCAATACAATGCCTTCGAGGTAGTTTCTCAAGGGAAATCAGTCAACAATGTTCGACTTCCTCGCTGCCCAATTCTTGTTTGAGCAAGAAGTGCGAGGGCTCAGACGTTCTCGTTGAGAAGCAGGCTGTACCTGAAATGCGGGTCCCATGCAGCCTGGATATTAGGATGAAACGATACAACTTGTAAAAAGTTAACTTTTGCAAGATATTTAAGAACTCTCTTAAGATTAAACATTGTGCCGAGAGATAAAAACAGCGCCGGATGAGGTGGTCTATGTTAGCGGTAAAGCTCTCTAAAGTGAGTCAAACGCTCTTGCTGAAGCCCAGGGCACTGGATGAGAACATGCAAGACGGTTAAACTCTCTCCACAGTGTACACATGTCAAGCGATTATGTTCTCACAGTGGTTATGTCATTACTGTGACTATCTCATTACTGTCATTAGTGAGAATGTCCTTGTTTATTGGCCACGATTCCTTCAGTCTGTAACTTTCAAACACGCTAATTTTGCTGCCCCAGCGAGTTAAGGCCACGAGCTTCAAGTACCTCTTTTAGCTTACCTCGCGGGAAAAACAACTATTTGCTACGCCCAAATAAAAAAAAAGTTTATACACTTCTCCCAAAATAAATATGTAGATATCAGGGACATCGACGAGACCTATGACTCCGACACGCTGAATCATCGGTCACGTTAACTGCATAAATGCGGATCGCATGGCCTCGTATACATAGACAGACGCCAATCCCGTGGAGTTAAAGGGAACGCAAGTTTGTGCACAAGATTACGCGCTGCAGTGATGCAACGTGAAATGTCTGAAATACTACACCGCAGAAACGAAGAAAAAGCCGAATGAGAAAGGAAAAAAAAGCGAGGACCCTTCTCCTTCCTGCACGAGGCCTTGTGCGCTCGCGATGAAAGGATTTTCCTCAATTTTACTTTCGTGCGCGAGTGATTATGCGTTATACACGGACAAACCCATTCTCCTGGGCGCTGTGGCGAGCAGACATCACCATTCTCTGTGTCATTCTGTCGAAGGAGATGGCAGCGGTGTAAGACGAGTCTGTGCTATATAGACGGGTGCGTAGCCGCAGACTTTCAGAGGAGGAGGAGGAGGAGGAGGAGGGGGAGGGTTCAGCCAACTGTTGTGTAGTTGGTGCGCGTTTCTACGTATATGCGCATATGTGCGCACGCAAAATTAAAAACAAAAATTTGGGGAGCGAGAGTTGACCCTACCACATTACCCCCCCCCCCCCAACCCCTATACTGTCTCGCTATGGCAACGGTACTAGACGTAGCTTAACAAGAACTGGGAGGAGGCGAGGGGAGGGGACAACTCTTTTGTTGGTTTTTTTTTTTCCAGCCCGTAATATATTCTGGCTACCCTACACTGGGTACGTCGACGTCATTCCGTTTCATGGAATGATGTATTGGCCACTATTCAATTTCCTTTACATTCGGGGCCATGTGCTCAGATTTGGGTGCAAGAACCCCCAGGTGGTCGAAATTTCTAGAGCCCTCTACTACGGCGTCTCTCATAATCATATGGTGGCTTCGGGGCGTCAAACGCCGCATATCAATCATTATCATTTTCTTCCAATTCATCGAACATCACTTCTGCCAGATGGGAGGCGGCAATCCGCAGCTCGTCCTTGGCAGATCAGCTCTGGGTTGTCCACCAAGCCCGCAAAGTGGCTAAAGAGCTAGGCATCGCAGTCCCCACGTGGGAGCGGCCCGCAACACAGTGATCTGTGTTTTGGAGGACCCAATAAAAGTTTATCCAATCCAATCCAATCTCGAATTGCAATGACTCGCGACTTTTTATCTTTGTTTCACAGTGCTCCCACTGCTGTCAATAAATAGTTATTAGTGCCATATGTTATTTTGGAGGCCTTGGCAATAACTACCTAAATTTAGGTACACGCTGAAAAAATTCCAGGAGGTCAAAATTTCCGGAGCCCTCCGATGCCAATAAATAATGGTTTTCGAGTAGCCTGTAGCTGGTTTACCGAAGAACAGCGCCGAATTCGCTACAATGAAGCAGATAGGACCCGACGCAGCGTCGTGTCCCGTACGTTTCACTGTCGCCGATCTTAACAGTTCCGCCATGAATCCGATAAAAATGCTCGGGTAGAGAACCTCGTCACGAAGTATACGTATACACACAGAGTCACGCAGACTCCAATCATCCGAACGCGTGAGGTCAAATAGGCGCGGGAGGTCCGGCGCACGCAGTCACCCAGGAAGCGGCCGTTGCGAAAGGATCCAGCCACGCCATCCGTGACGCGTATAGGTAGGCGGGCCAAGGCGCAGCACGCTTCCGCTGCAGTGTTCCCACTCCTACGCACACGCCTTCGCCTATATCTGATCGAGCTAGAATTCGTAACGTTTGGGACCGTATAGCGTTGAAGTGGATGTGGACAAGACGAAGAAATCGGACGCGGCCGCTAATTGCGATGTCTGACACTAGAGGGCTCGCGAACTCGGCCAGTGGCGTAGCCGGGGGGTGGAACACCGGGCCAATGCCCCCTCATCCCGGAATCCCCCTCCCCCACCCTTCCGCTCGGAAGTTTTTTTTTTTTTTTGCCGCGTCATATCATCATCATCATCATCATCATTAGCCTGATTACGTCCACTGCAGGACAAAGGCATCTCCCATGTTCCTCAGTTAACCCGGTCCTGTGCTTGCTGCTGCCAATTTATACCCGCGAACTTCTCAATCTCGTCTGCCCACCTATAACCTTCTGTCTCCCCCTAACTCGCTTGCCTTCTCTGGGAATCCAGTTTGTTACCCTTAATGACCAGCGGTTATCCTGTCTACGCGCTACATGCCCTGCCCATGTCCATTTCCTCTTCTTTATTTCAACTATGATATCCTTAACCCCCGTTTGTTCCCTAATCCACTCTGCTCTCTTCTTATCTCTTAAGGTTACACCGACCATTTTTCTTTCCATTGCTCGCTGCGTCGTCCTCAAGGTGAACCCTCTTTGTAAGTCTCCAGGTTTCTGCTCCGTAGCTAATTACCGGCAAGATAGAGCTGTTATATACCTTCCGCATCATACAGAAGAACATAAAAAGGCGCTCGGCTACATCTGTCTGCCCAGCTCCCACTCCAAACCCTTCCCCTCCCCTCCCGAAAAAAAAAACTGTCTACGCCCATGAACTCGGGAGCAACTTTTCTTGGCAGCGCTGCTGTGGAAGCTGAGGAACCGAAAGGCGTACCTCTTTCGGCGTAATAGTACCCTGGTGGCAAATAGTACCAAATTTTATTGATAACTTTCTCGATAACGAGACACGAGACGCAACCATGCGCAGTGGGGGTGTGGACGGCGCCACCACCGACACCTAAGCGCGACATCGTGCGACCAAAGAAATGCTCCGCATTTAAAATAGCGAAAAAAAAAAGCATGGCCGCGGCGTGCACTGTAAGCTGATCTATCGACACTGTGGAACCGTTCCGGTCTTTCCCGACGTCGCCTTCTTGTTTCGAGGTCGCGTTCGAAATCCCATGCGCCTGCAGCGCGACTACACGGCGTAACCATGGCTGTCGACGCGGACACTTTCGTTGCTTGCAGCGCGCCCGAACGTATTCGACACACGTATGTGGTGGCGCTCGTGACCTTCGTTTCGTCTCGGGAAAGTTGCCTCGCCTAGATAACAAACGCCCTTTCCTCGCATTAAAGTCGGTCTAAACGAGAGGTGATTTGGCAGAAGAGAGTAGGGTAAAGGACTGCTTTATACACTGTAGCAGTTAACTAAACCGGCTGTGCTATAACCCGAGGTTACTCGTCATGGCCGGTAACTGCTTTCTTTGTTTGAAAAATACTTGCAATAGCTCTTCAACACGGTTGAATGTACTTCTCTCACTATTCATTCCTACTTAATGCATAATCTTGTTCAATTCGACTATTTTATCCTTGAAATTTTAATATTTTGTGTTTATTCAGCTTGTTCTTTATTTCTTGCATTTTACAGTTACCACTTGCTGTCAAATTCCGTTGTGTTCTCGTTCATTTTCTTAGCCTCACTGTTTTACCTGTATGCATTGTATTTTTCACTTGATGTATTTTGTGTATATACCATTGTGCTTTTTATTTTACCATCATGTATCCATATTTCACACCTGCTATAGTCTCTACTTGACACTGCAGTATAAATGAATAAATAAATAAATAAATAAATAAATAAATAAATAAATAAATAAAATGGTACCTTTTTGCTCTCGTCACTGAGAAACTCGCGCCGAAACTTCATAAGTGAACAGTAGTGTATATACAAGCACGAAGCTTTCACTACAGTCAAGAAGACAGTATGTCTTGTATATTGCACTATTATATTGCAGTAACAAAAAATAACTCACTATCAATCAACACGGGAAAAAAAGGGGGGGGATTTCGCGTTCCAGTCTACATCGGCTACTGAATAAGGGATAACGCGACCTTTACTATGCTTCTATGGTTACCCCATGAACAGTACTCCAGCTCTTACAGAATCAAGCGCGACAATATATATACAAAACACAAAAAAACGAGCCCTTAAGTATACACTTCTCTCTCTCTCTCTCTCTCTCTCTATCTCTCTCTCTATATATATATATATATATATATATATATATATATATATATATTCCTGCTCACAGTTGGTAATTTTTTCATCCACTTTTCTTTCTTCTTATTTACATTTCATTAGTTCTAATAACTTCCCCTGTACATTCCTTGGCATTACTGTCTGTTATATCTCATTAATATTGTGTTAAAACACGGAAAAACGAGCCCTTAGGTATACACTTCTTTCTCTTATATATATATATATATATATATATATATATATATATATATATATATAATTAGGAATAAAGGAGCACACTTACGAAAATTTGATAATTGTTTACTCTACATTTCGGCCGTGGCACGGCCTCCGTCAGGATCAGGCACGGCCGAAACGTAGAGTAAACAATTATAAAATTTTCGTAAGTGTGCTCGTTTATTCCTAATTATATTTGCACCGGACCCACAGAATTTCTTTTTTGAATCATAATATATATATATATATATATATATATATATATATATATATATATATATATATATATATATATATATATATATATATATAATGCAACATGTGCAATTACTTTGCTCCACGTAGCCAAATCATGTCATGATAATGTTGGCTCTGATCTACGCGTTCGATTCATAATTATGCCGATATGACCCGCACTGAAGACTGTGGAAGCGAAAGCACGCCCGTTACTTGGTCCTAAATTGTCCTGTTTCAATGCCCGAATACTGCACATGCGCGCTGCGTACGATATTTGTGTTTGTGACGTGACGTGGGGGACGCTGGAACATCCACCAATTCGGAATCCGTATCGCGCAAGCGAACTAGGTTTTACTCGGCTTCATTTTATCTAGCTTTTTTTTTCTTTTCAGCAATCGTATTAAAAGCACAATGTTACAGTTTTAATACAATGGTAACAGTCAACAGAAAGTATAATACAAATAAGATAAAAAAGTGAAAAGATAAAGATGCAGGAACAGGAAGCTGCTAAAATGTAGCTTGACAGCATTTACTACACCGAGCAGTTTGGCCGCAGTTACGTGGTCATGCAAACAAAAATGAAATGAAATAGCAGGCCGCAGCCAGGAATGTTTTTTTTTTTTTGGGGGGGGGGGGGGGGTAGGTGATGCATTGAACGGCCACAACATTGGCAATCGGTGATGGAAGTGAATGCGTGTAAATACTTTAGTATCACCCAGAAAGAATTTCGGGGGTTTCAAAACCTCCGCGACTCACCGCACCTCCCCCCCCCCCCTTAGTTACGGCCCCGTGAAATTGGCATTAAACACTCGAGTACTCGGCTCCTTTTTCTCTATAGCTACGTGTGTACAAGTTCTAGAAAGGACTCTTATGATCACGGATTTCCCCTTGCCACGCACGAACCTTATTGTATCCATCACTGTCCCGTCTAAGCCAAGCCACACGCCAGCATGAAAAGACTGCAAACCAAACAAAGCCTGCCAGCTGTTTCTCGTATACGACAGCTTCCTGTGTTTTCTTCCCGTCAGAAGCAAAAAAAAAAAAGCGTAAATCGTGCGCCTATAGCGGTTGCGTACACGTTTGGGATTCCGGAGATCTCGCCTCAAACAGCTGCGCGATGTGTACAAGAAGCCGCAACTACTAGCGCGCGTTACTATTTTTTTTTAAGACACGCGGCAAGCATCATGGAATCAATGCCTCGGACAGTATATTTACCGCAAGCGAAAACTTGGCTTAGCCGCGTAGCTTAGCTGGCTTAGCGACTGAGACGTTATGCCGCTATTATACGTTGAAGCAGAAGACTGGGCGGCTTCAGAAGAAACACCGGTCCAGAAACTTTTTTTCGGGGTTTAGGGGGGAGGGGGTGACCATACTTTATGTATGTTTGTGCGAGCTGTATATATATATATATATATATATATATATATATTTGTATGTATGAGTGTATGTGTGTGTGCAGCATGCATGTGCGTGTCTGTGTGTGCGTGCATGTGTGCGTGCGTGTGTGTGCGTGCGTGCGTGCGTGTGTGTGTGCGCGTGCGTGTGTATGCGTGCGTGCGCGCGATTGCAAAACCTTTCGCGTTGCCCATCAACAGCTTACGCATATTCAAAGCAAAACGCATATACCATACGCTTCACTGTAGCTCTACAGAGCGCTTCACAGTTGTTGATTCTTTCATCTCAATATATCCGTATTACGTACTAACGATATAGTACGTCACTGCACCCGGCCGCCGTAGCCCAACGCAACGATAAACTTGTGCACGTACACGGAAGCGTGCAGACACACGCTCCCCCAAGACTCCATTCCTCCCCGCTCTCCTTCTTCATGGTAGCAGCTGTGCCCTAATCCATAAAAACGCCTCACGAATACGTTCCGTATATGCAACATTGCGTTAAAAATGTAATAGGGATCCAAATGTCTAGCTTTTTTGTTCAATGTTATTTTTTCTTGCTTAACTACAACCACACAAAGAGAGAGATGACGACCTTAGCAAAAGTGCAGTAATTAATCCTAAATTGACTTTTTTTCACGCATCGTAACCACGATTTGATCACAAAACACGCTGTAGAGCGGGGAAGAAGGGTTGGGGAGGAGGTACTCCAGGTTAATTTCGACTACACCGTTATGCACCTTGATGCACCTAAATTGAACATGCACCTAAATAGAGGCGCGCGCGAACGCTGTTGCACTTAGACAACGCTGAAATCTCGGCCATTACTGATGGCATTCGAACTTGCTACCTAGAGCATACTATACAGGAATTACGCAGTTTCTAAAGCCAAGCATCATTGTGTCGTGCACTCGTTCGAGTGAAATAAGCTGTTTCGCTCCACAACAATTTTTTAATGTATAATTTTAATGGTCAACATAGCAGTAATCGCAAACACATCAGTATAAAGTTCGCTACTGTGTATATAACGTAACCTCGCGCTAAGCCCGTTCTCCATAATTACTTTCCAGCTAATCAAAACTTGGCACCGCTCCATTACTTCGGACACCGAAGTTATTTTCGATCCGTCTAATATCCCTCACCTTTTATATGAACAGTTTATTGAAAACAGAAGAAAAAAAACATGCTCCAACACCGCCAGTTGAGTTATAGAAGAAACCCACGCCCCGATTAGATGACGCCTCACGTCAGCTCTCGCCACACTGCACGCTTTTGTGGTGCACACATGGCGTATACATGTGTGTATAGATTACAACGCACTAGCGCGTCTCTTATTTGTTCTTTTTTTTTACTTTTGGCACACGGTATAATGAGTTCACCGCTGAATGAGGAATGACGTGGCGTGTAACAAGCGAGCGTGGTCGGTCTCGCCCACGGAATGATCTCGCCTAATTCCGCCACTAAGCAAGCGACGTGACGAATTTCGTTAGCGTGGCCAGCGCGCATAATGGGACGACATAGTTTAGGAGGCGGTGAAACGGGGACGTCCCGTTAAAATAAAGGATGTACAGTGCTACAGGATTGCTGCTGCACCATATTAAGAAGAAAATTACCTATAGATGTTCTGTTAGCGCATTGCCATTACATGCCACACAAAGCCACTCGTATACAGTGAGAACAGGCTCTGAAAAACGCCCATTAAAAAAGGTAATACATGATATTTAGGTGAAAGCCACGAAATGTACTATTGAACACAAACTTAATATGAACGCAACACACATTCAATAAGAACACCACGTACAATTCATATATTGACTGCAGTTGAGAAACTGAAAGAATGTGAAACGATGTAAAATCCATGAAAGAATGGTGTGCCGCTTGCCCTAAACTTTTGGGAGTGGACTCCCCCTACATCAATAGTGAAGAAAAATAGTAATAATAAATCGAAGGAAACTGAGCATGGTGGTTTCACTTTAGGTAAGAATATGTATGTATGTATGTATGTATGTATGTATGTATGTATGTATGTATGTATGTATGTATGTATGTATGTATGTATGTATGTATGTATGTGCGTGTGTGTGGTGCGTGCGTGCGTGCGCGCGTGTGTGTGTGTGTGTGTGTGTGTGTGTGTGTGTGTGTGTGTGTGTGTGTGTGTGTGTGTGTGTGTGTGTGTGTGTGTGTGTGTGTGTTACGCTCATTAACCACGGGCACATCGGGCCTACGCAGCAAGTATACACTGAAATCAATGGCGTCTCGGTGGCTCTATTTATATACAGCCCTCAATAGCGTGAAGCGTGATCTCGCCTCCCATTGTGTAGCAGGCACCCGTTGAGCCGAGTCGCGCCTGCACCAGCTGCTGCTGTTCCTCATGCAGCGCTGCTCTCTTTCTTGACTGGATGCACGCGTACGACGCACAATAGCGCGGCTTGTATAACTACAGTCAATCCTGCATGGTCAGTGATCTCGGCCTCCGCCACGCTGTATATACGCTTGTGTGTTGGAATCACGTTAGCAACGCTCTACGCAAAAGAGGTTCTAATGAATCGCTCACAATCGAACGACGAGTTTTACGAGGAGCTACGAAAGCGTAGGTACATGTACGCGCGAGTTGCAAGATTTCATACGCAAGAGCTTTTTTCTCTTACAGGAACGATGTTCGGTATTCAACTGCGTCTCGACATACACTATTGAAGCTGATTGAACTTCAGTAAAGACAATATAGTTAATAACGATTTGTGAGAGGGTTCCTATGGCCGTTTGTGTACGTCCTTAAGTACGTTTAAAGCGGGTGCAAGCCATTGGTGTACATATGCGCAAAAACGAAAAAAAAAAAGAAAAATTAATGCTCTGTTACTGAGTTGAACCTTGCGTATGCCCTCAGAAAGCCAGCACTTTAATTTGAATGAATTATGCGCGACGTTGAATTGAATTTCAATAGACATTTCAGGGAAACTCTACCTCGCACCACCCGTTATACATCTGCCTTAAACAACTCGAAGGCCTATACAGCCTATTCATTTTCCTCTCAGTCCATTGCATTTATCCCCTCCCCCTTTCCTGCTTCCAAACGTTTCCGCACTTAGCATAGTTTGGCATTGCCTCCGCCTCCGGGATTGGATGCAGCGCTACCACAGGTCCGTTTCGCACTGGCATCCGTGATCGGCGCCCCGCCGCGGTGCCCCACAACGGGTTGAAAAGAAACGCAAACAGTGGGGCGCGCTTTTTTCATCTCGATTTGACCTTGGTGGCAATAAATACACGCTGGAACGGTTCTTGATTGTATAATGGATGACTCCAGGGGATTTGTTTATATATTCATTCATTTATTTTTTTATTTATCTGGATACCCTAAGGCCCTAAAAAGCTTCACATATGAGAGAGGGATGAAAGGCAGAGATACTGCCTTCCTTATATTCTCGTCTCTTCTCTCGGCTACGACACACGCAGGACAAGGTTAGACTAAGACAAGCTTCGTCCCTAAATCGTGGCACTCACTGAGACTCGCAGTCACGACATATTTGTTCAACCGGACTCGCTCCGTTCCAGACTCGCCAAATTATTACTCACTCGATATCAGTCATCAGTAGAACTCACTCAAACTAACGGCACGATCTGAATCCGAGTGAGCCGACTGATGAGCTAGTTTGCACGACACACAAGAAACATTGTAGCCCTGTGCTCCTTTCTTTGGTCCTCGTTTATTTGCGCTAGCACAGCCCTGTGTTCCCTTCTTTGGTCCAGCACATGTAATCCAGGTATGCACTACGATGATCGCAATGGCAAGCCTGAAAACTGGGACTTCTGTACTGAGTCGCATGCCTTTCTTTATTTTCTTCCTTTTTTTAAGGCAGAGGCCCGAGCTTGGATGTGTGTGGCAGATAAAAAAAGTATCACTACTGTCCTTTTTGTCCTCTTCCGCTTCGCTCCCGGAACGCGTGCGCCGATTTGTCTGGCGTGAGATGCAATAACTCCGATGAGCGATATGGCAACGATTAGACAGACAGACAGACAGACAGAAGACAGACAGACAGACAGACAGACAGACAGACAGACAGACAGACAGACAGACAGACAGACAGACAGACAGACAGACAGACAGACAGACAGACAGACAGACAGACAGACAGACAGACAGACAGACAGACAGACAGACAGACAGACAGACAGACAGACAGACAGACAGACAGACAGACAGACAGACAGACAGACAGAAGACAGACAGACAGACAGACAGACAGACAGACAGACAGACAGACAGACAGACAGACAGGACAGACAGACAGACAGACAGACAGACAGACAGACAGACAGACAGACAGACAGACAGACAGACAGACAGACAGACAGACAGACAGACAGACAGACAGACAGACAGACAGACAGACAGACAGACAGACAGACAGACAGACAGACAGACAGACAGACAGACAGACAGACAGACAGACAGACAGACAGACAGACAGACAGACAGACAGACAGACAGACAGACAGACAGACAGACAGACAGACAGACAGACAGGACAGACAGACAGACAGACAGACAGACAGACAGACAGACAGACAGACAGACAGACAGACAGACAGACAGACAGACAGACAGACAGACAGACAGACAGACAGACAGACAGACAGACAGACAGACAGACAGACAGACAGACAGACAGACAGACAGACAGACAGACAGACAGACAGACAGACAGACAGACAGACAGACAGACAGACAGACAGACAGACAGACAGACAGACAGACAGACAGACAGACAGACAGACGACAGACAGACAGACAGACAGACAGACAGACAGACAGACAGACAGACAGACAGACAGACAGACAGACAGACAGACAGACAGACAGACAGACAGACAGACAGACAGACAGACAGACAGACAGACAGACAGATAGATAGATAGATAGATAGATAGATAGATAGATAGATAGATAGATAGATAGATAGATAGATAGATAGATAGATAGATAGATAGACGAAGAGAGCTGTCTCCTTATGCCACGCGTTGATGCACTTACAACGTCCCACGGATGATCCACAAATCCGCTGAAAAATTGTAACCCACTCATAATCATTCTAATCAATTGCAGCACGATTATGTAAACACGATCATGTATTCGGCAACTACCCCTGGAAGGCTCACACTTCTTCGCGCAGAGGTTCTGAACCACCGTGCAAACTATAGGCACCCTTCATACGCACACACACGCACAAGGGTTTTTCCTTGATTCGGTGCGCCCGCCACGGTGCTCTAGTGATTACGGCACTCGACTGCGGACCCGAAGGTCGCGGGATCGAATCCCGGGCGCGGCGGCAGCGTTTCGAGAGAGATGAAATGCTCGAGTCCCTTGCACTAGATATAAGTGCTCGTTAAAGAACACCGGATGGTCAAAATTTCCGGAGACCTCCTCTACGGCGTCCCACACAATCACATCGTAGTTTTGGGGCGTAAAACCGCAACCATTATCCCATCAGATCCAGTGCGATACATACTACTCGGGGCACTTATAACATCGTCAAGCAAGAAGTCCGGCATAGCATCGTCCGGTTTCCTCGCTGACTGGGCCTTGCAGACCGTAAACGGGCGACCGCTCCTTAAATTTCCAATCACGCACGCAGACGCCACACTTAGCCGAAAAGCAAAATGTATTTAAAAAAAAGTCGAGGAAGGTCCGAAAGGGGAGGCGACTGGGCTGCACGGCAGAAGACGCTTCCGCGACTTCACCGCAGCTGCTCTTCCATAAGCGGGGCGTGCTCTCGACGCACCTATACGGCACACCGTCCCGTTAGTTGCGTTCAGCGATGACAAGGCTGTGAGGGTGAGTACAGTAACGCCAAAGCGTCCTGCTCCACTTAAACGAGAATCTCCGGGTTAATATCAATATCACGTCGTACCCTCTATAGACACCTGTACTCAACAGAAGTTGGAGGATCGGATATACTGAATTCTTCGATCAAAATATCAAATCATTTGCTTCTAGCCTCAAGTAGAAGCTTGAAAATATATACAAGTTCGTAGTGCGTATTTGTTTCTTGTCTCCTTAATCAAGAATTAACAAAGTACGAAGAAACGAAATGTATCGGCAATTATAGTAGGGAAGAGAAATTTCTTTCCATTGACAATCACAATGTGAGTGTGTTTCACCTGGTGCTCTTAGGTCAGCGTGCAAGTATTTTGTAACTTTATATTTATCACACACACACACACACACGCACACACACACACACACACACACACACACACACACACACACACACACACACACTTCTCAAACGTTGCTCACAACAGCAGATACTCGCGCACGCAGTTAACCGCCTACACACACCACATTCAGCAGTTACAGGTTACTCCATAAAGCATTTAGGCATATTGCATGCACGTAGTCCGTTGACCCCGTTCTGTTATTTTCGGCAATTATTTACTAATCTTGCTGCTTACAAGGAACGCAACGCGACTGACCACTATACGTTAAGAATCGTTCCTGCGTCGATAACTAGCTGCTGTCGCTAACTAAATGTACGTTGAGCAGATGACAGGCCAGCAATGTGCAAACGATGCGATAGACTGAGTGCGGACGATGTGTAGACAATGTGCGCACGATGTGCAGACTGCACAAAGATTCGCAGGGGGTCTATACGTGCTCAACATACACTTTTACAGCGCACCTGTGTGGGTTCTTTTCTAAGGCTGTTGCCGCAACTCCGACAGCGCTGAACCGAACTGCTGAGATGAGTTACATACTATATATGCTATACGCATTCGGCACGAATCAGGCGTGGACCGGCTTCGCAAAAGCGGCTCAGGCAGGCAGGCAGACAAGCAGGCAGGCCGCTAGACAGAATGTGCAAAGCGGACGCGCATCTTGCGCGACGGCGCGTCACGATATGCAAATGAGGCGCTTCCAGGGCGTGTGCGCATCACGCCGATTCCTCCCGTGAGGAAGGCCCGCTTAGAAGAAGGCGGCGCGACATGAACTTCTGAAAACCGACGACTCGTTCGGCGCGACACCGACCACCTCTATAATATCGGAAAAGATCAAAGTCGTCTTGGTTCTTCGTTCTTCGACTGGGCTTTGTATGCAGTGTACACTGTCGTCCCTTCATGAAAGGGAACACGTGAACGCGTGGCCTGCGCACTGCGGCGGCTGCCTAACAGCGCCATCAACCGGCAGCAAAAGGAAACACGTTCGCTTTCAGCGTCATCTATGGCCAAGCAAGATAACGAGTTATGGCCGGTAGACAAGCGCCGCTAGATTACGACCTGATCGCTAGCGCGGCGAGCGATATCGGGCGATTATTGCAGCTTGCGCCATGGTCGCGAAGAACGTTTGATAGGTTGGCAGTGGACTACACACTGCAGGCGTGATCAGAGATAGAGAGAGAGAGCGAGCGATCTAGCAGCGCTTGTCTACCGGTCATAACTCGTTATTATTTTTTTCGGCAACAGATGACGCCGAAAGCAAACGTGTTTCCTGCTGCTGTCGGTTGATGGTGCTGTAGGCAGCCGCCGCAGCACGCTCGTTCGCGTGTTCCCTTTCATAAAGGACGAGAGTGTACATGTCCATCCGGTTCATCGGGAATAATTCCTCTTTCCGCTGATGAGTTTCGCGCATTCGAAGAGCTTATAGAAGTGAGGATGGGTGCACTTATCGAGGCTTGCCAAGTACACAACTAAAAAAATAAGTGAGAGAATGAGAGAGAGAGAGAGAGAGAGAGACGTGCACTGTTTTTCAAAACATTCCACGTGGTTCTGTTAGTGCAAGGAAAAAAATGCGACAAAAATTTCCATAAGTTTTAAAAATAGGCGTCTACAAGCGAGTACTTGTGCGGAAAACACGGTGGATAAAAGAGAATTCTGCCTTTCGGCGCTTCAAAAAATTTACCGGTTTCCGAATACCAATAGCTTAACTTATCTTCACACTACACTGTAGGCAGAACATTAATTACAAAAGTTTCGCTCCGCATCAACAGCATGCGTCGATTTTTGTGGCCCACCGAACGGACGAACGTTATAGCCCGTCTACCGCCAATTAAAGGCCCATCACACGTAGCAACAAACAAAAAAAAAGTGTCCATAACGCCACGTAACGCTGCTCAAGACGAGTCACGCGGAAGACCCACGCGGTTCCTTTCCGGGAGCCCGAATTAATGCTCCGGTCAACGCTCGGCGTCCGCCTGCAAGCCGGGCCAAACGAGGAGCCACGGTTGTTAGCGGTCAGTCTCGTCGCGTGCACGTGCCAAACATCTTTCCTCCGCGAATCCTGCAAGTCTATAGCTTCCACGCTGCATTTACGGCCCGGTCGAAGCTGAATAAAGCCTATCGAGACAAAAACCAACAAGATCAGAGTGAATGAGCAGCAGAAGAAGAAGCCTGCGCCGAATGCAATCAGAAACCTGTTCCCAAGGATACCGAGGGGCACGCGATCAAACCGTTAGGCCTAACGAGGTTTAAGGCTTGTTTCAGCAGCGGTTGTAGCTCTATTGACTATTTTACCTAAGACAACGCCACCTCTAGAAAGATGCCTGAGGAATGGCTCGCGCTCCCAGCGGAGTTGGCCTGCCTTCAGTTTTAAACAAGCTCCGCGCGGTGGCGCACGCGACCGACACTATTATCACGGCTAAAGCTCACTTTATCACGGCGACGGGCGGTACCAGCTAAGCGTTTTTCATCTGCGGCCCATAGGGGCGCGTCAGTCGAGAGTTGTTCGAGACCTGCAACTATGCACCACTGTTTCGGAGGCCATGCAAAGTTTTGCGTTGTTGCAGCGTCCGCCACAGGTGACGCTAGCGACCGAGAACATTTTCAGAAATGAAGGAGGAAAAGGATGTGGCAGCTGTTTTGTTTTTGTTTTTTCTCATGCGGCAGGCATCTTCCTAGAGGAGGCGTTGCCTAAGACAACTGAGCGCGCCGCCATCTTGGGGTGTCAAGTCGATATTTTCTTATTTTGTATAATGCGATGCGAATTAAAATGAAGCCATGAAACGCCGTGTGCACTAATCCAACCGTTTTCGTGTGTATTCGACTATCGCATCACTTCGTTTAGTACTTACTTAAACATGAAAAACACACATCGTGGTACTGAAATCCCACCGTAAAATAGTCTACAAGCAGATTTAACGGCGGAGTAGTTTAGAAGATATGTCCCTGTCATTGTCGCATGTCTAGCGCTGTTACGCAAAGTCGCGTTAATCGAGAAAAATTACAAGGGGAGACATAAATAAGAATATATGGAGGCCGTTTTTTAACCCTGTTGTATTCACGAACAGTTATGCCTTCAAAAAAAATGCGAGAAAACGCTGACTGTTTTTACTCCTGTTGTGCAGTTTATTTTCATAAAATATGAATTAAATTTTGTCTGAGCCATAACTTTATTAGTAATAATTGAAAATAATTACTATCGTATAAAATGCAAGTCATTGTACCTTCTTCGAAACATGTCAGATCTGCAATAGCTGGTTACCGTGACACCTACAATAGCTTTATTGGAGTATCAAATTCAATGTACCAAATATGATACAGTGGGCATTACAGAGCTAATATGGTTTGTATTGTTATACACATGAGAGTTAAATCAAGTTTTGAAGTTAAATTCGAGAAACGAACATGGGGTCCGAGCTCGAGTACTCAACTGCACTGTTCTATTTAGTCTTCTTTGAATTGGTCGAGTGCCTTTTGTGATTTCCATAGCGTCACACAGCTGAGGGGTATATGAACGCGAGAACGCATTAAAAAGGAATCGACCTTAAGGACTACTTGAATGCACTATACTTAACCGTCAAGTAACTCAAATTAAAGGGGCACATTAGCTGGACTGCAATGATCCACGCATGATTTAAGCCTCTGGTTAAGCGGTATATCATGCATGCAAACACGATGGACAAATCATTGTTCTCCGCAGTTCGTAGAATTTTTGCTTGGTTAGAACTAGGTTCGATTGTTTTCTTTTTTTTTTCCCCTTTCAAGAGTCTTAGGGGAGCTTTTCTTGTTCTAGAATAGTAATCGCCTGGCTCGCTCGCGTTTCTCTTTTTGATTGATTGATATGTGGGGTTTAACGTCCCAAAACCACCATATGATTATGAGAGACGCCGTAGTGGAGGGCTCCGGAAATTTCGACCACCTGGGGTTCTTTAACGTGCACCCGAATCTGAGCACACGGGCCTACAACATTTCCGCCTCCATCGGAAATGCAGCCGCCGCAGCCTGGATTCGATCCCGCGACCTGCGGGTCAGCAGCCGAGTACCTTCTAGACCACCGCGGCGGGGCACGTTTCCCTTTTTCAAAACTCGGCATAACTGTAGACGGACAGTGCAATATTGACGACTCAAATGGGAAATATTCACACACAGCCAGTGCGTGTCCCGTCAAATAATTTGCCATTATTCTACAGTTATAACAAGAACGCCCAGTGCACAACCTCTGAAAACTGGGCGCTATCCACTTCACACATTGTTCGGCTTTAGATAACGGAAAAGCGACTGAGCGTATTATGCTGCTCCGGCCGCAAAGTACTTGTCCTGTACGACGAACGTACAGGGTGTCTCGACACGCGTCCGAAAATCCAAAAAAAAATATACTAAGGTATGGTGTTTGACGTTCCGAAACCACGATATGATTATGAGAGATGCCGTGCATGGATAGTGGAGGGCTCCGTAAATTTCGACCATCCATGTTGTTCTTCAACGTGAACTGACACCGTGAAGTACACACTGGCCTCTACTATTCCGCCTTCATCGAAAGGCGACCGCCAGGGCAAAGATCGAACTCGCGACCACCGAGTCGGTATAGCCGAGCACCGTAGACACTGTTCCGCCAAGGCGGACTCTTTCTCTTCTCTCTCCCCGTTCTCCTCTCCGATTCTGTTTCCCGTTGTCGCTCGATTCATCATCGATAAAATAAAATATTCACGCGGGCTGCCCCGAGCCCTGCAGAACACATCCGTGGTCGCTGCGGGAAACTCATCTTTTGTGTTGTTGTTGTTCTGGTTCTTGTTGTTGTTGTCGTTGTTGTTGTCGTTGTTCTTCTTGTCGTTGTTGTTCTTGTAGTTCTTGTTCTTGTAGTTCTTGTTCTTGTAGTTCTTGTTCTTGTAGTTCTTGTTCTGTTCTTGTAGTTCTTGTTCTTGTAGTTCTTGTTCTTGTAGTTCTTGTTCTTGTAGTTCTTGTTCTTGTAGTTCTTGTTCTTGTAGTTCTTGTTCTTGTCGTTCTTGTTCTTGTCGTTCTTGTTCTTGTCGTTCTTGTTCTTGTCGTTCTTGTTCTTGTCGTTCTTGTTCTTGTCGTTCTTGTTCTTGTCGTTCTTGTTCTTGTCGTTTCTGTTGTTGTCGTTTTTGTTGTCGTTCTTGTTGTCGTCGTCGTTCTTGTTGTCGTCGTCGTCTTGTTGTCGTCGTCGTCGTCTTGTTGTCGTTGTTGTTGTCGTTGTTGTTGTTTTTGTTGTTGTTGTTGTTCGAAATACAAGAAAACAGCCGAATTGGCGCGCGTCTTTTTCCTCATCGCCGCGCGGACCGTTGCGAAAAACAGAATGCACGCTTTCATTATTTGTTCCCGTCTCTCAGTCTCGAAACACTCCTACCTACGGCAAATCGATTTCTCGTCAAAGAGCTCCGCACGTGGACAGGTGAGTGTATATATACCTGGAAAAGCCACTAAAACCGTGTCAGATTGGATAAAAAAAAAGGAGGCGGGTGCAGTTTTGGCGCTACTATGTATTGCTAACAAAGACCGCGCAAAGCAGTTCTCTCGTGGGAAGCGAGAGAGAAAGGGAACCAAGAAAACGAGAGAAGAATTGGTAAAGTGTGAACACGGCGTTAGTTGTTGCTTTTTTCCTCGAGTCCAATGTTGGGTTATTTATATTTAGATACTTTCACGCCGCGAATTGCAAGCTAAAACCGTGGTCGTGCATAAAATCGCACAGTTGTTATGGGGGGGAAAAAACGCCACGTCTATACGTAGCTGTAAATATGTTGGTTTTTCTTCTTCTAGTGCGCGAGGAGGAAACAAACCGACAACCGATATAGCGTATTGTTCGACTTGAACCGTTCGGAGATATTTTTTTCCTCTAAAAAAAGGGGGGGGGGGGGGGGGAGAGGAAGAGTTCCTTGGCTCTTCTTTTCGAGCCTTAGCTTCTCACTATACGACTTACTTTAAAGAGCCACGAGAACTTTCTTACGACATCATTGTAACCTCTTCGGAGATTCGTGGGACTCAAAAACGGAGTTAACGTGTCTCCGTAAAGAGAGTCAAATACTCGGCAAGAACGAACTCACCGAAAGAAGTACCATATACTACTTTTTTCCCCTCAAAAACTGTGGGATACAAGACATGATAATCATTGTTAAGATTTTTGTTGTAGCGCCCCCCCCCTCCTTTTTTTCGCCCTACAAATGACAATGGACCGTCAGGCTTAAGTAATTTAGTGCCACCTTTCTGTGTAGCTGTCAAGACGGCAGATGCAGATCAACATTATACCGAAGCAGCTTTTTGCACTGTCGGTCCTTTGTTCGCACTGAAGTATCTTATAACAAGTCCTCTTGAAAGGCCCTCGATACTCGCAACCGAAGCACAAACGTCAATCAAATCAGTTCGGGAGAACGTATTCTTCGAGACAAATGCTCGCAGGTCATAAATAAAAGCAGATTCGTCGCATTGCCATCATTTCCACCAACGCACGAAAAGAAAAATGCGGCGGAAGACGCCTCCTTGTGATTCGCGCAATAAAAACCGTGACGTCATAGATTTTGAAGGCGCCTAGTGGGTCCTGCGTAGCTTCCGATTGATAAAAAATGAAGCGCCATCTGTGGGTGCCATAGAGTTAGCATACGAAGTTTACCAAGACTTCCTCGAGCCAATGTCACTAAAATATGAAAAATGTATTTAGGAATTTCTGGCCAGGCGCGGACGTTTCAGCGCAGTTCCAAAATGAGACAACCTCGATTTCCTCTGCTAATGATAAACTTGTGATAGCGAAATATATAGCATTAGGGTTCTGAAAGAGCAGTTTGTCAATCTAAACCTAGTTGATGTTTCTCTTTGGTGTCCCTTTAAAGTTCATTCAGGTATCTTGTAAAAAAAAAACGAACAAAAGAACAAAGCGGCAAAGCTAAAGAAAAACCCACAGTTTACCCACGGAGTGAATGATGGTTGGGGGACAAACGTTCGTCAGTCCGTTTGTGCTTCCGTCCGTCCATTCGTTATTGCTTCCGTCCGCCCGTGCTTCCGTCCATGCGTTCGTCCGTTCGTTCGCATTTCTGTCCATCCATCCGTCCGTCTATCTAGTGAACACTACAAGTACCGCCATCTCACATCTTTTCATCATGTATTCATCATATACAAGCGCCCTCGTGCAGCGGGCATTCTAAGGACAGCTCTTTCGGGTATGTGCCACCGGTGGTTACGCACTACAACGAGGGACGCACAAGCCACACCATAAGGAGCTTCGCCCCTAAAAGCACGGACTAGCCTGGCTACCATCCGGTTCACTATCCTAAACAAGACAGATTACAGTGGTATGCGAGAAGGTTATTCAAGCGAAGCAGTTTAATGACGATCACTGCGACCAATGCAGCAAGTAAATGCTGAAAACAATCATGAATTCCAAGCGAACTCTACTGGGGCGGCAGCATACGTCGAAATAAACATAGGCGTTTTTTTTTTTTTTTTTACGGAGAGCGCCGACAGTCGTGCACGCAACTAACCAACGAGTCGAAGCCGCTTTTCGAACAATCTGTCGACGTGGGGAAAATGCGAAACTTTCTCGATCGAGCACGTGGCTAGGCGGTAATTTGGCGTCAGCGAAATATACACTGTAGTGGCAAACAGATACGAATAGCGGAAAAAAAAAAAGAAAAGTGCTGTCAGCCGGTTTTTTCCATCGCTATCGGGGCGGGCGTACTTTCTGTACCATGCATGCAGGCGTTCGTGTGGAAATAGTGAAAGGCTGGCGGACCGCAACGCAGGCAGTAAGGTTCGACGTTTTGACTATAGACTAGTAAAACTGAAAAAAAAAAGGAATTGTTTTCTTTGTGTGTTTCCCTTTGAAACAGACTGAAGAAGCTATAAATAAAACGAATGAGTCAATACAAACAAGATTATACAAGTACATAATTTACTAAGTCAGTGTAAAGGGAGTAAAATAAAAGAAAATAATCTCGATTTCTTTCCCTTATCGGGAAAATAAAAGCAAAAGACGCTTGGCGTTTATATTCCCGGCCTATGTTTTGCGTTCTATCGCCCTGCGCTATTCTCCCTCCTATTTGTTTTTTTTTTTCTTTAGCCCACGCCGGAACTCGTACCTAATTCAGCCACGCGCTTAGATGGGCGACACTTCACCTGCTTCAAGCAACAACGACAGCCATGCACTCGTATCCAGGCAGCTATGTAGTGTTGCAACGTACAAACGACAAGCGACCTCGATAAAAGATCAGCTTTTCATATCAGTAACAGCTGATCAGCGACAGGCTCACGATCGACAATGCACGAAGAATGGGAAAACAGCGCCTTGCAAGTATACGCATACGACCGGCGCAACTGCATTGATTGATTGGTTGATTGATTGATTTATTGATTGATTGATATGTGGGGTTTAACGTCCCAAAACCACTATATGATTATGAGAGACGCCGTAGTGGAGGGCTCCGGAAATTTCGACCACCTGGGGTTCTTTAACGTGCACCCAAATCTGAGCACACGGGCCTACAAACCAGTGCACTGCAGCAAAGGCCGCTTGTCGCGCGATGACATCGTCGCCTCTACAAAAATCTGCAACTCGTAACAAGCTTCGCCGAAAAGGAGATAACTTCAAGCTACAAAGAAAAAAAAAAGAAAGCGTAGAAACGAGGAGAAGGAACTCGTCACAATAGGCACTTCGATCTGAAAAGCCGGAAAGAACCGATTCGGACGTCGTGGCAAATTGTGTTCTCGGGGGTTGGGCAGCGCTGAGCTGCCGGTGTGTACGCGTGTGCAATGCACGTGTATCTTATTGCGCGGGAAAAAAAAAAGTGGCGTTCGAGCAGCAGCGCGCGCCAAGTCGTACAGTTTGCGCTTCAGTCGCTCTTGGATTGCTCTGGTCGTCTCCCTGACTGCTTCGTTGAATCGGTCGTACGAAATATTACCTTCCTCGTATCTACATCTTCATCCTTCCTTCTTTTCTTATACGTATACCGTGGGCATACGCTAGACGCTCGGGATACGCAACTGGTATGCCAAATCACCCGAACGATAACGGAAGTATACAATGCGGTGTATGTACAAGCCGTCGATTTTCCCAACGACAGATGCGCGGACCTCACTCCACCTCACTGTGTGTGCGCGTGAGTGTGCGTACCTGTGAGTGATTCATGGGGTGAGTGGAATGAGTGAGCGGAACGTTTGGGTGAGTGGAGTGAATGAGTGGGTGAGCGTGTGGAGTGAGTGGGTGTCACATCCGACACTATAACTAACGTTTTTTGTGAAAAAAGAAGAAATTGATTGATTGATTGATTGATTGATTGATTGATTGATTGATATGTGAGGTTTAACGTCCGAAAACTACCGTAAGATTATGAGAGACGCCGTAGTGGAGGGATCCAGAAATTTCGACCACCTGGGTTTCTTTAACGTGCACCTAAATCTGAGCACACGGGAAGAAAGAAAATGAACCATTAACCTCAATGTGGCTATAAAATACCAGCTAGAGAAATTTATCTATCGTTAAATTACGGGATGAAATAGAATTAGAGGAAGCGTACAGGCAAGCGTACGACCACGCCAAGCCAGAATAAATGTACGCGAGCTATGTATTCCGTTCAGAACTTCAATTAAAAACGATGCCTTCCCATGCTCTTTCGCCCCCTGATCTGTTGACTTCGTTAGTTTGCGTCTAAAAAAAAGAAAAAGCCAACTCTTAATCTACTCCCCTGCTGCTAAAGGCGAAACTATTTCCGAACAGCAGAGATTTCTTAACACCAAGGAACACATGAAAATCGTCAATATCTCGATGAACCATTCAGTGGCGATTGCGAACTCTTCGTATGCTAAGGAAACAGCCGAGTCCCGCCAACCCGCAGTGACGGTCGACAGGTCGATTGCGATCAGTATACGAAAGAGTAAAAAATCTCCGATTTCTATGCAAGAACGCACAACTGAAAATCCGGATTCGCGATGTTCGCGATTTAACGAAGCTTACAATTTGTAGATTTTCTTTTTATTTAAGCGAAGCCCCCAATTTAACCAACCTTTCGATTTAACGAAATTTTCTAATTAACGAAGTTTTTACTGCGAATTGCCGACTCACTAACGTTGCGAGTCGGTTATATCTATAGAAGTCTTGTCGCCTAAGAGGAGAGGGCAGAAAGACAGTTCCATATATTGACATTATATCGAGGGGGGAGGGCACAGCGACTAGGTGGGGGGGGGGGGCGCCAACTTAGACCCATATAATGACATGATAGGGAGTGGGCGAAGATCCCCCTCAAAATCCTGCGCATGCGTATGGTTATATAGCTTTCAAGCCAATAAACTTCGGTAACTACCGAGCACTGAGCTGGGCGGGCGCGCTTTGGATTCTCATTATTTTTCATTCCATTAGCTATTATTTATTGTTCATGTGTAACAATGAGCTCTATAGCGTGAGCTTTATCCATCGCACACACTCTCAAGGCCTGTATAAAACGAAGTATAATGCCCGTATTCACAAACGCTCCACGGCTAGACTTTCACCATTCACTTGACAGAGTTCAGCACTGCGCCGCTGCTCGGCTGAAAATGGCGCTGCGCTACACAATAGTAGCAGCAAATTATCGCTGATATGCAGTGACCTGCCCCGCCTAGAGATGGCGCTCTAATCGGCTTTCTCAAGTGAAGGTGGGGCGTTGAGTCAAGGGGCGTTCTAGAATGCGGGTGTATATCTATTGCAGTTACGCGAAGTCCCGATACCGAGAAATCAAAAGCATGCGCCAACTTGGCTAGGTTAAAACAGCGTTGCATGCAGCGTACCCCGAACAATTGTTCAGTTGTGTCCGGAAGACTCGTCTATTGTACCGACACGCATGCGACCCAAACCAGTTTTACCCCCGTATTCTAGAACGTCCCTTCACTCAACGCTTCACCTTCACTCGAGAAAGCCGGTGGAAGCGCCCTCTCTAGTCACCACAAGTCACTGCATATCAGCGATAATGGGGTGCGATTCTCGAGCAGCGCAGCGTCATTTTCAGCTGAGCAGCGGCGCAGTGCTCTGTCAAGTGAAGGGCGAAAGTCGAGTCGAGGAGCGTTTGTGAATACGGGGGTTAGAGAAGGCACCCTAAGTGCAGTGTACTCGAGTACGCTGTCCAGTGTGTGTGTGTGTGTGTCAGCTGGTCTCCTTTCTCTTGCAGCTCCTAGTCATAATATTTCTGATGACCTCGTACGGATGCTCTCTGGTGGGGCTGTGCCATCCAAAAACGGTAGGCCATGCACACGTATGCGTAAATGTGCCTCGAATATGCAAAATTTATGTCAAGCACACAGAAAGTATGCTATGGTTGTAGAGGTGTGCTGTGGCATGCCTGCACAGACTGCACCCGCCCCCCTCCCCCCCAGTTCACCGTCAAAAAAAATGTGTATTAAAATAAAAATACGGCTGCTCACACACGTCAATGTCGGCGCTGGTCAGCTTTTTGTCTTCTTGTTTTTTTTCTCTCGGGGTATGTTTTTATGAGCACTTGACTTTGTCGTACCATCACCATATCACTCATTTCACTCATAACGTATCATCACCATATCACTCATTTCCGTTAACTGTTTTTTTCTCTCTCTGCTATGGTATTTTGTGTTTTTTTCTTGGCATGGCTGTTTGCTACACCGCGCTCCGCCTTGCTTCTCGTGTAGCCTGATGCTCGCACCACCTCGTGAACGACGCATGCGCAAAAGTGATTCAGTCTTAGCTGTTTCACACATGTCCGTAGATGTTCGTATTATGGAAAATGGTAACGCATTGACTCTGCACTGACTTGCGAATTATTTGTTCATTGATTGACTGATTGATTGGCCATGGTCATTCAGTTGCTAGTGATCATAGCGCGAACATAATAATAATAATAATAATAATAATAATAATAATAATAATAATAATAATAATAATAATAATAATAATAATAATAATAATAATAATAATAATAATAATGGTTTCAGGGGGCTTCACTCGTCAAAACAAGGCACTACGCGGTCTAGGAATGGCCGCTTAATTTTAACCACTTATACAGGGTCCTTCACAGTGAGTCTATTTACGCAAACTTTCTGGGCGATTCGTGCCCTATAGAAAAAAAAACGGCCGCCGTGACAGGGAGTCGAACCGGCGTCCTGCGTGCGACACATATCAGTCGTTAAGCCAGCAAGGTGGGCGACGACGCTCCCCTGTTTACCACCTTTTCGCGCTGTGTATGGTTCCTACGGTTCGTATGAATATACGGTTCATATGTACATAACAATGTGCATATACATTTGCAGAACAGCGCGATGCACAGAACTAGGTTTCTACGTGGAAAACTTCCTTGAACTATAGCACTCTCAATGTTCATTAGCGTCTCCCACGCTGCACTCACCCCCGTATTCACAAACGCTCCTCGACTCTACTTTCACCCTTCACTTGACAGAGCTGAGCACTGCGCCACCACTCGGCTGAAAACGCCACGCTACTCAAGAATCGCAGCAGACTGTCCCTGATATGCAGTGACTTGCCGTGCCTAGAGATGGCGCATCCATCGGCTTTCTCAAGTGAAGGCGAAGCGTTGACTGAAGGGAGGTTCTAGAATACGGGGGTAAGTGTTTCGCGGCTATGCCAGCAAAAAAGCCAGAAAGTCAAAGGAATGAAACTGGGTATTGCGTACTGTTATCATTATGGTCTCGAGTAGTTCGATGCAGCAAAAAGAAGGGAGAACAAACATCCCCTGAACGCACATATGGCAGCCGCTGGCAAATCGAACAGCGTGACGCGTTTCTGCACCCACAGCTCGTAGCGGAAGCACCGAAAAAGCTGTCATGGTCAACGTGGGAATGCTTTTAGCACGGCCTTTTGTCTATCCGTGGTTATCTTACTCTAAACGCACCAAGGCGGTATTAGTTGGGTTTCAAGCCGGTAGACGAAGACGGTGCAAGAAGGGGACAAAATAAACGTACTTTTTAATGCGGCTTGCTTGCCGAAAGAAGGTTTACAAAAGAATGGTCCCAACTGCGTGATCTGCAGTACTTGATAAAAGAATGCCGGGAACAAAGGGGGGGGGGGGGACACCAACGCTGATAAGCGGGGAGCGGTGCGCAAACGGAACATTAGCAAGTAAAACCTGCTTATCAAAACAGGCATAGGCATGCGAAGAGTCGTGGCAACGCCCCCTCCATACGAAGTCAATGAATGGAATGCACTTTGCAACTCCGCCCCCATCCCTCAAGCGCGCCAGCATATGTCAATGGGGATATTACGGGTCGCCATAGAAACGAAACTCGGTTCTTCTACCTGGTCTTGCAATTAACGTACGTGGAAGGCTACATACCTGTCTGCCAGCTCAATATCGTTATAGAACAAAGCCTTTTATTAAGGCTAAAGCCTTAGATTCCCCATCAAACGCAAAAAATTCACCGTCACCTGCGTCTGTGTCAAGGCGGATGCAAAATAATCGTGTGACATCGTCACCGTATGACAGTATCATGACGTCACTAGCCGCCAAAATTTGTGGCGTCGATGTGACGTCACTCGACGGGACGCCACACGATGACGTTATCATGTGATTGATATATGGGGTTTAACGTTCCAAAACCTCCATATGATTATGAGAGACGCCGTAGTGGAGGGCTCCGGAAATTTTGACCACCTGGGGTTCTTTAACGTGCACCCAAATCTGAGCACACGGGCCTACGACATTTCCGCCTCCATCGAAAATGCAGCCGCCGCAGCCGGGATTCGAACCCGCGACCTGCGGGTCAGCAGCCGAGTATTAAACACCGTTGGGTGCAGAAAGTTTTCGGGAAGGGGGTATTAGTACAATCGACTGAAAAGAAGGGGGAAAAATGGCTTTCCCCTTCGAGTACTCTTAGGTGAAACCATAAGGCACACCGGGAGCATTTGGAGCCATCACTCTTATAGGAATATTTATTATAGTATAAAACGGCCTCTTTATTTCATATCGTCTGGGAGTTCCAACATTGCCAAGACAGTCCCAATATACCACTCAACCATAAAATCGTACGATAGATGAGCGGGACGCGACCCTGTCCAGCTATGACCCAGTCCAGCAACAAGCCCTGGTCGGCCGAGCCCAGGCGGTGGCGAGAGCCAAAAGTCTTCCGGGCCATACGAGGTCCAACCAATAGCAATTCTCTCTCTCGCTCACTCTAACGATCACATAAAAATACCAAATATCACTAGCCAGCTAGTCAAGCTGTCAATCAAGAAATGAGACTGTCGGTTTTACGCGAGTATGTACTTGCAGCTCTCCCGCTTTCGATATACTTTTTACAAAACATTGCACCAGTATGTAGTCTGCCTTCAATTCACACTTTTGTATAATGCCTTCTATCAATTGGGGCTGCCTTTCCGAACTTGAGCTCATATACTCCTCGCCCCCCCCCCCCCATTTTTTTCTCGATCAAACCGCAATTTGATGTCCATAGAACGCTTCATATTAAACGGCACACCGGTCTCTAAACTGGGTCTGTATAGTGCACGAAAAGAAGGGAGTGGTGATCGGAAGACGGGTTCTACGAAGCCATCCACCTCTGCAACTATACGGCGTAGTTAAAGTCGCGAACGCTGCGAAGACGACTCCCGGCCGATAAGGAACTGGTTCGGTATCGCGGAACGTCTCTTTTCTTCTCTCTCTCTTCTCACTGTTCCACGTAACAAGGGAAGTCGTTCACTTTCGTCCCAATCGCGAGACGCGGGCAAACGTGAGCGAAGAGCCCTCGATAAAGCGTAGCAGTGATAGCACTTGTACTTGTTCGAGGCGATGTTTTCCGAACGATAGAAAGAGAGAGGGGGGGAAGGTGCTTACACACACACGCGCACACACACACACACAAAAAGAAGAAGAAGAGCAGCGACCTCGCATCGCTCCACAATCATTGCTGGATTGTGTAGCGCGTTGGGTTCAAGTCAAAATTGATCAAGGCGAGCTAACTGGTTTAACTCTCTTCTGCCTGTGTTGTGTGTTCTGTCTTTTCCTTGCAAATGAATCTTTTTTATGGCGCACAGAATTTGATGGCAGTGCAGTACGCGAAATATCTGGCGCCACCGAGCGCACAAAATTGAAAACCCTCGACCGATACGTCTCCGATACAGAAGTCTCGTCCTTTATCGAGGTGACACGTCATCTCAGGTTGTTACGTTTCATTGCTGCCTGGATACGAACGCACAGCCATCGTAGTTGCCTGTAGCAACTAAATTGCCCGTAGAAATGCCTGATATACTCGCACCGAGTCAACAGACAAACACAAGAGCAGTTTGACGCCAGAAACGTGACTCGCTCTCTGGATTTCGTGCCGGCAGGTTGTGCCCCCGCGATCTCCGATGACAGCGCAGCTCTGACTGACTGGCTCGCCCTACGCCGTCTCCTCATGCCGACAAGAGCTCTCGCTGAGTGGTGCGCCGTCCTCAGACTCCTTCGACCGCGTCAATATTTCCTATCTTCTCCTTGCTTCTGGGTGTCGCTGTCCCTGCGCCACGTTCTCTCCTTCCCCCTCTCTTTCTCTATACCTTTAATCCTATACTTTTAATCCCTCCACACACACCCCTCCCTCGTGAGCTACTTTTGAGGTGTCGCACTATGATGCAGACAGTTACGGGGCTCACTTTGATCTTCGTTTCTCTCTTAAGAATCACATAAGACGCCAGAAACGAGGCCTTCGGTAATGGGGGCATGCCGTCAAACGTGCAGGCGTAACGGTCCGACACTTCCTTTGTTTGCCAACTGTCGATCAACAATTTTGCAAACGATATCGAGAGATGTGCAGCCCACAAATGCAACGTTTTTTTTAAGGAACATAAAATTATAGAAAAAAGTGTAACAATTTAGGATACTTTGTAATCTACTGTGGGACAGCAAAAAGCCGTCGCAGTCTAATCGCACTACGTAACCATAACACTGATGATGATGATGATGATGATGATGATGATGATGATGATGATGATGATGATATGTAGGGTTTAACGTCCCAAAACCACCATAAGATTATGAGAGACGCCGTAGTGGAGGGCGCCGGAAATTTCGACCACCTGGGGTTCTTTAACGTGCACCCAAATCTGATCACACGGGCCTACAACATTTCTGCCTCCATCGGAAATGCAGCCGCCGCAGCCGGGAATAGAACCCGCGACCTGCGGGTCAGCAGCCGAGTACCTTATACGTAACCATAACACTGTGTTGAGAAAGATTGTTTAACAATTTGGAGTATACTTCGTACCCTGCTACAGAAGAGCATTATGCCGTCGCACGTAAACCTTCAATCCTTGTTCTGCGTTCAAAACAAGTATTAGACAACTTAGAGTACTGTGTACTCTACTACGGGACAGCAGTAAGTTGTCCCGGTAAAAATGAAGCAAGAGTGGTTTTTGTGATTAGAAAAAGTGGGTAACGATTTAGAGCACAAGTTACTCTACTATGGGAGAGCTTAAAGCCGTCCCGCGCATCTCGCTAGCTGTGTTTAGAAAAAAAATGTTTAACCATTTCGAGTACTTCGTACTCAACTATGGGAGAGCACGAAGCCGTCCCGGAGCTGGGGGGGGGGGGGGGGTTAGAAAAAGGGGGTAACGATTTAGAGCACAGGGTACTCTACTAGGGTAGAGCTTAAAGCCGTCCCACATGCCTGAATACACAGGCATGGTTCAGTGTGCACCGACCACATGCCTGAATACACAGGCACATGCCTGAATACGCAGGCATGGCTCAGTGTGCACGCCTGAATACACAGGCATGGTCCAGTGTTAGCTAATCACGTATATCCACCAGGTGAATGATTATGTTGGAGGTGAGGCAGTATGCACCACATCATGAATCATGGCCTTCTATTTTGTTCTGGTTAACGGCCTTTTTATTTTGCTCCTGCTAACTATTCGTTCTGTCATACGATTTGACAGATGCGCGGTTAAATGTCGGTGTTTTCAGGCGTTATAGCCTTTTATTTTGCTTGTTCTGGTTAGCAACCATTTGATAACCTTCTGTCGTTCACGTATGTTTCTGTTCCTACATCTGCTGTAGACGCAGGCGGCGGTTTATGGACGGAGGAACATGGGGTGATCTTCAGATGCTTCGCCCCTAATAATCTCCGCCATTAAAAAAAAATTGGCCCCGTATCTGCATATTACACTGCGAATGTCATCGAAAGACGATAGTCTTGCGTCTGGAGAGAGTGAACAAAACGTTTACTTGATGTTCTGCGCAAGAAAATCGGTGAATGGTATTCTGGAAGCGCCGCGTTATAGTGCGCATCAACGAACGCATCAAGTCATGTCACACGTGAGACATGAGCGCCATCTGGCAGTTATCTTGAAAAATAAAGCGCGCGCGCGGTGTGCGCGCCCGTCTCGGAGGCGATAAGGTGTAGAACGCAAGGCGACGGGTAGGTGCCACCACCGTGTCGTCTTAGCAAAACGTTGGAAACGCTTGTTTTTCGTGCAAGCGTTGCATGGTCAGCGCAGCGTGATAAACGCTACGGTCCTTAGAATTTCTTTTGTATGCCTTGTCTAGTAAAAGATATACATACAAAATATTGACGTGTTGTAATTGTGCCTCAGATATGCGCAATGATTGCTTTTTGATTGACAATCGCACAAGTTTGAACGCTCCACCTTGCGCAGTATTGGTGGGCGCTACGGATGGGGTCGGTCGTTTGGGGTATCGGCCGGTCACTTCGATGCCTTTTCGTGTGCCGTTAAGGGTGGACAAACAAACAAATGTACAGAAGACAGAAAGATTAATTTTTTTTTTTTTTTTGCGTCGAAGGTGCCCAAGAAAGACTATCATGGCCTTTAGAAAGAAAATGAAACCGTTGCATCTTTTGTACTCTCTCTGCACGCAACAAGCGCTTTCGCGGCGGAGTGAGGTTCCGGCGGCAACAGACCACTGCGCCTGGTGCTCCTTACACAACTCTGTAGGCCACCACGTGTATGCATACATATCGCACTGCACGTATATTTCATCTTTATTCATGCGCGTGGCGCATCACTTCCGAGACCGGCCCTCGAAATAGACTAAATAGCCCGGCTCCTCACTCGCTCTCTGTTTCTCTGCAGGAGCTATTCTGTGCCCTCCCGTACACGCCTACTATATTTATGCGCATCATTACTTGCTTGCAGCACGTCAAACGCTGGGACTAGGAGAGTTAAATGAAGGGTTAGAGCTCAACTACCGTTCATGTATGTGCTTGGGTGTGTTTGTATGTGCATGCCAAGAGAGAAAAGAGGAAAACAGGGAGGTATTAACCATGATGCTAGGATCCGGTGTGCTACCCTGCACTGGGAAAGGGTAATAGGGGGTTAAAAGCGAGATAGAAAATAAGTAAGAACAAAACAAAACACGGACACACACGCACACACGAAGATAATCCACTCAGAGCCGTTCAAACAGGCGAGTAGTTCGCAAGAAGCCCCGTATATAGCGATTGTACGACCTTCTGCGACGCTGTGTCTGCATGGACGACGGCGTAGTATACCTTCCACTGACAGAGGCTGGTCATCGAACTTGTTGAGTGTGTTAGAAAGAGTGTGTTTTCGTATGCATATTATATGTATGGGATGGAATACATTCGGCAATCATTCTCAAATCATGAATGTTAGATAGGCTACCACCATTCCCTCATGAGGAAGGCATATATATGGCGACTGCATCTTACTGGTACTTACCTACAGAGCAGAAGCCCGGAATCTTACAAAGAGGGTTCAACTTAACTGTGGACGATGCGGTGAGCAATGCGAATGAAAAATGATGTAGGTAGGTAAACTTAAGGAAAAAGAAGAGAGCAAAGTGGCTCAGGGAACAAACGGGTGTTAAGGACTCCTTAATTAGTCGAAATCAAGAAGAAATGGGCGTGGGCTGGCCATGTAAAGCGAAGGCTAGATAACCGCTGGTCATTAGGAGCGACGTACTGGATTCTAAGAGAGGGCAGGCGAGCGAGGAGGGGGGGGGGAATAAAGCTATGTTGGTAGATGAGATTAAGAAGTCTACGGGTATATAGAGTTACCGCAGCAAGCACGGAACCAGGTTGATTGGTTAAACTTGGAAGATGCCTTTGTCCTGCAGTGGGCGTAGTATAAGGATGATGAATGACGAAGATATACACATGCTGTATTGCAAAATTTTGAGAGGAAAGTTCAAACCCCCTTGTCTTCCCTCGGCTACGCCAGCCAATGCCCAACTATGTGGCGAAAGGAAGCACGCAGATAAAATACACGCACGACGGGTCCAACGAGAAACCTCGGAACAAATACATCACGAGTGAGGCGATTTCGTTGCAACGAGAAGTCGCTGTTAGTACGTTAAATCGCCGCTAAGCAGCATGCACAATCTTCATCTTCAGAGCCCCGGACACGTACAGCATAATTTCTCAGGCAGCGAGCAACGTACGCTGCACGTTACTGCGCGCACCTGCGAGCGAGGGCCTACAGCACTTACGGTATACTGTATATTGCGCTCGAGCGACCCGTTATAGCTTGAGAATAGACTGCAGACACAACCTCCACCCCCTTTTCTTTTGTTCGTGGTTGCGACGTCGTATAGTGTATAGACCGACTTCCTCCGTCGAGGACGCGCCACAGCTGGGACACAGAGCGCGACCTGTCGCCGCATCGCTTTGTCCGTGACTGAACGCTTATAATAACCCGCCACTTCATCACATACGACGGCCCACCGTCGTCGTATTCGTCATTGTGCAAGCCGCGGCATTTTCGTGCAGACGTCATTGCTTTCGCTGCAGCCTCGTCGTGGAGCGCTCGTAGGCTTGGGGACAGCCGTGATTAGAGGGGAGTTGAAACGATTCTAACACTCCCCGAAATCATTGAATGCTTTAACTTTTTTGGGTGACACGCAAGTATTTCCACGTCGTCACATCGACCGCCAATTGCCAAAGTTAGCCGTTCTACGCAAAACAACACCTCTCCCCCCACTCCCTCTCCACGAGAAACGTTCCTGGGTACGGCCCTTAGGACAGCAAATGCACACATCAGTGTTCTCAAATCTTAAACAAAGTTAGTGGCACGGAAATTGCTGTGGAATAGTACCGAATAACTTCTTTTTTTTTTGCAAGCTTTTTGGGCCAGTGCCTCATTCACGGTAAACGGCGCTTGTTTACCATTTTCTTCTCCGTTTACCATTGCGAGTGAGCCGAAGAGAAAGCAATAGAAGCCGCGTATCAGCTACATTCTAGCTGCTGCGCTCTATGAGCAGAGTGTTTGTTGCTGCCACGGAGATAAGGTAAGAAGGGCCATGTGTGTCTACCACGAAAAGAAAAAAAAAGACAAGAAAAAGAGACGCCAGTCATTCTACGAAGACAAGGCCAGTCGCACCGTATTTGGAGCACGTAAGCGCGCAACCAACGACACACGTGTTTGTCCCGCGAGCAGCTCTTATCCAGTCGTTGTCCTTATTTGGCAAACATGGCAAAGACGAGGATTGCCGCCAAAACACCAACGATACTCGACTCGAAGCTCTCGGCAGTGACAGATTGGTGAATCTTGATCACCTGGACTTCTTTGACCTGTAGATGCAAGAACACGGGCGTCATTTTATTTACTGGTTATTGTAAAGGCAAAAGTCTTCCAGGCTTCGTGGAATTTGACCGGTGGTGGTGGTGGTAGTGGTTAGAAGAGGAGAAAGACCCCTAATTTCTGCAGCCCGGTCGGGAGCACGGCGTAGTGCCGGCGTTCTGCGGCATCAGGGACGAGTGATGGAGAAGACCACGTTATGGCAGGCCCGTAGCCAGGAGGGTGTTCTCGCCCCCCCCCCCTCCCGAAATAGGTATAACGGGGGCGTTTTACATAGGAAAAATAATAAAGATAGGTATTTCTTCCCCCCTCCCTGAAAAGAATTTCTGGCTACGGAAGTTACGTTACAACGTTTTCATATGACTTCACAATGACGTCACCGTGAAAGAGCCTAAAGTTTTGGCGTCATCATGGCGTCATCATTAAGTCGCGTGACACGTCATGGCATAGCGTCGCAATTTGTTCAAAAAAATGCTCCGGTCACGGAGGGATAATGAAAAAAAAATCACAACATATCCAAGGACTGAATGGTGATGAGTGGGGCGAAGCGTTCTTCCGTCCTTGCATCCCTCCAACCGTGGGTCGATTTGTCCGTCCGTGCGTCTGCCCGTCTCTCCGTCCGTCTAGTGAACACTTCAAGTACCACCATCGCGCATCTTTTCATCATGTATTGATTATATACCAGTACCCCCATCTTGCGGGCATTCCAAAAACTAAACGAGACGTGGCTACCTACTACAAACATACATCGAAGACGCACGACGCACGGCTTAAGGAGGAACTTCGCCCCCTAAAGGTCTATACCCTGTGACACATACCCGCTCTCTCGTGTATGTGCCACTGGTGGTGTTGGTGGTGGTGAAACTTTATTGTTGTGCCACTGGTGTTTTCTTATTATTATTATTCGAAAGACTACCCTGCATAACAAGCATAGATAAACACAGGTTCATCACACATAAACAAGTTGCACTCGTGCATAAAGTTTAACCGAGATCGATGGAACGGTCCTCTTATCCACTCTTTTAAGTCCAGAGGGCGACCGCCACCCTTAGTTACAAACGATAACGGGACGAACGGGTGACGCCATGAGAAGCTTTGCCCCTAAAACTAGGTGAAGTGCCTACGACGTTCGAGGTCGTGCAAAAGCACATAAGGTGCATAAGGCTTTCGAAGGATGGCAGGGTAGATTCAGTACACCGACGTGGACGTTTCAAGTGTCTAACTCAGCCGTGCGACACCTACAAGCTGTTGCACGAGTGGTAACAAAAAAAAAAGAGTGACGCAGAATTTTTTAGTTACCTCTCACGCCAAGCGTAATGAACTTCTGCATTACTGCGTGTTGACACCGACGCCACCGATGGTCAGTTTTCATGCTTGGTAAGACATCCAACGCCTTTACCTTCTATGGTTAGTTTGCTGGTGTTCAACGTCCAAAACCCACGATATGAATATGTAAGACACCGTAGTGGAGGGCACAAAAAATTTCGACCGCATGGGGTTCTTGAACGCGCAACTCAATCCAGGCAGACGGGCCACTGGCATTTTGGTCTCCACCGAAATGCAGCCGCCATGGAGGGGATTCGATCCCGTAACCAGAAATCGAGCTTTTCGGCTTTAACCAAAACGCGTCCTCCGAGAGCCGGCAATAAGGTCATTATATATATTTTTTTTTCGTCACCGAGAGTCACTCGCGTATTCACCTTTTCATAAACGCCTCCCTGGGCGCCGCCATAGCCCTCCTTGGGCTGTGCAAATTGGCGCGTCCCCTCGAAATTGCACTGACAACGCTGCGCCCTTAGCCTTTGTACTCTCGCGCACAGCCCATCATGGTGGTGTTTTTTTTTTCCCCTTCCTGTGAAAAGGTGCATACGCTTACGAGACGTGGCCGCCGCCGTGCAGAGGCGCCGTGTCGCCACAGCAGTCGGTTATCGGTCGTCGCCGTCGCGAGTGTCCGAGTCGACGCGCGTCCGGCGGAATTTCCCTTTCAGGAAAAACAAAAAAAAAACAAAAGAAAAACCGGTCCGCGCGCAATTGGTTGCAGTACACCCGACGCAGGCGCCTTTCTTGCGACACGTCGACAGTGTAGTTAGCGGCGCAATACGGTCGACAAGAACAACGCCTCTCGGTAATCTTAAAGTGGCAATATGTGGGGTTTATTGGATCATTCCAGCGACTATAGGCGGCGCAGCGGAAGGTCGAAATGGCGGATGAGACGGCGATGTCGCGAGCGTTTACGTCAGCGTCGCAGAGCGTGAAGACGCGTTCATTGGTTCATGACTACTGAGAGACCCAACTGCGTCGCAGTTTTATCACCGTGTGACAACTTCGGAGCACGGCTACACGGCGCCGCCTGCGTCGCTGGAATGACCGAATAACGATCCCAAACCACGACATTGCCACCTGCACGTAATGGGTCGAGGGCAAGGGCGGCTCTCACCCTAGAAAAGAAAATGAGCTCGCGCGATTGATTGATTAAGACTTTATTTTGGCCCTGAGAAGACGCAGGGAAGACCGCGCGCCACCCAGCTAATCCCACGTAGGGACCGTCAAGCCGAGCTTGGCGGCCTGTTTACAGGCGGTCTGGACGGCCAGGGTTTGATCCTTAAGTTCGGGGCTGCGTAAGAGCGCAGCCCACCTGTCCTCGCTGAGTGCGGGGCCGATGGCTTCACATTCCCACAGCACATTGTTGAATATTGCTAACAGTCCACAAGCGGGGCAATCCGCACTTGTGTGCTTCTTTGCGCGAGAGTCATCGGCGACGGACGCACTTTTCGAGAGCTGCCTACGTCGTGGTCAATTAAAAGACCCCTTCTCTTATGAAGTCTCGTGACAATATTCATGATTACGAGGGACGCCCTATTGGAAGGCTGCGGAAGTTTCGATCACCTGGGGGGGGGGGGGGGGTTCTTTAACATGCACTAACATCGCGCCACACACGGGCCCACTAGCATTTCAGCTCCACCCAAATGTGGATGCCATGGCTAGGTATCGAACCCACAACCATCGGATCAGCACCAAGAACTGCAACTGCTCCTCCACCACGGCGGACATCACCTCTTCAGTGGCGTAGCCAGGGAGTGGCACACCAGGCGCATGTCCCCCCCCCCCTTTATTTTTTTTCGCCGTGACATACACAGCGAAATTGCCACATTGAGGGGGTAGCCCCCTCTCCCTAAAATCAAGAAAGGGCATCCCCCCGAAAAATAATTCTGCCTACACCTCTGCATCTCTCACTCGTTGCTGGAAACGAATCGGACGGAAGATACTGTAATACTATTAAAAAGGACATACAATACTGTAGGTACTTTCATTTCATTTCATTTCATTTTATTTCCTTAAAGACCCCTTGCGGGGCATTACATAAGGGGTGGGTACATAAAAATTGAGCAGAAAACAATCGTTTGTCCTAGAGTGAAAGATGATTAGTGATACTGGTTGTGAAGGTAGAAGTACAAGTAATGGCGGGAATGTCGCCTGAAAGGCCATTCCAGGCAACTGCTGTGCGAGGAAAAAATGATGTTTAAAAGGTAACGGTGCGTGCGACTTGAAGAGGATGATTAGTTCGTTGAGAGATGTGCGCTGGGGGAACAAAATCAGGTGGCATGCGCATCGAGCTGTGAAAAAACTTATGAAATAACGAAAGACTGGCGAAAGACTAACGAAAGACAGCTCATTTCATGCCTTTGCAAGTAGTTTTCATGTGTACTTACAAATAATTAACTTTTTTTAGCGCAGCTTTATAGGCGCCCGTTCCTGCTTTGAACGCAGTTACATTCAGCGTTGTCGGCGTAATCGACAGAGCGAACGAGAACGAAAGAGAGCAAACGCAGAGCCCGTCGATACCACGAGCCACTGGTCTCTCTAACCTCGCTTTCTTCCTCCGTCACGCGCGCTAGCCGCTAGGTGGGAGGTCGTACGCATGCAGTGCTGGCACGTGTACTGCGGTTACCTTCGCTTGTCGTAACGTGGACGTCGGCGTTTCGCTCGGGGTTCGCGGCCCGCCTGTATTGCACAAAGAGGTGTCCGTAGTTAGGGGGCGTAGGCAGAAATTTTAGGAGGCGAAGCTCGTCTTAGTCTAACCTTGTCCTGCGTGAGGCGTAACCGGCAGTATCTCCCGAACAGTGCAATAGATCGCGCTGTCTCCTCTTCACTTCTCGTCTCATTTCCTATGGGTGGCTTTGGTCGAATAGAAGTGTGTGAAATACAGCGGACGAACGCACGGACAGACAGACGGACGGACGTTGCACCCCACTCATCATTCACTCCGCGGATATGCTCTTTTCTTTTCAGGGGGAGGGGGGTTTTTTATGAAGTGGCTATCTTTCGTTCTCTACGCCATGGCGAAAAAAAGTTGTGGGGGGGGGGGGGGGGCACGGTTCGGTGTGCCACTTTCTGGCTACACCGCCGTCCGTAGCACTCGAGTGCTGACAGTCTCTGCGGCAATGTGTAACAATCGAATGTTACATTGCCACAACACGCGGACGGCAAAAACTTCGAATACTGTTGGCGCCACCCCAGCACGAACCTGCGCTCAAAATTAACATGAGAGAGTATCTTAATCATCCCTGGATATTTTTTGTCGCTATCTCAACGCTATGTCAACCCTGTCGACTTCGGATCTGCGCGTAACAAATGGGAAGGGGAGGCGGGTTTTGAAAAGAAGGATTTGGGAGGGGGTGATATGCAGACACAAAACGAAGACACGCTCGTGTGGTCGCGACAGCTGTTCCACAAAAGCAGTCAGTCGAGTGCGTCGTCATTATTACCCCCCTCTACACTCATCTCCCCCCTCCCCTCGCTCCCATGCATTTTTTTCCTCGTCGTCTTCCGCTGCAGAGCGTATTGTTCATACGGCGATGTTCGAATGACCCGTTATTACGGCCAGACTAAGATCATAGCATATGCGAATAGCGCATTTCTTGAGGCAATGGGTATAAAATACGTTCGGAGCCACGCATAGATATAAAGAAAATTAACTTGCCATGAACTGAATGCGTTTTATTAAATCAACTACGTTATTGGTCTCGTTTTTCTTTTCGTGTTTACATACATACATACATACATACATACACACACACACACTCACACACATACATAGATGCATACATACATACATACATACATACATACATACATACATACATACATACATACATACATACATACATACATACATACATACATACATACATACATACATACATACATACATACATACATCAGCCTGACTACGCAAAAGGCCTCTCCCATGATCCGCCAATATGACAATAGTTATAGCGCGAGACCAGAACGACGACACAGACACAAGAACTGTGTCTGTGTCGACACAGTTCTGTGACGACAAAGAACTGTGACGACACAGAGACAAAAAGGTCTCTGTGTCGTCGTTCTGTTCTCGCGCTATAACTATCGTCATGTCATACCAACTAGCCCAAGCTGCCACACTTCCGCCAATATACCCGGTTTTGCGCTTTCTGCTGCCACATAATACCTGCGAAATTTTTAATCTAATCGGCTCCCAAACTTTGTCTCCCCTTCGTGCGTTTGCCTTCTCTGCAAATCCAGTCAGTTACCCATCCTCCAAATGAAAAAAAGCACTCCTTTGCCCAGCAAAATGTGAAACTAGAGCCTAGTGAAATATAAAAAAACAGAAATAAAACAAACATTGAGGACGCAATACAACAAATAAAAAACAACATTGTCCACAAACTGACTTCACATAGGGCATCCGGCCTTTTCTTTTTGTCTCGATCCATTCCAGAGATATCATTAAAATGTAATATCCTCACGGGAGTTGCAGAAAAGTTTGAAGTATAGCACTGGCGCTTGCTGCACGGTATTATTCCTGGCGGGCCTGCCGCGTGTGCCGGCTTGCGCGCGCGGAGGTCGCCAAAACGGCAAGCGCGTTCGCCATTCGTGCGCGCGCCGTATAGTGGCCAAAATGAAAAGCAACGACCCCGGGACCCACACCTGGTCCGGCAGGTCCGGCCTCGCCGAGAGATGGAACGCGGCATGCGAAGCCGCCGCCGCTGCCGCCTTGTTGTCGTTCTCAGCGATGCGTGATCGAGTGGGCGCACTTTTGAGGGAAGACGCTGAGCGAAAGAAAGAAAAATGGGCTGTGTTTCAATTCTTAGACAGCATCGAGCCCAAGCTGCCCGAAAAATGGAACACATTTAGACAGATTTCACGCGACAATGAGCCACCTCGCGTCGAGAAGAAAAAGCTAAAATAAACAAACGTAACAGTCGTAATTTCTGGCTTATTTCGTGTTGAAATAAAAAAAACAATCAAACGTTATTCACATTGAGCGTCTGGGAAAGCGTCTGCTTGTGTGCAGACGATCATTCCGGCGAGATTTGATCCATCTGAGCGATTCGCTGAGCCGAATTCTTATTTAGACAGCAATGTAGCCTGCATCGTATTTGTCTACGATGTGGTCTTCTCGGATTATGATGATGATGATGATATATGGTGTTTTTTTGGCCCAAGGGCCATTTGATGGCCAAAGAGCGCCAGTTCAAGGGACAAGGAATGTGGACATTGATTGTGATTAGCGGCTGTATAAGGGCCATAAAATTCCTCGCGGTAAGGCGGGTAAAACATACAAGTAATAAAATCATGACCATGCCGTGGAAGGTGTGTGTGGTGTGGTCTTCTCGGAGCTGTCTATCTTGCCGGCTACGTGAGAATTGGAATGGGACTTAACATGGCCGCCGTACATTTACCCGTCTATTTAGCCGTCTAAGGTGAGCGTTGGAACACACCCATGGAAGTGGATTTGATTTTTGCCAGGGCCCCTGGACCAATGGACAAAAGAGCTCATGTGCAGTACAAATCGCATAGGCGTGCGCGTTAATGTTTCTACATATTTTTCACCCAATTAAAGAAGGAAATAAAAAAGTACACAATCATGTCTCCTGCTAAAGGGAAAGGCGTGTAGATTCTAAGCAGAGGGCGCTAACGCTTACACGGACGGTGGCGTTGACGTTGGCTCTCACTGCAGCTTTGCGCAGGAAAGAAACCTGGGAAGGCGCAAAAAGCACGCAGTGATAGATATTGGAACATGTCAATCACTGCTAAGGGGCAATGAGAGACAGAACACTTTGATTGAATACAAAGATCCGCCGTCCGCTTTTAGCTAACGCGCACGCTGCGATTTTCAATTGTTCAGCAACGCACATGAAGAAAACACTCACCTGCACTACCTTGGAGGTAAAAATTTTAAAACATGCACAGGTGCACAGGTTAACGCTTCAATACCACGCACAACCACACCTCATGCTAGGTCCATATTACATATTAGAAAGCCAGAAACTTTGTAGCTCCTAGAGCTATAGCAGCCACAACCTGCGTGACCAGCCTCTCGACTAAACTTCTAGATAAGGGTCATTCGGAGCACGCATAAAATATTTTGAAATAGCCAACCACAAGTTAGCGGACGCTGCACAGGTGCAAAAGCGTTTCCGTACCACCCATGCAAGCACACATGCATAGTTTTCGTTCGTGACTTGCATTCAAAATCATTCGCCGTGTTGTAGCCGGTGCTGCGACTGATACAATATGCGCCTAACAGAAAAAAGGTAGAAGTTACCAGCGCAAAAAGACGAAACACTTGAGAAGAAGCACGCACACTCAAGTTTTTCATCGCTTCTTTGCATCACGTTATCTTTGTGGTTTATATGCGTGCCATAAAAAAAAGAATCACAGCATATCCACGTAGTGAACGATGATGAGTGGGGCAAAGCGTCCGTCCGTGCTTCTGTGCATTCGTCCGTTCGTGCGTCCATCCATGCATCCAATCAAGCACGATCCAGCAAGCGCACCCCTCCACGTACGGCAACGTTTAACCAACTCGCCCAAGCAGCAGTTTTAACATGAAAAAATGTCAACTTTGCCGCAAGGGCGCAGCAAAGAATGCGACAGCGACCAACTTAATTGTTATATGAAGGCTAGAAGCTTACTCCTTCAGCAAACACGGCCGCTGCTGCAACAAGCGAAGTGACCTCCGTGCGGTCTATGGCTTCAACGCTAACATTGCGACGAAATCACAACACGTAGAAAGCTATGCGCCATCTGTTGAGCCCACCCTCAAGAGATTAGCACCCAAGCAGCCACCACGTTCTGTAGGTCAAACAAAGCACGGCGCCGGAGGCGCGCAGCCCCACTTCGGCGAAAGACGAGCGGGCGTCTGGCAACCCTTTGGCCCTTCGCGCCACTAGAGTATGGTGGCTAGAATTGGGAGGTGACGCCAGCGCCCGCATATTCGCCGAGCGCGCGCGATCCTCGTTTTCAAGCGCCGCCGCGACGGCCACCACGGCGCTCCTGTCGGCATAGTGATGCGGGCGAAGCGCGCGCTCCGCGCTCTCTCGTCGACTCGCCGCTGGGTTCGCTGGTTCGCCTCTGGAAGCGTGTCTGGGTGTGTGCAGTTTTCCGCGTTGATGTCTCGCTTATGGCAAAATGTATTTAGTTGCTGACATGACAGTGTGAGTGCCGACCTTAGGATGAACTCCAGCACTACGAAAGCGAGGCAACGCCACTGCTTTGCTCCTGGCTGCACGAGCGGCTATGTGTCATCGAGGGAGCAAGGTCAGCGTGCTTCTCTTTTCTCTGTTCCCAAAGACCCTGCCCTCTTCGAAGCCTGGCAACGAGCCGTACCCCGTGCCGACAAGTCGTTGGACGTGAAGTCGGCGCTATGTGAGCTTCATTTCGACGAGCAGTTTATTGAGCGTTTTTACACGCATGTGATAAACGGCGAAACTGTTCAGATTCCCCGAGGGAAACCGGTGCTGAAATCTGACGCGGTGCCAACCATATTCCCAAATGTTCCTGCGTATCTTTCAAAGAAAGTGCCGAAGAAAAGGACGTCAAGAACATCCACTTGCGGCCTACCATCGAAAATTCGGCGTCAGGAACCAAGCACGTCTGCTTGCGAGGAGACAGCTGGCTCGTACAGCACAGAAAGCGACAGTAACCAAATACCTGTTCCGAATGTGCCCGCAATTCCCGACGTCCGCAAGTGTGGTCTTCCCAGCGCTTACTGGGCTCGACATCTAATTGCTGGAGCCGACAACGCCACGGTGTTTACAGTTTGCGCACTAGATGGTGACAAGTTGACTATTGACAAGTATGTGCTAATGACATCAGATGAAAACAAACTTCAAGCGACAGCTTTTGTGCAAGCCACAAAAATAAAGACCCTTGACATTACCGACATCGAAATGGCAGAAGAGTTGCTTCGCGACGTCGACTCCATGATACCATGCAGAGGGTTTGGTAAAACTGGTGAATTTGGAGTGAATTTAAAGTACAAGGAGAAGACTTTTGATGGCAGAACCTTCAGCCCATCTTGCCGTGGGGTTGCTCCAACGCCAGAAAAAGCCTGCCCACAATGCAAGCACCTCAGAAGACTACTCCTGAATCGTGAGTCCTACAGGCGAAGAAAAGGCAAAAATGTGGCCCAGTCCCAAAAGCTTTCATACAGGCTTAAGCTGCGAACAGCGCAAGCGAAAAGGAGTCGCCTGAGTGTCCTGCAGGCTAAATCTCTCATCAAACAAATGAAAGAAAAGAATGCACGGAATGATTCTACAGCATTTGAAGAAGCGGTGAAGGCCCTACCCATTAAGCAGCAGCAACAAGTCAAGGCGTGCTTTGCTGCGGCTAAAAGAAAATCCACGAAAGGGATGAAGTATGAAAGTGAATGGGCTCTAGAGTGCCTTATTATGTCCATGAAAAGCCCACGCCTCTATGAGCATATACGCAAAAACAACATCATGGCGTTGCCTTCTCGAACATCACTACGTCGATATCTCAAGCGTTACAGGAGTGGATTCGGCCTGAGCGAAAAAGTGTTTGCTGCTGTGGCGGAAAAAACAAAATCTATGGACTTGTTCCAGCGCCATGGTGGGCTGTTAATTGATGAGATTAAGCTATCTGAACACTTGAGCTTGGGAACCGATGGCACCATCGAAGGTTTTGTGGACCTTGGGAAGTTCACACCAGAGAGTGAGCGCTCCGTAGCATGTGACCATGGCCTTGTAGTATTGTTCGTGCCTTTTACAGGCACGTGGCACCAGATTATTGGTGTGTTCGCATCACGCAGCAATGTGAAGTCCGAGACGTTAGGCAAAATAATCCTCGAAGCAGTAGTCATGAGCGAAAACGCCGGTCTGCACGTAGACTTTATCACCACTGATGGAGCTGCGTGGAACAGAAGCATGTGGCACTCATTCGGCATACACGGCAGGAAAGAAAACACAGTATGTAGAAGGCAGCACCCTACAGACCCAGAACGTTTTCTGCACTTCATCTCGGACTTCCCACACCTTCTTAAATGTGTGAGGAACACCTTTGTTCGAACGGGCGTGAAACTGCCAGAAGGCCATGCCAGTGTTGACCCTATTGACTGTGCCCGGAAGCTTGATGAACAGCATGACACGACTCTCAAAGCCATGCCTCATATTAGCAAATCGGTTGTGCATCCCAATGGCGTTGCAAGCACCAAATGTGCAGAGTGCAGCCAGCAGCTCCTACAAGGCGAGAACGATCCATCTCCAGCTGCAGCATCCCTCACGGCTGCTGTTGACCGAGGAGGCCTGCTGTACCCATCAGTCAAGCTCAATGAACTCGTGACCACTCTCGAGAACACTTTTACCCACTGCTTCAGTGTTACAGAAGTCAAACCTGACAGCATCATGGACTTGGTTTCCTTCTTGCAGTTAAGAAAGCTTACACTTGTTGGCTGCCCTGACCACAGTATGTCCCTCACAAACAAAATTATCAAGTTTTATGTTCTTACTAGGCTCCACTTTCATGTCAAAGCCCAGAACAGCAAACGAAACGCTAAGCAGGAAAGAATGAAATTGCTGAAGCTTAGACGCGTGCTCTGAGTTTGATATTGTAACTTTAAGCTCTATTGATTTTTTTTTTTGCCGAGTGGAAAGTGATTGTATGCCTCTTATTACTTAGTGCCAAGCGATGCGCTGTCTGTGTGCAATGTTTCAATGTTTTTAACTACTCCCGAGCGTATGTAAATGTGCGTATTTTTTCATTTTATTTTATTTTACCCTGTATTCCATGATGTGCAATAGATCTTCCTAATAATATGATGTGCAATAAATATTTGTTTTATTTTCCTCGCCCAGAACTTTGGTAATATTTTTTAAAAAAAAAACGCCGTCGCCTTGCACTCCAAAACACTGCAGGGATATGCGAACGAAAGCTTTAATTTGCGCAGATTCAACGTCACAGAAGTCTTGCAGCGGCAGCCAATTTCTTTTAATGCTTGAAATGGCGTTCTATCAGCCATCGTCACAGTGAGTTATCTGAATCGCCAATTTATCTGAATCATGCTTCAGCAACAGCATCTTTGAAAGGTCCGCGCGCTCAAGGCGCGCGCGCGTAACTAGCATCACCATTCCGCCGACAGCGCCACCGCCGCGCTGCTCGAAACGAAGGAGCGGCTCCGAGCTCCCGTTGGCGTCACCTCCCAATTCTAGCCACCATAACTAGAGTGTACTAGAATAGTACACTCTGGCGCCACCGCGCGAGTGATAGTGGACACCCTTTGCCACACTGAAGCACCCGAGATGTGCGCGTACCACCAATCGTAAATGGTGTACATAACAGCTCGCCGCTAGTACGAAAGATCTATGCGCTGTAGCAGAGTTGTTTAACGCAAGGTGTCGGAAGGTTCGAATCCCCGGTCGCGCGTTTCGGAACATTCCATGTTTTTATAGATAGACAGAACGGCACGGCGGCACTAACGGCGACGGCAAAATCCGCCGAGAGAGACCATAAAATTGCCATCAACATGATAATTAGACATGCCAGTTTTTATACAAAATACAACCCCATGACTACAAAGTAACGTGAAGCAGAATTTAAAGGGACACTAAAGTCAAGTAACAATTGACGTCAGGGTGAAAAATCAATGTATGACATCTAAAACAATATTATCAACGACAGTGCTTTACTTACCGAGAAATTGAGGTAAATGCACAAGAACACAAGCGCCACAGTAGGACATTTTCAAAATGATCCCTATGACATCAAACGTACCGCCTACAATTAATCACTAGTAATCGTTCTAATTGCACTAAATAAAGAACCTTCCGCGCATTAAGAGACGCAATGAAATGCTGCCCGTTCGTTTCTGTTCGATTCATGGAAAAAAGTACCGCCGGACGTTACTATGGGGAATGGCACGAGTGGTCCGAAAATTAAATTTTCGCGTGATTAAACGGGACACGTGGTGCCATCTAGCGGGGCGCAGTTGAAACAAAAGCGTCTGCATTCTCAAAGCCAATGGCGAGAAATTGATCAATGGCCGTTGTCGCTGCTGTGACTCCCGCTGCTTTCGGTCTGCTGCTACTAGCGACGTAAAGCCGGGCAACGCTGTGCACGGCAACAGTGACGTGAGACAGTCTGGTTGGTCCGCTTCTTGAGACGGGTAATTTGAAGTGCGCCAACCTGATGCGCAGACCTGAAACGTGATTTTATTCTATAATTGCCCCTTGCTTGGCACGAAAGTAACACTACGAGGTTTCTGTACCGCCATTTCAACAATCAACGTCGACTTAGTAGTTGGCCTAATAGGCAGCAGCAAAAAGAATGTCCTCACCCATGTCGCTCATTCTTCCCATCTGATTCCTGCTTGCAGGCATGCGAGCACAATCCAAAGGTTTCCGTGGAGGTCTTCTACGAGACCTACTGTCCGGACAGCAGGAACTTCGTCCTTGAGCAGCTCAACTCCACATTTGCCGAGCTCCCAAACATCATGCAGCTTCAGCTCGTCCCATATGGAAAAGCATCTGTAAGTGCACAGCCTACAGTCACACGCTTTTCTCTCTATAAGCCACGGCTGCTTACAGTGACGACAGCTGCCGAAATACTCAACGTCGTGGCCAAGCAATGCCGTGGCCAGGTCTGCACAATTAGAGTCTGTCTTTAATAACGATGTGAAGAGAAATAGGAAATCAATTCACGGGTTGAAATGAATTGATGTATTGATTGAAACCTTCATATCAATTTTGGTTCTACAATTCAAAGATTATTTGATTGACATGTTTGATTGATTGATTGATTGATTGATTGATTGACAAGCAGCCGAGTCGCTTAGCTACAAGAATTCAAAGAGATGGGGAAGTCCTAGGTGCCACTTTATTCTCTTATTTCACGCAAAAACGCTCATCGATAGAATGACGTCATAATTTGGTAGTTCAACTGCTGCTGTATTTTGTCTATAGCCGACTTGCACTTGCAAGGGTGTTCAATGTTTTTTTCTCGCTTCCTATTTTTTCTTTGAACAAATACAGTTGGTAAGCATTGATCACTTGTATTATCACTTTGGGTAAGTATGCAACTTGCCACTAAATATTTATTACAATTTTAATTTTCACTTTTTTTGTGTCTTAGCAGAACATATATAACTGTAGCTTAAGAGGTTCCCAACATAAGGCCAAGCCATTATCCCCGATTTTGTTATCTCACCCATGCTTCCAGAGGAGAGAACTGCCAAACAAGTGGTACACTTTCGACTGCCAGCACGGAGACAAAGAATGCTACGGTAATCTGCTGCAGGTAAGCACCAATATCCTGTGTAGTCTCGCCTACTAAAACCTGGCACTACACCGTGCATGTGCACCAAGAACATTACAATGCAAAAAACTAACAATACACGCAACATAGTGAAGTCACTCCTAATTGCTTTTCATTACATTGCTCTCATATTTCACCTTACAGACATGTGTAATCAAGTATTACCCAGAGCCAAGTCAACACTTGCCCCTCGTCGTATGCATGTTTTCGTCCAGAAATCCAAACCGGGCATATGAATCGGTGAGTGAATCTTTTTGGCCATTAATGGCTTTCTTTTTGTATGGCTTATTGTAATTTTATGATTAGCATTCTCTTTTCCTAGGTATCTCCTCGATTGCAACTGGCTCAGTCAGTTCAGTGTTACTACTTTTCTCTATGTACCCTGTTGTGTGGTCACCTATTTTTCCTCTTCCCTGCTACACTTCTATTTCTATCACCCTTGTTGTTGCGATAAGCGTAGAGCAGTTCTTACAAACATTCAAGCTGAACCTCCAGTTTCAACTTAATTCAGGCGTCATGCAATGGGCATTGATGCTAGCTGCCGATTTGTCTACCAAGAGAATTCAGCACTATACATCAAGCTGGCCTCGGAGTGCGAGAATGGCACACTGAATGTTGGAAAGCTTCAAATGAGAAGTTTCTCGTGTCAAGGCGATAACCAAATATGAAGACCGAACTCGGCAGATACTTTTCTTCACAAGTATGTCGCACTGTTATGATGAGACAGGTTTGTTGTCACCGCAGAAGCCACTTTTAGTGACAATACAAACCAATATTGTCACAACAACAGACAGCAGCTTATTGTACTACTCTAATGTGAGGTGCTTATGATGAGGTGATCTGATGACGGGTCGAGAAAATATATTTGCTACGAATGACTAAGCAACAGTTGGTACAGAGCAACGCAATTTTTTTTTGGGCAGTAGCACTTTACATGCATCAAATATGCATTGCAATTTGCAACAACAACAAAACAAGGCATTACAAGTAAAATTACATCCTTTAATTTTACTTGCAAAACTAAGACAAGTATCCGATTACGTGTGAAGCCCCAAACGATGGAATACTCCAACTTTTTTTGGACTGCCTGGTGTGCACCAAGATTTTGAACAAGTTTTTTCGACACCATCAATACGAGGCAGCCGTGGCCGGACGATCGAAGCCCTGTTCTCGTGCTTAGTAGAACTACGCCATGGCCGCTGAGTCTCACCACAGCAAGCGGTAAAGACGCCTGTGGTAAAGAAAATTTTTTTCACTATGCTGATTCAGCTGAGTGATAAAATAGCAAACAGGCTTTTGTGAACTACTGCTTTTTTTTTCTTCGTAATTGCAGTATCTTTTTATTGTTACCGACATGCGCAGTGCGCCAAGAAGCAGGGTTTCGACCTCACGGCTCTGCAGAAGTGCGTCAGCGGCAAAGAGGGCAATGACCTCCAGCTGAGATTCGCTGAGTGGACTGAGAGCGTCAACGGCAAGGGCCGGCTCGACTTTGTTCCCTGGATTCGCATGAACGGAGTAAGTATACTGGTCTCTTCAGATGTCAAAGAAACTCTTTTAAACTGTATGAGCACAATTTAATAATATAAACTGTGCAATGCCCGACACATGATGTTGGATCTGTTTGCCTGTTATACCCGAGAGAACAGCATTCGCTGTCAGGAATGCAGTTTGGGTTGGCTGCCGCTCATGTCCCTTGTTTTTTGTCTTGCTTGTTTCTCTTCCTTCACACTATGTTATAAACTGAAGAATTCTCTACTTTGTTTCCGTGATCAGCCTTATTGACCGAGTTTTCCAAAGTAAACCGGTACATTGCTTGCCGGTCATGTCTCACTGTGCACTTGACACAATGTCCACGAAAGTACGCTTCACTCAAAAGAATACAATACTTGCACAAGCACAGGTAACAAAAGATGCTCAAAACTTATGACTTTCGAAATTATTTTTTTTAATTCTCAGCTCACTTGCTCCTGATTTTGTTTTGTCTGAACCATCCTTCCCACCTGAATGTTTCAATGCTATGAATATATAGGAACAAACCCAGCTGTTCTGGTGAAGTGATATCTTTCTTGAACAGCAATTTCTTAGGCTTGTTGGTTTGACATCTTATAAAAGTTCCTAAAGTGTGGAACATATTTCCTGCTTAGAGTTTCTTTTCTTTTTTTTATTTTTTTTGCACTACCCCTTGGAAAAAGCATCTCTTGATTTATGCAGTTAATTTGGGCAAGTTTTGTATTCTTTTGATTAATACGCATCTTATCAGGGCATTGTATCGCAAAGGTATCGCAATGGCTCTGTGATGAGGCACACACGACGTGCTGGGGTTTAACAGAACACTTGGTACAAGGAGTCGTTCGCATATACAGATATTCGTTGATAGAATTCCCACGTGGGTGTGCCTGGAAGAAGGTTCACAATATCAGTGCTGATAAGGACGTTCGGTGATGCTTTGTCAGGAGGCGATTCGTTTTTCAGAAACTTTCTGTAGTCACAGTAGTATTAGCAAGGGTGGAGACATGGGCTTGCCGGTATATATAATTGAACGTAGTTGGGCACAGGGAAAGATGGGGACCAAAATAGGCGTGCCGAACAAACGGGGACAGTGCTAACATTATGGCGGGATTAGCCTCACACTTCATCTGCAGCTACAGCCAGCTTTAGTAAGCTAAAACAACCCATTGACAGCAACACAAAATCTATGAGTTATTCCATTGCACAGAGAAGTGTTCAAGCTCAGTGTAAGAAGTGTCGTAATTTTTGAACGGCACGATGATTAAGCCCAAAATAATGTAAAAGAAATGTTTGCTTTACAGCATCCAGAGGTAAGTTTACCATAGGCTCAGTGTGGCCTACCTTTACGTCTTTACTAACTTGATTGACCCTTATAAGCAGAAAACTATAATTTAGCTGAATATATATATGTACTACATATCACAGCAGGTTATTTTCTTTTAATAAATAAATAACAATATTCTTTCCAATGCATTAGGCTAAAAAAAAGAGCTCTTTACAAATATTAACAGGTTAAAAGTGAAACAAGATACAATAAAGAGAAGAGTAAGGTGTATGAAATAAAAACTAAATTCCCCATGTTCGTTGTAGAACAAATGGTAGGTATGCACATATGTGTGTGCCGGCATGAGTGTGTGTGTTCATGTGTGTGGGTATGTTTATGTGAGTGTATGTGTGTGTGTGATTGTGTGTGCATGTACATATTTAGATGCAAGTGGCTTCTACACATCTGCTTTTTGTACAGTGTTGCTTATGTTGTCCAAACTGCCATTACACTTATTTTTTTTGGGGGGGGGGGGGGGAGAATGCATACATTGGTTTTATAGCCTGTTAAATGTTTTCAAGTTTTGCTTATGCACATAAACTAATTGAAACCAACGAAAATTGATGTCCAAAAATTTCGATGAAAATTAGGGGTGTGCGAATATTCGAAAGTTTCGAATATTCGTCGAATATTAAATTCGCGCTATTCGTATCCGATTCGAAGAAAGTGTATTCAAAAAGTTCGAATATTCGAATTGCTTCGAATATTCGACAATATCGAATATTTCATTGGATTATCATGCGGAAAATAACTCCTCTTTAATATTTCCGCTGGGCGATAAGCGTCAGAAGTGCACGGAGGCACTATGTCGGCCAGCGACGTTCAACAATCAGCAGCAAAGTTGACGTTCGTGTACGCTTTTCGTATGCCGCTGTAACGTGCTGCACTACCACACGTTCACTATGCGGGACCTCGTGTGCAGGAACGAAGCTTAACCGTTGCCGCGTTGTCTCATCAAAACATCGCTTGATAACGCACGAACGTGCACGCGCGTGCTAAAGCAGAAACTTCGTCACCGTCGGCAAACGCTTTGGTTAGAAAACATAATAAGTGACAAAAAGAGTTCTAGTGGTAATTTGTACCATGACGTCGTATTTATTTCCTTTTTCGAGGAAGTTCCGCACGTGAGCAGTCGCACAGTTATACAACATGCTCGAAAGCGGTTCGTCCCAACTCGGGATTTTATTGTTAAGTTATGTCGTATTCCCGGCAAGTATGCGTTAAATAACTTGGACTGCATTCTAAACATATTGAATATATGAAATGGTAATCATGCGCCGACCTTTCAGTTTTATATATCTGTATATGCATATAAATATTTTTCGTGCTGGCCACCATAGCGCATGAGTAGTGGTAGTGCGCCATGTAGTGCACAGTGCTACGTTAGTAGGATCAGCGGCGTTGGCTAGTGCTGTCAGCCGCTACGATCAGTTCTGCTAGCTTGTGGGCGGGTGCACATGGTGCGGTTTTGACGCGAGCCTTTGTAACCTGTGATGGACTCGCGTCGTTATTAAGGGGCACAAATAATAATAATAAGTTCCAATAAGTGCCTATAATAAGTGCCAATAAATAACGGTGTAGTATGTTTACAGGCTGTTGTGTATTTTTTTAGATAAATACGTAATAAATTATTGTTACTGTAGAGGCATTTGTCCTTTGATATTCGATATTCGATTCGATATTCGAACATGAATATTCGTATTCGATTCGTATTCGAAAAATTTCATATTCGCACACCCCTAATGAAAATGATTCCAATTGCTGTAGTTTCTTCGCTTTTTTTTAATCAATAAAGAAAATGATCGAGCCCAACTTCAGATATGTACGCTGCCATTTGATATGAATATGTAGGATATTATTGATTTGCCTACTCATTCACATTTCAATCACTTGCCAATCTATTTAACTCTACACTAAATTATAAAGGAATTGAGAATGGGAACACAGGAAACGAATATGCTTCTTCATGGAAACAGAAGGACACTCAATTTAATCACTAAAAGAATAACGTCAGCAGTCAATCTCGGGGTTTGCAGCATTTACATGCATATCTTTACTATTAAAACTTACTCTCATTACAATGTCTTTCTGTATTCACACAAACACACAAACACACACACACAAGCAATATTTTGTAGAAGGTATGCCAGTATGTGAGGTGAATTTTTGCTTACAGAAAATTTCGTAATGCAAGTACCTTTTAAGGATATCATTTGGCGAAGTCGGGAAAAACGTTTCACAATGATTAAGTTTGTAGATAAGTTAGTTCGACCTTCTCTTCGAACAGCTCTGTTAGGAACTGTTCAATTGTTGGTGTACTGATATACAGTGATTTCACAATGTGACCAGAAGACATAAGTTAAACAGCTTAATCTTTAAAGTGTTGAAGGGCATCTAGGTGAGTGTAATATGCATTACCGAAGGATAACATGCAATAGAGATACATGGGGGCACGAGGGAATTATTGTGAAGATTACTTTTCAAAAGCTAAAGTTGAACCTGAAGGCATACATGATGATATTTGTAGCTTAGATTTCTTGCCATGGTCTGAGCACAACCAGAATCACTTTTCATAATTGTGAATGAAATATTGCAAACATTTTTCGGTCACTTAATATGCAGTAGGGTGTCCTTACTAAACTATTTCTTACACGCACAATGAATTAGGTGGCAGGTTGTTCTCAATACAACGGTAATACTATTTTTATTCACTTGCAGTATAGACATAACTGTTTGTGGACAGTACTGATCCTCGTTAAAAGATGCCCACAAGTGTTTACTAAGTTGCAAAAAGTCTAATACATCATTATTGCATGTAAGAGGAGTATTAAGTACCTTACAAGTATGAAATACCTTTCACAATATTTTATTTCATACTAGCATTACCTTCAAGTGCCAAACCTGATTTGACACATGCTGCACTTAAAATGCTTCGGCAATGATTGCTAACCTCGTGTAGTGGTAAGTATCGTAGCAGGTATTACGACGCAGCCTAAATATGCAAAAAAAATTCAGGCAGGACCCAACTAAGGAAGGCTGTGAGCTATATAGTATGCGGGAGCACCATTGCAATGAAACTAAACGGAGACTGCTGATGTAATAACAGTAAATGACCCGCATAAGTTGACAATAAACTCTTTTTAGTGATACCTACTCTTCACTTGAACAACAGGTGGCAACACTGGGCATTATTGTTCAGTTTCTATCTATTAATATAGGTTGAACATACAAGAATTTCAGACAGCATGCAGAAGAACCCAATACTTGGTAAAACTACCAACCGTTCACCTAACACGAGCCAGCATTGACAGCCTTACCGAGTGCTGAAGAGTGCTAGTAGCAAGCGAGCAAATACACTGGACCAGGACCCTAACGCTCGCTCCTCAGTGTTCGCAGATCGCGGGCTGGGGTATCAAAAAAGAAGGAATATTACACTAAGTTATGCCTTTGCATGCAAAAAGGACAGTCCCCAGAAAGGTGGAGCATTAGGAGCAATTCAGTGTCACGTAAACTCTCAAGCATCTTTTTCTAACTTCACCGGTTGCGACAAAACACTGGTGCGCTACTTCTCACAACCTTTATACCCTGCATTTTTTCACTACATGCTTTCTACAGCCTGCAATTGCATCACGCCAGCGCCGCTGCATGCACTTCCTGTAAATAGCCCATGGCACTGGTGCCAACGAAGTACTCAACTTTCAGATGATAAGACCTAAAATATACTTTTGCGATTTTTATGTGCCAAGGAACCACTTAATAAAGGGACCCACATAAAAAGAGCATGCTGTGAACAAAAGGCCCTACTGTCTGTGCACTGCAATTGCCAAAATTATGAGGGACAATTCAGTGCAGTCATTAAAACCTTGAGAAAATTAGCCATTTCAAAGGTATTGGTACATCTACTAAGCATAAACAGCCATTTATGTGTGGTGCACATCGATCAAGCTGGTTTGAATGTCAAATAACAAAGAATTATATGTAGTGGCACTGTGACCAGCGCAATGCTATTGTTTTTTTTTCTTATTTTAGCAGGCTTGAGCCACTATTTCCCGTAAGGAAATGGAGACAAGGTTTAACCATACATGGCTATCGGGGAGATCCTTTAATGCCAAAATCTTCAGATATGAAAGTGAGGAGGGTAAAGGTGTAGGTGCAAAAGAGGGGGTGGGAACAATTACAGCATATTTCTTTAAATGCGTGTCAATGCACGCCTTTGAAACGTTACCTATACATAAGATGAAAGCAACAATATCTCTGGTTTTTCAAATACTAATGAGGAAAATATTGCTTTTATGCATATATTACACCTACTGTTTCTGCGACGCTTGATGTTACCGAGATGGCGTGGTTCACAAGCCTGTTTATACATTCTCAAATCAAGTGCACTACCTGTTGGGAATTTTTTCAATAAAAGAAAACTACCACTGTAAAGTCCAAAGAGCAATGAGAGACGTGTTCATGCTCTCAATTTACTTGTAAAGCATGCTGCAACAACAGTAAGGTGAACCCCAATTATTAATGTTTACCGTAATGTTGCATAATCCTGTAAAACGTGAGGAGCTGATTTTCCACATTTTTCTACAAAGACTTTTTCTAGTCCTTCGTTTAGGTTTCCAGATATGTGATCAATGTTGTCTCCATACTTCTCTCACCACAGAAGGACAAGATGTACGACGCATTCACCAGCTTCAAGAGGACGCTGTGCGAGGAGTACAGAAGCATGGTCAACACACTGTGCACAGGGGTATGTACACAAAGTTCATACAGAAAGCAGTCCTGTTACTACACGGCAATCACAGTAGGAACTGTTATGACATCTACAAGTCAGCTGGCTAGTCGCAGTTTATCATATTTATCACAAAATCATATTGGTGATTGAAGTACAGTGATGCACGGTTGATATGCAGTGATAGTGTTTACAAAAGAACATTTCCAGTCATAACGAAGGGCAACTTCTAGCTTACAATAAACAAGTTCTGAAGCCAAAGCCTCATTATGTCTCACGAGTTGAAAAAAATCTGGCATAGTTGTCAACATGAATCACACTAAATGTCATGAATAAAATAAAATGTATCACGATATCATGCTGTGACATCACAATGATGTTATAAATCAGGAAAATTTGTCCTCTCATTATAACACCATCACGTAAAATTATTTCTTGATCTAAGGCAGGCTAATGAAAAGCTCTGGGTGGGTGGGGAGGTAACAATATAATCAACTAAGAAATGTGAAGGTGCTCGATTCGGAAACGAAGCATTTTTATCAGGATCAGGGCGAAAAGAATGGAGCATCAGACGAGAAGGACACAGTAGAAACGCTGTTTAGCAAATGAAGTTTATTGAAATAAAAAGCGAGCACAACGGAAATGAACACCATGCGTACGCAGAAAGCTTTGTGATGTCAAAAAAATGGTCAAATGTGTGTACTTCGCAATCTAGCAAAGAAACAGTTAACATACACACTCATCACCCTTCAGTTTGATAAAGAACACTTCTATGAGCATAATGACGGTGTTATTGAAATATAACTCTGAAAAGCTAATGCAGAAGGAATAACACTAAAGCAACACTTCCTCTATTTTATCAATGCTAGCCAAATGCATCCGTTTTAACCATTCAATACCCTCTCCTCTAACCTTTTCCTGCCCTCATCCACCACCTAGCCTTCTTGTGTGCTTTACGATCATGGGGAAGCAAACCCCTCATGCAGTGCCTCTCTTCGGAAATCATATGAAGGAATTTTTTGTTCAGTTGAGTACAGATCCGTGGGGTGGCGTCTTGCATTCCTCACGTACGCAATAACGACAGTGACGCTGACTCTGTAAAAGATACAATGTTTTTAGATAGCGTGTCCCCATTCGTGCCACTGTGCAGGCAACCAATGGGGAAGAGTCATTGCAATGCTATTGCATGCGGTGTACTGAGATGTGGCCGCGGCGTTGCTTCGAACCACAGAGAAGGAGCGCAAAGGGACAAAAAACTGACATATGAATAATTTTAAAGTGGGAAGACGTCTATCCCATCTTTGGGGGAAAGCGCTCGAAAGCATGTGTGACCAAAACAACGCTACCCGTCGTGTAGCGTCGCATCAGGACCACACCCTGAACTAAAGCAAACCGACGGCTCCCATTGGGAGAAGCGCGTTTGCGCTGTCATTGAGAGAAATAAAGGAGACATTGGCTAGAGGAACAGCAGGTGTAGGTTGCTTGGTGGAGCATCTCAATCCCAATGCTTTCTGCTCCGTTGATGTTGTTCATAAAATTCCCCTTTCCTGCTGAAAGGTGTACGTTGGCCAGTCAGGTAAATGCATTAACGATAGACTACCACCAGCACATTATTACTTTGAAAGGAACACCGACGTCACATCTTTCAGCCCATCGTAGATGATGCAGGTGAAAACCTTTCTTGAATAATAGTATGCTGAAGCACAAGGACAAAAGGGCTTGCCAACTCATAGAAGCATTCTTTGTTAAGGTGAAGGGCGATGACCGCATATCTGAACCATCTGTTTGGTAGATTGCAAGTTAAGCATGCTTAACCATTTCCCTGATGTCACCTAAAATTTCTGCACACACACGGCACTTGTTTTAGTCTCGTTCAATTTTTATTTCAATAAACTTCAGTTGTTACAGTGCTCGTACTGTGTCATTGTCACCTTGTGCTCCATCCTGTTCATGCCGATTTTCACGAAGATAAACTGAGAACGCCTCGACAATTGAATGGGTGTCTTGTGAGGGCAGTGTTCTTGCCTGCAAGTTCTTTAGAGTCGCCTAAAGGGATAATAAGTTTTTATTTTAAGGCACATGTGTATTCATTGAATGACGCTGAAGCCTTGTACGATTCCGTACTATATTTGTTGCCACTAATTGCTAGGCCACACCAGATATCGTCACTCTCACTCTGAAAATCTTTTTTTTGTAGTTGCACATCTTAAAAGGGCACAGGAGAGATGTTCATTGTATCAAGAGCTTTAAAGGCAAAAATTTTTGAAGCACTTTTTGCACCTTAAAACAGATACAGTGGACTCCATTTTAACAAAACCTGAAGGGACCAGAAAAATGTGTTTTCTTCAAGAGGAGTTTCGTTTGACGAGAGATAAACAGGTGTTTTATTTAAGAGGACTTTCATTTGCTGAGAGATAAACAGAGGTATAAAATTTCGGTACGAAACCAAACATATTAGTGGCAGTTCTATTTAAGCAGCAATTTCATTTAAGAGAGTTTCGTTTAATAGGAGTCTACTGTATAGTATTACATACCATGCATATAATGTTACGAAAATGAAATGCAAGTGGTGAAGTAATGTGTGTAGCGAGCTAAATACGATTCCAATATTATTTTCAGATATCTATTAACTTAATATCCTGTTTCAATGAATTGAAGCTGATCTGTTAATGAAGTAATAGACTGCATACAGAAACAGTCAGTTTTACCCAGAAGGTAAAGTACTGACAGAGAGTGCACTGCATTGTAGTGCAGTGCTATGTTACCTGTAGCTAAAAAAAGTAACATTCATAATTCATCGAACCCACGTATTGTGTTAAGCATTAACTGATCAAGTTAATGATATTAACGATCTTGGTATTGTGCATCCAGTGGTGAAGACAAACGCGTTTCATTCTATGACAGCTCTAATCAAAACACTCGTGCAAAGAACAGCGTGAACAAGAGTGAGATAATACGTAACATGACCTTTTGCCTGTGCGATAACTGGAGCTACAACATTAGGGGCACAGAGACAGAGCAAATGAGCCAGCCATCAATCTCAGATAATTCAGCCTGAATAATTGCTGCCAATTACCAGCAAGGCGCCTCCTGCTTTTAACAACTGTCTCCAGGTGGAGCAACAATATCGCCGCTCTCTGCCCAAGCTGACATGAGCAGGCACAAGCTTCACCAGAATTCACCACCAAAACGCACATGCCTCTAAATCAACCGGCACTCAGAGCACTGTGCGATAATTTTCTTGCTTTATGCTAATGGCCGATTCTCCTCAGTACCATTCAAATCAATCTCATTCGCCTCTCTTGGCAAGTGTACAGAAAGACAGCAAAGCATGCCTTCCTTCCTACCATCCCACAACGTTGTGAATCCGGGGCTTGACTGCACCCAGTCGCGGCAGACTTCATGCGAAATATCACTGTAGTATTTTCTCGACATAACCGCCCTAAAATAGCTAAATATTGCTATAAAACTAAAGAAACACCCAACTGTTACATGCCTAATATTTCACTTTCTGTGGGTTTCGCATCACTTGTTCAGTGTGGCTGTTTTAATTTTCCATGTGAAATATGTCGATGAGCAACACTGGTCCTTCTCAGAACCATGTTGTAAACAAGATAGTAAGCAGCTTGCGCAGCCGTGAGAAGTAATCCAACTTTGGACAAGTACACTAAAAATTTTGTTTCTTTACATGAATACTGCACACACAGTAGCACAAGAATGAAAAACTATGGTACCGTTTTTTTTTCTGAATGCAGGACACCCCGACGACGCAACCAATTGAGATTCCACAGGCCTGTAAGGTAGCCCTTTCCTAGGAGCAATGTCACGCCATGCCGAAACTGCAACGACCGTTCATCATATCGAGCATCTAAAAACGAAACGACTTTCCTTTTATTTTTTGCCTGGATTTTTCGCATCGCCAGTGGGACCAGTGTGAACAACTATTTTTGGACTGTATTCTGACGTCATTGCAATTTCTTTTATATGTATACGATGCCTTTCTTTTACGTGTATGTGCTTTTTTTAATTCGCGAATGCTATGCACTCGCATAAGGTGTCCTTATACATCAGGTCGCATATGTTCTTCAGTCGCACATTTTCGAGCAAGAGCACTGTTTGCAGCGTATCAGAAAGCTCGACCTGTTACAGACTTTCTGCCAATTGACATTCCTGACTGCATCAAACGCACAACATGATCACTAAGTACTGATGAAAAACAGCATCACTACCTGTTGTAAGAAGGGTTTCAAAGGATTTCATGAACATCTAGTTTGCGACCTACATATCGGAAGCTGAATCAACAGTGCAGAACAAGCTGTGCTACAAACTCCTCTTATATTGAAAAACGAATGATTGCGTTCTTGTTTCGAGCATTATTCTCAAGTACAAGAAATAGCAGATTTATATTAAATGCATATAACCACCATTATTTACTTCTAAACACGAACAAGCACGTACAAGACCATTTTCAATGGGGATGCAACTAGGCTTACATAAAACATGAGTGTTATGTTGTGGCAGTGACTTAACATGTGTCAATTTACCTGTGAATAGCCATGTGAAAACACATAGCTCCTGTGATGTTACAAGGCTCTCGAAGGAAATGTACACGCATAGACCCACATTTGCCGGCAATATGGCTTTCTGTGCGTGTGCACTTCCTTCACCTAGTGTTTAAACTGTTCACAATTGAGTGTGCCCGACTGCGCACCAAGATTTCCGAACCTATATTATTTGCAAAGCTATATTGCTTTCCAGCAAAGGATGTACAGCAGCCACATCTTTTACAAGGGTGATCTCAATATATACATTACAGGCCTCTCAATTTTAGTATCCTTGTTTATATTTGACATATCGGCACTGTTGCCCATTGCTTAGCAGAGTCCATGTAGTCGTAACAATTCTGCCATCTTGAAATAAGATACCGTCCTAGTAAATGATTATCATCATAAAGATGCACGCATCAGTTACATTATAACCTTTATTTTAAAGCTCGTGTGAATGTGAACTGTCGGAACGCACTCATTTCTATGAATGCACTGCTTCAAGGCTTCTTCCCTTTTGTGGCCTCACTCTCCTAATTGTTAGTGACGACCATTTCCTGTGCTTTTCAAAGTAGGTACAATTTGTCTCAATGTGCTGGCACAGCTTCCAGATGACAGCACTACAGACCAACACACGAGCGTGGTCATAGTACTTTGCACAGGCTGCAAAAAATTGTACGCACAAAAGAAATTTCAGAGTCACAAGTGATAAGTTCAGCGTTTCCTTACCGTGTGTGTGGGGTGCCATGCACGAAAACTTCATGCACGTAATTTGTACAGACAGGAAGGTGTGTTGTCAGTTGCTGTGAACGTACTCAAAGTAGCTTCGTGCAGCTGTTCATTTTCCGTTTCCGTTTTACCATTCTTTAGGTAGTCTTCGATGCAACCCTGCTTGCACCGAACAGGACTTTGTGTACTGAACAAATCAAATGAACAACAATATAAAACGTGTGCCCATCAAAACTGTGGCACGCAACGTGTGATTGCAAGAACGAATAAAGCTATTTCTACCCTCCCTTTGTAACTCATTTCAGCATGTTCTTTGCAGAGTTTATCGCTACACACAACACAAACAGAAGACGCATGCACAAATCCTCGATATTGAGTTGGGCTTCAAAGGCAATGCATACTGGGAATAAGCAGCATGATTAATGAATTTTATGCGTCAGGTAAAAATAATGATCGAGAATGTGTATTGAACACTTACTGCACCGAAACCAGGAGACCATATTGGAGTATGTTCTAAAATATGGAATCGCATAGTGAATATGACTTAGCAGCTTGCAGTGGCAGTGATCCTGCAGCACTTGCTACTGAATACTGATGTGCTCACAAAGTAAAGGGTTCCATCACGTTACAACATGAGCACAGAACCAGCTTGGTTCAGAAAACCACACTGTTAAACATACAGTGCAATCCACCATTAAGGGTACATACGGGTGGTTCACACTGTGCGGGTTCTCTATTGTAAGTGCCAACTAAAACAAGACCATTTTACTGCCCAGACCAGTAAAAACATGTCGGCCACAGCAACTGCAAGTCATCTGCTTCAGACACACACACAAGTGTCCATTTGTAGATCCCGCGGGCACGTGGTGTGGCGTGACACAATGGGGCCCTGAACTAAGGGCTCCACCCAAGGAGGACTATCCTTTCGGCATGCATCTCTATGTATACATTTATGTTTTCCTCTTAAACATTAAAGCACATTGCACAATTGCAAGCACAGCGTGGAATGACTAGATCCACCTACGACTCTAATGAAACAGTTACAGTGGTCACAGATTCCACGTCTTGGCAATCTTATGAAGTGAAAGTTTATTTCATGGCCATTCTAATCAGAATGCATGGAGCAGAAGTATCTGTGTACTATATTTGTGTACTATATAATCCATATCCGTTGTGGACTTTACATTTGAGGGTACTCCAGAGCGAAGAAAAATTGCACACATCATTCAAAGAATTCATAATGATAATGGGTTAACCTAGATAAATTGACTACAATACATTGCAACAAGGTAAGTGTAGTAATAAACTCAATTAAGCTACTGTAATTCTTTTGAAGAATTATAAAGTGCAATTGACAAGCTCTGAGTGGCTAGTCTAAACACAACATTAAATGCGCATAATTAAAATTAAGGGCGTTGCAGATACACCTTTCGTTGCACGTGCCATAGGCACTTCTTACTGTGTGCTGTGTTACTGTGTGCTGTTACTGTGTGCTGTGTGGTCAAAAGTTTACAGGCCACTACCCCGTGTATTCCTATGGAAGTGCACGTGGAAACTTTTGCCCTCCCCCCCCCTCTTTGCGGGTGACATCAAGTGAATACCTCCTTTCAATAAAACGCTGTCAGCTCGGCCTTCAAGTTTCTTTCCTTCATTAATTTACCTGCAACCACTCGACATTTAATAACATAGCCAGATAAGGGTGGTTCCTGTAGACACGGAAGTGTGCGTACGTGCTTTTAGCAATTGTTTACTGGTGCCGCGCAGTGCGAACAGAAGTTATCACCATCGTGAGCTGTCACGAGCTCTCTTGGTTGATTCTCTGCATTTTCTGTTTCGCTCCACAATTGGCCGGCGTGCGGTGCAACAACTGTGATTGGCAAGACAACGAGTATGGAGAGGGAAAAAAGCAGGAATACAGAAGGATACCGAAGAAAGACAAAAAGAGAGAAAGTCAAAGATTTCCACATAAAGAAAGACGAATACAAAAACGAGATAGAAAAAATAGAGGCGAAGAGAGAATAAAAAAAAAGACATAGAGCGAATGAAAAAGAAATAAAACATAGTAAAGAGGTGGAGAGAGGATGTGAGAAACAGGAGGAGGGGAGAAGGTGAGTCACAGCATATATCTACGTACAGTATAATATGTGAATGTGTATAATATGTGTATAATATGTGAAAGCAGACTTGCGTAGTATAGTAAAGCAAGGGGTAGCCGTGCAGAGTACAGTATATGAATGGCTTCGCAATGAAATGAGTGAGGGGAGATGAGAAGGTGAGGAGGAGGGGAAAGGTAAAGCGTAGCATAGCAAAGGGTGGCAAAGAGAACTCGGGGTGGAGGGAAGGAAATCAAGGAGGGCAACGTCACCATCTGCGCTGATCCCTCAGTCTTCACATCATTAATATATACCCCCCCCCCTCTTTTTTTTTAGGGGCGAAGCTCCTTAGGGCGTGGGCTGTGCGTCCCCTGTAGCCTGTATGTAGCCACCTCTAGTTTAGTTCTTGCAGTGTTCACTAGATGGCGGTACCGTCCCCTGTATGTAACCACCTCTAGTTTAGTTCTTGCAGTGTTCACTAGATGGCGGTACCGTCTCCTGTATGTAGCCACCTCTCGTTTAGTTCTTGTAGTGTTTACTAGATGGTGGTACTTGTAGCTGATGATGAAAAGATGCAAGATGTTATAAACTAGAAAGCGGTACTTGTAGTTGATGAAAGACGCGAGATCTTATAAAATAGGAATGACGTCACATATGGCGCGTGTCATTGGTTGAAGGCAATCGTTCGATTTAGTGCGGCGACGTACGCTAGGGGGAGCGATGTAATAAAATCGAGTGGGCAAAATGTACAGAGGATTCATGGTTTACCAGGTTTACCTCCGGAGCTTCGCCCACTCATCATCATTCACTTCGTGGATATGGCGGAATTTTTTCTGGATGAAACGTATGTGGAATCGATAGTGTGGATATAGTGCCACGCTCTTGCGAAGCATTGTGTTCTGCTAGGTTTACTTTTTAGATGCGGAGCATATAATACTCGAGGCTTGTAGTGCGGCGCCGTCCGCAAGCTTCCTCCTCCTTCTTCCACCATCTGTGCATCCCTTCCTCCTCTACACACCGCGCGCGCTTCACTCCTCCACCATCTGTGCACCCTTCCTCCTCTACACACCGCGTGCGCTTCTCCTCTTCACGAACATTCGCTAGCTGTATAATGTAGCGCGCATGCGCCGTCACGCTTCGAGAACATCGGCAGCTGACGCGCGCGCATGCGCCGTCACGCTTCGAGAACATCGGCAGCTGACGCGCGCGCATGCGCCGTTGCGCTTCTCCCCCTTCTCGAACATTCGACAGCTGACGCGCGCATGCACCGTCACCCACCATCTGTGCCGCGCGCGCTTCTCCCCCTCGAGAACATTCTACAATTCTCCTGATTCTCCAGTGGACGCGCATGCGCCGTCGCGCTTCGAGAACATTCAACAGCTGACAGTGCATGCGCCGTCGCGCTATTTATAAAGCCGGTCGTGATATATACTCAAGGTCGGCGCTCGCTCGCTCAGTTGCCGCTCGTCGGTTGGTTTGTACGGCGCGTCGACGTCCAAGGTCGCGGTGAAATGAATTCCAACGAATCCACAAACACAATGATCGACGTCCCTTCGACCAGCACCGCCCTTTCGCATACGTGTGTACGTGTTCACTCATTTAACACCCCCTCCTACAACCACGTTAACCAATTTAGCCATCGACCCAAGTAAGTCGCAATTTAACACCCCATTTCACAACCACGTTAACCAATTTAGCCATCGACCCAAGTAAATCGCACTTTAACACCCCGTTAACCAATTATATGCTCCGCATCCTCCTCAGTGTTCCCCCGAGGGAAGCTGCGGGCAATATTTTAATGGGGGTGTGCGCGAATATCGGAATCTCGAGTGGTATAACCCACTCATACCGATAGCGGTTTTAGCGATCTGTCGGCAATAACAATGAGGAGCTGCTGCACCGTCGGCTTCTAGTATGCTTAAATTTCTGTCGTGAAATAACCCGTTTACAGCATGTACTTGCATGACGCATTATCTATAAATTCTGGCTGTTGGGATAAAGTGCAATTAAACGTGAAATCCTTGAAAAAAAATTAAGAAAACGAGAAGTTCAAACTGTTCGACCCCCACTTAGCCCCGCCGCGGTGGTCTAGTGGCTAAGGTACTCGGCTGCTGACCCGCAGGTCGCGGGTTCAAATCCTGACTGCGGCGGCTGCATTTCCGATGGAGGCGGAAATGTCGAGGCCCGTGTGCTCAGATTTGGGTGCACGTTAAAGAACCCCAGGTGGTCAAAATTTCCGGAGCCCTCCACTACGGCGTCTCTCATAATCATATGGTGGTTTTGGGAGGTTAAACTCCACAAATCAATCAATCAAATCAATCAATCAACCGCCACTTAGAACTTCAGTGTCCCACGGCAACCCTTCGGATTCACAGTAAGCTTCACCACAGACCGCTACGACATTGCGGCAGAGCTCTCTTTTGAAATCTGCTACGGCACGGGAGCGGAAGTCGGTGGCAGATACAGAGGGGGGGGGGGGGTGGAACGGTACGGGGGATCGCCCCCCCCCCCCAAAAAAAAATGTGTGTCAGCGCCCTCCCACCTTCACTTCAGTGCTCGTAGTCGTATTCCACCTCCTATCACCAACTATGACAAATAAGTGAAACCCATGTGCGCACACATTAACAATATTAACAAAGAAGTGATAACCAAGCCCCCCCCCCCCCCCTAAATTGAGTGGCAGTGTCCGTCCCTGGGTGAAGTGGCTTATATTGATGCACTTTCAGAAATAGAACTTGAGAAGAAAGTTGAAACAACTTCGACGAGTTTCCCCGTCTAAAACTTCAGACGTCGTACATTAGTTCCATGGAGTTAGTGGCACTCTCGTGAAAGCGGCCGAATTTTCACACAGGTCCAAAAAATCGGCAACATTGTCATCCTTATCACTGGAACGTACTGTCTGTTGCCATCCCCCTAGTTTTTTCTTACTTTTTTTCGTGAAACCCATTTACATCAATTATCGGTTATAACACTGAAGTTCTCGTGGAACTTGAGTATTGTTATAAGTGGGTATAGCATCACCTCCAAGAACCTAATAGAGAATGAGAGAAAAAATATTAACGTCACTCAAATGATATATTCTGATATGTTCATTTCACGAAAACCAGGTAAATCTTTACAGTAAAATTTGTCTGAGGAAGAAACCTGTATTTGATCATGTTAGTACGTGCAAAAAGAAAAAAAAGCTTAATATTAAGATTGTGACCTCTTCTCGTTCCCCGAGTCTTGCGTCAGAGTTACTTTACAGGTTTCTGTGCCTCACTGCAGCCTTGAGCTGTTTACCGTTCCGCAGCCCTCGAACGAAATTATCAACGCTAAGTCCCTTTTTCGTTAAAGTGGCTTGTTGGGAAAGTTGGTAAATAGGCTTGGTGTAAATACCCGAAGCACCAAAAAAAAGCATCCATTCTTATCTCTCTCTCTCTCTCTCTTTTCCTTGTCTCGGTTACTTCTGCTTTCTTTTGGTGCTGCTGGCATTCACTCGAACCACCTGTCCCCTCAGTGGGCTTTCTGTCAAACCACTCTTCCAGAACGCCCGCACCATGCGCGGCTCGGTTGCGCCACAATTGCAGCGCAGCCTGCCAAAAGGGCGCGCGCTTCTCTTCGCATCTCCCGGTTAATATAACCACCGCGTAACCAATTCGAGAGTCTTCCCTCCGGGCCGTATATATATTTCGGGCGAAAGTGGCTGCGCTGCTGCGGGCGCTCGATTGGCCGACCGAAATAGTATGTAGCAGCAGGGCCGGCGGTGGGACATGCAAAATAGTCTCGGGTCGTTGTCCGAGAACGAAGCATAATCCGACGCGTTATTCTACGGCGCGGCCGAGGATGATTCAACGCGGAGAGCTCTCGCATGGCTTCGTCGATACGGGCGGTGGAGAGACGTTTGCACCCGTCACCACTATAGACACTTCTTCGCACTCCTGGCTGGAAGAAGACCAACTACGACGGCGTCTCCTTATCGTGGGGGGCCTACACAGCGACAACGCATCTGCATGCGTCGACAACGCCGCCGCAGCGCGACGTTATCTGGACCGGCGAGGAGTGGCGTCGCTTGCCCGCGACGATAAGGGACAGAAGCCCTTCCCGAGGACGTCGCAGAGAGTGACGACGGGGAACGTCAGCAGTGCCGGGAAACGACGACGGTTGCGCGATCCGGAAACGTCGTCAAAGCCGTGCGTCGATTCGCCCTCCGAATGGGTCGCCGAATGATTGGAAACAACGACGCCTGAAGCAGAGGATTTTCGGTAGTCGCCAAGAATTACGGTAAGTCTTCGAGCGGTAACTCTTTATGGACAATAACGTGACGAGCCTCTTCATTTGAACTAAAAATTCAAAAAAAAAAACGAATCTGCGCCATGATCATCGTTTTTCTCACGTACAGGATCGGCCATTTCCAAGCTGACCACCCTCTTGGTATACTCAGACGGACAAAAGTAGAAAGTTCATTCCACTAGACGAGAGAAATTTTCGCTACACGACGTGCAATCGAGGTGTCGGCAAGCACGTTAATAATTTTCCGAAATGTGTATTAAACATCGGCTTCTATGAAAGGTCGAAGGAATACTACTAATGTAGTTGGTGTTCACATTACGAGGACGACCATATGGTTCGAATGGCGTGCTTGTCCTAAACCCGGCATTCGTGGCAGAAGCAAGCATAACCACACACTGCACACACATTAAAAACGCAGCTAACGAGCCTCGTAATTCTCTCTGACTACTACGGTTAACAAACCGCCAAATCTATACTGCACAATATATACACTAACAAGTGTAAGCATGTCACTAACACGTGGGAAAGAGAGGCAGGAAAAGATGCGAGCGGTAACGCGAAGAAAAACGTCCCAGTTCATTACCGTGGTAATCTACGTACACCTCAGGCGTCAGTCGATCGAACAAAAATTGCTTATAGTCGACAAACGCGAGGCTTCGAATTCTTGAGCCTTTCGAATTCTATATACACATACACAGGTCGGCGAAACTTGCGGAGCTCAGTGACAGACTCGCTCATAAAATATACTTCGCGTTTCTGGCTCACTCGAACTCACAGCCCGACCCGAGTCCGAGCGAGTTGAAAGGTGAAACATCTTTGTAGACTTTACGCTTGTTTTAGACGTATGCAACTGCGTCATGCCTATACTAGGTTCACATAATTTCCAGATTATCAGCAGCATACAGACTGCGTGCTCACTTTAACTATAGCTGATACAGAAAGTCCTCTCCGGAACGTGGCGCACTGGTACAGACTCGCGGGAAGATAGCCACATCCAAGAAAGAACGGGAAAAAAAAAGTGACAGTCGCTTATCATTGTTCACAATTCGAGGTTTGTCTTTATCAGCCGGAAAAATTTGCATACAAACCATAACGATACGCGGCTGAAAAAGGCTGCAGTTAAAAGTATCTAAGGAAATGTCTACAAATGAATCACTTCGTGACTGATAATGAGAGCACTGAGGCAGAGCCAGATTGGTAATCTTAAGCCTTTCGAATTCTATACACACATACACAGGCCGGCGAAATTGGAGAGCTCAGTAAGGTGAAACATCTTTGTAGACTTTACGCTTGTTTTAGACGAATGCAACTGCGTTAAACATTCACCAAAAGGTAGCTGGCAGACGCTCAACTACAGCGGAAACCGTGTCTATTAAGTTGCATGAACCTCGCCCACAAAGGCTCCCTTGTGTGCGCGGTCATGTTCCCCTCTGGGCTGTTGTTTAATGTGCGCGACTCCGCAAGAATGCATTGCCGAGGCTGTGACGTAAAGCTGTGACGGCAGTGCAAACGCAAGCGCTTGTACTGCCGTGAAACAGTCGAGAGAGGAGGTGTCTTTCCCGTTGAAAAGGTCTACATGCGTAACGTATATAGTTCGTCCTAGAAACATCGTAAAGGGTGCGACAGGGCAGAAGGGGACAGGGCAGAAGGGGACAGGAGAAGAGACGAGACAGAGCGCTGATCTCGTCTCTTCTCCTGTCCCCTCCTGCCCTGTCGTTTGCGCTGGTAAGCACCCTATATGATGTTATACCAACACGCCCAATCCCACTGTCTCTTTAGAAACATCGGTGCATCGCAATTGGGACAGCCCGCGTAAATGACATTGCAGCTAACATGAGAAGTGTTCGCGAGTGTTGATCTAGAAATAGTTTTGCACACAAGTTATTACGCAAATTTGGTTCGTTTTTTGATTGATTTACATTGATTGATATGTGGCATTTAACGTCCCAAAATCACTATATGATAATGAGAGACGCCGTAGTGGAGGGTTCCAGTAATTTCGACCACCTGTGGTTCGTTAACGTGCACCCAAATCTGAGCACACGGGCCTACGGCATTTTCGCCTCCATCGGAAATGCAGCCGCCGCAGCCGGGATTCGATCCCGCTACCTGCAGGTCAGCAGCCGAGTACCTTAGCCTCTAGACCAGCGTGGCGGGGCAATGTTTGCGAGTGTTGATTTAGAAAGAGTTTTATACACAAGTCGCTACGTAAATTTGGTTCATTTTTTTTGTTTTTTTTACAATCGACATTCAGAGCAGTGTGACAGAGACTGGCGACCTCTCCCTCCTGTCTTTTTTTTCTCATTTTATTTATTTGCGAAGTTCTATAGTTATAACCTTGAGCCTTCACTCTTTTTCCTTTATTTACAAATATTTTGCGATTCTCAACACTTTCCCCGGCGGAACAATCGACCATCGAAATGATACAGTGGTCTATATAAAACGTTCAATTTTTCTACAAATGTGTTAACAAGAACCTTTAACTAGATAACTTTCGCATATTTCTGCAGACAACCGATTCAGTAATAAGCATGGATATGTCAAGAAATGTTTTTGCGCGTTAGCTTTTCAACTGTGTCACTTAAGAGCAAAACGACTTCATTAACGATCAGTAAATAAATATTGTCGCAATGACTTCACATTTAGGCCAAGCAAGGGGGGCATAGGGGGGCGTTGTAATTATAGCATGAGTTATAACTGCAGCGTAGTAATTATAGCACGAGTTGAAACGCAACATTTTTAGTCGGCGAGATCCGAACCCGGAACCTTCGAGTCACGTGACACGTCACGCCCTCTGGCCAGAAGAGTTTCGCACTCGCCGTCATGGCTTACGTGCGGCGTTAGTTATAACATTCCCAAGACTTGCACGCTCAGAAAAAAATTGCCCGCAGCTTCCCTCGGGGGAACACTGAGGAGAATGCGGAGCATATAATTGGTTAACGGGGTGTTAAAGTGCGACTTACTTGGGTCGATGGCTAAATTGGTTAACGTGGTTGTGAAATGGGGTGTTAAATTGCGACTTACTTGGGTCGCTGGCTAAATTGGTTAACGTGGTTGTAGGAGGGGTGTTAAATGAGTGAACACGTACGACACGTATGCGAAAGGGAGGTGTTTATTTATTGCGACGAACTTTGAGCGGTTCCGCCAACACTTTGGCCGGCACTGGTCGAAGGGACGTCGATCATTGCGACCTCGGACGTCGACGCGCCGTACAAACCAACCGACGAGCGGCAACTGAGCGAGCGAGCACCGACCTTGAGTATATATACAGCGCGACGGCGCATGCACTGTCAGCTGTCGAATGTTCGAGAAGGGGGAGAAGCGCGACGGCGCATGCGCGCGCGTCAGCTGCCGATGTTCTCGAAGCGTGACGGCGCATGCACGCTACATTATACAGCTAGCGAATGTTCGTGAAGAGGAGAAGCGCACGCGGTGTGTATAGGAGGAAGGGTGCACAGATGGTGGAGGAGTGAAGCGCGCGCGGTGTGTAGAGGAGGAAGGGATGCACAGATGGTGGAAGAAGGAGGAGGAAGCTTGCGGACGGCGCCGCACTACAAGCCTCGAGTATTAGATGCTCCGCATCTAGAAAAAAAATACTCAACTGTATAAATGGACGTGAAGGCGCCTTTCATCTTGGCTGAACGAGCATCGCAGGCGTATTTGAAGGTTGTGCGTTCGAATCGCACCGGTGGTGAAAGGGCGATTTTTTTTAACACTTTATAGTTCGCATCAACGTATACATCACTATTACTACACTAATATTAAGGACTGCAATTAACGTCTCCGGTGCTTTACCTGCAGCCTAAGTTTGTAGTGGATTCATTTGGTTCTCACTGACAAAGAAACGAGCTTCTCGGAGAATTCCACTTCCCTTCGTGCAGACCATTATTATCACTCGCGAGTCATGACGTAGTTATTTCGCTCCTCCACCTTTCAGATTAATCCATGCAATTACACTAAATAAAATCCACGTGCCCTTTCTCTCTGTCTCGCACGTGTCCGCCCCGGTGCATCAGTGGCTAACCCCCGTATTCTAGAACGTCCCTTCACTCAACGCTTCACCTTCACTTGAGAAAGCCGATGGCAGCGCCGTCTTTAGGCACGGCAAGTCATTGCATATCTGCGATAATCTGCTGTGATTCTCGACTAGCGCAGGGTCATTTTGAGCCGAGCGGTGGCGCAGTGCTCAACTAAGTCAGGTGAAGGGTGAAAGTCGAGTCGAGGAGCGTTTGCGAATACGGGGGCAAGGTGCACGGCTGCCGACTCAAAGGTCGCGGGTTCGATGCCGGGGTCGCGCGGTCTCATTTTGGTGGAGGCGAAATGATTGAACCTCGTGTATACTGTGCGTTGTCAGCCCACGCTAAAGAACAAACAGGTGGTCGAAATTTACGAAGCTCTCCACTACGGCGTCGACCATATCGTGGTTCCGTGACATAAAAAAAGTAAACCTCGGATATTATTATTGTTAGAGATAGTGTGCGCGTGCCGCGATCCACGGGATTAGCGAAGATCCTTCCTTAAGCCTACGCGTATTTACAGGTATATAAGCGCGCGACCTGAGTGAGAGGCGCGCCCGGCTCGGAGCAGCAATATTCGCCGAGTCACTTATCGCTGCAAACCGAGGCGATAAGAGCGGCATCCCACGCGGCTTGTCTGTCACGCTGTCGCTCCTTATCAGCCGGGCCAGCGCTTATAGCCGCAGCTGATATCAGAGTTCCCGCGCGCAAAACCGTCCTTGGCTTCCCTCCGCACTACATCCGTGACCGTGCGACTGCAAGGGCCCGGTTTTTTTTGTTTTTGTTGTTTTTTAAGCAAATAGTCGTCATCGACATAATAATTACATACATTATAAATAGTGTTATTCGAAGTTTTACGTTCGAAAATGTTTTATATGATTATGAGGGACGTCGCAGTGGAGGGCTTCGGAAATTGTGACCACCTGGAGTGTTTTTTTTATGCGCACAAACATCGCATAGCATACAAGAGAGTATAGCTTTCACATCTATCGAAACGTGATCGTCGCGGCTGGGTCAGTAGCCAATGAGCGTAATTGCAGCATCACCGTGACAAACTCGTCATTATTCTCAGCCTGTTTTAGTTCACAGCAGGACGAATACATTTCCTACCGATCTCCAGTTTACCCTATCCTATGCGAGATTACTTATTTATTTATGTATTATTTAAATAATTATTTATTTATTTATTTATTTATTTTGTGAAGAAGAAAACGCATCGTTGGCAAGCAACATCGCCACCGCTTGGGTACTGGGTGCTTGGCTTCGCTCGCTCGGCTCGTGCTGATCATCGCCGGCATCTGCTTGACCGTTGCTCTAGTCCGATCGTGTTTCGTCGTAGGACCACCGTCGCAACAGTCGCCAATAAACCCTTTTTCAATTTATTTATTTATTTATTTATTTATTTATGTATTTATTTATTTATTTATTTATTTATTTATTTATTTATAAAATCAGCTTATCCCATTCATTCTGGAAGCCGATGTCATGCAAAGTAGGCCATCAGTGGCCTACACTGATTTAAAAAAAAATATGTAGTCAAGTCTTGCGAGTTGGGCTGACTTCTTTGTCAATTTCGAGTAGTTATGTTAATGTTGCGGGCAGGCCCATATCAAGGAAAATTTTTGAAAATGGTGGGGGGGGGGGCGGTGATTTTCACTGAAGGCCCTTACTGTTAGAGGAAGAAACTAGAAGAGTGTACCTATTTGAAGAAGTAATAATTTTAACGGGGGGAGCGGAGACCTACGACCTTCACCACCCGCTTTTCCAGTATACACGACAGCAGGATTTATCGTGGGCATATCGGGCGCATCGACTGCACTGACACTCAAAGGGTATCCCACGCTGGTCGAAATAAACTGGACGTTACGGTGCGATGATGTGCGCATACTGAAAGAAGCGGTTCATGTCGTGTTCATCCGGGTATAGAGCAATGGAGTACTTATAGCTTGACAAGTCATAGGAGTCAAGCACCGATCACAAACACTGCAACCACAGTTCACGCCGCCACGATATATATGACGCCCTTACGTGGGGTCTTCTTCGTTAGTAGTTTTAAGCACTGGCGTAATTCTGTGGATAAACGTACGACTTACACGCAAAATACGTGGCTTCGCGAGTGGGGCTCCAGTCACGATTGCCTCCCCGACAACGCCGCTTGCGCCTGTTCCACAATCCTTTTTTCTCTTTTTGCGATGCAAGCTCAAAACGCAATCGCTTAAAGATTTTTGAAAGTCTGTTAGCACCGTCCCCGTGGGTAGATGCAAACTGTTTCTCACCTGTGGCTCATACCCGCATTTCATAAGCCATTGTATACTGGTGTGTGCCCCACGTGACTAACGAAAGGGTTTCATGACGTACGCGATTGATTGATTGATTGATTGATTGATCGATATGTGGGGTTTAACGTCCCAAAACAACCATATGATTATGAAAGACGCCGTAGTGGAGGGCTCCGGAAATTTCGACCACCTGGGGTTCTCTAACGTGCACCCAAATCTGAGCACACGGGCCTACAACATTTCCGCCTCCATCGGGACGTACGCGAGACGTATCTCAAGCTATTCAAATAATGACCTGTTCGTCGTGTTCATCGTATACTAATGCCCTGCCATGCAAATTTTACCGCGTATCTGGTAAAGGAGACGGCCATAGGAGCGCCCAGATGTAGGCAGCAAGACATAGATATATAGATAATAGATAGAAACGGTCAAAGTGCCTTTGCTTCACATAAAAAAAAAAAACGCCAGGCCTGGGCGGAAGGCGCAGCGCAGTCACATCGAAAGCTAGAAGAGCGGCCTTTCAGAGGCTCTTCTAAACACTCATTGAATAATTGCTGCAAGCACACTTGCTTGATACCCGCTACGGCATTATTAATAAAAATATTTGGGTACTAGGCCGGCATTCACTATGCTATTTTTCGTCATCCTTCTGAGAAACGTGGTATCCGCTCTTGCAAGGGATTTTGTGCCAATCGTTCATGCAGTGGCTAACGACGACAAATAATTATGCCTGCAGTGGGTACGCGTCACAATTATTAGCTGAACAAGAACAAGCTTTTTTAATGGGTTAGGAGCACTGGACGATCCACTCGTTACGCTATTCGCATTGTGCGATGACTAGTTGTTGTATCGCTGTTTTAAAACGCTTTATAAGTCGTATTAACGCGATTGCTTTCCCGACATGAAGCCTGCCTAAGACAAGTATGCCAACAAGTCCCAAGCACTGGCGTGGCTCATTAAATAAACAAAAAAAGCCGACGTGGCTCAGTGGTAGAATACTAGGCTGGCAGCCAGCGGACCCGGGGTCGAGCTTCACTGTGTCATTGGTACTAGGCTTTTTTTTTTTCAATTTCGATTGATATGTGGTGTTTAACGTCTCAAAACCACCATATGATTATGAGAGACGCCGTAGTAGGTGGGGGTCTCCGGAAATTTCGACCACCTCATGTTCTTTAATTTCTAATTTCCTGCGATGTGGTTACGGACACCGGTGGCGGACAACTACGTGTGACCCGAGTTGTGATCGCATAATAGTTTTCATTGTAAAACACTCAAGGCCAAACAGCCATACAGAGAGAAGTTGTTAATACACGATGAACGCAGCGCTATACAGACTAAGACGAAAAGAACACAGAGTGCACAGTGATGACGATAACGATGACTAATATGTATGGCTAACACCCACTTTGGGGGATTGGCAAGTGTTCCTTTGGTCTTCGCCCGCCTCTCGCTCGCTGGATTCCGTGCCGACCGGTTGTGCCCTCGCGATCTCCGACGCCGACAAGAGCTCTCGCAAGTGTGCCCCGTCCTCGGACTACAGTGACCGTGCTTCCATCTTTCCTATCTCTCCTATGCCCTCAGTTTGTTGTCGCTCGCTCTGGCTTACCACCTCACGTCTCTTCCTCTCTTCTTCTTCATTTTTTCTACACCATTACTCCTACCCCTTTTTATCCCTCCTCACCCCCATCCCTTGTGAGCTACTGTTGAGGTGTCGCTCACTGAAGCAGACAGTTACGGGCTCATTTTTTTTCTTATCTTTTGCTTCTAAACATAAACACTTCCCCCCCCCCCCTCTTCGCCTGTATAGCGCTGCGTCCGTCATGCAAGCACTCCAACTACAGCTCAACTTTCCATTCTACTGCACAAACGACAGCAATTTTCGTTTCGCCCGAGCGCCCCATCGTCCAAGGAAGAATGCTTTTGTGTTGGGGAGAGGACATCCGGCGACTAACGACGCAGCAGCGGCCCCGCCGCGTCTTCCCTACACCTGTACCGAAAGGGGGGACATGTGTTCCAGGAAAAAGAAATGACCTCGAGAGGAGAGGGGACGGAATCTCCCGAACGAGTTTTGACTGCTTTGAAATCGGATTCAGCAGTTGACGCGCAGCCAGCAAGAAGTGCGGTCGTCGTTGTCGCGAGTCTCGCGTAGGCGGCGAGCATGGAGTGACCCGCGCAACGTATTGAGACGGCTGCAATTCCGGGCACCCTCGTCGTCTACTAAGCTGGCGAGATCTTCAGCGACACCCCGTCAACTCCCCTACGTGTACCAAGAGCTGGCCTGGTCCGTATGGAACTTTTTATTGTGCTTTTTTTAAACTGTTATTTTATTAAAACTAGCTATTAATTCTAGTTGTGTGCACTGCGTCACTCGCAGAAATGCGGAAGCACGACCATGATCTTTTTTTTGTTGTTGTTGTAAATATTCTCTGTGTCTCCTTCAAATTCATCATGTTCTTATTTTATTAACATTTCCACGTACTTGTCTTTTGTTTGTACCTCTTGTAGTGTTCTGTTAGAGCTAGCATCGTTCGCTTTGTTGTTCTTCTCATCGCGTATTAGTGTTTTCCCTCTATTATTTCTGTAATCTCCTTGCCATTGCCCTTGTTTTCATTAAATGCTTGCTTGTGTTTAAGCAAATCTCGGTGTCTGCTCTGCGAGTGCGTCGGTCAGGCCCACACCTCACCACACGTGCAACCCCTCACGGGTCGACCAACCTGTGAATAAATTTGAGATGCGCCACTTTGAGGCCTTTCAGGTGTCGCAAGCCGAAGCGTAAAGTGGAAGCCTGCGAGTCTGTCGCAAGTCGATGTTGGATCGGCGGGGCCTCACCCGAAGTGTGTGACAGTCCTCATACATTGTTATGATAGATACTTTGAAAACATTGATCTTAAAGTATTAGTTCTGCGTGGCCGTTCACGGAGGCACGTAGGCGGTTTCACTGAGACGTTGTCATTGGCAGAAATTAATCGAAGAAAAGGTTCGTCAGACAACTTGACACTTGCGGTCGGTTGGCGTCGACGTGTAAGCGGGTCGCGAGAAAAGGTCGCTTCATCGGCGAAGCTAAGTTAGCCGTAATTTGTGCGCGTGTCTTTCAGGAAAGCTATTATCATCATGATAAAGGGGTGAGTGTCAAAAAAATTGGCTAATTCCCACTACTAGCCACTGGCCCACTAAAAATGAGGAATGCCGTAGTTAGCCTAACTAATGGCAGCGGAGTGATGTCGACGACCCGAAGACCCCTAGTACGCCCAACGAGAGGATACTAGAGAAAGGCAAAAGCGATGACGTCTATGAAGACCCCTAGTACGCCCAACGAGAGAATACTAGAGAAAGGCAAAAGCGATGACGACTACGAAGACCCCGAGTACGCCCAACGAGAGGATACTAGAGAAAGGCAAAAGCGATGACGTCTACGAAGACCCCTAGTACGCCTAACGAGAGAATACTAGAGAAAGGCAAAAGCGATGACGACTACGAAGACCCCGAGTACGCCCAACGAGAGGATACTAGAGAAAGGCAAAAGCGATGACGACTACGAAGACCCCGAGTACGCCCAACGAGAGGATACTAGAGAAAGGCAAAAGCGATGATGACTACGAAGACCCCGAGTACGCCCAACGAGAGGATACTAGAGAAAGGCAAAAGCGATGACGTCTACGAAGACCCCTAGTACGCCCAACGAGAGAATGCTAGAGAAAGGCAAAAACGATGACGACTACCAAGACCCCGAGTACGCCCAACGAGAGGATACTAGAGAAAGGCAAAAGCGATGACGACTACGAAGACCCCGAGTACGCCCAACGAGAGGATACTAGAGAAAGGCAAAAGCGATGACGTCTACGAAGACCCCTAGTACGCCCAACGAGAGAATACTAGAGAAAGGCAAAAGCGATGACGACTACGAAGACCCCGAGTACGCCCAACGAGAGGATACTAGAGAAAGGCATAAGCGATGACGACTACGAAGACCCCGAGTACGCCCAACGAGAGGATACTAGAGAAAGGCAAAAGCGATGATGACTACGAAGACCCCTAGTACGCCCAACGAGAAGATACTAGAGAAAGGCAAAAGCGATGACGACTACGAAGACCCCGAGTACGCCCAACGAGAGGATACTAGAGAAAGGCAAAAGCGATGACGGCTACCAGAAGAGCCCGAAGCGATGGGAGGCCTATATGCCAACGGCCACATGCTCGTAGGTCGGACGCTTGGTTACCATGTGAATTTCTTCCGGGAATTTGGACATCCTTCTCTGTTTGACCGTCTGCAGTTTAACGCGAACCTCTCTACTACGAAAATGAACGCAGAAACAACGTATATACCCTAATCTAGCAAAAACCTAAAAAAACCTACAAGAAAAAGAAGAAACAACCTGAGTCACCCAGTTAAGGTCTATAGAAACAACATGAGCAGGCAGATTTGTCCTCAATATTCGTCCAGTTTTGTTGTCTCCAGCTTTGCGTGGCTTAAACAGTTTTCTTTTTGTTTGTTTGTTTGTTTACTGAATATAGCAGCTTATGGGCCCATGCATCTTGTCACCCATCCGTAGATTTCATGTGGTGCGATTACGGTTAAAAGAAGACGGCCGACACAGACCTGAAAGGCTATCAAAGCTCGAAATTAAGCTAAATGAACGAACAAGGCCTGAAATGATGTAATTAAAACTAAACACCAAATATTAATCTCAGTAATTTTCTTTGAAATGGCTAAAGACACTCCAGAAACATGCGGTTGACGCGACACCTAAGCCACCAAAGAAAGGCCACCCCCGCCTCGCCACGCAAGCGCGCTATTGCTCTTCCCACAGTTGCCAATACATCGCTACACCTGAATCAGGTAAAACAATGTGACGTAACTCGCTGCAGTATTCCAACTGCCGTAAAAAAAGAGGAAGTCGATAAAGCGCGGCACAAAGTAGTGCACCGCATGTCACACGCCGATTCACACGTCCAAGTCCAGAGGGCCCACGATGCGGCGGTCGAAGTTGGCCTGACTGTCCCAACGTAGGAGCAGCCCGCAGCGCGTTGTGTAGTGCGCCTTATGACTAACAATAAAGTTTCCTATCCATCCATCCATACATCCTATTCGAAATCTACGCACGACTGCTACGCACTTATAGTTTGTCCGCTACTCTGTGGTTGAGGTTGCACGTATGAAAAATTAACATGCCAACGCATGATCAGTAACCATTATTGCTAGCTGTCAATAATCTCACCATACACTCTTGGTGCAGATCGCAACATCGTGCTGCATGCTCGCAATGGACGGACACCAACCGTCGGAGTCATCTGGCGCGCGGCCGGACTGTCAAGAAGGTGAAGGACGCAGTCTGGTGTGCCGGGTGTGCCGACCGTGGTCCGCGCGGAGGCGTCGACCGGGCAGCCGGTGTTTCCGCGTGGGGGCGCGACGTGCGGACGGTGACCAAGACGCTTCCTCACCGAGGTCCTCGCCGCAGCCGTCGTCCGGCGACGGCGACTGGGAAGACCTGGCCGAACAGCAGCGGTCGTCATCGTACCCTCGCGAGGTCCTGACGTCGCTCGAGTCCCTGTGGCGAGAGCGGACGCTATGCGACGTCGAGATCGACGCGTCCGGCGAAGGCGTCGTCCAGGCACACAGGTATGCGTGACATGTGTACACTCATAAAACGCATTCACACGTACCGTATAACTAGGAGGAGGAGAAGGAATAAACTTTATTAGGAGAATTAAGCCAGCAGGTTTAGGTGGCTTGGCCTAGGCCTTCCATGAGGGGACGTCGAGGGCCTTCCTGGACGCCGCCTCACGGTCGTGCTGGGTCGCCCAGGTTTGGTCGTCAAGAGCGGGGCTCTGCAGAGCCTCATGGAGCTTCGACGAAAGGGTCGTGGTGCTAGTGTGTCTGTACTGTGCCGGGCACTCACACAGCATATGCGGAAGCGTATAACTAGACTAATAAGATTTTTTCGGGCACTGCTCTCCGTTGCATTTCGTGCTTTATACACGAGTACGACTGACCGCCACAAGTAAGCCGATCAAGCAAAGATAATCGTTACTCCTTTGGAGCAGCTCCTATATTTGCCGCTTCGGTACCGCGCACATCGGCCGCCAGGAATACCAAGAATACTACAGACGTTCGCAGGGCTTTATAGTTAGCAAAACACTTGAACGCGCTCAAGCGTCTCCTTCCTGCGCACCTTTTCAGCGAAGATTCCCTGGGCGTTGCCATAAGGCCCTTTGGGCAGTAATAAATATGCGTGACTTCCCTCCCCCAACTCCTTCAAAAAAAAAAGAAGAAGCAGCCCTGCGGGCTGCTGTTTCTACACGCTACAGGCTGTGTGTTCTGGCCCAGCCGTTGCATCTATATAGAAAACATCTTTAGACAGAAGGCTTTAATGGGCGGTGCCCAAGGTGCTTTGAAGTATGCAAGAGCACAGGGGATTGCTTGAGATTTTTTTTTCATTTTCTGATTTCATTGCTATATCTTTTTGCATCTCTAGGGTTCCTTCCATGCCTGCCATCATGAGCAAGTGAATGAGTGGTGCTCACATGTGTTCTATGTTCCCGATAATACATTTCAGTTGTAAATCAGCGCTGATCCTCGTCGGTTCCTTGTCTGTTTCACGCGTCTGTCAAAGTCACCATAATTTCATCTGCATGACTTACGGTAAATATTTGTACTGTTATGCCACAGTCCAGGATGGAGTTTTTTTTTTTATCTCTCTTGTGAAAGTGTCTTGTACACGAGGTAAGTTTTCCCTCAACCTGGATTCGCTCCTGGCCGTGCGCAGAGTGGTGCTGGCGGCCGGCATTCCGTACTTCAGGGCCATGTTCACGAGCAACCTGCGCGAGTCGCAGGCGCACAGGATCTCCATCAAGGGCGTCGGCCTGCGAGCCATGGAACTCATCGTGCGCTTCGCCTACACCGGTCGCATCGAAGTGGACGAGAAGAACGTCTGCCAGCTACTGCTCGCCGCCAACATGCTACAGGTATAAAGGCGTGAATGTTACGTCACACTTTTTTCTTTCATAAGAAAATTGGAGAGGACGGTAGATTCTCAAAGGGCAACTCATTACCACGCGTTCAAAGACGGGGAGGCGTTTTTTTCTCCGGTCCTTCGCACACGTGACGCGTCCTCCTCTTCCCCTTAGTTCTTAAAAGCGCGTAAACAATGTCAGCACTAACCGCTAGAGCAATGCCACCTAGAAGAATACTTTCAAGCCTGCTCATTGCCGCCGGGACGTCACTCGTATGGGCCGAGCGAGTGCACCTATGGGAGGCTGTGGATCTATTGCCACCATTATCTCCCGTTAAAAGATAACACTTTCGCAGCCAGTTTCACATGCTTAAAAGCTTTATTCTGCCCTTTGCGCCAGAAAAGGCGCTTGTTTAAAATATGTATTACGCTTAAAAGCGTTTGAGGATTTATGAGTGAGCCATTTCTTTCACGAAAGAGTAAGAAAGATTGTGCGCAATCGTATACATGCGGTGGATTTATGAGGTTAAGATTTGATGGTTAAACGAAGTGACGAAATGAAGTTAAACATTAAACACCATTAAACACCAAAAAACCATTTAAGAAAGCGCTTTACCCTAAGTGTCTACTGGCATCTAAATGTCAAGGAAACGTATTAGGCGAAGGTGCTGGCGAGACTGGCACAAAATTGTAACACCACCGCAATAATGTGGTCGAAACGCCGGCGAGAAAATACTATGCACAAAACTAATGCACTAAGCAATGCAACAGCATTCCTTTTTTTTTTCTCGACCAAGTAAATGAAGGTTATGCAAGACGTCCGCAGTGCTAATCTCCAATAGCAAAATGTTTGCCGACGCTGAAGGAAAACCGCTTGTTCTGGAAATGTATACTGCCACGCGCGTTTATCATTTTAATGTCAGGGCCGCGGCCAGGGCTTACGCTAACAAGTCAGAAACACACACGACATCCTTACTTTAGTGCAAGAACGAAACATGGTTGACACGATGCCATTAGAACGACTTCAAGATATGCAGTGCAACAGGCACACGTACCTTCGGGTCACGAAGAAAACGGACGTCGACGTCAGCTCGACGAAGGGCAATTTCTTTCTTCGGTTGTCCTTGTAAGAAACGAGAACACTCGCAGCATCGGTCCCTTTGCCGCGACAATTAGCCACGCAGCATTGTCCAACTGTCGGGATTTGAAGTTGTACACATTGCGAATATCCAGCGCACAAAGCACATCACGTATCGACGCTGCAGTTCTCGGGCGCGGGAAAGCACGGTCTTCTCACCCCCGTATTCACAAACGCTCCCTGACTCGACCTTCGCCCTTCACTTGACAGAGTTGAGCACTGCGCCACCTCTCGGCCAAAAATGATGCTGCGCTGCTCGAGAATCGCACCACCTTATTGCTGATATGCAGCGACTTGCCCTGCCTAGGGGGGGGGGGGGGCGCTTCCATCGGTTTTCTCAAGTGGAGGTGAAGCGTTGAGTGAAGGGACGTTCTAGAATACGGGGGTCAGTCGCCTACAAGCACTCCAGCACGCCACGAAAGCGTTCGTCACTGCGTGTCCGTCGAGCGACGGGAGCAAGGCACGTCTGTGATAGCAAAACACGGCAACTTAAACGGAGTGACATCAGAGCCCACGGCAGATACAGTGAGCAGGCCAGGAATTATCTAGGTGTCGTTGGCTAGGGCCTGTCAGGATACCCGCCGCTGGCGCCACTTGCGCAGTTGTAAGCGCACCAAAAGAAGTGTTATCGGTTGATCGTGCACGATATTCACGTCAGACAAGGAAGAAAGGATGGCCGGCTGCATGGCAAAAGAATGCAAGAGACAAATCACGTTTGATATTTCGCGTATATGGACCAATCAAGAGCATGTACACTACAGACGTCACGGGAACTATACTGCTTTCGTCACAGAAGTGCGCAAGAAGAAATATTGAGAGTATTCGTTTTTTTTGTTTTTTTATTTTGAGAGTCTGGTGAGTGGCCCTTGAGAAAAAACGCAAAGATTCGGGGGAAACTTTGGCACACGGTCCATATAACGACATAATTATAGTAGGTGCATTGCTTATAAATGTACCACGCTCGTAATCAGCCAAGCCTTTTTTTTTAAATTACTGCTTTATCGCCAAATTCCAGGGTCTCATTTACTAATGTTCGAAGCTTGAAAGTCAGCCCGTCGACGAAAAATTAGCTCTATTTTCGGAAAAAGGACGCGATTCCGTTCCCACTCTATTCCGGGGGTCACGAAAATGTGGAACGATTTCGGACTCATTCCGATTCCAAAGTGCGTGGCAACTCGCTTGTGTCGAGATTTGGGAAATCTTTGTAACGTTTAAATTACTTTGCGGAAGAAGGACAGAAAACGGGGCGCGTCACTGCCAGCTCGCCGAGCTCCAGCCAATCAGCGGAGGCCCCTAGGCAGATACGTTGGGAATCGTGCCCCATGCATGCACATCGACAAATCACATGATCTCTAATAGAGGCAGTCTTTGCCTGCACTGCGATCTATATTGTCACGTGGTCGTGACTTTAACGAGGGCTACGATCGACGTGTTCAGTTTGAAACTCTTCATTTGGTCAATCTCGTTGATCAATCTTCATTTGGTCAATCTCGTTGGTCAATCTTCATTTGGTCAATCTAGGGGGGGGGGGGGGGACAAACTCAAACTACAGCAAGAAATGCACGCTTTCTACTGACATTGGTGATCAGAGTGTCGGTCGTCGAACATCCGATAATCGATGGGACAAGCCGTCTTGTATACATCACGCATAAAACTTTGCAGCCTTACCCCCGTATTCACAAGCGCTCCTCGACTCGACTTTCACCCTTCACTTGACAGAGTTGAGCACTGCGCCGCTGCTCGGCTGAAAATGACGCTGCGCTGCTCGATAATCGCACCACATAATCGCTGATATGCAGTGGCTTGCCGTGCCTAGAGAGGGCGCTTCCATCGGCTTTCTCAAGTGAAGGTGAAGAGTTGAGTGAAAGGCCGTTGAGTTGAGTGAAGGACGTTGGGTGAAAGGAAGAGTTGAGTGAAAGTGATATGGGGGTTAGCCCTGGTAATCGCCCAAACTCTGGAATAACCCTGACGGCGTGACTGTGTCTTGCGCGCAATCGTAACAAAACGACTTACTACAATCGTGAAGTTTCTCGAAGAACGAGGCACGGCCTGCACCGCGCATTCCCAACAGTTTTTGTGGGCGTAAACAGAACAAAATTGAAGTAAGAAAATCACGTGGAAAAATCGCGCGCTGCGAATTGGGGATCGCCTATTGGGAGGATACTCTCTTTTGTTTACTTCAATCTTGTAGCGCTACATTGTCCCTCTTGATTTGAAATTTGAAATGTGAGGGAATATCACAGCGCAGCCCAACGCTGTTAAGAGTGAGTGACGGACGACGGCGTATCTACTCATTAACTGGCAGCATTCGTTTATGGCGGTTAAGCAGTGCTTTATGTTGGTTAAATGACTATTGATATTGTCTACATTATGAATAGATGATTGGATTACTTAAGCGATGAGTAACTTCGGTTACTTTATGTGAAATTACGGTAAGCGTTGACTATAGTGTATACGCAATCTTCACTGACGGCAGAAACAAAGCCGTCATTTTATATCAATCCAATAATGTTCTCATTAACGCGAAGACGTTTGTTCCGGCTCCATTTTTTTTTCGCTTCATGCATGACATTCGACAATGAACAGTACGCATTCTTTCGGGAACCTTTTAGTATCATGGCAATACCGATCATGGATATCGTCGAAAACCATCAATAACCATCTTGGTCACGTGCACGCCTCTACGCACGCGAGATAGGTGATTATTGGGCGAGAGTAACATGCATCGAATACAATCTTTATTTCTAGAGCGAGGGAGAGGCATGCAAACCGAACTGGTCTTGCGATGTGTTCCTTCTTTCCGTTCCGCGAAGATTCAGAAACTATTTAACATTATTTTGTATCATCTCGTAATTATTCATTACTTGGGAAAAGACTGCTTGCTATTCCGTTTGCGAAGCTATATTTAAATTTGGTTTAACCAGAGAACTCTTCTAAATTTCGATGCCTTCGTATTGAGACATTGCCCCAGGGACGCATTTGATGCTGTGTGTAATTTCGTTCAAGCCACTAAACGTATTCCAACATAACGTTCACTTTAGAGGGCCAGTCAACCGGCTCCAGATTTTCTTTTTTGTTTTATCAGTCCCGAAAGAAGCTCAGCAACTCGTGGAGTACACCGCGGCAATTATGTTTTCCGAATATTACAGTGTTGCACTCTGCACAAAGCTTGCATTACGAAAAAAAAAGTGCCGCCATATCCACGAAGTGAATGATGATGAGTGGGCGAAGCTCCGGAGGTAAACCTGGTAAACCATAAATCCTCTGTACATTTTGCCCACTCGATTTTATTACATCGCTCCCCCTAGCGTACGTCGCCGCACTAAATCGAACGATTGCCTTCAACCAATGACACACGCCATATGTGACATCATTCCTATTTTATAAGATCTCGCGTCTTTCATCAACTACAAGTACCGCTTTCTAGTTTATAACATCTTGCATCTTTTCATCATCAGCTACAAGTACCACTATCTAGTAAACACTACAAGAACTAAACGAGAGGTGGCTACATAAAGGAGACGGTACCGCCATCTAGTGAACACTGCAAGAACTAAACTAGAGGTGGCTACATAGAGGGGACGGTACCGCCATCTAGTGAACACTGCAAGAACTAAACTAGAGGTGGCTACATACAGCCTACGCACAGCCCACGCCCTAAGGAGCTTCGCCCCTAAAACGATTCCCGCCGCGCTCCTTTCCTATACGTCTGACCAATCCTCATTTCACGCGCCGTGACGCAAAGCCGCCGATCGGCGACTTGACGTAGCACGCAGTTCGTCGATTGGTCTAAACCAGTTACGACGACTGCAACGCCTTCCCCTCCCTGAGAGAGAGAAGGGTGGTGGGGCCGCGCGAAAATTTGAAACCAGCTAATACCAATGTTCTAGCCCCCTTTAACTTAATATGGCACGTATTCGCAAAATTCTTGCGGCAGCCCGATCACAAAGCAATAGTGCGCATATTTCTCTTTATAACAATTTTTGAGCCTTGGGACTGTTTACTGGTCTTTTAATAGTCGAAATATACTCTTGGGGTAATCTTTTAAAATATTACGAAATGTAACGCATCCATCCCAAAATAATCGGGTCAGGTAAACATAGCTGTCTCGTCGGCTGCAAACATGAAATTATCGTTCTTGTAAAGCAACTCATTTACTTTCTCATTGTTTTCTCTTGTCAATTACTTCTGTAACAATGTTTACATTATTTTAGTTGGTAAGCAATAGTGCCGTTACCATCCATAGGTTATTATATTATATTGGCCAATCCTCTATTGTGAGTAAATGTGACATAGTCACCAGGCTACAAACAAGCGAAATCGTTCAACTGTTGTCGCAGTGCATGGCTGTCGTTGTGGCCGAACGCATTGATGTACATGTTCTCTCTCTTTCCCGCGTGGTGGGGACAGTGGAAGTGATTCTCCGAGCGGCACCGTTTTTAGGTGCAACGCATAACAAACGCCTGCTGCAGATTCCTCGAGCGCCAGCTGGACCCTTCCAACTGCATCGGCATCGCAGAGTTCTGCCAGCTGCACCACATACGCGAACTGCAAGACCGCGCCGAGCGCTTCGCCGAGCAACACTTCTCCATGGTGGGTACCTCACGTTACAGTATACACGTACGCGCAGATACTGCGTCATTCAGTATAACCACGGTGTAAGAAAAATAATTTAGGAGTGGAAACTCGCCGCCCAGCGCGACGGAGTGCACGTGCAGATATTTGTTCGTCTCTAGTACATGCGTCGGCCACAGTTGCGTCGGGGGCGCTGCGACATGGGGGCCGAGAGGATGGGGGCGCTGCGAGCGATGCGAGATGGGGGCAGAGAGGGCCGAGAGGATGAAAGAGGCGAACATTATTTGGACGCGCCGGCAGGCGAAGTGTTTACGCCTAAATTATTATTTGTCTTGCAGCGTGGGTATAACAGAAAAAATGTGGACAGATTGTGCTAGTGTGCATATAGTTGGAAAATAAATCTGAACTTGTGGCCAACCTGGCCACAAGCTCAGAGCCTGCTAAGTCGTTGCTGTAGGTCTAGCTGGCATTGCGGGACTAGCAAGGCTTCGCTATGTGTAGCGTAGAAGTACATTGCTTGGTAGTCCATGTGTACTAGCGCTCCCCTTCAAAGTATGAATTTCCAACTCGCCCAAGAAATAGCACTCTTTCAATGAAAAGTTTAAAGGAAAAAAAAGCACGCCTTGTGGGGGGAAGCAAAGCGTTACCTTCAATCCCGGGCAGCTCCCTTGATGCGAAATGCCTCGCTTAAATTTTGGTGCGGATTATTTGCTCTGGCCACCACTACCGTCTTGAACTTCACTTTCGCACAATTTCAACGAAAGGACGGCGACAAATGTCCACTACGAATATCCCAACTCATCGCTCGATCGCATCCGTTCACACACACACACAAAAAAAACCACACTGTGCCTTACGTGTTCGCCTAAGATGAATCAAAGGCAATAGTAGTCTAGGTGAATTGTAGGTGAAAAGTCTAGGTGAATAGTAGTCTAAGGTCTAGACCTCAGTGAATTGTATCGCGGTCATCCCCCTTTCCAACGAAAGCTATCTGCACTTCACGTACCCCTTGCACACAGTGCCTCCGACATCAGCCTACCTTTGACCAAGCAACGACGTCATGTGATGACGTCAGCATGCGACATCGCTTCATGCGACGTCACCGCACCGTCGAAGTGATGTCACAAATTTTGCGCATTTTGGCGTTATAGTGACATTGATTTAATTGATATGCGGGGTTTAACGTCCCAAAACCACCATATGATTGATTATGAGAGACGCCGTAGTGCAGGGCTCCGGAAATTTCGACCACCTGGGGTTCTTTAACGTGCACCCAAGTCTGAGCACATGGGCCTACAGCATTGCCGCCTCCATTGGAAATGCAGCCGCCACGGCCGGGATTCGATCCCGAGACCTGCGGGTCTGCAGACGAGTACCTTAGGGCCTTTTACACGCGCTTCCCGCACAGCCGCAACGCACGTGCCGGGACCCCTACCGCACGCAAGCGGGGGACAAATAAGCCAATTGGCGACGCTACGGGAAACGCTTGGAACGGCCCTTAGCCCCTAGACCACCACGGCGAGGCGTTATAGTGACGTGATAAGGTGCCTTCAGCAGATGATGACAATTTTTATGTGTTACTTGACGATGGCGATCACTTTTCGCGTTTCGTGAAGCTTGCCGGGGCGCGGTTCTTAACGTGGCCCACCACGTACGCAGGTGTGTAGACTGGACGAGTTCCTCTCCCTGCCGCGGCCCCGGCTGTTCGAGCTGCTGCGCAGGGACGGTCTCAACGTGAGCAGCGAGATCGAAGTGTACGAGGCCCTGGTGCGCTGGGTGCGCCACGACGAGCGCCGGCGCGCCGGAGACCTCGAGCGCGCCCTCAAGAAGGCGGTGCGCTGCCACCGGCTCGCTCCGAGCTTCCTGCGACGTCAGCTGGCCCACTGCGCCCTCCTGAGGGACACGCCTGGATGCGCGGACTACCTCGCAGACGTGGTGCGGGTGAGTGCTCCCTTGACTTGACATGGCGTGTGTACCGCGTCAATTGATTGATTGATATGTGGGGTTTAACGTCCCAAAACCACCGTATGATTATGAGAGACGCCGTGGTGGAAGGCTCATGGAATTTAGACCACCTAGGGTTCTTTGCCGTACACCCAAATCTGAGCACACGGGCCTACAACATTTCTGCCTCCATCGGAAATGCAGCCGCTGTGTACCGCATCAAGGCAGCGCGCATTTGTGCTGCCTTGGCACCGCGGCTAAAGACAGTGCGCTCGAAATTTGTTTGCGCTGCATTGAGAACGCGGTGGAAAGAACTCAAGTCGAGGAGCATTTCTGAGCACGGGGCTAATACAAAAAACCTCGCCCCCACTTCCCTCCTTCGTCTGAGGTAACAGACTCAAACTGGGACGATGCTTCCATGTAGGATTTTGTTTTACCCTTTTCAGGTAATTTTGCTCTGTCGTATTTGACGAAACGGAACAGGAAATCGATACGATATTGCAGCGAATTTCAAGAATGGCGAAATTACCCCATGATCAGTACATAGCGGTCGCAGTGCGCCTTCGCGGCTTCTGCAATCGGTCCTGGCGCATACAGAACGCTAGCACATTTGTTTGAGAAGACTATGCAAAGCGACTTCTCGTTCATTTCGGGTGGCAGACTCGAAGGCCACCCGCCACTGTGGTGTAATGGTTATGGCACCCGACAGTGAACCCGGAGGTCACAGGATCTATAGTCCCGGCCACGGTGGCCACATTTCGACAAAGATGAAATGTTAGAACTTATGTGCACAGTGTAAAATGTATACCTGTCACTGTGCTGCCGTCATCGTTGTAATGGGGGCGGCGGGCTCGTCAACATGTCGACAGACAGCTTTTAGATTCCGCTCCTCTGTTTGAGATGAACGAAACTAAAGTTAATTGTCATCGATTGGCGTTAAATAGCCACACTTCACTGACATTTCCGGAGCCCTCCACTATGGCGTCCCATGGTTTTGGGACGTCAAACCTATGAAGCATGGGTAGGGGGGGCGCAAAGTCAGCCTTCTTCATTGACATGATAGCGAGGGGGGTGCTGCGAATAACCTTCCCCCTTCCCCCCCCCCCCCCCGGCACCCTGAAGGGGAACCCACTGCAGGCCTATGGTCAAACCCTAATAATTACTATTAGTTACGAAGGCCATGCCTTTGTGTGGTGCAGGACCGCAAACGCTAGCCATGATTATGACAGTTCATAGCGCGTCACAAACACGTGCTTCATTTTCAGCTAACTTGCACCTAACAATAAGAAGAAAATCACATACGCTACACCTGTCTAATTGATCATTTTTCTCAACCGTATGGAGCACGACATATTTTTTCTGACATGTGATTCTGAGTAATTAACAATGATTCCTCGATGAACTGTTTGATCAGTAAGCATAGCAACAGGTATTTCAATACATAAGTTGTAGCACTCCTTTCCAAAATGTCGGAATATTTCATCTATGCTATAACTGTCAATGGTCAAACTGGGTAATTAACAAATACTGCTAAATTACCCTCGAAATCGTCACTTTAGCAAATTTTCAACAGAAAAGTGCAATGCTTGTTAAACAACGTCGGAATATTTCATTTATGATAAAACAGCTGCCCTGATTGACATTTTTCCCCATCTCACCGAGTTAGAGACCAGTCGGGATGCACACATCACCAAGCAATTTTACCAATAGAACGCCGCATTTTCCACCCCCACATTCGAAACTTAGACCACAGACGCTAACCCTACACCTATTACAAACTCACACGTATACCCAACCCTTGCCAAGCTTCGCGTTTACTATCCCGATGCGTACCCCAGCGACACGTGCCCCTCAGGCGGACACACGGCGACACTGGCGCACATGCTCCGAGTGTGTAGAAACGCCCCTTCCGACTACCTCAAACAAGTGGGAGAGGTCCCTCGGAAGCCCACTTCACGCCGAAAAGCAATGGGCCGTCCAGCAGGGCCACGATGCGGCAGCCAGGTACTCCTTATCGGTCCCTTCGCGGGAGACACCCGCTACGCGCGTCCTGCAGGACAACAATAAAGTTTTTCCATTCCATTCCATCTCTTCTTTCGCGTGCGCTAAATAAAAAAAACGCACTTAGCGCTAGTCACCCAGTGGCGGCGCCAGGGGGGGGGGGGGGCACAAGGGGCACGGAGCCCCTCCAAAACTTTCGCCTTGCCCTGCCTCTGCAGGACCTGACCTTGCACCGCGGCTGCAGCTGCTGCGGCGAGCGATGCCCCAGCGTGCCGTCCCTGCTGTACGTGGCTGGCGGTTACCTGCGCCGCTCGCTGAACACGGTGGACTGCTTCAGCGCCGAGTCCGACTCGTGGAGCGCGCTGCCGCCGCTGCCCTTGGAGCGGAGCGGTCCCGGAGGCGCCTTCCTCGGAGGACTGCTGTACGTGGTCGGCGGTCGAGTGCTCCGGCCGCCCACCGAACTGGGCGAGGACGTGCCCGTGGTGCACTGCCTCGACCCGGCGCGCAACTGCTGGAGCGAGCGCTGCCCCATGGGCGTGCCGCGGCACAGGCTGGGCGTCGCCGTGCTCGACGGTCTACTGTACGCCGTCGCTGGATCACACGGCACCAACTGCCTCAGCAGCGTCGAGAGGTGAGAGCCGTTCAACTAGTCGAGCAAGCGGCCTTGCCGAACGAGAACTGTAAACCACGGTGCAACAAGAATACTTTAAGGCGAGCGCTTGGCGGGGAGGGACCGAGTACGTTCTCGTTCGCGGCCTGCCTACAGATGGCTCGCCAGACTGAGGACCATGGCGGGCTGCTGGCAAATTCTGCAAAGCACATCTGACACGTGGGCAATGGTTTCCAAATATGAGAAAACCGGGTTATCGCACGATATCAACCACGCGACACGACAAGAGCGGCGCCACGAAAGAGGGTTGATGGTGCGGCGAGGGTGTTGTTTCCTACACCAACAGGGGGGGGGGGTGGTAAGCCGGGGCAAATTTTGTAGCGTAATCTCTCGGGCTCCTTGCGAAGCAGAGCATTATCGGGCAGCAGATAGTCCCCGAGTTCGCTCACCTAAAGAATTCTTGCACCGTGCTGTTAACCGAACACTGTCATTGACATATTCAACAAACAGCGCGCAATCGAGCAGACGACAAATAAAACTGCGAGATCCTTCGCCAAAATACTAAGAGCGTGTTGTTCACTCCTGGCACTTCCCGTCTTTGCGGCACGATTCGCGACGTCGGCAGTCTGTTCCTGTGACGTCAAGACCCTCCCTCTTAATGAACAGACCCGAACGCCAAGTGCACTCGGTATCTTTACTCAGTCGTACCTGCTCCGTCATCTTTGAAGTGCAAGATTGTGAGCCGAGCAGGCTTTTGACAATAACGGCAGCCGAGGACCACTGATGTCGCATTCCGAGAAATGTTTCCTTTTTTTTCATTTTCACCTCCGGAAAGTCGAGGACCAAAGGAAAGCCGTCGTGAGAAGCACGCCATCACTTCAATGTCATTTTCGAAAGCATTTGGGAAGCTTGTTTTTCTCGAAAACGACCGAAGTGAGGAGGGTTGGTGGTGGTGGTGGGGTGGTAGTGGTTAGAAGATGAGAAAAGGCACCTAATTTCTGCAACCCGGTCGGGAGCACGGCACAGACGCCGCGGTTAGAGTCACTGTGTATGCTCCCTAAAGGTAGCATATAGAGTAACTCTAGCCGCGGTGATACTACGCTTCCTCTAACATAAGAAGAAAGGAACAGGAAAGGAAGGAAAGTCAGGGACGTTAACCAGAATGATCGGTATGATACGCAACAGTAAGGAATCCTCCGCACACCTTCGGTTGGAACCTATAGGTTGCTCTGGCCTGCATGGTTATAGGAACTCGCTGGGCGCTGTGAACTCTGCCCCTACGGGAGGCCGGCGCATTATTCGGTTGGCCACCGTGTTGCTGCAGGTACGACCCGTCGACGGACGAGTGGACAAGCGTGGCCAGCCTGTCCCTGGCGCGGTACGGCCTGGGCGCTGCCGTCGTTCGGCGGCGGCTCTACGCCGTGGGCGGCTGCGACAGCACCACGAAGTTCGGCACGGTTGAGCGATACTGTCCCGAGCTTGACCGCTGGGACGTCGTGGCACCCCTGAAGGTGCCCCGCAGCGGAGCAGGCGAGTCACTATACGCTTTCCACATTCTCATATCACTGCTTTAACGCGAAAGCTGTTTAAATCTACCCTATGCCATCGTCGTCGCCGTAGTAGTAGTAGTAGTAGTAGTAGTAGTAGTAGTAGTAGTAGTAGTAATACTATTAGTACATGAGCGAACTGTTCTGGTTGGTACATCACTAAGACTGGAACACAGTGTTATAGCTTATAACAGTTCACACCGTGCCCTATTGATCTCGATAGAGCACGATCAGGATGAAAGTTCCCTATGGCGATCGACCTCCTTATGCAGCCTGCGTATACGGGAGCCAATCGCGATTGTGAAATGTCTACAGGCGCGAGACCGATTTTGGACACGGCACGGTGATGAAGCGACGTCTGTCTGTCTTTCACCATCCCGTGCGCAGCGCTGTTTGTGTAGCAGTAGCAGTCACGCCGGTCATGTGAGCAAAGAGGGGAGTGAATAAATAAAACTAAATTACGGTAAAGATGCCAGCCAATCGCATACATGTGCACGCTTACAGGCTGACTCTCCAACGGCTTTCAATGCGTGGAAATGACTGAGCTTTTTCAGCAGTTATTGGCATTCCTATTCACAATAAGTGACGCTCCAAGCCAACTTCAGATCAGTCAATACCACACAGAAAGCGTCCGACAACGTAAATACAAAAAGATCTCAATCACACCCAAGTGTTCGCGACAGAACTTCACTATCAGCGGGATTTCGGTTGCAGCGACATTAACTTCAAAAATATGCGAACAAGCGTCGGAGCGTTGTAAGCGTATTTTATCACAGCACAATAAATTACAGTCACACCGAAGTAATCTGGACAGGACGCGAACTTTGTTTTAAGCGATATTTTGTTCAAAGCGAACGTGCTCCTATTGAAATACAGCGACGCGGGACTTGCGTTAACAGAGTGCGTGAAATTTTAAAAAAATTACACCATCTTCCACTGAAGGGAAGCATGTGAATTTGCGAAGCGGGGGTGTTCACTAGTGCTTCCATTCGTTTGTTTCCGTGTGTGTTTCGTTTGTGTGGAGTTGTGTATATGTTGTGTGCCGCTTATGTTGCCCCCTCCCGTCTGTGTTTATTACCGTGTGTGTGCCGCAAAGTGAACGCAAAGTGCTACTAGGAGAGTGCAACGGAGCATTATCTACGAGCGCACATTTGTGGCGGAGAGATGAACGGAAGAGGAGAAACGAGGCAGCGTTCTGCCACCTCCTCCCACTTGCACGCACTCACGCGAGGAGAGGGATATTGTTGGCGCATGCGCAGTGGGAAGCGGACGGTCGCCAAGGGACAAACATAGCCCCGAGCATAACCTGCTTCGCATCTAATAAAACACTTATCGAGACATGATAGCGCGTGCAGCCGTTTCGTCTGTCTGGCATCAGTACACTGTATAGCTAGGCCCAGGCAGAGTTTAATAATAATGCACTATAGAGGGAAACTAGGTGCTAGCGTATGTGAAAGCTGCAACGTGTCGTGATCAAACCAGCGTAGGAATGATGGGTAGTACATAGATTGCGTAAGCTTCGTTTTTTTCCGCCCCACGTGGCATGCAGCTTCTTTGTCTCAAGACGAAGGTCAGCCGAATTTCAGCGTCGCAATTCGGTTTCTTGGCCCTCTTATTGCGATATAAGTTATGCAGACAACCAGGGACATAGGCAGAAATTTTTCGGGGGAGGGGGCACCACCTTGTTCTTACCACCTTATTCTCAAGTGGGGGCCGGGCAGGCAGATGTGGTCGATTGTCATGGCAAACGAAATTACGGGTGAGAGAACACAGACCTGGTGGGCCACCCCCGGCTATGTCATTGCAGACACCTTGGAAAGACTGTCGCCATCGCCGTCATGTTCCGTATAAAGTCAAAATCGGTGAAGATTCCTTCGCGCATCGTATGTTCTGACCGCGAGTAAAAGAGCGCGAGCGCTGGGGACGAACGTGGCTGCAGCAGAGATAACACAAGGCGCCTATCTAAGCCGCACGGAGGGCACATGCGATAGCATTATCCTGCGTGTGAGACGTACCTTCGATTACTTTATAAACAGAAAGAAAAACACCCACGCGTCTTTCCCAGAAATAAGGAACATGAAGAGATGCCGGGGTGTAGGTCGCAGGGGGTGCGACGCTTGAGTTGGTTCTACAAACGCTGGCTCGAGCAGCATGCAAGACCAAAACGGCCTGTCATGTATACGCTCCCTAGAACAGCGACCCCTGCAGCAACTGCGAACTTTGATCATAAGGGCACCGTCGCGACCGTGTTGAGACAAGAGCTCTTCTCTCCCTACAGCGCAGTGGGGTAGCCAGAGGATGGCAGACCGCGCCCGTACCCCTCCCCCATTCTGATTTTTTTTTCGGTGGCACACCAAGCGGAAAATTACCCTTTTCAGGACGTGTTTTACGCCCCCGCCCCATACCCCCCGAAATAAAAAAGGTGTCTCCTCCCAGATCGCGAAAAATATTTCTGACAACGCCCCTGCTGCAGAATTTCATTCCATTACACCAGCGTTTTGAAGAGTTACGCGACATGGGACCCAAAAGAATTAGCCGTTAGACTTACTTCGCATAACATTCGAATTTGTCGCTATTGCATTTTGCCCCGCCGCCGTGGTCTAGTGGCTAAGGTACTCGGCTGCTAACCTGCAGGTCGCGGGATAGAATCCCGGCTGCATTTCCGATGAAGGCGGAAATGCTGTAGGCCCGTGTGCTCAGATTTGGGCGCACGTTAAAGAACCCCAGGTAGTCGAAATTTCTGGAGCTCTCCACTACGGCGTCTCTCATAATCATATAGTGGTTTTGGGACGTTAAAGGCCAACTCCGGCGATTGTTTTACCATGAAAGGATAATGGTGCTTTTATGTTACTTAGACACATTTCTCACGCGCCCGATAACTGAAATGCTAAAAAAATCGAAAATAACATTTAATTGCTGAAAAACATCAATACCGAAACCGAAACACAACCACGTGCGCTTCTACGTGTGACGTAAAGATTTGCCTGACGCTGCCGGAACCTGCCTGATTGCACATAATGCCCGCTAGATGACACTACCTGTCCACGCCACCCACGGCGATCAGCTAAAACGCTTGCGCTGTTATGGTGATTATAAGGTGAATTGTGTGTTTGGCTCACAACGCAACACCACATGGCACCTATCACACACACACCAACGCGGAAAAGCAAATCGCTCGTTCAACCAAAGAAGCGCATGCAAAAACTACAGTGCACTAGAAGCCGCTTCTAGTACACTCTAGCCAAACCCACACAATACATAGCAGACAAGCAGACGCTGCAGTGGCAGATCAGTTCGTCGACTTCCGCCAGGCAAAACTCAACGTCACACACACAATGTTGCCATTATTCTTGGCAAGCGAGGTGAGCGTTTCGAGGCAAGCTATAAAATTCACGTGAACAGAATCGCGAAACTCCCAAGCCTGCAATTTGGCATCAATGGCGCAAACGTGCAAATTAACGTACCCAGTGAACTTCAATGAGATCCACTGACCTCGAAAAATCGCCAGAGTTGGCCTTTTTAAACCCCCATATCTGTCAAAAGTCGCTATCGCATTTAATTGCTTCGCCCTCGAGACGAAACTGCGACTTTTTTTGGGCGTAGACCAGTTCACGAGATAGACAACGAACCATTATTCTAATCAAAACGAGGACGACCACACTGCAGTAAACAAAGCCACGGTTGCGCTCCAAGCCCGAAACAGGAAGAGTAGGCAAATTCGAGTATATAAAAATACTACCACGGTGGTTGAGCAATCCTAGCGAATGGCGGCCAAAATTTTACGGACCACGGGAGCGCTTGTCAAACTAGAGTGCCTTGATGCGCGCGCGGGGGCATCAAAGCGTTCTAGTTGGACACGCGTTCCCGTGGTCCGCAAAATTTTGACCGCCACTGTACACGTGCCCATCTTTGGGAAAGGAAACACGCGAGCATACGCCCTGCGCTCTTGCGCGGCTGCCTACCTTTATCTGCCGGCTGCACAATCAGCCGACAGATAAGGAAAGCGCAACCGCTTTTCACGGCATCGCCCGTTGCACGATCTTGAAAGACCGAAGAGGGAGCGCAATCTAGCAGCGCTTCTCCAACGGCCATGGCGTGTCGTTTTGTTTGTGACGCGAAACGGACGCGCTTTCTTTTATCTTTCGGTTAATGGTGCTGTAGGTGGCCGCGCCGGAGCGCAAGCCACGCGCAGACGTGTTCCTTTCCATAAAAAAAGGGGAGTGTATGTACAGCCCACGGAAGAACTCTTCATGCGTCGCCATTGTACCGGCCCTTAATCAACCGAAGTAGCCGAACCCGCTGTAAAAATACACAATTTTAAACCAATCAACGTTGTTACCTGGCTACATCTAGCTGAGCCGCGCACTCACCGGTTTCCTATGATTTCTCCAGTTTCACCAGCTGCATTCGCTCATTAAGTGTACGTTGTAACCAGCTGAGTTCCGTCACTTGACGCACACGTATACCACAACTGCTTCTCCAAATTTACCCAGATTATCACGTTATCACCGAGACCCAGGTTACGCCTACGTCGCAAAAAGAATCGCCAAGCGGTCACGCATTACGCTAAGAAAGTCCACTTTTGAATTAGGTTGTCTGCTCTCTCCATGGCTCTCTCATAGAGTAACCCTTTAAATCACTCTATGGCTCTCTCTTTTCCGTGTTTTCGACCAATGACGCAACGGCGGCAAAGGCGCCAACCGGAAACTCGGGTTCTTGCGGGAATTGTAGTTGTGCTTAGTAGTGCACACTATCACCAGCGCGGAGTGACCCACAAGAGTTACAGCAGCCATGTTGTAACTTAACGACTGTCCTGCCACTTTTTGAATGCGTTTTAGAAACAAAGGCGGCGCTAAAGTCGGTAAGCGGTCAACACTGCGCTTATAAAACTGCTCATTCACTGAAAACGAGAGGGCACACGGCGCATCTAAGTAATCTATGAAAAAAAAAAGTGCAAGTTAGTTTGGTAGGTCTTCTGTCAGTGGTTCTGTGATTTGGGCGTCCTTTTTCGCGGTTAACCGTTTCTCGCAAAAGAGCGAGTTTTGCTCTGCCGGCATCCAGCGTCTTCGCTGTTATTTCCTGAGGTTAGACTTGGCGCGGCGAGGCCGTAAGGATTTTATAACCCGTGATTGGAGAACTGCGTTCGTGCGTGAGTGCTCGAACAACGACTGAACTTTTTTTTTTTTTTGCCTTGTGTAGGAAATTGCGATCTCGAACGGTGATCTTTGTGCGAGACTGTTAATCCACGAAGCGATGGAACCGCAAGGCCACGAAGCCTCTCAAGGAGTACGGTCGCTTATAGGTGCCGCGATCGCCGAAGCAGCGTTGGCAGAAGAACAACTTCGCATTGACGAAATGCACCAACGAAGGCTCGAGGAGCAACTCGAAGGGATCATTCTGGAGGTACAGCACTACCGCGAAATGGTGCAGAGCGACGAAAATGCTGTAGATATCGCGCAAGACAACATAAAGACAAAGGAAGCGAACACGCAATTGCATCGACAATTGCACGAGCCAACGGAGAAAAAAGTCGGCGCCCTGGAGAAGCAGCTGGAAGAAGAGCGCAGGATCTCGGCGGAACAATCGGCAAATCTGGAAGCTTCAACGAAGCGTGTTGAAAAGAGATGTCGGCGTGTCAAAGACTTGCAGGAGAGAGTGAAGCGCCCTTACAATATCGACAGCATGGAAAAGCAAATCGCTGGACTGGAAGAAGCTATTGCAATGAAGCGGGCAGCTGTGAGAGAATGCGACGGAGCACTGCAAAAGCTACGCGCAGAGAAGAAGAGAGCTGCCCAAGACAGTCTCAACAACTCCTTCATTGAAATCGCCAGACTTTATGTCCAGCGTGCATGTGGAAGAAAAAAAGTTGAGGTGGTCAGAGATGAAGTCCAACAGTTGGAGTCCACGAAGGCGCGGCTTCAGAGCAAAGCTTGGGAACAAACACAGGAAAGAGCTCCTCAAGTCACTTGGCCATCTCAGCTTCGCCCTGTTGGCGAGACTCCGCAAAACCAGCCATGCTCCATGTCGCTCGACGAAACAACTTCATCCCACTTTGAAGTGCTCGCCCTTCCAAGCACCTCAAGGCAAAGCGCCCCAGTGGAGGCCCCCAAGAGCCTTGAAAAAGGACCACCACCTCACTGTCCCACACCAAACCTGTCGCCACTACTGATGCCGCCACCACAAAGCAGAGTTCCGATAAGGCCGAGGTCGACTTCTGGAGGACGCCAGCTTGACACTTTAATGCACTTGGGCAAGTTAGAATCGCTTTCGCCGTCAGCCTGTTCGCCCAAGCCTCAAGCATCACAGAGGAAATCCGTGTCGATCCCTTTTGGAAATTATGGCGCGAACCCTCCTTCTTGCAAGAAGCCACGAATTGGTGATGGTGGTGCTTCGTCATCGACTTCAGCTTCTAAGCCAGCACAACAGCACCCCCAGGTTCCCTCCAGTGAGAGAACCTCATCCTCCCTGGCAGTTAAAACCACTTCTGTGCCAGCCGATGCCCAACACAAGAGCAATTTGGCACATTTCCAAAGTCAAGTCATTTCTTCTCAGAGTGCTGCCACTAATGATGCCTTATCCATCAGCACGCAAGCCTCATCGAAAACGCCACAGGACAAGCGCCCTGTAGCAGCTTCGTCCATGGGTATCCACACTTCTGTGCCAAGAGACCAAATGTCTGCCGGACATACAAGGCAACAGGAGGATCTAACCCTCCGCAGAGCACAGGTTTCACAGTGTTCAGTTGACCAGCATTCACTGAAAGAGTTGTCTACGGCTGGTCCTTCCCGTACAGCACAGAGAGAACCTCTTCTGCAATCTTTGGCCACGTCTCGCCTTTCGAGCAATGAAGTGCAGGCCGACAGGCCTCTCCACCCAGCTCAGCGTGCCGGCCATTCAGACAGCCAACAGGCAATGGAAAAAATTGATCTGGCAGGTCCTTCCAACCTTGCGCAAGGAGAACCAGCTAAATTATTGTCCACTTCGCCTAAATGGATGATGGGGTTGCAACAGCAGCGATCCCACCAAGTGCAGTTTGAATGGCAGGTGACAGAACAAATGGGCCTGCCTGTTCCCAACCTGGTGCCAGGAGCACCTGCAAAGGCCGCATCGGTCTTGGCTAAATCAGGTATGAGTCTGCAAGAGCCACAATTACACCGCACTGTTCCCCCTGCGCAGCCCGCGCCTGCATGTGGCCAGCGGCAGACATCTGCACTGACCCGTCTTCCCGGTCCTTCTCGTGCAATGCAGAAAGCTTTGCATCCATCAACTGCATCGTCGAGCAGGAGCGAAAAAATGCAGGAGCCACAGCCCGTTGGACAGCCTCCAGAAGATGGGCATGCCTTAGAAGAAACAGCCGCTGCCAATTTCTCTCATGCTGAACACAAGCAGCCAGCGCAGTCCTTCGTCACGTCTTCCCATTGGGAAATTCGGGGCGAGCAATTTCCCCAGCAAGAAGGAAGGCAAGAGACCACAGACAGCCAAATCTCAAAGGAGTTTCCGTCAGAGTTTTCCCTTGTCGCAGGACCTTCGAGCCCTACAGCAAGTGTGGGGAGCGCTGGTTACAACCTGTTTGAAGATGACAACGATTCTGGACAAGGTGGCGGTTTTTTCTCAACGGCTGGTGCTATCAACCCTGGGACTAGATTCACTTTCTGAAACTCTCCTTCAGTTTCTTTGTTGTGCCAGGAACTGCCATTGCCATGATAAGATGCAATGTGCGCTCGGATTGCCTTGCCTTAAAGACCGTCACAGCCAAAGTTTTCTTGTCAACCTTTTTTTTTTTTAATTACCGGCATTTGTTGCATGATGTTTTATGAACATCTCGCTTCATTTGTCTTTCACTGCACAAACGCCTCAGCCATTTATCATATATCATGACATAAGGTGGATTTGCCTAGAATTATTATCTTTTTCTTAATGACAGGTTTCTGAAACATTTGTTGTTCATTTTCATTGTCTTCAAAAGCCAAACATCTTTAGATCTTTGTTTACTTTTTGATCTATTTCGTGGCTGTTCTGTAACTTGGTTAATTGCCAACATGCACATAACACTTCGTTAAAAAGCACATATAGTAAATTTGCATACATCATTTTTTTACCAACTGTTCCTGCCAAGCTTTCATTATTACCTCTTGTCTTGGAAAACTAAAGAACAGTTTACTAATATAGTCATTGGACGCTAAGGGCCATTATGTGCAGTTAAACACTTTATTAATGATGATACTAGGTAAACTTGCATAATTGCTTTAATTACAGCCCCTAAATGGTTTATCTAGCTAATCTTTGTTATTTGTAAAGGCCAGATGACATCTTTTTATAGTATACTCTTTCATTGTTACATGGTAGTTCGTAGTATTACTAACTAACTTCCATTCATTATTTACTTTGTTTTTAGTTAGTCCCAGAGTCTTCATGCGGACATTCTTGTTTTTCGTTGTCATCAAAGCTGCGCGACATCTCACTAACATCTAAATTCTTTATTCAGTTTTCTTCTTATGTGCAGTGTTAAGCCTTTTACCATAATATAACAGAGGGTGAACTCGCATAGACTAATTACCTTGCTTTTAACGAATGTTCATAGAAAGTTTACCTGTTTAGTTTTCGTCGTCATTGCAGGTCAAACGAAATCCATACATCGTCTACTTTTCATAAATTTACATGGAAGTTGTGTAATTCACTAAACTGTTGAACTGCACACAACAATTTATCAGAAAGTATCATTACTAATGAACTTGCATACACCTATTTTTTCAAATTAACAATTCCTGCAAAGTTTATGCTGGTTCGATTTGTCTTCGTGGCCTGAAGGACATTACATTATTATTCTATTCGACCAACTGTTTAGGCGTTGTGTGTAGCATAACATTTTAATAATGACATTGTAAGGTAAACTTGCATATGTGGTTTAATATTGTCATGTTGTTCTAGTCAACTAACAATTAGGTTACTCTGATTACTTTTTACTAATTTTACTGATGACGTTTTACTAACAACATTTTACTAATGACATTGTAAGTTACACTTGCTTATTTGCTTTAACATTACATTATTGTTCCAGTCAACTTACTATTAAGATTGTTGTGTGCAGTGTTTAACATTTTAATAGTGGCATTGTAAGGTAAACTTGCATACTTACTTAAATGTCTATATGTGTCATTCTAGTTAACTAACTATGAAGGCTGTTGTGTGTAGTCTAACATCCTATTACTGACATTATAAGGTATGTAAGGTAAACTTGCATATTTGCTTTAATGACAGTCCCTAAAATGCTTCAGTTCATTTTCGTTGTTTTTAAAGGCCAGACGATGTCATTATTTAGTCGTAAAATTTTTCATTTTCTCACGTGGCAGTTTCGTACTGTTATTTTTTAGTGTTAGACCATGCAAAGTTTGTTTTGGTGAACTTTGCTTTTGCAGTATGCAAGACAATTATCAGTCTAGTAAGATAAACTCATTATGTGCAGTCCAACATTTTGTGACTGACAGTATTTAAATAAATTTAATGCTCACTGAAATTACTCTTCAAGAACAACTTCCACTGTGCACGAGTGGAGAATTGAGTTACCTGAAATAGCTAGACAATGTGTTATGAAAATTATTACGGTGTATAACGTGTTTCTTCTAAATGTCTTACAGTGTTCTTTTATAACACAGACAACTACTTTTCAGTTCTTAAGTGCAGCCATAGACTATACTTTTCCTAGCTTTAAATTTAGTCTGTAGCCTCCACGACCACGTGGTTTTTAAATGTTTTACTTCACCCAAACAGTTAATGCGAATGCTCATTTCATTGCAGTTTGTTAAGTATATGGACACAATACACTGTATTCAAGAGTTTTAATAAAAGCTTCGAACCACGTGTGTTACTTGTGCGGGTTATTTCTCGGCGAAACATTGATTCCCATAGTACAGAAAGTGCTGAGTTATTTCATCTCGCAAAAGTAGACTTACCATTAAAAAATAACAAAAACGTGGCAAACATAGCAATAGTTGCATCAGCTGAATTATTTGATGGGTGACACCAGTTTCAAAGCAAATTGGTGTCAGTTAATGAAAATGCAGTAATCTGTAATTATTCAGCTTACAATTTGTCTCCATTAAGATGTTCAATGCCTGCTGCCTTTGTAAGATAAATTTTTGTCAATTAGCCATCAACCAAGTTTTATTGTATGATGTCGAGGCACGCCAGCATGCAAATTTTAAACGAATACCGACATGAATTTTGAACATTTTTTAGTTGTCGATCCAAATGAAAACAAGGGTGCCAAAAAGCCTACAAGGAATGTAGTTGCTCTTGGAATGAATTGAACGTTTTTTAATACTGCTAGCTTGAATCAGCAATTTCAGTTTGGTATTGACGGGACGGCTTCACAATGACGTGTCAACACAGGTCTGACATCACGAGATGACTAACTCGCAACATGCTATCTACAGCTGTCGGTTCGGTGTCAGTCAAACATATACCATGTAAAGAACGATAAGTGACTGACAGCGATTCCTGTGATTCAGGCTGCATGTGGGATGTAAATTTCGCAAACCCAGTGAACTGCGTAAAATTGTCACAACAATGTCTATTGTGGCGAGTGAGGCTCGGAAAGCTGGCCGACAAAAACTTTGAAATCAAAGTAAAATATTTTATGCGTGTTGTCTGTATAGAGCACTTATACACTCAGACCTTCATATAATGAACCCGGATATAACAAAATATCGGTTATAACAAAGTAAATTAAATATAGTCTTGCAATATATATAATGTCAGAAAAAAAACTTTTATAACGAACTTAATTGCGAGTAAGATGGAACTTCATTATAATGAGGTATGAGTGTTTCAGTGCTGACATAAGGGCAATGAGGTTTTCCTGTGGCACATTCGATGTGAATTTTAGTCGGGAAGCAAGAAGCCTGTGTCTAGAAGAAAGCCGTCTTTATTGTTTAATGTTGGAGCGAGAATCCGGAGGCTTTAGGAAAGGGTTCAATTTGAATTGAGGATGACGTATCAAGCTATGGAGAGGAAAATAACAGGCATAACCTTAAAGGGGCCCTGTAACACTTTTTGAGCTTAGTAAGAAACGCTGCCAATCGGTAGTACAGGCTCCCAATTGGCAGCGTTTGACACGCGAGCCAAATGTTATAGCCGCAGCATGCGGCCTGGAATTCACAATAAATGATCAAAGTCGGCTAAAAATTTATTTCTCTTTCCTCGACAAATAACGAAAGACGCTCAAAAATCACACGTAGATTACCCATCTATTAGCCATTGGCTGATTTGAACATGGCACGCTCGGTTGTTACTGAGATCGCCGCGAGACGCCATCACTTGTCCACGCGTAATCTCACTGAAAAAGCTGCGTATTTGAAGAAGAAAAAAAGGAAAAAGTGCTCAAGGTCGCAAGGTGCACGTGACGTTTTTGTTTGCCCCTCCCATCCTTCCCTGCTTAGTGCTTTCGTCGGGCGAGAGAAGAGAAAATGCGATTGTAGCGCGTGACGAATCATTGTAACTCGGCTCATACTGGACGGATTCTTAACATTTTTGCGGCGTTGAATTTGTGAGTCAATATGCTTTTCCAGTGAATGAATTCCATGGTTACTCAAAAAACTGTTTCAGGGCCCTTCAATAGTCAAGAAGAGAGCAGAGTGGGTCAAGGAACAAACAAGTATTAAAGACATCTTAGTCAAGGACAAGAAATAGACATGGGCATGCAGTGCGAATGCAAGATAACCGCTGGTCATTAAGCATAACAGATTGGTTTCCCAGTGGTTACAAGCATAAGAAGGGGAGGCTGAAGGTCAGCTGGGCAGATGAGATTAGGAAGTGTGCAGGGATAATGTAACTGCAGCGAGCACAAAACCAGATTATTCAATGAGACATGGGAGACGCCTTTGCTCTGCAGCGCGCGTAGTCAGGCTGATGATGAACGCCATCTCAATGCTCCAACAATTATAGGAACCGTTGCTTTTGGCAAGCACATCTACGTCATTGGCGGCTATGACGGTCGAGGCCAGGTCACCTCCGTCGAGCGCTACGACACGGACCTCGACTTCTGGGAGATGGTGGCCCCCCTCAACACACGAAGAAGTGCGCTCAGTGCCGCTGTCCTGGACGGAAAGATCTTTGCTTTAGGTAAGCCGTCCTGGTCAAGAATCTCGTACGTCGAGTTACCAATAAAATACATCTTCAAGAGCCCCTGAAAGGAGCTTTGTGCATTCTAGAACCAGTCAAGTGCATCTCAGCAAAATATTACTGAAAAAAATCTTTAGGAAAGGTCCAGTACCAGTAGGCATAGGTGACCACATGGGGGAGGGGGAGAGGCATGATGGGTGGCTGTCTGCCTTCAGTAGTGATAAAAGTGTTTCTCAAAGACTTTATTTCATCTATAGGTGGGTACTAATCGTGCCCCACACCTTTACTCAATCGGACCTTTCACATGATTTTTTAATGTGCAAAACTATGGCACTGCTCGTTTAACTTTTTTTTTAATATAATGGCAACTAAGGAACCCTAATGTTGCCCTTAATGGCCTGTTTACTTCTTGCCCTTAACTACACAATGCTAGGAACCAATGGCAGGTCTTCCTGAGCGCATTTTCTTTAAGACTCGGCAAATAAGAGAGGCCCGTGTTACCCTACCCCGAGTTAGAACCCTGTACACGCATAAGCAGTGGGGATGCCAAGATACCTTCCCCATATTCCATCCGCAGTCAACTTCACTCTGTAGATTAATACCCTAATTACTCAGGCAAACGGTCAGTTCAAGGGATGTTTTGTCTCAGAGCAATGTTCCAAAGCACAATACCTTCACTGAAATTCAAGCGACGACCTCGGCGCACCGTGCTAAAAAAACTGAGACCTCACCAAGTGTGCCTCCTCAAGCCTATCTGATTTATATGCGGGGCAGCAAAGAGTGCCTTTCCATATGAAGTATGGTGGACCATTCAGCTTTGGAAGTTTGATTGATAAAATGACATTTATGAGTGGGATTGTTTCTTTTGTAGCCAAGCAGACAGCGTCACTCTAATAGAGAGCGAAGTTCAGAAAAGGATAGAAACCTGTTTTTGTATGACAGTTAATCAATTTCTGTGCAGACCCTCCATCTACCAATCCTTGATATTAGCCTATCAACCAACCAATCAATCAATTTCTAATTGTTGACAGATAGAAACAACTACTTCATTGTAATTTCCGGTTGTCTTAGCAAAGCAATGCTTATGCATTCTACAGCATGCATGCTGTGCGAGCTCCCTCCCCGCTTATTATCGCAGCATTACGGTGAAGGAGTACTCGGGGTAAAAATGTACAAGATAAGCACAAACAGTAAAAGGTATGCCCAGTTACCGCAGCTATTTTTTGTGCCAAAAAGCTCAATTCAACACATAGACATCGCAGGAAGAAGGTTCAAAACCGCAAAGTCAATGCATCACGTTTCAACTGTTCAGTCTTCCTCTGCATGTTGCGTTTTTTTCCCAAATGCTCAACTGTACAAACTACCCAATTTTATCACATTCAGCACTTCTTGTCATTTATGTTTTACTTGAATATACAGTTAGTTACTACTAGGAGGCATACAAGAGAAATTCAGGAGAAGACAGAAGCTATCAGGGGTACAAATTCCTGACCAGGGGTTGTCACTAGAGCCGCTGCTTTGACAATTGGTCTTGTGCTGCCTTGCACACGGGACGTCTTGTCTAACGCTGGTTCTGCTGACACCCTCAGTTGAAGGATTTTTCACATCTAGTAGGCATATGAGATATTCATAAAGGAGACAATTAAAAAAATGAAACAGCACAAACAAAAACAGCATCTTGAACACCAGTTTAAAGGGGTACTGAACAAAAATTATCAATGCCGATACAAACGATCGAATTCTTCTTGGAAGACATGACTGTTACAATAAAAAGTTTATTCCACATATTTTTGCAGAGTTGACTGCGTTTCTCAAGAAATGTAAGTGCGAGGTGGTGGCATTATGCCTGCGCGAGCCTCGACATCAAAACCACCGCAGCAGATGCTGGGTGCCCGTCATACTGTCCCGTTAATTTCCTTTCTCCACCTCTCCCTTATGTCTTACTGTGCCCCTTCCACAAAGGTACTAAGGCATGCCCCACTCCTAGGGGCTTTACCATGGCCGGGAGCATCGTTTGCTGCCAGTGCCAATCGTCTTGATGCTAGATACAGTAGCGAGAACTGAGCGAATTGAGAAACTCTAGGAGCGCCTGATATTGTTGACATGTTGCTTTTCTAGTGCATTGCCGAATATCATTTCCTTTAGTTCACAGCACGACCGCTATACATGGCAGTTTGTGAATAACACATCGAATGCATTATTCTCCTCTGGGTTCTGCCTGAAATGAAGGTCGTGTTTATTGACTTCAGCACCCAATCCTCCAACTTGGCTGAATATCTTGGCGGAAAAAAATTTAGTTTGTTCGGTATCTTTTTAAACACTCCAGCCACGTCACACTTTAGCAGGAACAGAGTGGAGCCAAATCGGTCCTTGTTCTTTTGTCAATTCATACTGTTAGCTTTCTTTGAATATGGCGGGTTGAGAGTCAATTCGATGCTGTCACACAGGAATGCTCAGCGGCACTCGCTGCAACGCGAACTACTTGCCAACGGATGCGTTCGCCAAACTCGGTTCGCTGCGATGGTGTGTATAGCTTCAGTAGCAGTAGTTCAGAGCATGTTGTTTTAACATTGCTTTCGTTATCATAAATATTCTTAAGCTTAAAACATACTTCCGAAGTGCACTCCCCTTTCTCGTGTAGCTGCACACTGCCAAAGGAACGTTCTGGGTGCGTAAATGCACTCGCTCAAAACGGCACTGTGACCGAGGTGCCAACGTGCCCGCTGTTCTCCACTCTTCCTTGGCAGGTGGCTACGATGGCCAGGAGTACCTGTCTACCGTGGAAGTGTACGACCCCACAACAAATGTGTGGACCACGGGGCGTCCTATGCCTTCCTGCAAGAGTGGCCAAGCCTCCTGCTCTTCCCCGGCGCCTTGTGTGCTCCACAAGGTCTCATGACTCTAAGACCCTTCGCCACGTCCATACTGTTGTCTGCTCGACACTCTCGGTACATGGCAGAACGCTATACAGTTCAGCGAGTGAATAGGACTGCTTTGTGCATACGACAGAGTTCGAGATGCTATTATTTCTGTGTACACAGCTACTACCTTGTGATGATAAACAGCAACAATGCTGAAATGACTAAAGCTTTATGTTCACAGACTGATACAATAAACGAGTGTATAAACAAATATTCAAGCGTTTAAAGTGACACTTAAATGAAACATTCAATCAGATTGGATTGATCTATTCTACTCCGAGAACTCTAATGTAAGTATTTGACCACGAGAGGTCACGCACATAATAAACGAGAAATTAAAAGCTTCATTTTTAAACTTTATGCTGAAATCACTGCGCATTATACCACAGATTCCAAAAAAGCGCTTTTCGTGTTTTAGTGACACTGACTTAACAAAATTTCGTGATATTGGAAATGTTAAATCTTGGGCCCCAAGACAATATACCTTCATTTTACTGATTCGGACCTACGAAGGACCTAGTAGGAGCCATCAAAATCTGTGACAACCAGACGTTTGGTATGGTAAATTCAAGGCTGTATTGTCACCCGCACCTTCTTTTAGCACATTTTCTCATTTACCATATATCTTTTCACAAAAGTAGTAATTTTAAAATTTTGACAGAGTAATTTACTGGTATATAGAAATCTGTTATTCTCTTTAGTGTCTCTTTCAATAATGACAAATCATTTGCCTTTCCCGCTATGAGAAGTCCCACAATGCCTTCACCCATCGTAAATTTAATTAACCCATATATGCCGAAACTTAGGAAAATTAACAAAAGTAATTTATTTCCCCAAAATGATTGCTTCTACCACCTCAGAAAACAGACAGAGGCTTTTATTTTTAAAAGAACTCTTTCGAACAATGGTTTTGGAGCCGTTTTGTATGTAGGACACCAATGTTTGACACACCATGAACAAAAAACATTAGCGCCTATCACTGTCATACCTAAGTTACTGCATACCCAATAACTGACGAACAATCGACAAATATATCAGCAGCATCGAGAACAATTTGACTCTATATTACTCATATTTTTTTTGCGGCATGGCATTAAGTTACACGCACGTGAAAGAGCCATTTTGTGACTGAAAGCCCGTGGCTATTTGTAGCCCAGTGATCACCTAGACTTGCATGTGACGAGGGCAGGGCATCATAAACGCACCTTAAGAGGCGCTACCTTTTTTACAGAAAAAACATTCGGGTAACACTGAAAAGTTTCACTCTCCTTCATGTAGGACACTAGGCATATATGGGTTAAAGTGAGATGGAGCATACCGTCTTCTATGTAACCGAATGTGTCTGTCGTGGCTGTGCAGAAGTTCCGACTCCATATTGTTGTTGTTTCAAAATAAATGGCATTTTATGCTTGGCTCTACTACTTTCGTTTACTACTGCTAGTGATGATGACAAGTACCAAGAGCACATGATGCCAGGAAGATCATCGCAAGCTTTCCACAAAGGACATGCAGGATGATTTTCTTCTCTGGCATATAGGCGAAAATACACTGTACTAAAGCTAGCCCAACACTCAGCTCAGAGCATCAAGCTAACCTTGAGTTTTCTTTTTTCCTCGTCAGTTTGCCACGGTAAAACTCGTGGTACCAATTCCACTGATAAGCTTAATAAGGAGTCCGCTTTCGCTGCTGAAATTTGTTTCAAAGCTGGCCTACATTTGATGTGGACTCTGGAAGCTGATTCAGGCAAAGCCAAAGCTGTGCAGGGTTGTAAACCTTCTCCCTTTCTCCCCTCCAAAGTTCTTTAAATTTTGCCTTTGTGAATACACACAGACACGTCCAAGACAAGCATCAGCATTCATAAAGGATGATGTAAAACCTCCTGGAAAAAAAGTCATGCTTTAAAATAATGATAGGAATTTATAAGTTGAACTTTTGAATATGGCAAATAGGTAAACATAAGTCGAGTCGACGCGACGTTTCGACAAGCGGACTTGTCTTCCAAGCCTTGACGAAGACAAATCCACTTGTCAATAGAAACGTCAGCTTGACATAACCTCTGTTCGCGGATTTACATCGCAAGCTTTTATCTTCGCCTTCCTACTGTTTTTTTTTTTTAATATAGCAAAGTTATTTACATATCAGATGTGACTTTGTAAGTATCCATACCACACCTGCTACGACGACAGTGGGCCATGAAGCAAAGCAGTGCTTTGTGTCCATTTTCTGGGCCTTCGTCAATTAAGCTGCAAACTGTGACAGGGCTTTGAAAATACTGTAATTTTCGAACTTTTCTGGAACAATTAAACAGAGGAATAGAACAACATCCTCGGTATCTCAGTGTCGGAGGAGTACACGTCAAGCACTCCGAAACCGTTTGAAGCCATTGAAAGTGGTGAGGAACTTCACCGAAAACCTCATTGGCAACGAAAACGCTTTATTAATTGACTTGTTTGACTAAATTGAACTAATGGTGGTGATGATGGCTACGAGTTTGTGTCCGACGATGGTGACCGCCTAAATGGGTTGAGTTTTGAGACCCAGCTTTTCTGCGACTCGCTGCAAAGAAAAAAAGAAGCGAATATTTAGTCTGCATCTAACAGCGAATTAAAATTTGTAGAAGTGAAACGTTGTTGGTGAACTTACGCAGCTGCCTCCTCCTGCTTCTTCTTCACCTCTTTCACTGCAAAGTGAAATTCTAACCGTCACCTTTTGTCCAAACCCACACAAGTTCGACAAAAAAAAAAAAAAACTTACTGCCCAAGTTCCTGGCTCAATCAAATTTTTAAATAACCACTGTAGAGCAATGAACTACTACTGAATAAGTCTATCGCTAAATTGCAAGATGATCAGCATAAGTAGCAGAAAAATTGGTGTTAGCTGTGAAGTTCCAACCAAAGGAACCACACAAGAGATCCCCGATTTTATTCCTTCCTACCGAGATTATAGGGTACCAGTACACTTCCAAACACTGCTTTCTTTATATCTTTTTTTCTTTTGGTCTGGAGAGGCAAAAATACTTTAAAGGATACCATACCGGCCTGTGGTTTTTATCACCCAAAAACTTCACTATGTAATTTGTTCACTAAATGAAATGCGACGATTGAAGGCTAAGTAATGCACATGCATTAATACTTACTGCTTTCAGTTTCTGTCATAGCATAATTTCCACTTGAATACGAATCAACCCGCAAGTCTCGAAATGGCAAAAACACGGATATTGGTTCAATATGTCCTATAATTGGATATAAAGCTTTTTAAAGACTTTACCAAGTTTCAGATGCACATCTTGGTGCGCAAGTTTGCTCAATGGCACTTGCTTCATGATATTGCAAAGACGGCAGCATCACGACAATGTGCAGTTTTTTTTTTCTTCTGGCTTTTATTTTTTCGCGTTAGCACGAGTAATAACCAGGGGAGGGTTACACTGTAGAAAATACATTATTGATGTAAGCAGCGCTTCATCATCCGAAGTGGAACGTTTTGTCCACATTCAAATGTGGTTGATTATTACCAGCCTTGCAAAGAACTGCGGGTTTTACCATTTCATGTGAACCATCACGTTCACAAAGGGAACTGAGAATCATGCAGAAGCTAACAGTGACCGGGCACAATGGGCCAATGGGTGCGATGCAAGGAATCGTGAGGGAAAGCATGTGATGCCAACCAGTACCACAGAGTGAGGGAGCGAAAGCCTGAATACACACACACACACACACGAGTGACAGCGCCTACACACAAGCGCTGCGTGTATTCCTTCGCTTGGCCTCAAGTGCCGTTTCTAAAGCCCTCCTCCGAAAGTTGAAACCTGGAACGGGACATGCAACAGAGCTGAGAACCACTGGAAGGCCCGCAGGCCCGAGGTCGTACCATACGTTCGTAAGCCTTCTCGCAACCTTAAGAAGTCGGCAAGTGGGCACGAAGTCCCAATGCATTTCTCTGCCCCCCCCCCCCCCCAGTTGGCTGGGAAAGCTGTGCCAATATATTACCAACACCAGTAAATGTGGATGCCAGAACCATAAAGTGCCATTCATTAGGTGTTCCACTACAGTGGTGTACTGCACTTCCATGTCATGTGGCATGTTCAACGTCGGCGAAACAGGGCACTATGTCAACGACTGTTCGGAAGAACACGCACAAAAATTTCGAAAGCTACATAACAAGTACACACATTTATTTGAGTATGTAAGTGCACAGGATGTGCGGCCTGGATCGAAAAGATGACAGTTTTCGGGCGGAACGATGACAATATTGCATGCATTATTCTAATGGCATATCAAGGTATTGTAAATTTTTGTAGCAAATGCGCTAGCATCTTATCTCTTGGTCTTTTTGATGCCAAGTTTTATCTTTTATATGCAGCTGTCAAGTCTCAAATTGATTGATTGATATGTGGGGTTTAACGTCCCAAAACCACTATATGATTATGACAGACGCCGTAGTGGAGGGCTCCGGAAATTAAGACCACCTGGGATTCTTTAACGTGCACCCAAATCTGAGCACACGGGCCTACAACATTTCCGCCTCCATCGGAAATGAAGCCGCCGCAGCCGGGATTCGAACCCGCGCCCTGCGGGTCAGCAGCCGAGTACCTTAGCCACTAGACCACCGCGGCGGGGCCAAGTCTCAAATCTTGGAGAGAGAAAAAAAAACACGTGTTTGTTGCGGTTATTTCATAGGTGGCTGTTTTTGCGTTGTTGACGCCGTGCATTATGAAGCCTTGTTACCCACACCCCTCTTTTTCAAGCTTCACTCAAGCATATGTAACGTATTTCATTCTGCCATTAAAACCGGTTGTTAGTTGGCGCTTGCGTGTCGATGTTGTCATTCTTGTGGGTGTGTGCTCGCCATTACCCCCTCTCCCTACAGTGAACCAACTCACCCAAAACAAATTTTTGATGAAGCAGTACAGTGCTTACACACTACTGCAGCACGACCCCTTTCGTAACACAAGGTTGTCCTGGACTGGCTGATCTCCCTAGCTTTCCTTCTCTACTATTTATTCTATTCTATTGAATCTCGATATTCAATGGTAATGCGAGAGTTGACATAAGATAGGAAGAATCTAGAAAGTAAAGTGCACACAACATTTACAAAGTTTTCTGTGGGTTGTATCCCGGGATGTGGCTTATATGAAGGGGCGGGTTATACGTGGGTAAGTATGGCAACTATAATGAGTTACAGGCAAAGAAAACTTGTCAGCTCCTGTCACAGAGTCGTGGCGCACTTGCCTTTCACCTGTGAATGACAGTCGTTCTTGCTGGCCTGTGTTGCAATTGTCAGTACTTTTTCTCGGCTAGTGTAAATAATTAGAGTTAGGTTCATCTTTATCACCTAAGAACCTACGTTTGGCATAGTAGCGGTGTCACAATCGCCAAGAGAACTTACCAGGGCGTTCCAAGTTTCCAGCCTAAAGTCAGGGACACAATTGTGTAGGAGAACTTAAACGCACACTTAGTGCTTCACGAGACAAAAACGAGCAAGTACTACTGGATGGATCTTGATATCTTGATGAGACGGATACTTGGGCTAGTTTCATCCATAAACGCTCTATCGAGTAGTAGCGAATTCTCCATGGGAGGCACAGCAATGGCTGAGGATGGAGCTCACATATTTTCTCAAACTGTATTGAACTAAACTCTCCGGGCATTTGTCGCGATCGCTCTTCAGTGGTTGTTTTGACAAACCTAAAAAGTTACTATTCAACGTGAATCTCGAAAATTTGCAGCTATGGAGGATGCCGTAGAAGAAAAAGACAAGCGCTCACGCTTTAGCTCCTCGATGAAGTCGTTCAGGAACTGATACTTGAGAGGCTTGGGCTTCGGAAGGGCATCCTCGTAGTCCATGAGCTTCTTCTCGGCCTTCCAGAGCGTCAAGCCAAACCAGTCCGCTTCTTCCTCCTACAGTGAGTGATAGTGTGAACACTGCTCATTCAAAAGTGAAGTTATACCCCTACCAATAGACCACATTAATAGCATTGTCCAAATTATATTTGATGTAGCAACTGCCATTTGAATCCACAATCGTGCAACACCGAAAGAACTAATGCCATTCGGTCATCATGTCAATGGCAGTAGTTAAAAAAAACTTGCATTAAGTAACTTTGGAGTATACCTGAAATATTCGAGAGACCTTAGACTTTGCAATATATCGACAACATCAGCCAAAGCAACCCTCAGCCAACTTTTCATAGGGTATTAAGCTCATCAAAACCAATATGGGTAATATGGCAGCACTGAATTATGCCTATTACAGCAGATAAAGCATTTACTATTTACTCAGAAATTTGCCAAGGGGGATGGGATGCCATGATTTTTTTTACAGTGGAGTGTGGAGAGGGGGGGGGGCACAAAAGACAGGTTGGCTCTTTCAGGGGACCAGGGAATTCTTGGTTTTTGTTTTGAATATGCTCGCTCTTAGGACAGCCCAAGAGGGGGGCCACACACAAATTATAGACCACAGTTGCCCCCCCCCCACCTGCACCCTCTGCCGACACCCTTCCTGTACTTACATTCCAAGCAAAGCACATAAATCACAGACGAATTCAAACACACTCCCTTCAACTTACACCCCAATGTCCAGTGCGAAAGGGATATTAGTGTGCTAGCTAATGGCGACAGAGCTTGGTACTTCGCGCTGGCTCACTAGAAGCCTGTATCAATCACGGGGTGAAAGGCTATTCTATCAAACCTATTGAAAACAAACAGGAGTAAAAAAGCACCATGTCACTATACATTGGACCAGAACTGCCAGGTTCGACTACTTTAAGCGAATTTGGCTACTTTTTCATGCTGGTGGCAGCAGCAAAAAAAAAAGCATCTTGGCTCCCTTTTGGCTTGTTTCTTGTTCCCTCAATTTTAACCAAGTTATTATTATTCTGAGACGTAATATTACAGTGGCTGGCATTCAAGTATGTGGCACCAAAATATCAGAATCATGGCATGTTTTTCAGTTCCTCAAGCCGGATTTGGTGTTTGCTTCATACTAATGAATAGATTTCTGTATAGACTAAATAATAGACTTGGCTGTGGACCGAGTGGGATTGGGGGAGGGGGGGGGAACTGTTGCACCAGGCTTTATTCTGCAGATCACCTACTGCTAAACATGACTTCATGCTGTAATTGAAAGTGAACAGGCCAATCGAAAGTTCTCTGCATTCAGGATGCTCTGCTCTCATTCACATTACAAATCATATTATACATGAAATCGACAAGCTATTTGCGTCATTCATTAGAATAAGGTATAGACAGCGATTTGGGAATGTGAACTTTTTCACAATTCATCATTTCGTGAGAAACGATTGGGAAAGTGACTACAATCGATGCTTAAATACCAGCAACTATGCAGTACTTGAGGTCTTGCCACAAGGCTGGTATACGAGACGCGCGAAGAGAGTGTCATTTCTTCAACAGGGCAAGAAACTGACATCTTGCACGAAATGCTACCTAGAGCCAACAATTTATTCCTTAGTCTCTGCAACTAAGATTTTGAAGGGTTCTTCCTGTAGTTGTGTCTCCGCTGAACTGTTGCATTTAATCGTTCAAACAAACAAGTCGCAGCTGTTCTTGACACATGCGTGGCTACACTTGGCTCAGGTTGGCTACATTTTGGTTGGTCTTGCAAAGTTTTAGCTACACATCTTTCACCTCGACATAATAAATAGGAGATCCTCTTTATTTTCCAAAACAATGACAGATTTCAAGAAGCCCGCCTACTCACAGATACAATAAAGTCCTTGTACTTCTCCAGCATTGCTTTCTGCTTCTCCGGGTTGTCGGGGTACAGGTCTTTCCTCGCCAAAGCCAGCAACATTTTCCGCCTAAGATCAAGTGCAAGCTGTGAGTGTAGATCTTGCACCGGAGTCTGAAAAAAAAAAAGAAGAAAGAAGAAGAAGAAGATGAGCCCTATGCTTACAGCAGTAATACAACAATTCAAACTTTTCCTCACACTAGAACGTAAAAGAACGACTTGTGAAAAAAGAAAAACTCTAGATCGGAACATCTATTACTCTTCTACACGTGTATTTGTGCGGCTAGAAATCGCTGTGCAATAGTATAAATGTACGCTAATTTCAAAAACCGTGCACAGCACAGCACCACCAAATTTGTTTCTTCCTTCATCAGAATGCCCATGCATTCACACCAGAATAGATAGGTACGATGTATGACTATCCGTAGCAACACGGCACCATGATTCCAGCAAACTCGAACTTTCAGGCTTAAGTGGGCAGTTGGAGAAGCCTATTACCATGAAAGTCTTCATCTAGTCTTCTACTCCTTGGATGGTTACTCAATCAGTATCAGCCGCGCATCTAAGCAATGCAGTAGCAAATTAAAATGATAAAGTGATGATGTGACCAGTTGTGCTTCACGCCACAGATTCATTAAAATGACATAAATTGCAGCTTCCTGGCTTAGACTGAGCTCATGCCATCAAACACAATCCACCCATTTCAAAACAGCTTGCAATGAAAAAAAAAAAAAGAAAACGTCAAAGTGTTTCACTTTTCAGACATACAGGACGCAAGCTGATTTACTGAATTAGCATGCATAATTGTTTTATTAGGCCTATGTGACAGGGCTTCACTATTTTTTTTTTTTTTGCACCATGAAGGGTTTCAAGAAATATTAGTGTTTCTAAAGTGCAATTTTCTGAAAAGTTTAGTTAGAAAGAAACTATTCACCTTGTCGATACACCATTTCTCAGTGGAAATAAGCCCTTATGCAGTTAATATTGCCTATGGAGTTAAAATTGAGCTGCTGTGGACACTGACTTTTCGCACTATAGCAGGTGTTACCCATGCTCTGAGTAAGGATTCATTCACAGCTGTATTTTTAAAGGAGTACCAACACTGATTTCTGTGACTTAGGCTTTTCGCAAAACGCAGAGTTTGCAAGCTCATTACAAATGTGTTAACTTGTCAGCATAATGCTCACTGCGATGGGGCTAGTTTGCAGATGTTCAGCGCCGAAGAGTTTAAAATCGAAGTAAGATATTTCATAGGAGTTGTCCGACTCCAGCGTCTGGTGAGCGTTGATACTGCAGGGCAAGAAAATTAAAAATGTCCCTTTTGTGATGTCTCAATACTGTGTAAGCCCTTTTTCAACCTGTCGATTGGGGCCGTCTAGATTTCTCCACAAACTCTGAGAATCTTGTTACTTTTAAGAGCTTGGGGTCCGAGCTTTGGACCGCCTATCCAAAACAGTGCACCATGACAGCGGCCAGCCATCATGACATCAGCCGTACGACGACAGCGAGTGTGCCGTGTGTCGCGAAACAGACATGCATACAGCGGGCTTTGGCAGGTGCGGAACTGCTACACGCAACTGCCGAAACACGGGAGGAATCGCTGAGAATCTGAAGATCACCTTCAAGATGTACAGGTCGAACCCGCAATGTTCGTTGATGAGGATCAACGTCCTCTCGGTAACCGTGACACGCATGTACTTGTCCAGGATCTCGCTGTAGACCACGAACCGCTTCAACTGCGGCGTGAAGTACTTGACGTGGTACCCGCTGCTATCCGGAGCATAACCGGGTACAATGCCTTCTCCACCCCAGATGCCTTCATGACATTCCCTTGGGTACACCACACGAATTGGTCTCTCCTCCGTCCTCAAGCTGTAAGGAACAAGGGCAAAAATGTTTGTTAGGGACGAAGCTCTTCTTAGTCTAACTTTGTCCTGCGTCAGGCGTGACAGGCAGTGTCATGCAAACAGACAGACAGACAAACACATGGATGGACGGAGACATGGACAGACACACGCTTAGCATTCACTCCGTGGATATGCTGTGATTTTTTAAGATGTGACAACATATTTGCAAGGCTAGTTTACTCAGCCATACAAATATCCTGCATACAAAAACACCTCAGAGCAAGTGCCAAGCTCAGTAAATGTTGACAGGATATTCAGTCAGGTCGATTTTCACATGGTGCACCTAGCGACATAGACACTATTGCGATATCAGGCTACAGTATCAACTCTAGTGACTTCACATTAGTATGGATAGTCGAGATGACATCAGGTATAAAATCATTCAAAATGGCCACTTGTGTGCACTAAAGGTGCCATGGAGCGGAGCTGCTATGATAACCTCACGACACCTCGTGTGAGCATATGGCAAGAAGCTCACACCGTGATCCACTGTCAGAGTGTAGTAGGGAATCGCAACTAGTCTTTAAAAGCATACTGTGATTACCATTCCAAGGTGCATGCATGCTTTGCAGTACATTTTCTAGACTTTTGAGAACTTGGCTTTTGATTTGATGCAAAAAATCCACAACGGAATATATTCGTGTCAGTACACCTCTCAAAGGTACGCTTATTAAAGAGAAAAGCCATGTCTCCCACATAAGAAAATAATTATTTCACACCGCTAAACGAGGACTACTCTTGATGAGAGAAGATGCTCACTAAGTTAAAGAATAAAATGATGAAGAAATAAAATACAAGTGACAAACCTGCTAGCAGATTCCCACACCAACTTCCCAGTAACATGATATAGACAGCGTGCACTTGGCCCTGCCCAGTTGCTTATTGTGTAAAAAATGAGTCACAATGTGTTATAAGGAAGCCATTGGTTTAGCACAGTGGATTCAAGGAAGATTTACTGGGCCAAATACACAAATGAAAAAAATCCATGAGGTCACATTATTATTTGGGTGCATGTGTTCTGACATGAAGTTTAAAAGGAACCCTGACACGGTTTTTTAAATTTTTGTCAGCGTTTCGACTAGAGCATCATCAAACCATTTGCACCACTAATTTAGTGACACGCTGTGTACCAAGGCCGCTACAGACAATTATACCATACTATCCTTCCCACCTCTGCCTGGCCTCCTCAACTCATGAGGCATGCTGGCATCGCAGGCGATCGTAGAGCTCTGATGATCGCATTCGACGTTTTGAGCTTTCACAAGCCTAGACCTCTGAAATTGCACTCCGACAGGTTGCACGCAGTCTCGAAGGCCATCACATAGTGCGCCCGGCAGCACGCACGTTATCTGGCAACAGAGACAAAGATAGCGGAGTATTTCATATCTGCTTCGACAGGTGCCGCCCCCCTACAAGCCAATCTTACTTTCGCGTCATAGCGTTTCATACAATAATACCTAGACAGGAATCTGGCGCTGCGATCGCGTACCCTCATGGGAATTATGGGAAGTACAGGCTTCGGATTTGATAGCGTTAGCTGGCGAACTGTCTACAGACTTTTTTCTGAGGTTTCAGTTTCGTTCTTCGCGCAGTGCGGGTAGTGGGGTGCGGTAAAAAGCACTGAAGCAGCACCTTTGTTCTTCAAAGAGGCTCACGACCACTAGGTCTGAAGCTTTCTGCGACGCTGAAGCTTTACGAGTCGTATTTCACAGTTTGCACGAACCACTGCGCATAAACGTAGCGTCTCACGCCAGTGCAGGATAATTATTCCTACGACGCTGGAGCTTTGCGAGTCATATATCACAGTTTAAACGAAGCGTCGTCCACTCACTGCTGCGCATAGATGTAGCATCTCATGCCAGTGCAGGATATTGCATCGAGTTCATGTTTTTTCATGAGCGCGTCTTGCCTAAATTCGTTTTAAATCGACTGCAAAACGATGATGAAGCTAAGCAGAAGCACCGTCACGCTCCACTGACTCGATTTCACAACAGAACGAAAGGTGCGTTGGGGGCAGACCACTTGGACATACGCACCTAGCATTGCAGAAGACAGAACTTTAAGTGTTTCTCACTTAATGCGATACTGTTATTTCCATAAATAGATAATTCATACATTCGAGAGAAAAACAAGCATGTTTGTTTTCAAGCATTGTAAAAAATAATTAAATCTTGATGCTAAATCTGGAACGCGATAGCAGAGCAATGCATACCCTGATGATTAAATTTGCCTAGGTTTCACTTTTGCCACCTTGTCACAAAAACTTTCTGCAATGAAGTTGGCATACAAACAAACAAAGCAAGTTTCAAGTGAATACAAGTTCATGTCGCTTTGTTTTACACTGGGAAGAGAAGCGTCGCGAATCTCAAGAACGTAATCTATCCAAAGCGGATCCGAAGCCTGTACTTCCCATAATTCCCATGAGAGTACAAGCACCGCTAAAGGAGCCCACGTAGACACTAGCGCCAGATTCCCATCTAGGTATTATTGTATGAAACTCTATGTTCCGCGCATTCTACAGCCCATGACAGCCATGGTGACGTGGCTGCTGACGTGCTCTGGCCTCGTAAAGTGGCCATAGTATAGCCAGGGCATGTTGCTCTGTGAATGGGGGCTGAAAACGCTATTGACAGAGTCGCAACGATCTGCACCCATCTGCAGCGATTTGCAGCTTTAAAGTGTTGTAATGAATTACACGGTTAACATAGAGCTCAAATCGGTCTCTAAATAGCCCTTCGGAGTTGGCCTACCAGCGCAATGTGTTTGTAGAAAATCGCCATAAACCGGTGCAGGGTCTCTTCGAAGACGAAAATTCGAGCAACACACACTCATTTGAAAACGAGCCTATGACAGCCAAATTAGTGACAACAGAGTTCTCAGAGAATAACTTACGAGTCTAAAACTATTTTTTGCTACCGTTATGTCCTTTTAAAGGGACACTAAGTACAAATAGCAATTTATGTAATAGTAAATGATTAGCTGTTGAGAATGTCTAAAATGCCAATATCAGCAACAGTGCTTGAATTTATAAGGGTACTTTCTTGGGCACGTTGGTAGCTATTCATTGGTATGTTACTGTTCACTGCTTAAAAGATCGACGTTCGGGATGAAGGTTCAGACGAACACAATTACACTTGTGTCCGTCTATGCCTTTCTCCCCAGTGTTCGTCTTTTAGGCAGTGCGCATTAACGTAACAATGACTGTTTTAATAGTCGAGACATTATAGTATGAATCCTGGCTATCCTCGATGTCAAGCAGCGGTGTAAATCCAGAAAAATTATGAGGAGGGACACGCATCTTGCCATGATAGCCATTTGAGTTTGCAAATATAGGTTTTATACTTATTTATATAAAAATTAATTGCTATGCTTTAAAATGAAACCAAAACGTGAGCTTGGGCATCGGCAACGGGCCATGCAACATAACCAAACACTGAAGGCTATAGTAGTGACATAAGTTTGTGAAGTAGTTTTTAAGGATAACTCGTAGGTAGACTTTCGCAAAGTTCTAGTTAACATGCCATTCCGGTAAACCATTACCTGAATATGCTAGGACGTTATTGTTATAACGCGAAAATGTACAGCTTTTATTATTTTTAACTTCAGCTCTATTCCCCATCGTGTATAGCTGTTAGAAATAGCCAACAGCTCTCAGCGGTACAGCTCACCTGCAACATCTAACACTGGCAAGACCAACCTGCACACTATTCAAAGCATTCAAACCGAAGCACTTACGATATGCCTTGGGTTGAAACCATTGCCATCGCCCAAGATTACTCAATCAAGATACATATTATTACCGAGACAATGCGCATACACGTCAGACATTATGCCAGGACCGCTTCCCATCCTCTGGCGAGATCTCGCTGCTGTACAGCCCCACACGACATACGGCGCCACAGTCTGCAAGCACCGCTCATCATTTACTGCGGCATATGCACTTGCTTCACTGATTGCGCCTTGGGCTTGAGCCAGCTGCAAGTTTACTTAAAGATTCCAGGAATGCAGAGAAAATCGGACCTACCGACGCACGCCCTAAAACAGCCGAGTCTATTCATACTGGACCAGAACTACAGTAACCACAAGCACATCGACACGGATGGCTCGACTCCGTCGTCCAGTTCTGGTGGAACAGTGGTTATACCGTCATAAGGGGTATCTGCGTTTTAAGACCTCACATGCGACAAGGTCCACAGCGGTAGAACTTGCGGGTCTGCGTAACGCACTAGACCTCATAGATTCTGAAGAAAGACCAAGTAAGTGAGCCATATTTTCTGACTCGAAACTGGCGTTACTGTGCCTGCGGTCAGTTCTCCGGTGCGGATGTCACGGCCAGTTGACATATGAAACCATGAAACTTCACCACCTCTTAACACAAAAAGACCACGACGTCGTCTTTTAGTGATACCTGGGAATTGTGATCTCAACGGTAATAATTCTCCAGGTCATCCTGCCTCGTGCGTCACATTAGAAAGCAACCAGTATTCAATTCTGCTTTCAAGAGCAAACGCTGTGAGGCAGATTCGTCAACTGGCCCGCAGTCTCACACTAACTGAGTGAAATACACCAAGCATATGACGTACTAGAGTGCATGAACTTGATCCTTCACCACTGCGGCCCTCACCCGGCCTACATCGACATGAAGTTTCGTTTCTCTATTGCCTTTGGCTGGAAGTTGCTTTCACGAAAGCGTATACCTCGTTGATCGGAATGACTGACAATGCGGCATGCGATGTTTGCGACACTGATGAAAATATCGAACACCTGTTGTGTCCCTTACTTTGATTTGCCCGATAAAGACAAGTATAGCCAACGCACTGTGGCGACTGGATGATCGACCACTTTCTGTGCAGGTGCTATTAGCACCGTCCACATCTCTCGGTAGCCCACAATGCAGTGAAAGCCCTCTTATGTTTTTTGAGGACCACGGGTTTGTGTTAACACCTCTGACTTGCGTGGAGTTCACATGCTGCACTGAATTCACTGTCCGTCTCTCCCTTTTACTTTTCCTTTTCTTCCCTCCTCCCCCTTTCTTTCCCCCAGATGTCTTTCTACACGTCTTAATGGGTCAGAATATTGCAAGTATAGCTGCATGACAGAAAAAGCTAGGAGTAAGCAACTGTGCCAGAACAGTGACTTTTTTAAACAAAGCAGCTATTTGCAACCAGTCTCTTTGCAACTAGCTTTTATGTTTGACCTGTGCTAGTCACAGGCATGAAAGCGCTTTTACAGTTAAAAAAAAATCCAATAAATGCATTTCAATGGCAGATAAGCTGCATATCACTGTAGTGAGGCATCAATAACTTGAAATGTTTGGATGACAACAAAGGCAATGGTCAGGCTGGTGCAAGCTCGAAAACATTGCAGGGCAACAGCTTCCTATACTCAGTTGACCTGCTCCTGAAGTTACTGCCAACAATATAAGTAGGTGGCTTGCAATTTGTTTGACTCAGCTGCCCTATTTGAGTAACATGCACTAGAATACTGACCCACAAAGCAATGGCCTACTACATTTTAACGTCCGTGCATCCTGTGTTCTGATCAATGATTGGGATAAAGGGGAAGTTGACGAAGGACCTCACTGTGTTTGATATAAGCAATGATTAGACAGCAATTAAAGAAGGCAAGGAAAGCTTAATTAAATCATTGTTATTAATTCAAGTGTTGTAATTGTGAGATCAACATTGAACTGGCTATAATTAAACAACAGCACAACATGAAGAATAACAGACAGCAACCACGTTACACATATAGAGAGAGCAATCATGAGAGACGCATATAGGGGTGCACGTAGAGACAGCAATCCCTACTACACGTTACGCCACCTCTATTGTCTATGCCCCTCTGACCTCATCATCAGGGATCTGAATTTTGCCATGTGTGGTTGCTCTTTGGACAACAGTCATGTGCTGTGGGATTTTTCATAGAGCTGCCAAGCCATAAAGAACAGCCTGGCTTTCCTCGCTGGATTTCGTCCCGAACGGTTGTGCCGCCCGTGATCTCAGACACTAGCGCAGCTCTCGCCGACTGGTTCGCCCTCGGCAATCTCTTGACGCCTTGTAGCTCTCGCCGTGTTGTGCCCCGTCCTCCGACTCCTTCGACCTTGTCCCCCCATCTTACCTATCTCTCACTTGTATGCGACGAGTGCTCAGTCTACAATACCTTTCTCCTCCTTCTACCTTTTTTTTTATCCTAATTTTTTATTCTGATCCCATCCCCAACAAGACACTGTGCCGTGTCACTTAATAGCCAAACAGAAGTTAGGTGCCTTGTTCTTTTCTTTAATAACCACAACTACTACTACTACTAGTACTGCTACTACTACTGCCACTAGGTGGGTGAGCTTCGGGGCTGCCCGAGAACTGTCCGAAAAAAAAAAAAAATGAATGTCGCGGGCTAGCCGCTGGCAGCCGTCTGAAAGCCCAGGCGAATAATCGAAGAACCTCACTATTCAACGCACACCATTTTCCACAGCCACTTTTGTTCTAAGCAAAACATAAGGAAGTCACAATCACTCGAAAACTTTCTGTACCCTGGCTTGATCCCAGCCCAAAGCCAATTTCGGCCACTTAAGCCTTTGGCAGGTAGCAGGATTTGCGCGCACAACCTAGCGCACTGTAACAGACGCCAGACACGAAATCATGACGACAGTCAACAGCGTTATCTTTTTTTTTTCTTGGTAAGAAATGTTGCTCACATGCTGCCAATACAAACAAGCTTAGGGGCATAGCCAGAAATTTTTTTCGACGAGGGGGGAGGGAGGGGGATTACCCACACTTCATGGATGTTCGTGCATGCGTTTTATGTGTACGTGTATATATACGCAAGCAAACTAAAAAACTGGAGTGTTGACACCTCCCCCCCCCCCCGGCCACGCCCCTGTACAAGCTAAATAAAATCAAATCACTGCGGAAGTAAGCGGAAGAAGTTCACAAAACCATTGACTTCTGATGCCGCTGCATTCATCAGCACGACGCTTTTGAGTTGCCGTTAAAAAGTTTGTATGACGTAAGCATCCCATCTATCCTCATCGCTTTCGTGCAGCATGCATACCTTGACAAGCGGTAGTTCGATGGATTGATGTGGCTGTACCCTTTAGATCGGGCGGCGGCTAACGCCACCTAGCCACAATACCGAGTGAACCAACACCTAGATTTTATCTTTTTTTTCCCTTTAAATAGTGAAGTTGAGGACCGGTACTGTGCAGTGAAGGGTTTCATTTTCACTCGTGCCTTGACTTCAGCCACCAATCAGATAAACTCCTTCTAGTTAATTTTACCTGCTTAAAACCAACCTATTTTGCCCTCCCTGTCCCTAAACCCCAGTGCTTTGAAAAACTCTGCGCCATCATCCTGAACTATATGGTGAAGCCCTTTACAGAACATTATCAAGTGTTCGGCAGTTTCCTCCTCCTCTCCACAAGCACTGCATACTGTGTCTACCCCTTCGTATTTGGTCCGATATGTCTTGGTTCGCAATACTCCCGTCCTGGCCTCGAACAGTAGAGAACTACCTCGAGTATTATCATAGATACTTTCCTTGCGATTTCTTCCTTAAAAGTCTGATATATTTCTAGTGCGGACTTCTTAATCATGTCAGTTCTCTTCATGTCGGTCTCCATTTCCTGCACCTTTTTCTTAACCGATAGTTTTTTTTTTTGGTTTGGCCCCCTGCTGTTTTCTAAGTATTTACCCGTCAATTTTCTGTTTCGCTTCCTCCATTTTGTATCAACATTCTTCATGTACAAGTAGCTGAATACCTTCCAAGCCCAACGCTCGTCCCCCATTTCTCTCAATCGCTTCTCAAATTTAATCTTGCTACTAGCTTCCCTGCCCTCAAATGATGTCCATCCCATATCAGCTTGTACTCCCTGATTTGGTGTATACCCGTGAGCTCCTAAAGCAAGCCTACCTATTCCACGTTGCTTAATTTCTAATCTTGCTTGAACTTCTAATCTCATGCACAAGACCGCATTGCTGAACATCAGACCAGGAACCATGACCCCTTTCCACATTTCTCTCAGAACATCATACCTATTGTAATTCCACAGTGCCGTATTTTTCATCACTGCTGCATTCCTTTTAACTTTAGTCGTTATGTATATTTTGTGTTCCCTTAGGTACTCAGTCCCATTGCTTATCCATACGCCCAGATATTTGTATTAATCTGTTATCTCTAGCGTGACCTCCTGTATGCTAAGCTCACTACCTTCATTATCATTAAAAATCATGAGTGCTGATTTTTCCTTACTGAATCTGAAATCTAACCTATCTCCCTCATTACCGCAGATGTCCATCAATTTCTGCAAATCTTCCTTGCTGTCGGCCATTAGCACTATATCATCTGCATACATCAGTGCTGGTAGTGCCTGTTCAATGAGTTTTCTTTGTTTGACGAAAGAGAGGTTGAAGCCAAGTCCACTTCCCTCTATTTTGGCCTCAAATCCTTGTAGGTACATCATGAATAACAAGGGTGACAGAGAACACCCCTGCCTAAACCCCTGTTTTACCTATGAGGGCCTGGACACCTGTTTTCCCACTTTATAACTACCTTGTTACTTTTTTAGATATACTTTAAAAGATTAGTGACTCCATCCTCCGCACTTAGTGTGCCCAGTATTCCTCACAAGTCCTCTTGAATCACGCTATCGTACCCGCTCCCTTGATATCCAAAAATGCTAGCCACAGGGGAATGTGTTCCTTTTCTGCTATTTTGATTCACTGCGTCAGTGAGAACAACAGATTGTCTTCCAACCTCCTGTGTTTCCGAAACCCATTCTGCAGTTCCCCAAGCACCCCCTCATCCTCTATCCATGCCTGCAGTCTTTCCTTTATAATCTGCATTGCCAGCCTGTAGACCACTGATGTCACTGTTATAGGACAGTAGTTGTTTATGTCCGCTTTGTCCCCCTTTCCTTTATAGATCTTGCTTATCCTGCTAACTTTCCATCCATCGGGGACTTCACCTTCGATTATTGTTTTGCTCACTGCCTCTCTCAAAGTCTGCTTAGACTTCGGAACCAATGTCTTTATCAGCATAATTGGAATGCCATCTGGGCCTGTTGATGTACTACTAGGAACCCTCTTCTCAGCCCTTTCCCACTTTCATTGTGAAAATGGAGCCATTGCGCCACTTGATCTATCCTTGTCTATTGTGGTGCATAAGGCACTTTGTTGAAGTTTTTCTGCCACCCTTGTTTTTATATATTCAATAGCTTCGTCACCTTCTAGCCTAGCACCTTGAGTTGTGGTTATAAACCTCTGTTCTAGGCTTGTCTCATTTCTTAGAGAGTTTAGATGGTTCCAAAATTTCGCAGCTGCCTTTCTATACTTTTTATGTACTTCTGCCAGCTACTGAGCCCCATTTGTTCTAATCTTTTTATCGATCAGAAGGGATGCTTCCCTTCTACAGCTTAGAAAGATGCCCCATTTTCTTTCAGCATCAGCTGTAGGTTCACCCCGCTGCTTAGCATGTCTGTGTTCGATGCATGTCATACAGCGACGCGGTGCGCAGTACCATTGTTAACGTCACGTCACGTTACGTTTTGTTGGGGATTTCTGCGAAAGCATGCGGCGGAGATCGCTCGCGGACGACGGTAATGTGCAGCTCACATGACTTGCGTTACGGGATGCCTGACGTATTTCTCCGCCGGAGGCTTGTAGTGTACGGGAGCGGGCTTTCTCTTCATATCTTCGAGAAAGCGGCGATAATGCGCCGGAAATCGTTCGAAGATGGGCACAAATTTCTTCCCGGCGGACATGATGGACACACGCCGAGCACCGCCGAGCGCCCGCAGAACACCGGAAACTCAAGTTCAACTGATCACCTGTAGGGGGCAAAAAAACACACACATTTCATAGCATTCATCAATCTACGACCACCTTTCCTTCCTCCGTGATCTACGACTCTCGAGTCGTCTAAGGGATTTCAACGTAACTCGCCGTGGTCCATTTTTTCGTCCTCTACGGTCATCGTTGGAACTTTAGTTTCCGGGGTCTGTCATTTATAGAAGTTTCTAAATTATTGCATGCCATAGAGAAAGCTTTTTCGATGGTTTTTTTTCCTCCATGTTGCACGCTGTTATTTTTGCAAATAAAACAAACAAAACACGTGGGCTCATAGTTAAGAACATCATTTGCAAAATTCGCTATTTTTAGTTTTTTATTATAAACATTAATGTTGACTCAATAACATAATTACCTTCTACTTTATGACATGCAACTTTTTTCAAATGCTTTGAATTAAATAACTTGCTGGCGGCATAGTGTGGTGAATTTGTCATCAGAACTCACCCTAGCAAACCAAAATACGAAATTGAGAGCAGAAGCGTTGCGATCTGACGACTGGTTTTGTTTCGGAAAGCAAACCAGTCGACCCGCTGTGATGTGCTTTGCGAGTTCGCATCTTCGTCGTTAAAGCAACCCGAGAATGTTGTTGTGGTTATCGCATCTCTGAGAGTGCCGACCGCGCATAACACTAGTGTTGTACTGCCGGACTCTACATTTGATTTTTTGCCATGTAAACGCTGCACCAGCCATCGTGTAAATTGACATGGAAGTGCATCGTACCTGTTGAACAAGGATTGCAATGTCAAATATTTATTCACCTGAAAAATCGCCTTCCTATCGTGGTTTTCGGGTGAGTCGCCGGTTTTTCGCGCTCGTTGCCTTTGCTTCGTAGACGAATTTTATCGCCGATCGCGCTGCGTAGTGTCTTTCGTGGCTTAATTAGGTTACCCTCTTGAAAACTTTCCGCGGTTGGGATGAAACATTGCGAAAGCAATGAGGGGGGGGGGGGGGTGCTTGGCGCTATGTTATGGTGGCTAGAATTGCCACCGTAGCTATGTTGCGGCTGTTTTCGTTTAAAGAGGCTTGACCCCAATCAAACGCATGACGGCACACGCAATGCGGCGTGGCGAACGGTTTGTGGCATTTGCGAATACCGCTACACAGCTGCTGACCTTCGCCGTATGCCAGTCCCTACTACTATTATTACTACTACGCTGTAACCAACCCATTTCACGTGAGCAGCTGCGCGATTGTTTTCTCTCCTCATCGCCTCTTGAACTCCGGCGTCTCACCGTCTCTCGATCGTTAAGGTTACGTTTACAGTGTTCCATTTTATATTAGATTAAGAAACCGTGATGGACTTGAGCAATCACGTTCAAGGTTGATGACATTACGGACACAGATGTATTGGCGTATAAAAAGCGCTGTCACGTTTCGAATATTTTTAACAGTGTCACGTAAGGTCAGGTGCGCGAGAAAAGAAAGAAGAAACTCGCGTTGGCGCCGGTGTTAATCTAAGCAGTTTTTTTTTTTCTTTTACCCACTCCGCCTAAACTGGAACTGCATAGTCATTTGACTCGTTCAGGTGATTTATTTGTGCCTCTTTCTCGCGTAACAGCGCAGTTAGGCAGATGTGTCTGCGTATGCGGACCGGCTAATAACGTAGCCGCTTTAGGATTTTACTGTAACTGCTAGCCGCCGCGATTTTGCAACGCCTGCTACATTCCGTGGCATCACACCAGTGGGTTGCGCCAGTTATGGTTTGTGTGTGTTTGTTACGTGTGTGTTCCTCACGTAATTGCCTGTAAGCAGGTGGTTTTTTATCTTAGTGTGTTCCACGGTAGCACAGCATTTCAAAAAAGGTCTCTTCATGGACTACATTGATTAGTTACCTTATGCACATAGCCGCAGTGTGTTAAGTTGATTCTGTACTCAAGCAAGAATATGTTTTTGCGAGTGACAGAACATCAATTGTGCGGCTAAAACTGCGGAAACGTCTCGAGCATTTTGCTGTGCTTTTCAAGAAAGATAAGCCCTTTTGAGGCATTCTACTTAAATATATTAAAACGTCCACCTACTATTTGGCCAGGCTTACATTTTGGTTGAAGCATCACCCTGTCTAAATCATTATTATTAACTATGTACAAGTTGCTTAATATGCAGAGCACAGCCAAACGAAAATGTTGCTTCGAGCATGTTACATACCTCTCGCCAGTCGTCTCCAGCATTGGTTCAAGGCAGTTGCAACACGGATTGACAGCATCTTGAGGATAATAATAATCCGATGCATGTCTTTGAATGCTGTTTTTCCTGCTGTACTGTAATTGAGAGAAGCACTTGCTAACACTTCTAGTTTTAAGCTGTCAGGGTTGTAATACATCAGTGGGGATTCATTTTTGTGAGAGTACCCAGAATAAATTCCTGCACTGGCTAAACTGCTGACGGTCATGCAAGAACTGAATGTCATTATTCCACTTGCTCTCGAAGGCCATCTCCGGCAACTTTTTGACCATGTCTAGGTTATGGTGTTTCTATGTTCCCGAGACACTCTTGTCACTAGCCCAATAGCTGAAATGCTCAGGAAATTTGAGAATAATTTGTAATAATCAAAAATGTGCAAAACCGAAACCCAACCGAGCACCCTGCCTACGTATAACGTACTATTTGGTAGAGCCGGAGGCCGTATACTGGCTCCAACAGTGCGGAGTATGAAAACTGTGAAAACCAGTCCAGCGAAGCACCGGCCAAACACCACAGAGGAAGGAAGAAAGCATTCCCGTGCTATACCCGTGCCAAACACTGCCACCTTCGCCTTGTGGAAGAAAGCACAATAAATTCTGTAGCGGACAAAGTAGCGATGCCATGCCAAACATGACGTCACACAGACCGTGTTGCCAATAATTCTAGCAAGTGAGGTGAGCTTTTTGAGGCAAACTTTAAAATTCATTTGCAAACGATCAGTGCATCTCTCAAACCTGTGATTTGGCATAAAGGACGAAAATGTGCAAAGGAACATACCCAGCGAATTTCATTGAGATTCATTCGCCTAAAAAAATCGCCGGAGTAGGCCTTTAAGGGGTAATAAAACGGGGAATATACTCGAGGGATTTAAAGGTGGAGCCTAGTGACGTCCTCCCCTTCATAAGGACAAGGTGAAAAAGGAAAGAGAGAGACAAGACTATTTTCGTGGCTTATACCAAGATGCATGCTGCTGCCTTATGCATAATGCACATCGGAGCTGTAGGAGCAACTGCGCCAAATATGTGCTCTAAAATACTTTTTGTTCCTTACCGCTAGGGGACCGTTTGTCCCGTCGGGGAAAACGTCCCCGTCTCCTACGAAAGCGTGCGGGGTGGTCGCGCCCACTCGCTAATCCGTGACGTCGTTATCATGTGATCTGCAATCTCTGCATCACCCCGGCGTATTTGTCCCTCGTGGCAATACCTATTTACAGATGAGCTTGTAGCCAAATTTAGCCCTATTGTGCAAAATTTATCTGGACTGCTACACTAGCAACTTGTGCCGCCGTTTCAGGAAGGTAGCTAATTAGATCATATGCTCTGGCAATGCCCATCATCACATGGCACCATAAAACTAACCAAGCCTAGTGGTGCTTCACCATAAGAAGACCCAATGGTAGGGATGAGCCTGAAGTCGTTCAGAGAGCCTACGATGTGACGGTGTAGCTTATAGCCTGGTTGTCCCGATTTGGCAGCAACCAACTGCGTGTTAATAGCATCTCTTGGGACTAACAATAGAGTTTTAACAATGAACCCTGCTCTCAGGGAAATCAGTATCTCATCACGCAGAAAAGAAATCACATGTGCTGTTCTCTCCGGACACTTGCAGGTAAAATGGAACAGCCAAGCACACAGCAGCAAGAGTTTGCACCTGTCGAAGGAGGAGCAGGAGCAGAAACTGCATCGGTCAGCGAGGCCAGCGAAGCGGCTGCGCCGGCACAGGCAGAAGCAGCTTTCCCCCCTGAGACGACGACCTCGTGTACCAGCCCAAATGCCGAGCAGCCACCGCAGTCCGTGTACCACATCAAGTGGGTGCGGTGGAACAATCAGAAAACGCCCATTGTCACACAGGCAAGGACAATTTTCTTTGCGCTATCCAAGCTGAGAAGTTTGGCAGACTCTCATTGGACAGAACTTGAAGGGAGCCACAAAGTGTGTTCCATTTAAAAAGATTTCTGTGAAATATAAACAAAGCTGCAGACTTTAAGAATATAACCAAGAATTATTATAGACGGCTGTTTAAGCAGCAGTTCTGTTTAAGAGATTTTTGTTTACACACTCGGGTAGGTATAAGGAGAATAAGTGAATGCAGGAACAGCGCGACCTAGAAGTAGTTACTTCGTAACTGCGGAAGCAAAAAAACAAGGACAGTTATGTCCTACCAACTTGCCCAAGTTTCCACCCTTCAGAGAATAAGTGGATGCATGAATATGATGCGTGAATGCGTCAAGATGCAGAATCGGTCAAGTACGGCCCGAGTTAGAAGGGTCTGTCGCATGCTCTAAGCGCTTTCTCCTTTCATGATATCAATTGTACTCAAAGCTACATAGGAGGAAAGGAGATGACCAAGCGACAAGAGCGGCATTATGAGCACATTATGGCTTTGAGCAATTTCTTTTCTTATTTTCATTGAATGCATATGCGGACAACGTATAAATGTTGGCCGCAGCTTCCTAGCCAGTGTTGTGGCACGGGTGCGTCACGACTACCGTAAGTAGGCAGTTCACAGTGCTCATATCAGACTGTGTCCATGGTTTTTGTGTTGACGACAGGGTCGCTTTGGATTATGGCATCATTTGCCAATCGAAGAGCGATCATTTACTAGTCGACATTGAAATTTAATTGCAAATTGCCTGCAATGTGCTGCACTATGTTTGGCTCAAATGCTGCCAGAAGACAGCTACTAGCGACCGGCGGCATTATCCGACCATCTTCATAAAGTGTTGCAAGGCCCCTTTAATATGTGCGCTTAATGTGCATCGCCTGAGAAAAAGCTGTCTAAAACACCTAACCAAACGTTAACTTAGTTTTCTTGTGTCCTCCACAGAACGAGAATGGGCCCTGTCCCTTGATTGCCATCATCAACGTCCTCACCCTGAAAGGTCTCGTCAAGCTTCCACAAACACTCGATATTGTGACCGTTGAACAGCTCATGGAGCATCTGGGGGACTGCATACTGTCCTCTATACCGAAGGTACGCACAGGACTAAGTTACTGTAGGCGTTGCATGTGGGAGTATTCATTTGACTATTTTTTCTCCGACTGTAGGCACTGCTGTGTTGTGTGTAAACTGTAAAAGAAATCGTGTTTGTTAGTAACCCTGTCTAAGCGCAGTTTCACATCAATGAATATGAGCTAAATTTGAAATCTTAGGTTGAGTCATTGGGAGTGTACTTTTGAGAAGAATGATAATATATAGTGTTTGATCTTGAACTTGGTTTGTTTGCAGTGATTGCTTAAGTGGTCACTAATGTGTTAACTTGTTTTCCCGCATACAAAATTGCAATTTGGAGTTCTGTATTTAGTTTTGTGTGCGGCAAATTGAGGCAGCAAGCTCAGCCTAGCATGTAGAACACGAGTTTGGCCTAGTTCGTTCCTACTGCTAATGAACCGTTGCCGAGATTACATCACTTGAAAGTTTACTGGTCGTGTCATGGAGTTCACTCAGACTCTCGAACTTAGAGTCAAACTTTTCGCAGTCGGACTCACTGGCGCTCAAACTAACGAAAGTTTTACTCACCTGGACTCACTCACGAACTGAGACTCGTGGCTCGATCAGAGTCTCAGCGAGTCAACTGATCAGCGAGTTTACCAACCTATGATTAGCAGTCAGTATGCCAATCAATGAGTAATAGTTTTAAACTGCATTGACAAGTTTATACTGAAGTGTGCCATAAGACATTGATGATTATTGATTAATTTGCAGGACATTCCAGAAAGTGCGCAGCTTAATTACGAGCAAAACATGCACGATGCCATTGCCATCCTGCCGAAGCTGCAAACGGGGTTGGACGTAAACGTTCGATTCACAGGGTAAGTTTGTGTATTCACGTCTCCCATTTCATGCTACGTTTCCACGACTGTTGCAAATTGTCGATCGCGCATAGATGTTTGTCCCAGACTCGTGACTATGAGCTTGTGATTTCAACGTGTGCATACCGCACAGTTATGACCTTCAAGGCTTCTTAGTGAATGTTCCGTACATTCAGTTCAGTAGCAGTGAACACATTAGCTATGTAGTGCTATTTGTAATTATACTTGATAATGCAGTAGGTGGCTACCAAAAAAGCGAAGCAGACAGCATGCCAGTTGTACATGTCGTGCTTGTGGATTTAAGCGCAACATGGAAACACTTAGTATGAATCGGTATGTGCAATCGCTCGTGATAACCCTGTCATGTCGCTACAAATCCGGCCGCTAAAGGTAATGTTGGCTCAGATGTAAGTGTTCGAGTCGAAATGACGGCAATGTTATACACAAACTGAAGACCATGCAGACTAAAGCACGTGAGTTGCCTCACCCTTAATTCTCGTGCTTCAACCGCGAGCAGTGTGCTTTCAGTAGTGTCAAGCTCTGTATGTGTTATAGCCTGCTGTTGAAGTGAATACAGTGTTAAAGATCACTCCTCCCTCTAATGTGAATATTCAATGCCATGTCTCCTCGTGACAAATCTCTAGTGCTCGTTTGCCCCTTTCAGTGTAAAGGATTTCGAGTACACGCCCGAGTGCATCGTGTTCGATCTGCTGCGAATTCCTCTGTACCACGGTTGGCTGCTCGACCCCGAGTCACCAGAGATCTTTGCAGCGGTCGGCAGCTGCAGCTACAACCAACTCGTGGAAAAGATAATCAACAACAAGTCTTCTACAAAGCCAGAAATGGTCACTGAAGGCATGTCTTGTTTCATTCCTAATGTTTTGCCCCGATTGATTTGGTGCAGCCACTTTGTACATGTTACTACCGTTGCTGCCAGCATGTCATTTGACGCAGGTAACAATGTTAATGGTCCCTAGTTGTTTTAGGGGCGAAGCTCCTTAGGGCGTGGGCTGTGCGTCCCCTGTAGCCTGTATGTAGCCACCTCTAGTTTAGTTCTTGCAGTGTTCACTAGATGGCGGTACCGTCCCCTGTATCTAGCCACCTCTAGTTTAGTTCTTGCAGTGTTCACTAGATGGCAGTACCGTCTCCTGTATGTAGCCACCTCTCGTTTAGTTCTTGTAGTGTTTACTAGATGGTGGTACTTGTAGCTGATGATGAAAAGATGCAAGATGTTATAAACTAGAAAGCGGTACTTGTAGTTGATGAAAGACGCGAGATCTTATAAAATAGGAATGATGTCACATATAGCGCGTGTCATTGGTTGAAGGCAATCGTTCGATTTAGTGCGGCGACGTACGCTAGGGGGAGCGATGTAATAAAATCGAGTGGGCAAAATGTACAGAGGATTCATGGTTTACCAGGTTTACCTCCGGAGCTTCGCCCACTCATTATCATTCACTTCGTGGATATGGCGGAATTTTTTTATCTCGGCTTTTTCACATAGACATGGTTGTCAATTACTAGTACTTTTAAGAGCACAGTAGTGAGGTCATGACACCAGTTATACCGTTGTCAGTACCAGTTTGCTGTAATTAAGTGGACACAGCAACTGGTACTCATGCGCCAACGAGTACCAGTTGCTGTGTCTACTCAATTACAGTTAACAATGCACATACACTATCCCAGATGCTAAGACAGAACATTTAGCTGTCTTCCAACAGGACTATTGTTCTGCGAGACTAAAAATATATTTTGGCTAACATTCACTTCTTCCTTTCTGCAGCACTGTTAGCTGAAGCTTTCCTGGAGCGAACAGCATCACAGCTGACCTACCACGGCCTGTGCGAGTTGAACTCCACGCTAACGGAAGACGAACTGTGTGTCCTCTTTCGCAATAACCACTTTATCACCTTGTATAAACGAAAGGTAAATCACCATTCCATTTATTATTATTGCTATTTTCATATTTCATTTCAAACAAATTTCATAAGGAAGCTTCATTGTAGCTACACTGTTCAGGACTAGGTCGAAAATATAGCTGTAAAAGTGGTACGCAATGTCTGTCCCTTTTGTCCTCCTATCACAACAGGACCGTCTGTATCAGCTGGTAACGGATCAAGGATTCCTGAATGAGCCAGATGTAGTCTGGGAGTCATTGATCAACGTCGAGGGCGACGGCCAGTTTGCAGATTCCGACTTCATCGTGAACCCGCCCAAGCCTCGGTGCCTCACCACCGAGCAGCAAATCGATCGGGAGTGAGTGGCGAGTCTTTTTACTGCATCATTATGCTTTGGGGGTGCTGTATAACCATTTAAGGTGTGTGTTCGAGAACCCACAAAACTGCAGCCACCTCAAAAGTATTTGTTCCTTGCTGGCAAGTAGGTTCCGGAATGTCTTTTCCTTGTTGTACACCCCCCTGCCCCCCCCCCCCCCCCCAAAAAAAAGAAAATGGCAGGCACAGCTCTGTCTCTGCTATTACAAGAGAACGTACAGCATTAAGAAAATGATAGTTATGTACTTGTGCACCAGCTAGACCTGACTGTGAGCCTGCAAGCTATCCTGCGTCTTGCTGGCTTTTTACCGATTTACCAGTGAAATTAAGAGGTCGAAATGCGTGCCTAAATACCAAAGCAGCACCATTTCAGTTTTCTTATCTTGTGATAATAAAATCCAAGAATACAACTTTTCAAACGGGATGTCACTCCAGTTCACACTTTTCAATTTGGAAAAATTATGTACGTACTTCCTGGTTCAAACTGAGAGAAGTAAGGACGAGAGTACATAAATTCAAAACTAGTACTTTTGTACAAATACTTATGCACTGTTGAAGCTGAATTTCGCTTTGAATTACCTGTTAATTTCTGGGATTCAGAGAGAGAGGTGTGCTGAAGCTCTTCCTCACGAACACTTTTGTTGATCAGCCAAAAACAGTTTTTAGAGCCATCCAGTAACATACTATAAATGTGATACACATTTGTGCCTACCTCTTAAACATTGTGCTTGACTATGACTCGTTAGAACACTATGCCCATTAACACAGGATTTGATTGGAAGCTACTAGTGATGAAAAGCTGTCTATACCACAGTAATATCAATACTGTTGATAGCAAGTGATTATTATACTACGATATTACAATAGCCATCTATGCTAAGGTTGACAGCATACCAATTAATACTGACTGTACCACCCAGTATAATACAAGCGACAATGTCAGATTTCCCAACATAGTTTGTGTCAACCCTGCAGCACAAGCTTGTTGACATTCTCCTGTTTTCAGCTACATAAATTGAGTGTTGCCGATGGTGGCTGAAGCATCGTAAAGTTTTAGGTACCATTGCAGAACTAATGCGGTACTGTTAGTTCCAGCGATAGCATAACAAAAGCTACTGATAACACTATCAATAGCTTACTAGTGGGATGCGTATTGCAATACCCCTGAGACAGTCGACAGCCAATTAACCGATAACTCTGGATCATTAAAAGCTATGCATGTGGAACTGAATCAATGCTATATAAGTCAACTTTTCGCAGTTCCCAAGGAACATCTGTATTGAAAGAAATTCACCGCGTCTGGCTTGTGTGTCTACAAATTATTGCTCACTTCATTAATAGCATATTTTTCTCTCGAGTCTCGCATTATAACTGCTGGAACTCGAGGATGAAGACAGTAGGGATACAAATGAACAATGCAACCAGCAGAGCAGGCGATGCGATTCATGTGCAGGAAAGAACAATGAAAACTTTAGAAGATTGTGCATGTACCGTGACAGTTGAATAACGGCAATGCCATGAAGTGCCCTTTTGAATGGGTGCTGACACGAAAATAACATTCCGTGCGTCAATTGAAAGGCTGTGCAATCGAGAGCCTAGGCAATGCACTGGTAAGCCCCAATGCACACTGAAAAAGTAATTGGCGCAGTATGTGTTTAAAAGCTTATAACAAGAAGGTACGAGTTTCTCATGCGCTTGCTCAAGACGTCGCGTCGTGACAGTACGCTTGCTTTTCACGCTTGCTTCATTGCAGGCTCTGTTAGCGATCTACAAGTGGTTGTTTTGAACGTTTTTGGTGACGCACAAGCCAGCATATTAAATGTTTAGTACCGGAGGCCATCACAACTAGCGATACTGGAGCGTGAAGTCACCAGGATTCACACTGCAGCCCGACGTCACGACAGTGTCGATGTCAGTACTAGGTGCGCAATTACGACAGTAGACTTCAGTGCTCAAGCGAAACATCTTATTAGCATTCACCGGGCTTCATTCACACTTAAGGAGGGACATCTCTGTGCACAAGAGATTTGTATGGCAGAGCAAACGCACACGTAAATTGACATCAGTACTCCATCGTGGGGTTCGTACGCATTTTTTGGCGCTTTAGAAACATGTGCCAGAGTGGTAGCCCAAGTGTTTCGGCCCAGCTGAGGCTTGAGCCATGGTTTTTTGCAGTTACCTGGTTGCCTTAAGCTTGCACCACGAGCAAGTGCACCATGAGCAAACGAAAAACGACGCTTTGCAGTCCTTCGTCCAACCTGTTGAGCCACTCGACCACAACGCCATCCGCGCAGAGTAAGCGGAGAAGGGGCCACGGCTGCACGTCACACACCGCTGCACGAGTCCCCCCTTGTTCGACATGAGCATGCGCTGGCTTGGCCGTCTCATCGTTGGAAAAAAAACACATCTCGCTGAAAATTCACAGTTCAATGCATGCAGTGATTGAGGTAGGGGCTTGGGAGAATGCAGCCAATGTGAGGCTTCTTAGACCCTACCTAGGGACACAGAATAAGAAGGCTGACAGCTGCCACCAAAAGGAGCATAAAACCTGCTTACTCTTAAAGGAGGATGGAATAAGTTGTGAAAATAGTGATCAGAGGGAAGAAAACAGGCAATGAATAGATGATGATGGAGACTGGGACAGAAATTGGTAGAACACTGATGAATGCCTATAAATAGTGGCCGTACCAGTTTTCTTCAGGAATGGTGGAGGCACTGACCATGCATGCATGATTTTTCGTCATTCTTGATGTAAAAGTATGAGACGCGCATGCAAAGGACCAAAAGGAATTCGAAATAGTTTACGATTAGTGTTATGCCTAAAATATTTTGCAAAGAATGCAGCTGTTTCTAGAATGTAAGCCAGCAACGGGTAGTGATGACATTCTCCCATCCACATTGCTCAATCAATTCGCTCGTGTCGACAAGGTTTGATTGATGACGACACCCTAGTCAGATGCTTCTCATGTCACATGTGTGCAAGTTTGTGTAGTGCGATCCGTTGTTTTTTTGGTTTTGTCCTGCACCGAAAGTGACATGCTGGCATCGTTCATTGTTGTCCATTTCAACATTGTTTCGTGGCTGCTTGTGTAGTCGCTACACCAGTCACTGGTTTCGTTGTTTTGCGGAATTTACTTTCTTGCTTTTTGGCTTGTGACCCATCACAGCCTGTCGCTGTTCGTTTGCAAGATTTTTGTAGGCATGGTTGTACGTGTGTGTTTTCCTTTTTTAGTTCAATTGTGGACAGTCACTTATTGGTCTGTTGTTATAGCTTCTCAAAAAAGAAATGAATTTTTTTTTTGTTAGTGCCCTCTCGTTGCCGTAACATAAAATTTTTATTTGCAAAGCGGTGTGCTTCATCATTCACCTCCCATGTTCGTTTTCGTGTTATTGGCAAATTGGGATGCTTTTAATGGTCAGGGCTTGGCGTGAAATTCCAGGCAGGATAGTATGCAGTGTCAACAAATGTACATCTATACTGTAAAGCTTTCTGCAGAGTGCAACTTATTTTACCATTCTTGCAAGTACAATTTACAATTTTCTCTGTTTACTGCAAAGCACTGAGGAAATCACCCATGAATGCACTAATTGCACTGCTCAGTGTCTTGTCCGCTGAGTAAAAGACAGCTGTGGTTTCAGAAAGTTTTTGGCACGCATTTACTTCGAGCAATTCTGTTTGACTGTTATAAGTCCAGCAGAATTGACGAGACTGCCTCGGCAGCGCATTTCAATGGACGCCGCTTTCTGGATGTTGCAGCGAGGAGCTCGCGAAGCAGCTTCAGGAGGAAGAGCACCACAGGGCACTGTCGCGTCCCCCCACGCGCAACGCATCAGGTTCAGCGCAGGACGCTGTCGAATCAACGGGGCGGCAAAGGCAAAGCAACAGTAGCCCACCGTCCAAGAAAGACGTAAGTTCTGTGAATGCTGCTGTAGATTACACTTTATAATCTTTGGCTGAGCACCGATTTCAGAATCCCCGAGAAGTTCACCAGGACACTCAAGTTTCCCATCTTGAACCAGCAACACAACTGTGTGTCTGGGGGAACTGTCGTAAGCACTCAAGGAATGCTTCGTCACAAAAATGAGTTAGTGCTATTGGGTGGAGCTTGTGTACTAATTTTCTGTGCGAGGGACTGAGATAGTTGTCGGTGGAGCCGGTATCTTTTTGTGCAGTGTCTTCTTTAGATTTGCTGTAGATATGTTGCCTGGTTTGTAATAGCTCATTGCATCGAGGTTCTACTGTGCTACATCAGATGCCATTGCCACTTTGCCTGGAGTTCAAAATTCACGGTGTTATCCATCTCCTCTCTCTTTCAGTGTTCAATCCTGTAGGTGGGCCTCCTCACTATGATGCAAATCATGCCAGAATGCAAACACATCTTCCTCCTCCTGGTGCCGCTGTTGCCATTTACTACGCATTGTACATAGGACAAGCAGGGACACCTGTCGTCTTCTCTGCAATCGAGATTGCTGCGCTCGGAAACCAGGCCAACATGGTGGATGTTGTACTGACAGACAGGCCAAGGGCTCCCAGCTTTACTATAGACTAGGAGTGGGGAGGGGGATAAAACTACCTCTTCCGTGTTGACAGCTTGCAATCGTCGAGAACACAGCAAAGACCAGTTAGCCAGGACAATACGCGGTCGCCGCAGTGCCGTGCCGGTGGTCTTATTAACCGCGAATTATAGAAGTATGATAATATATGGCGCCCTACATATATATGTGTATAAATTAACACGTGGGTTAGCAAAGAGGTGTCTGGGGGCAAAATGCAGCCTTCTGCGTGGTAAGCAGAGCCGTTACCCGTTCCGTTTCTTTGTATCACGTTGATGTTATTATTAAAGCCCATGATTGATGCACAATGTTCTGAAGTAGGCACTCTTATTTCACATCAACTGCACTCCAAATGCTCTAATGAGCCCAGTACGATTATGATTTAAAGAAGTTTTGCAACACGTTTTCAGCGTGGTCATGAAACACGGCTGATGGGTAGTCGAGGTTCTTGAGAACATAAGCCCAACATTAAAGTGCCGCACGCGGCATGGAATTTCTAATCAATTTTTAAAGTCTGCTAGATATCGCTCCTTCTTTTCCTGACAAAGGATGCCACCGACCAAAATGACTGCACTATAAACTCAAGTTCACGCCCGTTGGTCGATTTCAGCACTGTGAGCTTTACAGTTACTGTGGCCACCACAAGATGCCACCACATGTCTGCACACTCAGTCACACTGAAAGTAAGTCACTGGTTCAAATAAAAAAAAGGGAAAAAACCAAGGTCATGCAAGCTTTCGAATGGCCGTATCATCTTGCCACTTTATCTTACTCCTCCCTGCGTAGCTTTCAGCGCACTCAATGCGAAAGGAGAAAGCGCTTGAAGCTTGCAACAAACCCCTGCATTAATTCTGCTCTTACTTGGTGTATTCTAAAAACTTTTGCCGTAGTCGATTCCTGAGGCAATAAGCTTTTAATGAAGCCATTCAATTAATTGGAAGTGTGGCAGGTCCCCTTTAAAAGACGGCTTCTGTTCCTGCTGTACATCGATGCCACAACATGGTACGAACCTCAGCGCTATGGTTTATACCCTTATCTCTTGGTTCGTATTCTAGGCACTCTGTATTTTAATATGTTCAAGAGAATGGCTCCGCTGGTACATACAAGGGACATATGACAGGTTTTGGTACCTTACATAATCACAACTGGTGCATGAAGTCACCAGAATGGACACTCCAGTCCTACGTCAAGCTAGTGTGTAGTTCAGCAGGTGAGCCATGCGAAAATTGGCTTTAATGTCAAAATTAAATATTGTATCGGCACTTACTGAGCTTTCGCTTGATTAGAGGTGTCTCTGAACATAGATTTGTATAGCAAAGTAAACTCGATTACGATAATTGCTGTCAGTGCCCCTCTAAATATCTGCCGAGACATTGCGGGCAAATCTGCTTCAGAGTCCAGAAGCTTACGCTAGGTTCCATTTCAGGTGGGGGCAAATGCTCACTGCAGCGTCCCCTCTTCCTATGTACAGGCTGTACATACTTGAGCGCTGGCATTGCTATGTGACTAGCGATGCAATCGCGTGCCGGCATCAGCTCACGCATGCGCAGATGCTTCAAGGGTGTAGGGTTGAACCGCGTCATCTGCTACGGCAGTGTGCGTGCCGTATTGTGGATATCCCACATGGCGTAGACATTTGCAAACAAAGCTTGGACAAGCCGACAAGGCGCAATGGCCCCTCACATAGGAAGTCTCACGGCAGTTTTCAACAAAGAACACCTGCCACAACAATGCCACGCCGTCCCGCTGCAGCGTCACTTACAGAGCGCAGGCAAGCGTTATTCAGGAGCGATGTTCTCAAGCCACCCACGTCCACTCGTACCGTTCACACAAAGAGGAGGGATCAACCATGGGCTTGTTTCTTTTGTTAGTCGCGACCTAATGAAATATTTATGAAAAAATTGAGAGCTAATGGTAGAGCCTTTAGTAAAAGCTGTGCTTTTTTTGAGATCGCAGAGAAAAAAAATATCGGGCAACTTGACATTTGTGGTGCCAAGTCTGAAGTGCATAGTTAGGTCGGCTTTTCTTCACATTCTTTTGCTCTATACTTTTTTATGCCTTTTTATTTTGTCTATTTCCATTACTATCTACATATTTTTCTTTCTCCCTTTCTTCCCTTCCTGTTTCTCACTTCCTCTCTTTCTATTTCAGTACATTTGTCTCTGATACTTTATCTTTACTTGTATTTCTCTATGCTATGCTTTACCCTTCCCTCCTACTCATCCCCCTCTTCACTTTCCCACGCCGTTACTATACTATACAATGCAAGAGCATGTTAGGCTCAGTAAGTGCCTCTACAGTGGAGCGGTTATGATGCTCGCCTTCGGATCGACGGTACCGAGGCTTGAATCCTACGCATCTGGCTCTGCAAATGCGTGGGTTCGCTCTGCTCGTCGGAAGAGTGCTAATACCCTTCACCTCATTCGTCGCATCTCTCAAAAGATTGGAGATGCCTGTTCTGAAATGGCCCGTGTGTTGGTGCGATCAATCCTACAATCTCGGCTTGTTTATCAAGCTCAGTTTCAACGACTGACATTGAGATATTGAGACTTGCTCAAAACCACCAACCGAGATTCCATGAGGGCGATTACATGCCTTCCTCGTACAACACCTACCGCGACCCTCCAGGCGGAAGTGCAGCTCAACACTATCAAGGAAATTGTACACCAGCGTCGAGTCGTTCGCTACCTATAGAGTCAAGCTGTTCCTGCGGCGGTGGCTCTAGCTCACTACTATAATTCAACACTGCCACAGCCTGATGCACCCTTGGCAGAAGTTCCACCATGACTCAAGGCACAGGCCAGCGATAACCGACCACTGGCCCGTCTGCGACAATCCACCCGACAAGTGGCGCAGGAGGGCGTCTCCATTACCATCGACAACTCTCTAGCGCTATGTATACATAGACGCAGCTATCGATAACTGCGTTCGGCACACTAGTCTCGTATGCCCCGCGTTACCTGAAACTCAACATATCTGCTCTTACGTAACAGAGGCACAGTTCCCATCAGTATTAGCGGAGCTCACTGCAATACGGGTGGGGTTAACAGTAATGATATCCAAAATGGATTTTTTTTGTCACACGATAAACTGCTTGTATATACGGACTCCACGCAGGCAGTTCGAGAGTTGTGAAAAGTGACCAGCTCCCACGATATAGCCTCTGATATACACCGACTGATTCACTCACGTGACTGTCCTGTCCGCGTATAGTAGACCCGCCGGTCTGCACCGGCTCAATTGGAAGCAGACGCCGCTTGCCATCCAGCGGCTGTTCAACACCCGCTGCCTCTACTTCGTTTGTCCCCGAAGGGCAGCTTGCTTGTGCACAAAGAAACCCCTCCAGCGCTCCACGCGTGCACTCATTCCTCTGCGTGGACCAGACCTTCCCCGTGGCTTAACTCGCCTAGAGGAGGTTGCGCTCAGGAAGATTCGTGTGGGCGCCGCCTTGACTCCTGCAATCCGGGCTACATGGACGTGCGGTGCACAGCCTCCCCCAATAACATGCTCATTCTGCGTTGCCCCAGCCACAGAGGCAACGCTCGATCACCCATTGGGAACCTGTCCGGGCCTGCACCAGGCTTGCACTCGCCACCTATGCGGCCTTCCCCACCACCCCGGCCGACCACCTGGCTTGACGCGTTGGACGCACACAGTTCACTGCATCGACCACTCCTAGCCTTCATACAGGAAACATAACTTTTTCTTTTTTATTTAACTGATGCCGTAGGGAACACTGGCACAAAAAAAAAAATGACCCCACCTCAATAAATTTTTTCCAGCAAAAATTTCTCTCTCTGTACTCACAATAAAGTTGCGTTCTCTCTTTATCTCTCTACTCATTCTTCCACACATCGAGCAAATCAGAACATGAAGTGGACAAAGATAGTGTGTGCCTGTTCATATTTTCTCAACACAAAAACGACTTACGGATACAGAACACAGCGGCAACGGCAAAAACCCATCGAGTGCGTCTGTATAATTGCTATAACAATAACAATGCAGTTTTTTATTACTAAATCAAGTGTTTTGGGTGAGCTCCACCTTCAGTTCCCTTTTCTTTAATTTGTGAATTTATCTTTGAAATATTTGAGCTGAAACTGCATATAACAAAAACCTGTTTATAACAAACTTTCTTTGGAAGGTTATCAATTTTCTGATACCCAGGTTTAAGCCACGCGAATCTTAATACACTGAAGCATGGGCCCATAGTTGCTCGCTCTCGGACACCGAGCTAGACCATCGTTGATGTTAATGAGAACAACCCTTCCCGAGTCTATACAACACCGATTTCGTTGTCAGTGACAACCCCGAGAGTAAAAGAAACTTCTAACAGCCTTTAGAAAAACCATCTCCAGAGTGATGCGGCAACGCTGGATGAAATTTTATTTCCTGCTGGTCTTCAGCCATCTGCAACACTCCACCACACCATGCTACACATGCTTGTTGTCAAGTTCTTACGCATTTCTTTTTTGTTAATGCATTTGAGTAGATTTTTGCTACGAGGACATGGAACGAGAGAAGATTTCGAGTGATCCCTGAAGTGCTACGCTTCGGAGGTTCTCACATGTTCCTGTCGGGGCCGTCTGGCTCGGAGGGGTCGCGGTTACCTGCGTTGTTGTTCATCTGGCGCCGGAGCTGCTCCACCAGCTCGGGATTCGCCGCCTGCATTTGAGACGCTAGCTGCTGCCCTCTGCATTGAACAACAGCAGCAGGTCTTAGGAAGCAGTCACAAATTGAAAATTAAAAAAAAAATAATGCCAGCACAACCAAACTAGGTTCAGTGCCTGAGGGATTGTACCAGTAATGTTTGTACCAGTGCTCTAGAAGGACCAGACCTTGCTGGATTGTATCTCAAGCCAGTAATTTAGCATATCAAGAGAGGATGAGCATCTCAAATTAGCAAGAAATCATAAAAAGTGCTCATCATCAATTACGATTTTGAAGCCTTTATGTATGCATCTCTGGCAAAAAAAAAAATTATGCATTAGCAAAATAGCCTTTCTTAAAAGCTCAACAGATAAGGTTACAAATGCTGCCAAAACTTCAAACACAATTTCCTAGACTTTGCTATTTTTGGAAGTGCATCTGCCCTATCTAAGTTTTTTTTTTTTTTAAGTTTCCATGAACAGCTTTTGACAGACTTGGTAGTATTATCTTTTTCAGGAACAAGTGAACTAAAGGCTAACATTTTCTTGTTTGTAATCTTCATGCAACTAATTTCATTGGGTATTTTAATTAATCAAAGCTAATTTTACCTTTTAAGTTTTGAAAACAATGAGTGATCAATGAAACTGTGACATTCAATCAGCTGTAGCCTGTGGGGTGGACGTTTTGGAACATTGCAGTTCTGAAAAGCATCTTTTATAATCGTAAATTACCATACTGGTGCCCCCAAAATTGGTCAATTACAATGTGGTATTTCACCATAAGTTCTTTTCTAAATGATTGATTTGAAATCTGCTTGCAGATTTGGAATCTTCACGCACTAATGCATTTGCCGTCCAATTGTCATCAATATAGCATAATAAACAAATGCACATGGGTTTTTTTTTTGTTTTTTCAAGACTTTCATTTCATCTTAAAAAAAATATATTGTTCTCTTCACATTTAGAAAAAAAAAAAGGTTAAACGTTAAATGGCGACGTCAGCCATCATGCAGCAGTAGCTCACTTCGAAGACGGGGTTTAAAGATCTCAGAACAAGACTTCAGGCATAAGGTATACAATTAAATAGGTTGGAGGGGCAGGTTAAATATATAATACTATGTAAGGTCCCATAGAGAGCGCATGCGTGTAATTCACACAAACAGCCGTAAATTTGTTCAGTGATGACAATCCTGTATTGGAATTTTTTGTAACCTTGTACACAGTACAGTAGACTCCCTTTAAACGAAACTCTCTTGAACGAAATTGCTGTGTAAATGGAACAACTGCCACTAATATTTTGGTTTCCAACTTGGATATTGTACCCCTTTTTATCTCTCAGTAAACGAAACTCCTCTTAGGAAACACATTTTCCTCGTCCCTTCAGGTTTAGTTTAAAAAGAGTCTACTGTACTTACATATCAAGGAACAACATGACTAACACTCATACCTCAATATAACAAAATATTGGTCATAATGAAGAATAGTCTTGCAGTAGATATAGTGTTGGGAATGTACCTTTACAAGGAATTTTCCATTATAACAAACTTATTCTTGTTTAAGATGCAACTTCCGTGATGATGACGCTTCAGTATACAAGCTCAACTAACACTCTTATCATCTGCCTGCTTCGAGACCTTGTGCAGTTAGCGTCATTCATGAAATACACTCAAACCTCATTATAACAAAGTTGCATCTTACACGAAAATAAGTTTGCTATAGCCAAATATTTATTATAGAGAGTTATTTCTAACACTACTTACTGCAAGACAATTTTTCACTTACTTCGTTATAACTGATATTTCGTTATATCGAGGTTTGAGTGTATTTGACACTCCTCGAATGTGCGAATGTATACAGTGATAGCAAATGCTTACGCTTGAAGGAGCGCATCCAGTCCTCCACCAGTGTTTTGGCTCAGACCACCAGACATGAGTCCGCTCATGCTGCCGAGAAAAGACAAAACACCAAATGTAAACACTTCTCCGATTTGCGCGAGGAAACTTTCATGGCGGCGCCTCTGCTGTTTTAACGAGACTTGCGCTACAGCAGTTAGGCACTCGGCTGCTGACCCAAAAGTTCGAATAGCGACCCCGGCGGTCGCATTTCAAAGAAAATGAAATGGTAAGCCAGTGTACAGTACAGTAGACTCCTTTTAAACGAAACCTGAAGGGACGAGAAAAACGTGTTTCCTTTAAGTGGAGTTTTGTTTACTGAGAGATAAAAAGGCGTACAATATTCAAGTAAGAAACCAAACATATTAGTGGCAGTTCCATTTAAACAGCAATTTCATTTAAGAGAGTTTCGTTTAAAGGGAGTCTACTGTACGATGTCGCTGTGCGGCATCGGACTGTTCACTAGATGGCCTAAATTTAGAGAACCCTCCACGACGGCGTCCCGTGTAATCGAATCGTGATAACATCAATAATTATTATTAGGTTTTTAAGGAGACAGCAGACTTACATGTTTTGCATGCTGGGGTCCTGCATTAGTGTGGCAGCCTGGAAAAAAAATATATCGATTAGCTCCCTCCTTCGCTGCCTACCAGGTTCCAGACACAAGACACAGTAAGACTCCTGATAACTCAAACTTGAAGGGACCTCCAGATTTCGTTTGAATAGTCGGAAGTTCTAAATATGACTCGCAACAACATACTAACTAGCGTTAAGACTTTCGCCGTTTCCCAGTGCCACAGGAACGTCATAGACAGCTCTGCGTGATTTCCAGTAACGTTTTTAGACATGAGCAATCTTACGAACAATGCTTATTATACATGAACATGAACAATGCTTATTATAAAACGCGTGCATGAGAGTGTAAATAAGAGATGAAATGAGTTGGTGTCTCGTCACACCTCAGAGCCACTTTCTATGTTAGGCCGCTTTCCTTCGTGACAACAGTGTATTGAGGAGGAAATGACATTAAAAAGCTTTAAACAAAAACCAGGCAAGCTCCTCTCTCTCTCTCTCTCTTTTTTCTGCTGCCTCCCTCAGCATGCAATCGCTGGCACTTGGTTAGGCTGTAGGAGGGAGATGATTCCCTTTAGCTGAGACTATTAGCAGTAGAAATGCAAATGTTCAGCTAGAAGCAATAAAGGCTGCAGATATTTCCAGGCATGGGTAAGCAAAAAATTCAAATTAATCAAATTTGTGCAATAATCTGTTTGAATTAAATGGCTTAAAACAGATTAAAAGCATAGCAGGCCAGCCAAAAACTTAAGGTTTGTTTGAATTACCTAAAATTGAGTTATTAAGAGTCCAGTGTACAATGAGACTTCTTGATAAATGCGAGAATCTGGGAAACAGTACGCTGCACGCCAATGCACATCTCCTCTTGTGTGTTGTAGCGTTTCCCGATTCACGCATTTATCAGCACGCTATTAAAGCGGACCAACCAGGTCCTCAAGAAGTTCCAACTGGTATGTTGCACAACTTGGGGAATATTTTCTTCCAATACAAGAAAATCGTGATTAATTCCCAGCAAGAATCAATTTGAGAGATACTTTACTTGAGGGGCTCTTATCTCGATTGCCAAGTGAGAGCTTACTGCTCTTACTGGTAACATAAGCAAGTTGTCCACGTTTTCATGGGGAGTTGTGTCGTAATATCGTCGAAACCGTCTGCTTATCGTCATTTTCCGAAAAAAATGAAACTTATCATGTCTCAATAAACGCATTATTGCCACAATCTTGTACATGTATTGAAGCCACTATCTTGTAAATGTACGTAGCCACTATTGTGTTGACCCCACCCTTATGTAATACCTCCCTACGAGGTCTTTAAGGAAAATAAAGTGAAGTGAAGCGAAATGAAGCAAAGTACATCCGAAGCACTCCTGAGCAGGGCACTGCCACTAGTGCAGTCAGTGTTGGAGATACTATGCAAGATCGCAACGCTTTGCAAGATGCACTATGACTGGACCTAGGGCAACAATATGCGACAATTGGATGTTCCCAAGAGACTCCTAAAAGATGAATTTTTTATAGATAATAATTGACTCACCCATCAAAAGTGTCCACCCTAGTTACTTATTATCGGATAGCTGTCGAAGCTCTCATGCGAAATTGTGCTCCACATTCGAGAACATGTCAGTTAATTACAGCTCACAACATTTTTCCTAGTTAACTTTTTTCTGCATTTTGAAGTTACCATGGAAAACAGAAATACTCTGCACCTGCCCATGCCTTCTGTACACCACAGCATCATCCTTAAAAGGCACTGTCATGTTTTTGGCCACGTGGCTCTGACGTCTCGCACACACATTCAAATAGCTGGTTGCTTGCTTGGAGCAGCAGTACACTTGACCTTTTTTCAACAGGGAAACATGCGGTGAATTGCATACAATAGGATGTGGAGCTTCAGATTACGATGCACAGTAAGACATAATGAGCTAGCACCCGAGATAACACACGTCGAGACATTGTAAATATGCATAACAGATCCCCCCCCCCCATTCCTCTCCACAAAATATGCACTGCCAAGGCAAGGTGATCCACATATGTGCTCCTGTGAAAGTCCATCTTCCCATTGAAAAGGTCTGCTAGAAGAAAGAGTGCACATGGACCATCGCAGCCTACACAAATTCGAGATGCAGGTGGTTGTTGGTTGTTTACAATACAACCAAATAGGTGCAAGGTCACAAAGTGGGGCATTTTGTGTGCATATGTGCAACACGCACCATAAGTGTGTGCTAAATATGTTTTAAGCTATATAAGCCTGGAACATATATAATAGATCATGACTGTCCACACAAAGCTATTGCACCAGTTATCTCACCTTCAAATTTATGTTTCAGTTCTCTTTTGAGGCAGTTGCCAGCAAAACAGCGCTGTTGCCGCCAACATATCTCCATCTTAAGCCTCAACATGTCTTAGCCAAGGTGCTTACCATGTTCATGAGCGTGGGGTTATTCAGTAAGGTCCCAAAGTCTAAACCGCCGCCACCGCCCACACCACCACCTGCGGGCCTGGGTGTATCGCCATTTCCAGGGCTCTGCAAAGCGCGCAGGAGGCCATTAGGTGGCTTTACGCTTTTGCACGGTACTTTTGAAAGGGTCAGCCAAGCAGGACCTCGGTGCCACAAAAAAATAGAGACAGCTGCTTTTTTCGCTCAGCTGCAGTAAAAAACTCACCGACAGCTCACGGAGTTTTTCCTCGGCAACTCGAAGGTTGTTGATATAGCTCTGGTTTTCAGGGTCAAGTTCTACCGCCTTCTGGTAGCATTCCTTTGCCCTTTGGTGCTGGTTCAGACTAGCATATGCTAAACTGCAAGAAACAAAAACCAAACAGTGTAGCAGTACAAATTATATTCAGCCACCTGTTATCACCAGGATCTTTTCTATAACTAATACATGCTACACTCAAACCTCATTAACACAAAGATGCATTTTACAAGAAAATAAGCTTGTTATACTGTATCCAAAAATTCGTTACAAAGGTTATTCCTGGCACGGTATATATCACACGACTGTTTATTGCTTATTTCGTTATAACAAATATTTCGTAATAACCTTGATCGTTATAATGAGGTTTGAGTGTCTTTATACACTCAAACTGCGAACTCGTATACCAGGCAGCAGTTTCGTAGCAACTGATTAAGTCAGATTCCACAATCAGCTAATTAAATAGATAATACAGGCAGAGCACTGCTAAGGTGCTAAGCATTGCCCATTGATTTAACAGTAAAATAAATAGGGGTAAGTCGCAATCAACTTGGAAGATTTAAGTAAAAAAGAAGCACACAATAGCATCTTCAAGAAGCAATAGTGCAACAAGTGTTTGTTAAACACGTTGAATGCCTCATTACCATTCCTATTATAATTGTTTATATTAAAATAAGGTGTCTTGGAGCAGCACTCTCAATAAATCGTATGGTTCATTGCAGCAGGTCGGGAAGCAACAGCCGAGCAGGTGCAAGCGTCACGATGCACCAACCAAGAAAGTCGTCGTCTTTCTGCCTGAGAGCGGTACCCTCTGCCTTTCAGAATAGCACTGATCTTTATTACAATATCATTATTAAACAACTGGTTTGCGTAAGCACTAGTGAATGATGTAGTGATAACAATGGTATAGTGAATGACAATAAATATATGAAAGTGGCCGTACAGCAGCCTAAAGTTATTCACTGTAACTAGCATAAAACGTAAGCACTGGAACAGTGACAATAGTTTACGAGAATGAACACCAATAGGAGAGGTGCAAAACAGATCTAACAAGACTTGCTAGCAGTGTGTAGCCTCTGCAGCAAGTGGCACCTACCCTATTCGGCCGTATGCCTTGCCGTACTTGGGGTCAATCTCCAACGCCCTCTGGCAGTCCTCGATGGCATCCAGGTGGTTATCGAGCTTGCTGTGGGCTGCGGCTCTGTGAAAGTAGTAGATAAACAAACTTGCATTGGTGCCATTCATGAAACAAAAATGCAACACATCCGCGTGACAATCACGCCCCCTGTCGATTCGTGCACACACAAAAATAGTTTGCAGACCCTACGAAACATTATTGGGAATCTCGAACCAATAGATTACACGCAAGAGCCGCATGTGCACTTCGCCATGCACCGCGCGTCTCCCCAAACCAAGATGGGGCCACCACACCCAACCGACCTCCATCGCTTGCTTGCACTATCATACACATTTTCAAAAAATGTGGTTGATCTCTCTCTTCCAGGAATCAGTATAACACAATCAGTGCCCCTCCAGGTAGCAGTTGCCAGCTTGCTCTATGGCTCTTTCCTTTGCATCCCCGTGTATACAAACAAATAATAATAATAATGCATATGAATCGACGAGTCGACTGTGTAGCAAGCGGCAGTCCCGGCAGGTGTTGCGGGCACACGAACGAGGCGGCAGCTGCGGGCGCCGCGGCAGGCGAGGGAGAGAGTGACGTCAACGCCCAGCGGCATTACCTACTTGGCACGGTGCCAACACCTGCAGCGCGTTCTTACAGAGGGACAGCTTTACACAGACTAACCAAAGAGCTGCTTCGCATCTAAAAAAAAAAAAGGCATTTGCACAGGCCTTGTTTTAATTTTTTTTTTCAAGTATTGTGCAGGAAATATGCCCATTTTTATTTATAGTACACAATGTGTAATTAATTGACCAAAATTACTATTCGCTTCAAATTCGCCTCAAACCTAAAATTCACTATTCACACAAGCGTATTTCTTAGATCTAGGTGCACATTGCAGAACTATGAGTGATCGCAATTTCTGGAGCCTTCCCCCACATGGCATCCCATCATGGTTTCGAGACAAAACAAGAACAAATACAGTCGAACCCCTCTATAAGAGACACTGATTTAATAGAAAAAATTGTATAAAAGACACCAGAGTGGCTAGAGTAAAGTATGGGCTGATTTGAAAATGCATATGAGCTACCTTGCTTATAAGAGACATCTCATGTAAAAGACTAAAATTGCTGCTCGGAGCATGCCTCTTATAAAGAGGCTTAACTATACATTATCAGAAGGATTCGCACCTGTTGCAGTAGTAGACAGCATTGCGTCCATCCAGGCTAATGGCCTTCGTATAGCACTCCAGAGCGGCTGTGTACATTTCAAGCTTCATCATGTGGTTGCCTGAAACAAAGAGAGCAGTTGAGACTTCTTCAACACTTTGGGACACTTGTGTGTCTGTAAACAATTTACTGTGACGAATTGGACTCTCGTTACGTAGAACACGAAGAGACCAGGAAAACTAGTTCCACTCAACAGAACTGTCATTTACTCAGATGAACATCAGTGCAGAGTTCAAGTACCTAAGCAGTCATACTAGAGACGATTGCTTCATGTAAGTAGCAGTTCTCAAATTTTCGTTTATTGATAGTCAACTGCAGTGGTTCTCAAATGGGGGTCTGCGAAGCCATTTCTATGATCCGCGAAACTCTCACACGCATTTTTCTTTAAGCGTGGCTGAACTGTCCGAAATGAAGTGATGTGGCACGTTTGTTTGATGTTTTTGACAGCAATAAAAGGCACCTGTTTCACGATCCAGTTGTGTTATTTATTGGTAGCGATAAAAGGCACCTGTTTCACGACCCAGTTGTGTTATTTACCAACGTATCCCGCCCCTCCCTCCCTTCCCTCCGCAGCAAGGGGTCTCCCATCACTTCCAGCAGTCCACAAGGGGTCCCGGACAAATTCATGGCTGAGAACCACTGGTCTAATGTATACAGTAATGAATAAAAATAAACTGAAACAGAACTGAAACTTGCGTCACTGTACTACACCGTGGACAAATGAAAACAAAATGGGAAAATAAAAAGGCAGAACACCATTTGGAAGAGCTCGTGGCGAGAAACAATTATGCCCTGCTGGTAACCGCAGTGGTCCAACTATCTTGGCCGTCAATGTGCCGAACAAGGTGGATTTTAGGTTTTCGGCTGGCCCCAGCTAAATTTATCAGTGGGATTGGTACCTCCCAGTGAATTGTCTCAGCATTTTACCAATTGCAACACTTTTTTTTTCCAGAGGAAATTTATCGTGAGAATGGCTTGGGCTGTGTCAATCCTATACAATAAGAAAACCACGTAGGTTAACAAACTACCGTAACCAGACAGTCCAGCCACTATAACAGTCATGAGCATCGCAAAGTGGTAATACAAAACATTCATAATGAAGGCAAGTGTAACAATGCTATTTTACCTGTCAAGGCCTGTCACATATTCGTGACGTTCCAGTACTGCACAAATTACAGGAAGGACACAATACTTTGATGTGTGCCACCATCCCATAACAAATGTTCCTAGGTTTCATAAGTGCGAGACGTAGAATGCACTACTGATCTTACAAAGAATGATATAGCATGGTTTTTCATAGCCATAAGCTAAGAGTGATAACGATGGACATTGAGTATAAAGTTTCATTTCATGAAAATGAAATAGGTTGGTGTTGTCTCTTCCACATTGTCAGAATTAGAGTCAAAATTTTCTTTCTCAAAATATTGGGTGTGTCTTCAATTTCTGACAAATAACGGCATAGTGGGCACTTCCCAATTTGACAAAAGTTATGATTTATGGCGTAGTGAGTACCTTGGAAGTGTACTCGTATTAGTAGCCCCAATAGAGTTTACAGCAGGCTCTAGAAATGCCGCTCTTTTAGCTTTAACTGTAGCTGTGCTGCAATTTCAGCATAGATCCAGCATATTTTTGTCTACTGCATAAATCAAGCCATCAGAAACTTCTGCTAATTAAAATTCTAATTCTACAGGTCTAGCCAAAGACAAATTAATGAATGTGAACTGTACACAGACTTCATATCCAATTACGAAATGTAAATTATGGAACTAAGTGAGTGCACTAACGTAACTGACACTTTTTTCAAAAACTTACCTTCCTGCTTGTACTTCTCAGCTTCAGCTTTCTGTGCTTCGGTTGGCTCAGGTACATCTTCATAACTAGTCTGTACCTGGGAGCGAGTTGAAAGAGCAGCTAAGCATTCCTTTAAATGTGTAACCTCAAGCCACTAAAAGCATTTCACAGCCTCCCTAGAATGGGCTCATCAGGACGACCTTTAAATGTTTCCGTAGGTTACCAAGCTCATCAAGCTGGTAGTGTAGGTCCTTAAGATCAATAACAAACTGACTTTAGCACTCTCTAAAATGTGCATAATTTATAACAAGGCTTTAGACATGTGCAAGTTGCAGCATGATCATTAGTAAAGCTGCATGAGTTTGCATCATGCCTACAGCTTTCAGCCGGCTGTTTTATTGCGATAGCAATTATATGGACACACTCAGCTGACTTTTGCCATCGTCGTCATGTCCTGGATACATATCTGTAAGTACATATATAAAAGACACACAAAAAATAAACAAGAACGAATTCTAAGGCACTCTACTGGGGATTCAAACCAGCGACCCCTCGCTCATTTGCATGCCGCGTTAACTTGGCCACGCTGCTCACGCTGTCCATCTCACTAACGACGAGCTATATATATATATATACACCATTTACCACTGGCTTAAGGCCAATGAACATGTAGCCACTCGTTGATTATTCAAAATTTTTTGTTCATGTGGCAATTGATTTCTACCTAATCCCTTTTCAAAATTACAAATTTTCTTTATATTAACCGCCGGTTCTATGGCCGATCCCCCGTGGTGGGTGGAAGCCATATACCAAGGAACAAGCAAGCTTCCCCCACAATCCATATGCTTCCCGTGTTGACGCCCACACTGCAATGTCTGGGACAATCTGAGATGAACGTTTTGGTAAAGTGAATTGAAACTGCACTTTTCGCTACCTCCATCGGGATCATCGACGTCGACTGGCACCAAGGAAGGAAACGCCGGACAAACTCCAGCGAGAACGCTCTATGTATTTTGGCCTTTGTGATGCCATCGGGTGTTAAACGAGCACCTGCGCGGAATCTCCAATGGAATGCTAGTCGCCCTCAAGCAAGGCGGGCTCGCATACGTGCCCAGACACCGGAAGAACGTGCTGCTGCGTGTGTGAGAAACGCTGCAGCTCAACGCACACTCGACCGTCTTCACTACTACAATTCGTATGGCTTCTAAATATCCTAGCCTTACTTCATATAACAATCCGATGTGTTGCTATCGCATTCATTGATTGCTTCAGCATTGTGCTGAAACCGACTTTTTTAGACACTCCACTGTATTGGAACGTCACCCCAGCGTATATTATGGTTGGATTTTCATTTGTAAAGGAGGAGAGATCTGCCTGGTGAATGAACTTGCAGCGGCAACTTGTGGTGCACAGATCAACCAAACATGAAGCGTGGAGTTCGCAACCTAGTGAACACTTGCAAAGGATCACATAAAGTGCAACTAAGCCCTGATACCACTCAGCTTGGGTTAGAAAGCGGCTAACCTTGTGGGGTCTGGAAATTTGGCAACATGTTCTCGGAGTGAATGGACACAGCAGACGCGGTTGGACTCAAACCAAACAGCACACATCTATTTTAACTACTTTTAGATCGAAGATATCGTTAGCTGAATAAAATACATCACCCAACACGCTATAAGATCCTTACACAATATTCGAATACACTCAATCAAACATGAGGACAAACAAAAGGTAGCGCAAAAGTGGCGCCACTAACGCTAGACTCACCCCGAGGGCCCATGGCAGGCGATTCGCTGTGCCGTCCCCCTATGGACTCATCGCAGGAGACTTACCTATGTTTTCCCCAGCTGCTACATGCAAGAGAGTCGCCAATCTGTTCTCCCCACACACCTAAACTTGCCGCCAGGCGTCATTGCTGGTGCTACCGCGCTAACTATAATGATGATGATGGTGGTGGTGACGATCGCGTGCGAACATTGCACCACCTACCGCTTAGTGGCTTATCCACGGGACACGTGTGCGCCACGAGGCACAAATCACTTTACAGCAGGTGATAGTACCCCCCCCCCCCAATCTTCAAACGCCCCCAGCTCCCTTGACACAACAACTTGTGTTAAAGTGGGAACGACTTGTGCTAGTTGTTGCCCAATCGTACGCATAGCTTAAAAAAAAGAAAACTAAATTTCAGCCATTTTGATGCCGCAAAAACCATTAGACAGCCAAGTTGTAACTGATTACGTTTGTGCAATTGGCTAGCAAGATCGGGTGGTAGTGTAAATCTGCCACTAGAATTGAAATGCCTGTGCTTACACCCGATTCTGGAAGTGCGGGTGTACAACCCAGTGTTTACAATGCTACCTCTATAGACTCCATGCACTGAGACTGGCGCGCCACCACGTGTCAGAAAAGACAAACGTTGAGAGCCCGAGCAGAACGAAACACTCCCCCAACGTTCGCTAGCACGTAGTTTATCTGAATCATGAACTGCTGCGCAGTCAATTGTACCAACAGGTACACATTGTGTCCTGCGGGAAGAAAGTTTCAGAGTTTCTCGACTTGTCCTTGCTTTATTGGGCAGCACATTAAGTGGATCACGGCTGTGGAACACAAAAAGTGTTTAGTGCCCGTTCCCTCTGCCGTCTCGCGTTCCGCCGATGCGTGCTTGAATTCGCAGGTGTGATGATCTTGCGTAATGTTTGTACTGTCATAGAGCTGGCGAGAAAAGAAATGCTTGCAAGAAATTTTACTACAGATCAAGGCTGATGCAACGTTTTAATGGACCTTAATAATTACTACCTCGCCGTATACCGCTCACAGTTTTGAGGAATGCAATACGATGTCAATTAGTGCTTTCCCGAGTTGATGGGTCCCTCAGTGAAGGGGCAAACTGAGTTACATAGCATTTTACCGTAAAAACAAGTAGCCACCCAACAGCGTATGCGCACTCAATAGGATCAAGCCAGGACGCCAGTTGAATGGTTGGTCCTTATTAAACTGGCGCAAGGCACCATGAAGGATCGGCCATGAAATGGGCGGGGCCTTGTTATATAAATAATTTTGTTCGTAAATCTAAAAATCTCTAGCAATAAATCATTTTCTAAATAACTAATTAGCTTGATTCACAAAAAAAGCGTAATGCCAATGAAGAATAAGTTTCACTAACATAACCTTACAATTCAATTCGTTTCGTTTTACATAGCAAACCACATATGGCATCGCAAACGCTCCTATGTCTAAAACCAAGTGCTGTAGCTCCAAAAGAAATAACCGCTGGAAGTGATCAATTGAATCCCAACCTTCGGATTCGGTTCATTCAAAAGCCTTTTTCTTTCATCGTTAAACAAGGGAAGCGAAAGGCGGCACAAAGCATGCACTGTCCTCTCTAGACTAAATCTTCTCGCACTCTCTTTTTCGCCCGTGCCTTAAGCTTAGCATGGGCAGCGCGAGCGGAGAGGTAAAACTATCATCATGATGAGCGAAGAGGATGCCGCGACAATTTAAAGCAAAGCACTTCACGAAACTTTGTGATTGAAAATCGCCGTGGCACGACGCTGCAACAAACGAGCACGCCATTTTCCACGGTCAGTGGCCGTGGAGCCTTCGATATTTCTAAACGCTCCGAGTATTTTGCAAGTACGCGGGTGATGGGCATAGCGCCAATAATATTCTAAGTTCAAAAGAATGACAGCTTGCCGCCATAGTTATGCAGCAAGCCTCATGCATTATGCACACCTGACACACACGTTTAGCCGTCATTCCTGGCGACGGGAGCAAAGCGCTCACAAAAGTGGAAAACGTGGCCGCTTTCGTGCAGGTTTTTCCATTTATTCATGGTGGCATCGCGGAAGATTATCCCTCTGCGATATCTTTAAATTCTGCTCGAAGCACGCACTAGCACGCCGGCCGCGGGCGCTTGTGCCACCATAGCTATCAAATCAATTAGATGCTGCTGTCTGCTACGACTCTCAACGTTGCGCGCCTGCAACACCACAAGTGGCGCTGCGCGCGCGTTTTAAGGCACCCCTTATAGGTCCTGCACGCAGTGTATAACCATGAGGACCCAGTTTCAAACACTGACTCACTAAGAAAATTTATTTAGCTTGTTAGCACACAAGTGTTTCATGCCAAGGTTCATCAAAAATTCACTGACATATTTTCACGACGGAAATTGCGTAGAAAAAATTAGCATGATCAAATGACAAAGAAAAAAAGCTCCATCAATGGGAGTCGAACCCATGAGCCATTGGTTCGTAAAACAGATGTCAGGGACGCTACCCACCTTGCCATGATCATGCATTTTGGAGGGGTTACAAATGCCCCTTTTATATCTCACACTTTCTTTTCACAAGGCTCTTGGTCGACCGAGTGGTGTTGCCCTCTGGGAGCGATAAAGTGAAGTAATGTATAATGACTGTGCCCTCCGCAATTAGCTCCTGCACCACATAATTGCTACGGATCCCTTTCATTAACCGTGTTTTCAATGGGAGAAGTGCTATTTAGTCATTGCCTTAAGACCACGAGGTGGTGACCTTAGCCCGAGCCTTGCTTCCGGTCCCCCCCCCCCCCCAAAAGCATTGATCCATATTAAAGATACCTTTGGGACACGTGCTTGCAATGCCCGACAGTAACAACACCACCATAACACCACGTTCCCCACCTGCGCTTTGTGTTCCCCCGACGCGCATTGTGTTTCGCTCTAGTCCTGCCATCGTGCTTAACATATCGCGGAAGGCGACCTCAGCCCAATTTTCAAGTCCAGTCAGCGGCGCTCTTCTGGCTGTCACACCGCTTTCTCCGATTAAGCTCTCATCGTTAACTACTACAGTTACCACAAAAATTTTTTTTAATCACTGATAAGGGATGTTAGTCGTCCACCAAGCGTCACTGTGGCCGCATACACATTAATGGTGCTACAGCTGCCAAGCACTACTTCTGTACAGACAAGGATTAGTTTCGTATCATACCGATTCATATGACAGAGATATCAAACTTTTATTGTTTTTTTTTTCTATTTACTCTTAGTACTACAACGATGACAGGGTAGACTTAAGAAATCTTCACTGCAATGAAGGGATGGAGAATGGTGCAGTAAATTGAGTAGTGGGTTCGATACTGTCATGCGATCTGCGCAATGCCTACTACTACTACTGCTGCTTCTATTACTGCAACTAGTGCTGCTGCTACCACTAGTACTATTGTTGCTACTAGTGCTACTGCTACTACAGTCAAACCGCACTACAATGAAACTGAAGGGGTGCGGAAAAAATTTTGTTGAAGTGAAAATTTTGTTGCAGTGAAATCGAAAAAATATAGCTGATCTGAGCTCGCGAAACAAAGGAGCGTTTATTCTCATAATTCAAAAAATGTCCGCTGCCTCCTATTCTTTGCCAGCAGCTTCGCGACGCGATTCTCACCCATGCATAGCGAGGCCATGCTGAAAAGCACGCTGAAATAACGCCTACAACCGCTTTCGTGAGCGAACCAAACAGCTGCATTAACACATTAACACTAGCAGCTGTCCGCCGTCAAAGTGTATCCGACAATGCTGCGATGGAAGCAGGGTATCGTAGAGCGGTGACTTTTGCCTTATTCTATGCCATTCTTATCATCCACCACACGTGGTTAGCTGAACTTGTTAATGAGGACGAATAACTGCTCCGATTAGTTACCACAATGTTCAAGCACGAACGAAATGATATGCATTGGCATCGAAAAAGGCATCGTTCCGCACAGCTGCGTGAAAAGAAACCATGAACTGAGCGACTGAGCTTCAGCTTCGTATCGTCTGCGGCTAAAAAGCAAGCCAGTTGCAAAAACAGGGCAGTTTCATTGCCATCGCTATCGAGCAATGGCGGCACCCATGCTTGCTGAACAGCAGCAGTTTATGGAGGTGCCAGCGCATTTTTTAGACTTCGTCGACGTATTTTCAGGTTCTAAAAATGCATCAAAATGATAAAAATTGTGTGTACTGTATAGCAATAATTATCTGAGCTTGCATTGCATCGTGAAATTTTTTTAAAGCAGGACAGCAGAAGAAAAAGTGTTCGTTGTGGCGACAATATTTATGCTTTGACTCCTTAACTGCTGACAAGGAACCGTGAATTTTTTGTTGTAGCGGAAATATCGTTGAAGCGGCGTTCGTTGTAGCAGGCTTCGACTGCACTAATATTACTGCTACTAAAACTACTACTACTACTGTGATTATGGCACAAGTTAGACAAAGCCTTGCTGCAAAAATAGTTTTAGTTTCAGGATTCCTTTGAAGATGAACACAAATAGGCGCCACATGAGTACCATCTCTCAGTGTCTTTTTTTTTTTTTAACCCTTAGGGCACACTAATTCTGTTTTATATAGCGGGCAATGCTACTGAAGTTATAGGGAAAGAGAAAGCAAAGCAGAGATGAAAAACTCTTACATGTTCTCGAGGAAGCGCGTCCCGGAAGATTTCTAGCAACGGCCGCGACACTACCAGGCTCTCATTTGAAAGGTCCTCGGGGCTGACTCCGTAGGCAGTCTCCAGACACTGTACAGCAACTGCACAGTTGAAGCACAAACGAGAACAGAAACTTCATATGCCACACTTTTTTTTTTTGCTGCAGCATTGCTAACTGACAAACTGCTTGAAAAAAGACAAGTAAAGACCAACGAAATATTTTGAAAATATTAGTTTCACTGTCAGGGGCACTATCACAGTCACTCACAGTGACACAAAAGTAGGTTTAAAAAATATTTTATCTGTATAACCGATTTAAATTCAATATATTACTTTGAACGGTAAAAGAGCAAAGGTAGGGCAAACTTCGATGCCTTGACTATTGTTAGATGCAAAAACGATGATGATTCGGGAGACGGGAGGGAGAAGACTGACAAAGAAACAACGGTTAGTTCGAGAAAACTACGTTTATTTAGGGTAAAGTAAAGAAAATTGCTGGAGAGACAAGAATACGGTGCCTCTCCAGTTGCAAAGCAGTTCCTCTTCTGCCTTGACTCAGAACCCGCGCACAGTCGCATACTCGCGCTCGCCACAGGGGTTCACTTTGGTGTCACATAACAGCTCCGGCCTCCGGCCGGCTTGGCTCACGCAGTGGCCTGGTGCCATCTTTTGAGTTCCGTATCGTGCAACAAGGGAGCGCACACTATCGTGTTGTAACTCTGGAGCCAATACATTGATGCAATGCACACTTTTCAAAGTACCATAACCCTTCAACAAACAAGAAGCCTGTGACATGGCTCACAGAATGTAGAATATTCGATTTCCAATTTTATACAATGACCCCAGCCCTTGAACATCAATGTGACATCACAAATTTTAGTGCAATTTAAGAAACAATGTCCTCTTCGCCCACAACAATCACTGTATCTCCCACAGAGAATTTGCTTAAGTGCTCCGTCCCATAGCGCTCAGTCATTTTTGAAAGGTCAAACTTTTTTGGCATTTTATATAGCTAATTTACACATTTGTGACGCTAGTTTTAAGTAAAAAACTAATGTTGTGACAGCTTTTGTGGGGTATTCTGAAATCCCTGCTCAACTAAACATAACTTTGCAGATAGTAACGATGAGCCTTCAATTCTTAATATCCATGGTATTCACGTTAGCCAAGAAAAGGTTGAAACGAAAACTGCAGCAATGCAGTTCTGTGGGCGGAACTGCTTTTTTCCCCCCTTTTTTTTGCTTTTGTTATGTTGTATCAGAGTATAACGCAACTGACTTAATAGTCCTCTTCGGCGTCCCTTTTAAGGCGACTGTATTCATGCAGACATTTCAAATGAACAACAAACCTTCCAAGCTCTCCTTGGCGTCGATGGTCAAGTCAGCGGTCTGGAGTTGCTGACGCAGGAACTGGACTATGGAAAGCACGAGCCTCTTGACGTGCGACATTCCCGACGGCTGTGAAAATTGCTTTTGTCCTGGTCACCAGTCGTTCACCAATCTTTAGCAGGATACAGAGAGGAAATGCAGGCAATTAGAAAAAGATACACATAAAGAAGCAAGGGCACACAGTGGCCGTTGTCCGCATTCACAAACTTGCCGACTTTACATTCAATGTGGTATACATCCGTCATGATGATGAACAGTGCGGCTTAAAAATGAACACAAGATTTTTACAGCTACGGGGATAATCCTGCTCAAGATATTTTCGATATCCTCAAAATGACGTGCAAGCATGTGTTAGCGTGTTTTAGTGCTTCATCACTTATCCTAGTTGACAAAAAGTACAGCTTTCTCCACCCATAACCATGCTGAGCCACACTTTATTTTATAGCCTCACCCGTGTGCAACAGCGAAAATTTTCCTCCATCTGCCATCCTCTCTTTCACCAGCCACATAATCATACACGCACAATAAATGCATTCGCTGGCCAGTGCTCGTCCTTGAGCGTTCCTTCTTGTACACATTATCAAGCAGAGTTCTCCACGATTAACTTGGCCAAGAAAATAAGATAAAATCTAATTTCGAAACTTTATGTTTAAGAAATTACTACACTATAATGAAGCCTGCCTTAGAGGTAACTCCGGAATGACCTTGACCACCTGAGGTTCTTCAATTGCACCGAAATTTGAGTACATGAGAGTGTTTTACATTTTACCACCACTTAAATGCCACCATTGCTGCTGTATTTGAACACACTACCATTAGTTCAGTGGCAGTTGGCGCAGCCCAAAAGTCAAACAGACATACATCATCATCATCATCATCAGCCTGTCTACGTCCACTGCAGGACAAAGGCCTCTCCCATGTTCCGCCAGTTAACCCGGTCCTGTGGTTGCTGTTGCCAATTTATACCCGCAAACTTCTTAATCTCATTTGCCCACCTAACCTTCTGTCTCCCCCTACCCCGCTTCCCTTCTCTGGGAATCCAGTTGGTGACCCTTAATGACCAGCGGTTATCCTGTCTACGTGCTACATGCCCGGCCCATGTCCATTTCCTCTTCTTTATTGCAGCTATGATATCCTTAACTCCCGTTTGTCCCCTAATCCACTCTGCTCTCTTCTTGTCTCTTAAGGTTACACCTACCATTTTTCTTTCCATTGCTCGCTGCGTCGTCCTCAATTTAAGTTGAACCCTCTTTGTGAGTCTCCAGGTTAGACATACATATTAGCAACAAATGGCCTCCGAATATTTCATGGCAAGCTGATCAATGAAGGACCACACACTGAAAGAATATTTTCAGCACAAGGGGCCGGTGTGCGTGTGCACTGATCAGTCGTAACTCCATAGTGTTCTTTGCACACACAAATCCTGCATCCACGTGATACCTCAAAATATGCTAGCTTCGAACTTTTTATTAATAGATGTCTTGCACTAACGTGACTGAAACCACCACGCTGATGCACCACATGGCAGGCGCGAGGTTTGAGACGTCGCGGGTTAATGCCATCATTACATCAGTGGCAGGTTCTCTCGTTATCAACACACAGAGCCCAATGAAATTCTGACTGTGTCAGTGTCATATTGAAGTAGACCCCAATGTAATTATGGCGCCTTTACGTCATCAAGACCGCCCTGGTGAACCAGTACAATATGAACCTGCGGCTATGACGTGACGTGCAATCTATTCATAATGAAAATTCACTTCACTGCATTCTCAAAGCAAAACTTCCCTTTCTCAATTTCCCTCACGCACTAAGTGAAGCGATGACGTCACTGCGCACCATCAGAGATTTCGTAATATTTCCTTGAACGGGGAAGTTTTTTTTTCTTCTTAATTTTCCACGGTACACGCCTACAAACAAAATGTTTCCATTTTTCAAATGAACTAAAACCTTCCACTGACAGCCAGCAGCGACAGCTACACTGAACGCAGAAATCTCAACGTGGCGTCGCCACTAGTCGTGTGTGGTCTTTCTGTCAATTATAGCAGGCGTTTCCGCCGTAAACAGAAGTGATACACTCGCGACCCTACAATCGTAATGTGCTAACAAGCTCTTCGTTGTTCCTATAATAATAAAGATTACGTTCGAAATTCGCTCAAGGATCACGAGCCATCGCAAGTCAAATTGCGGCTCGGTGCTCGTGAAAGCGGAAAACCGGCGCAAAATTACATCAGCGAATAGGGCCACAAACTTACACAGTAAAGATGCGCAGTTTCACCACACAGCACCCATATGCTGCACTGACCACCTGCGTTGGACGGCGAAACCGATTTCGTCACTGCTATGTGTTGAACCATCGCTAATGAAAGCAGGTGCCATTCGCTTCGAGCGGATTTTTCTTTCGCTTATTCGCTCAACTACCAACCACTTAAGGACACGTGTTAAAACCACTCGGCTAAGCACGTTGAAGTTTGGAAACCGCAGTTTTAAACGTAAAAACGTACGAAGAACGCGCTCAATAGCGGCATTTTGTCTGATAGACGTCACAAATTTAACAAAACTAGCTGAAAGTTTTGCGATGGGGCACCTGCAATTCCGGGTTCCAGCGTTTCTAAACGAACGTAAACACGGATCGTTCTATAGAGCAGCGTCGTCTTTAAAAGTAATGCAAGCGTTTAAAGGTTTCGACGCGGGTTCCACAACTACCGCAAAACGACGATGCTAGGAGCTCTGCGAGCGCACATCATAACACCCAATATCGAAAATAATAACCAAAAAAAAAAAAAATGGAATGACCGCAGCATGTGAAGTCGCTACCCCGACAGCGGAGAGTTTTTAATTTGGTGTCGCTTCCTAATGAAGCGCCGTCGGCACACTTTACCAGAACGGTCAGTAAGTACACAAATGTAAAGACTGACGATTAATTCTCCACTGCAGAGACACTCACGGAAGTTTGTAACGATGTTACAAAATGCACCAACATACCTTGCTCGGTCAAGCCGGGTGCACAAAATACTATGGACTCTAAATGACCAGGCTTGACCTTACGTTTGTTTCATTAGCAATTTGAGCCAAGTAGCTTAGCAGCACTGTCGCATAACCAAAGAAACTTAAAAATTTTCATTTTGCCTTCTATCGGTATGCAAGCATTGAGAAAAAAGTCGTAAATTGTGATTTACGTTTGCTATTTACTTCCAGCCAGTGATAACATATAGTTTTCTAATGGTGATAAGACATGCTGAACTGCTTTATATATCGCACGCTGATATAAAAAAATTGCAGCAATGCAGTACATTTTTGTGATTAAACGCAGGCGATGCATATTGGTTTGGTCATTCTTGCAGAGTTGTTAATGCACATTTTTACAACTTAAAAAAAAAACAAAGCCTGACTAGCTACTAGTGTCACCTATGTGACAAGCTGCTTTATGAAAGACATACAACGGTAACGCCTAACAATCACAAGAGGCTAGCGTAAGATGTTTTGTTTTGTTTATTGAAAAAGCAGCTCCGTGAAAGCTGCTTTCGGTACAGTGTTCTTACTTTCGGCAATGGGGCAAAGTTAACGGAAGCCGTGTTACGAGCCGCGAAGTCACTTTCGTGTAAATTAGCGAGCCTAGGTTGAATATTGTTTACTAGACAAGATACGAGGCGAGAAATTCTCGTTGACCGACCTTAGCTGTTGGTGTTTCGTGTCAACCTGCTGATATGTCACACCCCAGACAAGGCAGCGCCTTGCCCGAGCTCGGTGTTCGTGCGATCGACTTATAGCTGGGGTTTCGTTGTTTTCCCGTTATCGGCGTCGGCGCGCCGATTGAACAACCATGTTTAACGGTGCCGACGTACTCGCCAGGCGCACGGCACAGACCACGGCGCCCAACTTACCGCCGATGTTCCCGTTCTGCGACCACGCGCCCAACTCCAACCAGATCGTCGTACGACATCGGCGCACCAGCTCCTCTGACGACCTGAGGTTCGTCGAGGACGAGCGACAGCAGTCTATCTCGTCTTCGCTGTCGTCTTCGTTCGGGTCGTTGTTCAGCGCTTCGATACCGGCACCGGGGTCCGCGGCCGCAGCTTCAGAACAGCGTCCGCCGTCGCCAGAAAAGGTCAAGACTAAGTTGATGTCGGTGTGGAACAACGTTCGCTACGGCTGGACGATGCGCAAGAAGGCCAACTTCAGCGACGAAGAGGCCATCTGGCTTTTGGGGATCATGTACCACCGAAAGATACAGACGAAGCGTTCCGCACCCCTCTGGTCGTCCGTGGCCTCGCAGAAACCCCGGAGCCCCGTGGCGCACGGGTCTAGGACGACCAGGGGCCAGGCGGCGGTGACGCAGGAAGACGACGGCAGGCTCGCGAGCTACGAACTCTTTCTGGAGGACTTCTCGAGCCGCCTGTGGTTCACGTACAGGCGCGAGTTCCCGCCCATCCCGGGCACGGACATCACGTCCGACTGCGGTTGGGGTTGCATGCTTCGCAGTAGCCAGATGATGCTCGCGCAAGCCGTCGTGACGCACGTACTGGGCCGTCAGTGGCGCTACCGCAGGAACCAGACCGAGGCTTCCGACTACGTCCACCGTCAGGTCGTCAGGTCAGTTCGCGCGCTCCGAAAGCTTTGCCCGTGAAGGCTGGTTATTCCGAATCGGTTCCGCAGCGATGTGATGCGATTATTTTGCTCTGCTATTTCACTGTGTGTTGGTGTGTCTCTTCGACACGTTGGTGTGCGTTGTGCATTGAATTGGCACCTGATTCGTTTTACCGAGTATTTCGTGTCGATCCGATTCGCTGTATCGAGGTTTTTTTATGTGCACTTGCTTGCTAGAGTGCCGTTTGATGTCGCCAAAAGCGGCTTACGTGCTTTCTACAACAGCCTCACGGGCGTATCAAACCATCAAAATTTCTTCTGTTTCATGTTTGGTGTGCCACTTCGTGTGTATGTCTGTTGTGTTCATACCTGCAATACTGTACTGCACATCATTAAGCAAGAGCTGCTGCGAGACCATAAAAACAGCCGATTTTGATGGCATGGTTGACTGCCACTATTTTCTGTAACCACAGTCACACACAGGAACAACAACAACAAAAAAGAAGAAATCGGAAATGACCGGTACTGGAACATGGGCCCTCTGCATGGCAGCCAAATATTCTTCCACGTGGTCACAATACTGCTTGAAACTCTTTCACAAGAAGACCTTATACTGGCATCATTTCTTGCAAAGAATCATGTTAACAAGTTTATCGTAGCATGTTTGAAGAGTAAAATAATGACCAAGCGTCACATGAGGCGAATTGAATTACGAGTGTGTGGTTTAAAGCTTCTCACCCGTTACAAAGAGCTCAGCCATAAATCTTAAGCTACAGCATTAACAAAGTATAATGTGTTATAGACGCATAGTGGTACTTGTACTACTCTGCACAATTGTAGATAGTAGCGTAGTGGGTAACCTTCGAATAATTATAATGTTTGGCATAATGGATACCTTGCAGCTGTATTTGCCTTATTCACCCCAAGGGCGTTAACAATGGACTCGCGGAACGCTGCTCTTCCGGCTTTCGCTGTGGCCGTGCCACGTGTTCCATGCAAGCCTGACGTTTTATCGATGCGCTGTACCAACCTCTCGGTGTTCATTAAAAAGTGACATTTGGAAGAGTTGCTCCTAGCTGAACATTGTGATGGGGTCGCACGAAAAGAAGAAATCCACAATTCTGATTTATTGATACATGGGGTTTAACGTCCCAAAACCACCATATGATTATGAAAGACGCTGTAGTGGAGGGCTCCGGAAATTTTGGCCACCTGGGATTCTTAACGTGCACCCAAATCTGAGCACACAGGCCTACAACATTTCCGCCTCCATCGGAAATACAGCCGCCGCAGCTGGGATTTGATCCCGCGACCTGCGGGTCCACAGCCGAGTACCTTAGCCACTAGACCACCGCAATGGGGCATGCACAATGCTATACACTGTTCCTTCCTGCCTCGTGTCTTTATTAGTTGTGGCACTTCATTAACATGTTCTAGTGACTATGCATTACAACAGGCTCTGACTTGGTGTACTGGCTTTTGTTTAGAGGCATGTTTCTGGAAGAAACTCGCGAAGTCATAATAGAGTGCTCCTGTTCAGGAAGTGTGATAGTGCAGCACGCAGCTGCTCATATAGTTATGACGTACGTGTGTGTGCTTTGCTCGTACACGCAAGCACCGTGTTCAATACTTGCAACACTGTTGTGTACTGCTAAACTTTTGACGCAAAAGAAGTGTACAGTTTGTTATCTATGAGCAAGATAAATAAGACAAAGGAAATGGATACTAAGAGAAGAAGTATATGAGATGAATGCTTGTCCTCGAGCCTACTTGTCTCTTTCTCTCCCATCTTTTACAAACTGCTTACAAGATTCATTTAACAATGGAGTGTGCATAAACAACCACACTTAAACCTCATTATAACAAAGTTGCATCTTACATGAAAATAAGTTCGTGATATCCAAAAATTTGTTGTGAAGGCCTGTTCCAAACACTATATTTATTGTAAGACTATTTTTTGTTTACTTCATTATAACCAATACTTCGTTATATCCAGCTTCATTATATCTGGGGTTTGAGTGTACTCCTGATGTTAGCCATTGGTGCTCATTCTTGCTCATTGATGCTTAAGGTATTTTGGCTAAATTAGCTCGTTCAACGAAGTGCATGGAAGTACCGCTATGTTATACAAGTTTTTACAATTGTAACACTGTCAGAAAATTATGAAAAGGAAATGCTACATCACTTCATGTTAGTGACAGCCAGCTGTAGTGACACGTGAGCCCACGCACAGATTAAACCATGCTTTGGTTATATTAAAAAAAAAAAAACGAGATTAAAAGCTGAAATCGTTGTGTGCTAGTTCCAAGAAACATTACCCAACTGCATTTTTGTTTGCATAGAAATAAAATGAAAGTGTTGATTTTTCTGTAATCAGTGGTTGAGTATGGTAGTACTACACAAATTTAATATTAGGGGCCATATTAGTGTTCAGTCACTTCATTCTTTCACCTTATCAACTTTTCTGGTAATTTTGTTATTTATTTAGATTGAACATGATTGATTCAAGACACAGTCCTAGGACACGCTACAATCGTGGAAGCTGGTACTGTGTTGCTGCATAATTTTTTTTTTTCACCTTCAATTGTGACATCTACATTATTCAAGCTCCAAGCTATCATTGACTCAACTTGAAGCCATTTTTCATAAAAGTAAATGAAGTTGTGTTAGTCAAATATGCTAGTACAGTACCAAGAAAATGTTTTCTTACTATAACAAGAAGCGCAAAAAAAAGTAAAAGCTAGGTAGCTGCTTGCTGCAACTCCAGGCTATGTATTTTTACAGTCCGTTAAGAGTCCACATGGCTGTTTATCGGTAAAGGAACACCAAATTTTACTCTAAGTGCCGAAGACTGAATTCGGTAACTGAATTGCGGGCAAGAAATGTAAATATAGCCCCGCCGCGGTGGTCTAGTGGGTAAGGTACTCGGCTGCTGACCCTCAGGTCGCGGGTTCGATTCCCAGCTGCGGCGGCTGCATTTCCGATGGAGGCAGAAATGTTGTAGGCCCGTGTACTCAGATTTGGGTGCACGTTAAAGAACCCCAGGTGGTCAAAATTTCCGGAGCCCTCCACTACGGCGTCTCTCATAATCAAATGGTGATTTTGGGACGTTAAACCCCACAAATCAATCAAGAAATGTAAATATAGCCTAAATATAAAGTTCATTTATTTAGTGTTGCTCTCATGGTTTTTGCAAGCTCTGTATAATAACACATGCCATTAATTGCAGTTAGGACTCTCATACCACTAACATGTCCCGATTGTAAATTTTTTTTTAAAAAGTAAGCCACAAAAACTACCGTTTACCTCTGTTTGACAACCCTGCCAACGTCCTCAGTGTGTCAAAAATCTGGTTAACATTGTCTGCAATGAATTTAATGCTCCAAATTCCTCCGCCCCACTGTAAATCTTGGATGTACTGGTCTATACAGTACATCAAAGCATCTGTACCTCAACTATCTTCAGATATAGACCACAGCAATAGGCTTGTCATCGAGTGGTTTTTGTCTTGCCGTGCATTCTAGGAAGAACGAGCCATTATCTGCCGTGACCACCCTGAGAAGGCAGGAGATTACAGGTGCTTCCTGTATTCGCCAAACAAAACACTTGTGTCAGCTGTTCGCGTCACCGTTGTTGGGCCATGTGGAGAACAACTCCTGCTGTCAGTGTTTTTTGTTCTTTTTGTTTGTTAGCTTCATCAAGCCCCTGGGCTTGATGAAAAGGAAGCAGGTAGGAATGGTATGTTAATATGCTCTATTAATGAATAGAACCCATTTGAAAGAATGGAAACATTGCATTTTGGAACTGCAACATGAATGAGGAAATATTCACGCACTTACTTGCAGACCAGGTTTGTCAAACCATGTTGTAGATCAGTTACATCCACAGCATAGTAGTTGTACTGTGGTTCATCTTCCACAGAACCTTTTACTTTCCTTAAATATTTGTTTTTAAATTTTATATACCAAGTTCATGAGTAATCATACTAGATTCAATGTGAAAACTTCACAATTTTAATATACCCCGTTATTTGAAGCTAACGTTTTACACCAGTGCTGGTCTCTCTATGCCATACCCTTTATTGTGGCCGAGTAAAAGAAAGCTGTAAATTTTAACTATGCAGCTTTGTAAGAATTCAATGTAGTCAACTTTTAGTGATGAAAAAGTGAATAGGGCGTAACATATGTCATAATTCACGCCAGTGTGATGAGCTGGTGCAAGAACTCAAAGGCGCCACCGCCTGCCTGTCAATTATGCATTGTGCAATGGCACTTCAGCTCATGTTATATTTAAGGGGGTCGTGAAACGTTTTCAGAAGCTTTTCAACTGTATGTGTCCTTGGAATACTGGTCATTCATTCAATTATATGCTTTGATTTGTTTCATCCTCCAGTTCCATTTAATGGCTTTAAAAGCATAATTCAATTTCCCAGCCTGTGTTTCCCTCAAGTCTTCAGCCCTTATCAACTTATTCAGCCAATCAAAAGTCTATGTCGTTGGCAAAAGATGGCAATTCAGCGAAGCCTGCTGAGATATGTTTGGTATGGTTCAAAGGGTGATACCATTTTAATTGTGGCGCCGTTAAGAATTCGGGCAAATAAACTGTGTCCACCATCTGACTTTCGCGGGCTGAAGCATCATATGCCAGCCTTTCCGAGCTGCTGCATTGTGCCCTGAACCAATGTGGTCCAGATGAGCGCACTATCTGATAGAAACTGCAACAAGCTGGTGTGGGCGTCGTTCAGACACCACCGACTTTCCTCCACCGGGGTCAGAATGCAGTAACTTTTAGACTGTGAGCTGAAAAATTGATGTAATATTTTTTGTTACGCCCTAGCTGTTTTATAAGTGTATTAGCACAAGTAAAAGTTAATAACAAGTGTCTTAAGACGCCATCATCATGTTAGTACTTATGGCGGCCAGTGTCATTTTAGCATTGTCATTTTAGGAGCACAAGAATGCTAGAATTTCAAACGAGTGTTACAAAATATAGATTGAATATTGCGCAACCCCTTTAATATTCAAGCATTCTTTGGGAAAGCGTGTGTGTTTGCCACAGCACGAAGGCAGAATGAACACGTTCGGCACTGAAAATAGTCCACTAAAGCTCTAGTGTTCTAGAATAATTTACTAAAACTGTAAGCGACTTACCATTGTAGTATGGACTGGTGTTGGCTAAAAATGGCTTGCATTGGCTAATACCAGTGTCGCACAGTCACTTTTGATCACAGCTGTGCCTGATACGTATCGAATTTCGAGCTTGTGATTGGCTCTTTTAAGCAAACTGCTTCAAAAAGCCGATCAGTGTTTTTAAATTCTGTTTGGATAGAACCTAATCATGTGCACCATGTGACAGCAGTATAAGTTTTAGCTAAACTGCTGCTAATGTAGACTAGTTCTGGATAAATAACTTCTATTGTAGGCAACAGTTGGCTTAATTCAGCAACAGCTGGTTTACTGCCCGCATGGTTCTGATATCGAACATTTACACAACATCAACCAATTTATCCAAAGTTACGTTACTTCAACATCTAACCTTATTTGCATGGGTGATTTTAATGGTTGTCTATGACAGTCACTGGACACGAAGTATCCATTGGAAGAGAGCTACTCAACATTTCGTTGTCATGTGGCCTTCACCAAGTCGTTAAGCAATCAACTCATAATGGTGCTGTCTTTGATCTGGTTTTCCTCACTACATCCTTAGCTATGTCTGGTTTTGAATGGGATAATATTGATGGCACATCCGATCATAATGCTGTATTGTTCTCAGTTCCTGGTGTCGTCCCAAAATGCCGTTACACTTACTGCATGTTTTGTGATTTTAATTGCACTGATGATCAAGCAATTACCATTACCCTTTACGACTCTTTTCAATAATTTGAGCTGAAAAGCACAACCAGTGATGTCAATACATTATCTTTTTTTTTTTCAAAAGAAAGCCTTGTCAGTGAGTGTATCAATAGTTTTATTCTTCTGAAAACAAAGAAAACTAACACTGACCTATTCTGGATGACTAGGGATATCTTACATTTGTCATATCGTGTGGCCAGACTATGTCGATCAAAGTGCTCTGGTGACTCGACAAAGCTTCAACAGTTCATTAGCGCGAAAAAAGAACTGTCTGCTAAAATGGAGGCTGCTAAAGAACATTATTACAAAGTGACCTTGCCGATGCTAATGAAAGCGAATCCCCGTAAATTCTGGAAGGCTATTCTACCATCTGGTTCTTCATCGCACACAATGACAATTAACAATGTTGCAGTTTCTGATCCAGAGATAATCGCTTCAGCCTTTAACACCTACTTCCACTCAGTCTGTGCCACTGACAGCTCGGACATTCCTGCTTTTCATTTTGAATTTCGTCCTGGAATTGACAATGTGTCAGTGTCACTTGAGGGCGTACTCAATCTAATTTTAAACTTGGACACCAAAAAAACCATGCGGTCTCGATGGCATCCCGACAGCTTTCCTAGTTAGATACGCTCTTTGGTGTAGCAGATATCTTACAATTATTTTTAAGAAATCTCTTTCGTCAGCGACACTTCTATTCTGATGTAAATGTGCTTCCATCTTTCCCTTATTTAAATCAGGTAATGTTAAATTATTAAACAATTATAGATCCATCTCTTTAACACCACATTCTTGTAAAATGCTAGAACATATTATTTTCAAACATATCATGGAATTCCTTGAAACGAATAATATTTTGGGCACTTTTTCAGCATGGCTTCAGACGTGGTTTTAGCACCATTACTCAACTGACAGAATTTGTTCGTGACATCAGCAGCTCTTTAGACATAGGTGACCATGTTTATACCATATTTATCGATTTTACCAAGGCCTCTGACACTGTATCTCATCCTAAACTATTGTACAAATTGTTTGTCATACTGAAAAATGCATCATTGGTTGGTTGGATATCCGACTTTCTTTTGCAGCATTCACAATATGGTTGCTTCAATTTTACTACCTCACCTTCGATTCCGGTTTCATCAGGAGTTCCCCAGGGTTCTGTGTTAGGACCCCTCTTATTCCTACTTTACATGAATGACCTCTCTTTGCAGGCTTCTGTGAAAATATGCCTTTTCGCAGATGACTGCGTCCTCTATCATGCTGTTAAAGCGCCACTGGATCATGTTATTTTCAACGATTCATTTTACGATTGTTGTAGGTGGTCCAAATCTTGGCAAATGAATATTAACTTTTCCACGACAGTTATGTCATTCACCAGACATTCATGCCCATTGACTTTTGACTATGGTTTTAACAATGTTAGTCTGTATAGGGTGTCATATCTCAAAATTTCCAGACCTTTGTTTACGAGACATGAGCATGCCCTTAACATTGCAACTTCTTTCACCCACACTGACGTGTGGGTGAAAGACTTCACTTCAAGAATTTTTGGAAGCCTGCTCATTAATGTTCATTTGTTCTTGTTGTTTTTGTTTTTTCCCGCCCCTGCAATAGCCTCATTGAGGCTGCATTATGTAGAACTAAATAGAATAAAATAAAATAAAATTATGGCTTATGCTGGCTAGTGTCGACTACTGTTGCCATCTGCTAGTTAAGAGATGCAGTTAGAAATAATGGTTTTGTGCCATATGACAATTTCTCAGTAAGAAGATTAAGCTGCAAAATAATTTTCGTTTTACGTTTCCAAAAGTCCTTGTGATGATGGTTTGTGCACTTTGAACAGGTGGTTTGGTGACCAGATGGCCGACACGAGCCCCTTCTCGCTGCACAAGCTAGTGCAGATGGGCTACGAGAGCGGCAAACAGGCGGGCGACTGGTACGGTCCATCCAGCGCCGCGTACATCCTCAAGGAGGCCCTGAAGGGTGCCTGCCAGACGGATCAGCGGCTGTCAGACCTGCGCATCTATGTCGCCCAGGACTGCACCATCTACCTGGAGGACGTGCGGACCTTGTGCAGGGGCACCAGGTCCAATGGGACGCCGCTGTGGCGCTCTCTCATCATCCTAGTGCCCGTGCGCCTGGGTGGTGAACAGCTGAACACCACATACATCCCGTGCATCAAGGGCATGCTTTCACACCCCAACTGCATAGGTGTCATAGGAGGCCGACCGCGCCACTCGCTCTACTTTCTAGGATGGCAGGGTATGTTCGTGTTGGAATGAGAGGAAAAAAAAAAGAATGTGAGGAGTGCTGAAGCAGTCTCAGCACTTGCATGCCACAGTCAGTTATGCACAGAGTTTTTTAATCATACAAGTTGTCAAACGCGTAGAATATAAATACTCGCAGAGTCTCATGCATTCGCCCAAAACAAATTGAAGGTGAAAGGATGAGGGTTTCTTTTTTTCTTGTGTTAATAAATCCTTTCATGCCCCTCTTCGAGAGCTGTATACACTTAATGCGGTATTGCACAGCTTTCGTGATTGGCCTAACATTGACCAAGCGGTGACGTCGTGCGATAATGTCGTGTCATTATAACGTCCCATTCGGGCTATTTGTAATTTCATGATAACGTCACAAATTTTTGGCAGTCTGTTCTGTCATGGTAATGTTCTGTGATAATGATGCTTTGCATCACTCATACCGATGCCGCCGACTGTCAATGTTTGCATTTATTTGATAAGGCATCGAAGACTACTGCTTTGGTGATCGCTGAGGTTTTGCGTCCTAAAACCACAATATGGTTACGAGAGACACGTCACTGAAGGGCTCCAGAAATTTCGACCAGCTCAGGTTTTCTTAAGCTGCACCTAAATCTAGGTGCACGAACCTCTAGCATTTCACCTTCATCTGAATGTTGCCTCCATGGCCAGGATTCGATGCCGCAACTATTGTGTCAACGTTGGAGCGCCATAACTACCAATCGTTCTCGGGGGGTTTATAGGCACATGTTTCATAATTAAGGTACACCATTGGCGAGAATTATAGAGGTTTGCTCTTTGTGATGCCACCTGTAGATGTAAAAACCGCCTAGTAAATGGCATTTTGGCATAGTGTAGCTGGAGCCTGCAAGCAGTGCCACATTTACGAAGGGAGCAGTGTGTTTGTTTGTAGCTTACAAATAATAGAAAATAATGCAGCCATAATACTCCTTGTCTTCTCCCAAAAATACTTTTCCTAGTTCTTGTTATGACAACTTGAACACTGATAGCCAAGACTTCAGTGATTAGGCACAGTGTGCGGCTATTTATTTCATCACTCCCAGTTGGGCGCATCAGTTTGCTGCCCTTCAAAAGCTTCTTCATCGGCACATATGGATTTGGCAGCGCAGTTTCGCATCTGGTGCGATTAAAGATCTCTGGTTATCGGGGGAGGGGATGCTGGCGAGGCACTCGCTGTACTGCTTCAAAAGCGATGGCACTGCCCCTTAGTGCTAAGCAAGGGGGTTTAGGTTTGACTCTTTGAAGACATAAGTATAATGTTGCTGCTTATCAAAACATGAATTTTTTTTGCATTATTTCAGGTGAAAAGGTGATCTACCTGGACCCTCACTATGTTCAAGAAGCAGTGGATGTAGGCACATGCGATTTTTCCCTAGATGTACGTAAAACCTTGCATATTCTTTAACACTGAGTTTCATGTGCACTCTGTATTGTAACCTTTGTGAACCAGTTATACGGTTGGATGCAGTTAAACTCAGATGGGATTGACTCTTGTCAATCGGAACATCGAGAGATGGAAAATTTCATTGAATTGTTTGAAACGTCCATTAGCTCACACCAGTAAAAGGAATAAGTGAACTATGATGAGGAAGAGCTCAAAGAAGGATTTGTTGGAAACGAGGTTAACGTGTACACATCACTGTTATAATGAGCCTTTGTATCTCAACTAGTCCGGGAGCTTTCTACACATCAAAAACTTCAGAAAGATTTGATTACCTTTTATAATAATGATCGACTGGGTTTAACGTCCCAAAACCACGACATGATTAGGAGGCGCCGTAGTGGAAGGCTCCGGAAATTTCGACTGCATGGTAACATGCATCTAAATCTAATTACATGGGTCATGAGCAGTTTTGCTTTCATCAAAAGAGTGGTGGCCGCTGCTGGGATCCCGTTCCGCAACCTGTGGGTGAGCAGTCGAGCACCGCAACCACTGGACCATCGTGGCGGGTGTTTCAGTTACCCTCTTTAGCCCCTATTTTGTGTTTCGCTCTACCCATTATGGGCCAATAGTTAGCTCAATTGTGTTTAAATAGATTTCACAAACTTACGTGGTGCCTAGCTTTCTACTAATAATGAATTAGACATTTTCCAAAGCCTCTTACAAGGCTGCTATGGTCACCAGTGGTCCAACGGTGCTGGTGGTACAAGCGGTTACCCTTCCTAAAGTGCCTACAAGGGCAGAGAACATTTAATCATAAACATTTATAGTTTAGCCTGTGCGATACAAGTCCAAGTTGTATAGTCAAAGCAAAATCAACTTCCAGCTCACTGCAAACAACACACAAAAGCAGTAAGAGCAGCTTGAAAAAAAAACATGATCCGAGTTATCATTGTGAATAATAAATTCTGCAATTCGAACTGTGGTATCTCCGATTATGTCACTGTTTCTCTGAGATGATATGACATGTGAGCTATAATGTCCTAAAACCACCATATGATTATGAGAGACACCGTAGCGAAGGGCTCCGGAATTTTCGACCACCTAGGGTTCTTTAACGTGCACTCAAATCTGAGCCCACAGGCTTACAGCATTTTTGCCTCGATCGAAATTGCAGCTGCTGCAGCAACGGGGATTCGATCCCGCGACCTGCGGGTCAGCTGTTTTTCTGGGATGTTGAACTTAGTATGTCAAACATTCCTTCAAATTGGGAGTAGCCTCCCATTCACTGCTTTTGATGGCCGTGTTGGCGTCAATGCTAAACTAATCGATAGTTATAGCGCGAGAACAAAACGACGACACAGAGACAAGAAGGACGCGAAAGACACGAGCACATGTACAAGAATACAGTAGTATGTCTGCAACCTTGCACCTCATAGCTTCGTATTGGGATTTTTTTTCTCTGTCACAGTCCTTTCACTGTTCGTGGCCACGCAAGATGTCCTTTTACAAGATGGATCCAAGCTGCACCATGGGTTTCTACTGCAAAACGGAGGACGAGTTTGATCATTTTGTAAAGGATGCCAAGCAGGTGAGTGAAGCTATGTTTCCTTGATGGTATTCTCAAGTTGGCACTTTTCAAGATACAATTACCTTTGCCTAAGTTTATGCAATATATTATGCGTAATTTTCGGTCCAGCATAGGACCATGCCAGCATCTATCTCGACGCTGTGCCACATATCCCTTTTTTTTACAGCTTTTTGGCATTGAACTAGTAATGCGTGAAAACAGGTTTAAAAAGATGTACATTAGCAGACCTGCGTACTATCTACATAGTCGGAGTACAACCTTTTGCTTCGTTGACTGTGTATAAGTGTGTGAAATTTGCACAATTTCATGGCAATGTTGAGATATTTAAAGCAAGTGGAAGTTTTAAAATAAATTATGGTATATTTTGCAGCCAATAATTGTAACTACAACAAAAATGATCTACTTGTTGCACAGTCAGTCATGCCACATTTCTTCATAAACCAAACAAACTACCCGCTCAGCTCAAATTAAGTTCATTATGCCCGAAAATTTGTTATAAAGATATATTCCTAACATTATATTTATTGCATTATAAGTGATATTTCATTATATCCGTGTTTGTTACATTGAAATTTGAGTGTAGTACAGTGTCTTAATGTTATGCACGACGTAGTTACGATCCATTTTTCGCTCTCTCTCAATCCTCTCAGTTGGCCGTGCCGACGGAGTCGCGGCACGAGTACCCAGTCTTCCTCGTGTCCGAAGGTAGCTGCGCAGATCACACGGACACATCGGGAGCTGGCGGGACGAACTTTGCCCATTACCTTCAGGGCCCAAGGGAGAGCCTGGACCACCGGCACTCCGAAGAGTACATCATACTCTGAGCATTGATTTGGACTACATTCTATCGTTTGCCCAGTGCCTGCTCATCTCCTTTGCTGCCATCTCGGCTGAAAAAATGCCGACCGTAAATATGGGTTTGTCTATCAATAAAACAAAACCACACATCATGTGACCTCTGTATCTAATATTATCCCCTCTATAGCATGTATTATACAAAAATTTAGGACTTTCTTGTAAGAACTTCTGTTATTACACTAGACATCTTATGTGATTGTCTGGTTGTACTGTATGATGCTGCGTACATGTGTGCCTCCATAACCTCCAGACATGATATTTCGAACTTTTTTTACCCATTTTGACATTGTTTAATACTGTTATCACTTTGTGTAACCATGCGTGATTACTCGGATATCCAAACGGCATTGTCACGAGTTCTTAACCAGGATTATGTTTTGGATACACTACAATAAAAAAAGCACCTGTGTAATCCAACGCCACTATTTATATCGCCTTCTTTTTCTGGTATAAAGAAGTTTTTATTCAGGATTTTTAGTAGAAACTCTTTTTGAAGTTTCACTACACGGTCAAAAGGAATTACGGCATACATAGGTCACATGGTGTGTGTTTATTAATAGGGTTGCAGCTTCGTGGCCGCATAAGACTGTGCAGAAACTGCATTACCTCTTGCCAAGATGACGGGGCGCAGTTGATGTTAAGGCAAGTTGACGATTTTGCAGTGCGGCAGTAAAAAGGAAACCATCATGGAGAAACCTGGTTTCAGCATTTCATCGTTCATTTGCCTTTTGTTATAATGCAAGGGAACTGGTAAGGTCCAGTGCTTGCGTAACTGTGCTGCATACATGCCAAGGTATGCTGGTATTGTTCCACCACTATTTTGAGAGCACTGTGGAACTGTAAAGAGAGAGCTACCGATCGTCTAGTTATATACTTCTATTGTTTATGTTGGTTACATTAAAATAGGTTTATAAATGAAATTTTCCCTACCATACGTTTCCCCTTCTTTTTGTTTGTTTCTTTGCTAGAAGGTCTGTTGTTTTAGTTATAAATGCTTGTTTCACCAAAGTAACATGAAATAAATAATTATAGTGTATGTTGTTGCGATGCACTGGACTTTGAAAAATTCTTGCTGGGATGCATGTGTGGCAACGTGTTGTATCTGCACCGCTTTCGTTACAGGCATGAGAATGGCCATGGTGATATAATGCTGTTCTGTACAAAGAAGTACAATTTAATGCTATGTTATTCCAGAGGTACACATTAATTGTATGTTAATCTCGAGAAACGTTATCAAATGCCATATTTTATCCAGAGGAACATTACAAGAGGCAATTTTGATGCAAGAAACGTTTTTTTTTTATGTTCTTTGAATTTTTATGTAGAGGGAGCTTTGACGTCATTTGGTAAGCTCACCAGATGCATCGCACCATTGTGAAGTGCATACATTTATGTACCGCAGCCATTAGCGAGACCTTTGTTCACTACTTTGCTCAGCCATCGTAAGTGTCACAGTGCATATTTTTACACACCTTTTGGTTCTAATGAATATTTATCTAAACACTTTTTCATAAGTTTTATTTTCAAGGTTTTATTGTTACTTTTAAAATCGACAAAACAAGCTGGTCGAATGTTTAGGAGAGTTTTATATTTCTCGAGTGTTGCGAGGAGTTAAAGCACGTTTGACGCAGATATCCGATGCAGACCTTGTCTTTCAATTTTCTTTCGCATCTTTCGCCACGTTAAGATCAGGATCTCTGTCGATGCTGCTTTTGAGGGGGTCCCTCCAACACAGATTAAAATTCTGAGTCTCGTTTCTTATTTGTGTGGTGATGTGATTGTAGATATTCAGCATTTGTGTCAGCTACAGTGCTAAATTACCTGGACGACGAGCAAGAATAGCCTTGTAAACTTGGGTTTAGGTGCTTACGTTAAACATTCCCAAATGGTTCTGGCATGTAAAACACTAGTGTAAAAAAGGGACTCTAATTTTAGGACAGTGATTAAGTTCACATTGATAAGTTGTACTGTGAGAATTCTTATGTCAATTTGATCATTTTAAGTTTATCAATAAAAGTGAAAATTAGGGTCAAAGTTTAATTCTTGAATTTCGTGTTGAAATCGCAGTACGTCACGTCACCGATTTCTAAGTGCGTTTTTCATATCATGCCAACATTGACTCAACGAAATTTTGTGCTACTTGTTATATGAAGTCTATGGCCCTCTCGGAGGACACTGTACTCTATTTTTACTGATTAGGACGTGCTCAAAACCTGTGACGCCAGGACGTCTGGTGCTGGAGCATCAATAGGGCAATGACATCCACATTTTCTTTTTGCATGTTTTCTCGCTTGCCAAGCATAATCTCGTGGCAGGCACAGTGATTTAGGAATTGTGAAAGAGTAATTTACTATTGTGAGAGAAATTCTCTATCTATGTAGTGTCCCTTCTAACTCCTCATTTCGTCCGACAAATAAAGATTTTGTCGGTGGGGACACCATGCCAAGATGTCTTTCCCTTCTCACTGCTCATGGAAATACATGCCAACGTCGTCAATAGCACCTTTACCTCTTCGTTGAATATTGATAAATTTTACCTTTTTTTTCTTAAGCTGTTACAATTCTTGTAGGCGCTTGAGAAATGCTGAAAAACGGTACACTCAAACCTCATTATATAACAAGTATCACCTACCACGAGAATACTTCGTTATATTCGAAACTTCTTTATAAACGTATATTCTTAAGATTGTATCTATGACAAAACTGTTCTTCACTTCATTATAACTGACATTTTGTTATACCCGGATTCATTATATGTAGCTCTGGGTGTATTGCTGTTAAATATTGTATAGAGGTCCTTGAAGACATCCTATAAAGAATTTATAAATCTCTAGGAACCTGGTGGATTATGCCATACTTGATGATAATCAAAGTACCACCTGCAGGAACAAGAAGTTGTCCACTAACAAAGAAAGTGTGGCTGATGCTTGAAACAAAAAAAGACTTGTCTTTTTGCAACATTCAGATGTGGCATCAATGTTTACTTCAGTCTTTCTCCCAAACATCTTTGGTTTGAAGGAAGAATTGTATGGCATCGCTTCTAACTGCTGGGGTACAGGACGACCACATACAAGGCACCGGTGGCATGTAAGCTTGCCGCATTTTTTTTGCGTATAACCCACATCAAAAAATATAAACAGAGTGCTTAAGTAGTGCGGGTTATGTGTATGGTTTATATGCTTTTTTTTTTGCATACCAAGTTAAAGGTGCGGGCTATGTGTTGAGAAATACAATAATTTGGTTTGAGTGCTCATTCGGAATTTTGTAGTGTTGCCATGTTGATTTGATTGATTGATATGTGGGGTTTAACGTCCCAAAACCACGCTATGATTACCAGAGACGCCGTAGTGGAAGGCTCCGGAAATTTCGACCGCCTAGGGTTCTTTAACGTGCACACAAACCTGAGCACACGAGCCTACAACATTTCCGCCTTCATCGGAAATGCAGCCGCCGCAGCCGGGATACGAACCCGCGACCTTAGTGTTGCCGTGTGCCATTCTAAAATTCTCTACACATTTTTCGCTAAGCAGCTGGAGATGAGGCAATCGAGATAAAGTGCACCTTACCGCTGTGCTAGCTGTAGTTGATACAGCCAGTTTTATCTATCAGATTGTGGCAAAATTTGTTTACATTCATTGAAATCAGTCGGCCAGAAGAAAGTGCATTATTATTTACTCGAAAAGATCTTTGAGACAGAATTTACGTAATTGAAAGCGCCTTGATCACTTGTTTTCATTTCGAATTTCTTAGATTGTCAATTGCTGTCTTGTTGTTTTTTTAGATTCTTTCTCATTTTGTTGCACCTTTTGAAATACAAGCTAACGATTTAACTGCAGCAGCAGTAGTGGTTTTCATAGTGGGTATTTTTAGCTTTATTGTTTGTTTGTTTATCAATACTGTCAAACCACAAGCTGGGGTTTTTACAGGAATGGCATACACTTAAATGCTGAAAATTGAGTGAAAAAAAAATAAATAAAAGAAATGGGCATGAAATACGTTACAAAATAGAGACATACAGCGAACAAAGGCATTTACACTAAAAGAAAAAATTAAACACAGGCATGTAGATTTACATTCTGTGCAAATTAACAAAGATTGAGCTACACACGTGCAGTTTTATTGACTGTTATTGCCGGTCGAGCCTATTTACTTTCAGCCAAATCCACCTTACTATTATTGCTTACTTTTTAAATTTAAATGGATTTGCTTTGCTGTAGGTGTGATCTAGCTTGGGAATATCTTCACTGCTGTCATTTTCATAACGTAGCCATTGACTGCAGTTGACAAATGTTACTTCAAACGAGTGCCGACACATTGATTTCGGCTTGTCATTCTTGTGTTAAATGAGTCCAAGCACTCAGCACCCTGAATATGAAAGCATAGAAGAATGGTCATTAGCATGTTCTCAAGACGAACCATGCGCAATTATTGTGCAATGCCTCAGAACTGGGAACCTGAGAGCCCTTGATACGCAGCATGCCGAAATTACTTAAGTTTCAAAGTTTCAAGTAAAAACTTGTGAAGGATGTAAAAAAAAATTATGTTGTGTAAAGAGTTTGAGACCCTCCTTTCAACACTTGTAATGGCCAAAACACCATAACCTTAAGCTCCTGTGCCAAGGCTAGAGGTTCTTTACGACCTGATCTCATTCTGAATAAAAATTCTTTTGTTTTGCAATATTTATTTATTTATTATACCCTCAGGGCCAGAGGCATTACAGAGGGGAGTGGTACAGAACAAAGGCATAACATGAGGTAGCATGGTTACAAAAAACGTTGTGTACATAAAAGGAAAAGGAAAGACAAAACAAATTAGTATTATTGCAACAATGTGGTCACACAAACACAGATTAAACATCAGATACTTCTGCATATACAATATTGGCTAAGGCAGCACGGAACAGTCGGTTATCGGTGATACCCGCAATTTCAGCGGGAAGGTGGTTCCATTCCCGGGACGAACGGGGCAAGAATGACTGAGTGGCAGATTTTGTATGATAGTTAATGCCAACCTTGTGACGGTGGTCAATGCGATGGGAAATGTATAGTGGTTGGGGTAAGAGTTCGTTGCGCAGGAAGGAATGATAATATATTTTATGTAGCATGGTTAACCGAAAAAGTTTCCTGCGTGATGATAAAGAGGGAAGGGAAAGGCTGCTTTTCATTGAAGATATGCTGGCAGTACGATTATAGTTTGACAGGATAAAGCGAGCGGAATTATTTTGAACAAGCTCGAGAGAAGCGATTAGATTTTCTTGGCTTGGATCCCATACTGATGCTGCGTACTCTAACTTGGGGCGTATTAAGGATTTGTAAAGCGATAATTTTAGTGACGATGGGGCTCTAGAAAAATTGCGGCGTAAATACCCTAACATAATATAAGTGCAGGTATGGTGCAGAGGCTATCGTGCTCCTTTCTCGCTATTGTCTTCAAACATGCAGTACCAGGATAATGTAATGGTTCGAACAGTCTATTCTTTACATGTTTTGCCACCAGGTTCTTTATTTTGCAGTGTGATATCTATCAGTGCTTTTTGCAGTTGCCCGAGTGATGGTCTGCTCTCATTATTCGTGACCTCGAGTGACAGATCATATCGGCATAAAAATGTTTGGAGGAAACTGCTACAAATTAGTGGACCGAGTTAGCCAGCTGTTATTAGTGTACAGTGAGGAAGCGATTGAACTTAGCTAGAGAAATTCACACATTGTACCGGCACATGAGTTTATGCTTCTTGTAAAAGCATTTTCATGCCCTTTTGTGGTTCCTTTATTTATCTTTTTCCACTGAGTAGCATCGATTAGCAGACTTCATTCGTGGCTACTTTTTATATTTTTGCCTCGGAGTCATTTAGTTTAACATGATAATGTAAAGTCACGAAATGATGGACGTCTTTCAAGTGTTATTTGTAGTGATATGCAGATTGATGGAAGCAAATTTCCAGATGCTCAGATCATTGCATATTTCATCAGAAGAAGCGCGAGCTAATCGCTAGATTCAATTCATTTCTGCTGTCAATGATATAGCTCTAGTCACTGCCTTTTTGCGGAAAGGTGTCCGTGGTGTTGTGGAGGGCTTCTCGATTCACCTCCGCTGAGCTACAACTGTAGTTATAGGCTCTCCTATAGTACCCTGAAATAAAGGGTAACATTACACGATGTGTTGCCTTATGAAATCAAGAGTTTCATTTACTGCATTAACATTCTAGGCCAAGCGCTGTGTACAATTTTAGCCGAGTATTTTTGGTTTTCTATGTGTGATAAAAAAACGATTACAGTGTGGCAAACAGAACCGTGCAAAGTAGTTGGAATTTTTCACATCTTCTGAAGTGTAATTTTGCTGTACAAAGAGGTATTTACGATACATTACCTGTTATTAATAAAGGGTCTGAACCTCGTGTATACACATTGCTGTTGCCACGTGATTGTGATAATGGGCATGTCACTGGAAACAACAGTGTCACTGATTCTGTCTTCAAGTGTACTGTGTTAATCTTTTTTCATGTTGGGATAATAACTGGCCTCTTGTAGAAGCAAGAAACACTGTAGGACCACTACACTTACATAATGCAGATGAAAATGCTATGCGAGTGGATAAGTTCAAGCCAGTCATACACATGGCAAAGTACTGCACATGTAATGTAGGAAATGTGGTTTTGGCTCCTACTTGTCATAGGTTGCCTTTTCATTAACTTCCGTGTCTATTTCCCTAAATGTTTCTGCATCTCAGTTAAGTGTAATAGCCAACTCCCCATATAACTTTTATTACTTCGTCATGTGCTTGCTTCTTGTGGCCGTAACTGAAAAAAATTTTAGACACCTTTGTACCCCTTATCTTTCTTGTTCTCTACTGAACTGTGTTGCACATTTCTGGGTCAGGTGGGGGGGGCAGAGCTACGCTGCTAAAGATGAAAGACACTAATAACCAGCACCTGTTGCTTAGCAACAGGAGTCTAAAAAAAGTAATCGCTATTGTAGATAAAGAGCACTATGATGGTGAGCTTTTTTTCCTTCTTTCCGGGAAGACATGATACCAATGCTGACATTGCTTTTGTCTATTTCATGTATGCACTGTCCATGTTCTTGTTTCTCATGCCCTGTGTGTTCAGCGATGAAATAGTAGCAACTATCTTGATAACAGAAAGCCTTAGTACTCCATTTCGTGCGTACATAGGAGCACCGCGTATCACATGTTGTGCAGGAGCGGAAGTTCTGTGCACATGCTCTGTGCAAAACATTGCACTTTTGCACACCTGACACCACTACGGACGCTACGAACACAATATTGTAACTCGATACTGCGCGTTTTTAAACTATAATAAAAGATGTAGTCTCGAGAAATAAGTGCGCCCCGAATAATACGTCGTCTCTTGGAATGTTAAGTGCAGCAAACGGTTTCATTGTTCGGTCTTTTTATTATGTAATTTTCAATGCTACACGTATAGGAAACAATTTATCTATTTTCTTGTGCGTGTTGATATTAAATCATAGAAATAATATATAATATCTTAATATGTCTATTGTTTATCACATGTTATGAAGATGCCTCTATATATTTCTAGTGCAACCGCTCATTATACAGTAAATCAATTACTAATAAAACTGAGGGACAATACTCTGTGGATTGTTGTTTCTTAAGTAGTACATGCTTTGCAAAGAGTCTGCAGATTTTATTTTTATTTCAATTAACGGTTGTCATGCGCACTCTTGTTCCTTTGTATGAACATGAACAGCATGAATTGCATTCGTTACAGTCAATGCGGGGTTAAACAAGGTGTGATAGAGGTGACAAACAAGACGGTTCGAGCCTCCCTCGGGAGCTCTACTTTGTATGCATGTAAGTAAAACCTCAATGATGCGTTCCCGTTTCGTATGATTTCCCAGTGCTGATGTTTGCGACATCGTTATCAAATGAAACTGCATGATGTTTTTGGCGAATCCTGATCTTTTTAAAATTGCTTTTAAAAAGTGTACGAACAAAGTTGAAGCACAATTGCAGTTCGGCTTAATTGGAACATATCTAGATGTTCTTGCGTGAGCACACGTGGACAAAGATGAGAAACACACAGACGTTTTTCATCTTTGTCCCCGTGTGCTGGCGCAAAAACTTCAAGAAGAACGAGGCGGTATTGTATGTATCAGTGGCACACTGACGGAAACATGTGTTTCGGGAGTTACCAGATGTTTCGACGCTGTCTTTCCTGCTCTTCCAGGGGCACCTACCATTGAATCGCTTACGATAAGAACGCGATGAAAAACGAAGTGGATGGGGTAGGGTGCACCACTTTGCTCTCGCCTATGGGCACCCCTATATATGCACGCACGTGCATGTACAGCCGTTTTTATGAAAGGGAACACGCGAGCGCGTGGCCTGCGTGTTCCAGCGGCTGCTTGCCGAGCGTTCAAGCAGGAGTGAGAGAAACCACAGCCTTTTTTCATGTCATCCCACAGCGAGAAAAAATAGAACCCAGGAGGATTAAAAAAAAAATGGCTGAAGTGGAAGCTCCCGCAACGCCTTGCCAGCAGAAGTGCAGCCAGCTTTCGCCCACCAAAGATCTCGGAAACATGCTTTTTTTTCTGTTGGTGGCCTACTAGATATCAATTGGCTTTGATCTGTCTGTCGCTGCATTAAAGGCCAACTCCGACCCCGCCGCAGTGGTATAGTGACTGAGGTACTCGGCTGCTGACCCGTAGGTCGCGGACTGGAAACCCGGCTGCGGCGGCCGCATTTCCGATGGAGGCGGAAATGTGTTAGGCCCCTGTGCCCAGATTTGGGTGCACGCTAAAGAACCCCAGGTGGTCGAAGTTTCCGGAGCTCTCCACTACGGCGTCTGTCACAATCATATGGTGGTTTTGGGACGTTGAACCCCACATATCAATCAAGGCTAACTCTGGCGATTTTTTTTACCAGGTTAGGATAATGCTGCTGTAATGTTCCTGAAACACTCTTGTCACGCGCCCAATATCTGAAATGCTCGACAAATTCGTAAATAATATTCAATAAGCGAAAAACCGCAATACCGAAACTCAACAGAGTGCGCTTCTACGTGTGACGTAACCATTTGCCCGAACCTGTCTGACAGCGCATATTGCCCGCCAGATGGCAATACCTGTCCCCGCCGTTCAAGTTTGTGCCTGAGGCTGTCGGCTAACACGATTACGCTGTTATGGTGAAAAGTCACAGCTTTGCCGCATAGGCGAAGCAATGAACGCAATAGCAACAAATCGGAAGGCCACGCGCAAAATTGCAAGCAGATCTAAACGTGCTCCGCGTTTCTTTCACACAAAAGACGCACAAAACATACTCATAGGTACAGATTAACGCGAATAAGCGTCTCAGTTGTTACGTCGCTGTGTCTGCAAAGCGCGCTCTTTTCGCAAACGGAGGCTGTGCAACGATTGCAGTGACCTTTGTGCGCCCGGTAACTACAACACAATCGTTCCGACGAAACTCAAAGGCTAGCCAAGGCGTACGATTCTCCCCACTGCAAGATAAAAGCGCGCGATCGAGCGTACACCTTCTTTTTCTCTACGGCCAGTGACACGCTGAAGTGTCGGTGTCCTTTTCGGCACGTTTTCGAAGAACACTTCCTGGGCGCTTACATAATCAGCCGTGACCCCCCTGCTCACAACTAAAAAAGAAAATAGTATGCACGTGCAAGTGCGATTTTGCTGCGTCTACTCGCTAGGCTACGCATTGGAAGACTCGGTTTTGCTGCACCTACTTGCTAGCCTGTGTGTTCTGGCGCTACCATCAGATCTCGGAAACTGCATTACCGGGTGCCTATTCACCTTTTCATAAACGCCTCCCTGGGCGCCGCCATAGCCCTCCTTGGGCTGTGCAAATTGGCGCGTCCCCTCGAAAATGCACTGGCAACGCTGCGCCCTTAGCCTTTGCACTCCCGCGCACAGCCCATCGTGGCGGTGTTTTTTTTTTTTTCCTTCCTGTGAAAAGGTGTATTGCATCTTCTCGGAAACGCGCTCAGAAGCACGTGTGACGGAAGAAGTCGCACCCGTTAGGTGGCGTCGCATCACCACACCTCCTTAAATTAAGGCGGACCAATGATGTCCACTGAAGAGAGAGCGTTTGCACTGCCACGAAAAAAAAAAAGAAAACGTAGAAGACGATGGGAGTAGTAAGTTGCCACTGCATTTTCCAATTGTGTTTATAAAAAAAATGACAGTTCCCACGTACAGTGGGTATTGATGATATGCGAAGCACGAATGAGAAATGTTGATATATGTCACTTGAAAATCAGCACAACGTTACAAGGTGGAGGTAAATGGTGCCGTACATGATTTCCGTGTCATGATTATCATGTTTGGATGTGTCGTTTACCTTCGTCATCTATTCACGTCACGTGATAAAAAATTTAATGTATGTGAAGCCAGCAAAACGGTCACGAGCACGCTATGAGCGTGTATTGTTGTGATGTTCTTGCATGACGCGCGTGTCAGGACTATCATGTTTGCACCAGTCTATATTACGTCATTCATTGACATAACGTAACACCTAATTTGGTATATGTGGAGCTAGCAAAACGGCCGCGAGCGCATCATGAAGGACCAAATATACTTCAATTTAGCGTTGACGCACGCACGCGCACGCTGGGCACAGTGACGCTACGTTAGCAAAACGCGAGCACTCTATAGTCTGACGCCAGGCGCGACCAGCGTTTGTCGGCGCGGCCCGACGGCAACCGGCGCGATATTCGACATGCTGCATTTCGCGCCGATGCGTTACCAAGACAACACTGCGTCTCCCTCCTTTCGTGACGGAGGGACGCCGGACACGCTGAAACGCGCATGCGTCAAAGCAACGCAGCGCGGCGCGCACCTGCGAGTATATGGCAGAACCAGCACCTGGCGTGGCCACGCCGGTGTGACGCGACGAAATGAACGTCGGCGAGCACGCGCACCGCGTCACATCGAAATGTAGTGGCGCCTTGACTGTGGCATGTAGTCATGTTCTCACATGACACGCATCTCATGGTTATCATGTTTGCACCAGTCACATACCTTCGTCGTCCATTGGCGTCACGTAATAGCAAATTTGGCATATATGAAGCTAGCGAAACGGCCGCGAGCGCATCATCAGTGTGGCATGTAGTCATGTGGTTGCATGACACGCATGTCGTGATAATCATGTTTGAATGTGTCATTTACCTATGCCGTCCGTTCGCGTCGTGTAATGCCGAGTTTGGTACTTGTGAAGCTAGCAAAACGGCCGCTAGCGCCTCATCAGTGTGGCATGTAGTCATGTTATTACATGGCACGTATCTCAAGATTATCATGTGTGCACCAGTCACATACCTTCGTCATTCATTCACGTCGCGTAATACTAAATTTGGTATAAGTGAAGCTAGCGAAACGGCTGCCAGCGCTTCCTGAGCGTGGCATGTAGTCATGTTCTTACATGAAACGCATCTCATGAATATCATGTTCGCACCAGTCACATACCTTCTTCATTCGTTCACGTCCCGTAATACCAAATTTGGTAAATGCGAAGCTAGCGAAACGGCCGCGAGCGCATCATGAGTGTGGCATATAGTCATGTTGTTACATGACACACGTCATGATTTTCATGTTAGGCTCTGTCGCTTATGTTTGCCATGCAATATTGCAATGCCATACCAGTTTTTCAACATGTCATGTGAACGAAACCACCGCAAGAGCTGCAGGACCATGAAATGTAAATCACGACATTCAGGACATACATGTCATGATATTCATGTTATGAGTAGCCAAATATGTTCTCCGTACAGTCATGTTAAGTCACACCAAGTTTGGTATCGATACCATTATCGAAACGGCCAGGATAGCTAAAAGTCGTAGGCGGCTGGATGGATGGATAAATGGATGGACGGACGGACGGACGGACGGACGGACGGACGGACGGACGGACGGACGGATGGACGGACGGACGGATGGATGGATGGATGGATGGATGGATGGATGGATGGATGGATGGATGGATGGATGGATGGATACGCTCAAAGTCGCCAAAGTTCGCTAAGAAATGCTTCGCATTTAAGAAATTGAGATCTATTAACAGCGATATATTGATTAACTAGGCTAATGTTGACGAGAACCAACCATAAACGAGTTCACTGATTTGTTTTTTAATGTGTGACGATGTAGAGTGCTTATTATAAGTACTATACAATCAATGTTGTCGGTAAGGGGATGCAACAGAAGCACCCCCCCCCCTCCTCCCTAGGCAAAATTCTGTTGACATCAATGTCTACAATGCTTCCTGAGCCGATGTCAGGTCTTTCGACAAAGCTAGCTCTACGGCATGAAGGCTTCCTTGCCTAAATGAGTGCAGGGCAAAGAACTGTTTGGCGATTTCAGTTTACAATAAATTGTGAATGTTTCGAAACACTTTATTTGCTTCGACACATAAGCTACGCGTACGAACCTTGAAGTGCGTTTAAAACAAATATTAGACGACATAGAGAACAATGTACTCTACTATGGGAGAGCAATAAGAAGTCCCAGTTCACAAGGAATATGTGTTTAGTAACAGTTATTAACGATTAAGTGTACTTGCAAGGGTACTCTACAATAGGAGAACAAAATGCCGTCCCGTAGGCCTGACATTTCATGAGACCGTGCCGTCTCTGGTTTAAGAGAATTTTATTTCCGGATATATCTTACAAAGCTTATGTGCACACAGAAAAATGGACAGTGGTTATCAATGCGTATACAATGCAAGCTGTTATATACAGCGAAAAGAACTTATTTGCGTATGAAGTGATGTACAATGCAAAAATTGTACAACAAAGACAGGTAATTCATGGCCATGGAGATGATTAAACTTAAATAAACAGTAAGGCTATATGAACAAACAAGGGGGGGGGGGGGGGTCACCCACAGTGTAGGGTGATGTTTTTGCATTCACCTGTGAGGACAGTTTGCTCTCGCGTTTAAGAACAATATTGCACAAAAAGGACATGTTTCTAAAGAAGAAAAGAAAAATACACACTGTAATGTCACAGTGGTACAAGCTCTAGCCCACCTCCTCAATAGGGGAGGAAAGGCATGGACACTCTGTTGTTTTTTTTACAATAATAAATCGCGTAGACCAGCGTCGGAGGAAAGCCTCCTCTATCAGCATGACTAGTTGTGTTGAGATGCATAAGCATTACGTTTCTTAGCCGATGTAGCAGAGGAAACACGGCTCTCTGAGGGCCTCCCCTCAGGCGGGCCAGTTCCCTCCGCTTCCATAAGACGAAGGCTCCGATAGCCATTAAGAGTTCGACAAAGTTATCCCTGTGGCAGGACTTCCACTGCATACTTATTTCGAACATACTGGTAACCATGCGCCAAAAGGTGCGCGCTACTATACATTTATGAAAGACATGGTTTAGCGTTTCGACACGGCCGCTTTGCGGGCATGTGGCGGAGGGTGCCACGCCACACGCCGCAAGGCAGTCGGCCGTTGGTAAAGCCTCCCATTCCCTAAGCCTGTTTAGGTCACGGACTTCGGAGGGGAGGGACGTAGTTGTAAGCGTCCAACGTCTTTTCGCGCGGCATTTCCAGCGCTGTTCCTCAGTTAGACTTATAAAAGCTGTTTGTTCACTCATGTCGGTGGGAGACATTTGCATCAGTTCATGGACTGGAAAATCATTTCGCCATTGTTGCAAAGATTTTACCACATGCGTGTAGTACATCGGTGCCTGTTCAGCAGCTGGTCCCTTTTTCTTTGTTAAGCCAAAAAACCTTCTAGAGGTACCTAGCAGATACACTACAAGTTACCTTTCTCGATACGATGAGTTCTCTAAGAGTGCCCAGGTGTTTTTGAGAGCCAACATGTGGCACATTACATCAAAATTTGGCAAATTGAACCCTCCCCTTTTACTGGTAGGCGGACCAAGGCTCTAGCAACAGCTTCAGCGTGGCCATCCCAAAAAAAGGAGCCGCACGCAGTAGCCACTCTCAGCAAAACCCGACGAGGTGGCCGAGCAATTCTGGCTACATAATGCAGTGGCGCTGTTATGCTGGAATTAATTAGATAGGCTCTTTCAGTAAAAGGTAGTTGAAAAGTTCTGGCGACTTCAATGCGTCTGTCCACTTTGCGTTGGATCTCTTTCCATGTGGTGCGGGCTACCTCGCCAGTCGAAAGGAAAGTTACACCTAAGACTAACTCCTTGGACGATTTGGACGCCATCAGGAAACTATTTGATGTGCATTCCAAAGCACAAAGCCTTGCTTTTTCCGGGGTTAAGACGTGCTCCCGACAGGTAACTATACGTGTGAAATATTCGCAAAAAGGCTCTGTGTGCTGTCTCTGATGTACGTTTCTCAACGTTTCTCGATGTGTTTAGAAGTACTCGGTACTCTACTATAGGAGAGCATAAAGCCGTCCCGTGGGTGTGAGATTAGAGATCTATATATGATTTTGTGTTTCATATGTTTCTTAATGTTTCTACGATAAACCACCGCAATTGACCGCTTTGCACTATCAAGCCTTACTATACAACCTCCGCACTGGCACTGGCCGCGAACACAGATTCTGTTTTTTTTCTATGCCCGTTTTATATAAAATAAAAAGCTACGTCCTAAAATGAGTAACATATACTACGCAGCCCAAGTGTTTTAACTGAAAAACAACGCAAAAGTATAATCACAAGCTCGAGACGACATTTGTTTGGGCTGATTCGACATATATTGTGCAATGTTCCCCCACGAAATAGCCCTGTGGACGTGGTGAAGTTGGGTGAAGTGTTTGCGAGGAGGCGTTGTGAACAGTGATTTTCCATGCAGAACAAATGAACGAAATGAATGAAATAAACGTAGAGTAAGTTGCTCGGAGGACTTCAAGCTGAGCGCTCGTGCCCGCTCAACCTCCGACGACAGCGTAGCTCCCGCCGACTAGTTCGCCCTCCGCCGTCTCCTGACGCCGTGAAGCTCTCGCTGAGTGGCGCCCGTCCTTAAACTGTTTCGAACGGCTCCCAACTTTCCTATCTCCTTTTCTTTTCCGTGGCTTGCCTTCTCTTTTAGGGGCAAAGCTTTTTACAAACGGCACCATTCGTCCCTCGTAGCCGTTGTAGTATGTAACAAGTATAACATTTTGACCTCCAAGGTGGTGCCGGTGAGAGATTTCTTCTGTGCGTTGTTGAACAATAAAAATAGTGCTCAATGTACATGCCAATGACAGCTAATGGGGAATGAGAGACAGGAGCATTCGGCTCTTAGTTAACGCGCACGCTGCGATCCCCATTAGCAGCCATTGGCATGTACATTGAGCACTATCTGACAAGAAAGGGTTGCTACGTTATACTCGCTGGGTGTAACCTCCCCAGTTTTAGAAAGGCTTAGCGAGCGTTGAGCAGCAGTGTCATGAATACAATGAACTAGTATATACCATGAATGAACTCGAGGTGGTTAAAGGTAGGAAGTAGATACGAAGCGCAAGCCGTAAGAAAGTAAAGCCGAATTCTCCTTTCTCTCATTTCCCATTAGCAGTCATTTGCATGTACATTGAGCACTATCTGACAGGAAAAGGTTGCTACGTTATACTCGCTGGGCGTAACCTTCTTGGTTTTAGAAAGGCTTAGCGAGCGTTGGGCCGCAGTGCCATGAATACAGTGAACTAGTATATACCATGAACTCGAGGTGGTGAAAGGTGGGAAGTAGACCCGAAGCGCAAGCCGTAAGAAAGTGTACGTGTGCCACATCTCGTTTAGTCCTTGGAATGTCCGCTGGATGGAAGTGCTTCTATATGGGGAATAGGGAGCCTACATGAGCGGCCGTTTTTAGGGTGATGTCAGCCTTTGACCCACTACATGCCGCCAACGCACCGCCGCCCGCCAAAACACAATGTTGCCAGACAGCAAACGCCGCGCTGTCGCCCCATATTGGTGCCCGCACTGCGTCTACGCCCGGTTGCGTTTAGTTCTCAAATAATACGGCGTCGAACGTTGCGGGTAGCGTGTTAAACGCTGCCGGTGAAGCCTTAGAATGACTGGATGCTGTGTACCGCTCTGCACTAACCACAACAGAAAGGGGGTGCGAATGTTCCGCTTCCCAGCGAGCCCTGGCCGACGACAAACTATGGCTGGCTCAAGTGAAGCGAGACGGCTGGGAGCCAACCAGTGCGTCTCGTATTTGCTCTGTGAGTACTGCGTATTTCGTTCACTGTTTTTTTCCCTGCGGCACACGTATATGTGTTTCGCGGTGTTCGCGAATGAGTAGATAACCGAAGTTGTCGTTGCTGCGTCCACGCATTGCGAGTAGGAAGCCCACAAACGGGACGCGTCCGCGCGTTCGTACGGAGACGCGCTCGCTAGTCTGAGCTGTTGCCACGCTTGCGTTCGTGTCAGCGTAACCTCAGTATTATGTCGCAAGTGTTTGTGTGTGGGCTTGCGAATTTCTTCGTGCGCTCACTTTGAGAACTGGGTCGCTTACACGACCCTGAGAACCGCCGCTGTCAAAAGCCCAGTGTTTGTGTTGTTACAAGGCTGGCACTGTTATGCCAGCGAGTCCTCGTCAAACGTCCGTGCCTCTGAAAAGGCAATCTGGGTCAAGGCCAGCCCGCAGTCCGCCTGTCGCGAACAAACTCAACGGCGTAAACACGCGCGGCGCATCTCTGGCCCACGTGCAGTGAGTCAGCAGCGCACGTGACAGCGAGCCGGCGTCTTCGTGTCTGGGGGTCTGACGTGCCCAGCGGCGACCCCATTGGAGGAATCTGCCCGACGACCAGCGGCGCTTCTGATTGGACATTTTGGTTGGACCCGGTGTAAATAAAAGGAAGCCCTGCGGCGCGTCGCGATCGGCGGTCCTATGGAGAGGAGTCCCCGTGTCGGAGAGCCGACATGTGTGTGAGTCGGCGGTTTTAGGCGAAAAGCTGACCTATGTGTTAGAGAGGAGAGCTCGGCTCTTCGAGTCTCTGTCGGCCCCAGTGCCGAAATTGTAACGCTTCTGTATATATGCTGTACATAAACCTTGTTTAACTCACCGTCGTCTCGTCCGCTCGTCTTATCAGCTCTGCGCAGAAGCAGTCGCGAGCTGAGAAACATACGCTACCAAACGGCTGGTGACCTTCCCGGCGGAGTAGAAAGCAGTGGCGCCTGTGGGACCGGGTTGGCGTCGCCGTCTTTCGCAACAGTGGTGGCAGCGGTGGGATCGGCCCGTCGTTCGCAACAGTGGTTGGCAGCTGCGGGATCGGCCCCGTCGTTCGCAACAGTGGTGGCAGCGGTGGGATTTCGGGAGGTGGCGTTCGCAACAGTGGTTGGCAGCTGCGGGATCGGCCGGCGTCAGCGACATCGATGCGGTGAGTGCCTGATGTTTTCCCCTCAGTTTCACCAGACTACTCTAGCTCAGGTTGTAGTAGTTTAGAGAAGGGCTGTGTGAAGCATTGTTGTGAGCTTTGATCGTTTCAAGCAAGTCGATGCGCTTTGAAACCAAAGTTAATGCGGAGGGAGTAAACACGGGAGTGTGAAAAATTGCTTGCGCGTCTTGCTAGTTGACTTATAGTGGGTACGGCAAGTAGATTCTTAACAGGGGCAAACAGCAAGAGGCTAGTGTGAACGATGGAGAACCTTAAAGTGAAGGAACTGATCGAAATTTGTGAGGAACTCGGCATTACTTTGGGCCGTGCGAAACGAAAACAAGCGATCCTTGAGATCATGAAGGATGAGGGAGTGTCGGCTGAGGAAGTCGATGAGGCCTGGGTGGATATTAAAGCACGCCGTGAGGAGGCTGAAAGGCGAGAAGTAGAAGCTCGCGAACGTGAAAAAGCTGAAAGGCGCGAACGGTCGCGAGGAGGCCGAGAGACAGAGCGCCTTGAGTTGAAACGAATAGAATTGACAATCCTACAGTGTTCGCAGGCGCCTAGGGTAGCTTCTCCAACAGTTCAGGTCAGCGGTTTTAGAATTAGGGACCAATTGCCACCGTTCGTAGTAGGCGAGGACATGGCGAAATATCTCGTCAAGTTTGAACACGTCTGTGAGCGAAACGTTTTGGAGCGGTCTCTTTGGGCGCGGAACCTGTTAGCTCTTCTTCCCGGCGAAGTGTCCGACGCGATAACTTGCTTGTCGAGGGAAGTGTTTGAGAGCTATGACGAGGTTAAAGAAGTGCTCTTAAGACGTTATAAGTTGTCACCCAAAGCTTTCAGGCAAAGATTCCGGTATGCTAAAAAGGGGAATGAGTCACACGTTGACTTCGCGTTTCGTCTTAAAGCCGATTTGATTGAATGACTCAAGGGCGAAGGTGTTTATGACGACCGCGATAAAGTGGTGGAATGCGTTGCATTGGAGCAATTCTACCGCTGCATCGAGGAGGATGTCAAACTTTGGCTGCAGGACAAACTTGGTGAAGTACAGCTAAACAAGGCAGCAGAGTTAGCTGAGGAGTATTATACTCGCCGAAAGTTGCATAGCAGGGCAGTGCGCGTTGAAAAGGATGAAAGAAAAGAGGGATTTTCAAAGAAACCTGATCAACGGAAACCCGCTCCGCACCGTAATTTCAAGGACCCGTCTCTTACGAAGGACAGTGTAGGGGAAGGGCAAACAGAAGCGGAGAGATCGAGTGAGGTTTCTACCACACAGGAATTTGAATCGGAAAACAAACGGAAGCCGCTAATCTGCTACAACTGCAAAAAGGAAGGGCACATCGCGAGAAACTGTCGGGAAAGTTTGCCTTCGCAGCAATCCGAGAATCAGAAAAAAACATGCGGTTGTTGGAGCCGTATCTCCAAGAAATTAGGGTGAATGAGAAAACGTGCCGAGCACTTAGAGACTCAGCGGCAACCATGGATGTTGTCCATCCTTCATTGGTGTCTCCGGATGACTTCACAGGAGAATGCGCGTGGATCAGGCAAGTCGCCGAGGAGCAGAGTGTTTCCTTACCAATCGCCACGGTTGTCATTGAAGGCCCGTTCGGTAAGCTTCGCACCGAAGCGGCTGTGTCTGCCGCGCTAAATGATCGTTTTCCTTATCTTTTCTCCAACAGCTCGGAGCAGCTTCTCAAAGAGCAGGGCAAATCGTTCTTCCCCAACTTAGCGTGCATGGCCCTCACGCGATCGCAAGCGCGGAAGCTTGACCTTGTTCAATGCGGTGAACTCTCAAGTGACCTTGTCGGCGGGTCGACGGAACCCCAGAAGGGAAATCTTCCGCATGAGTCATGTGAGCAGTCACGCGAGCGGCCCGTCGCGGAAGCGGCCAGCGCGGTATGCTTTGGGGGAGACGACATGGCGCCATTGAATCAGAGCGAGAGGGCTGCATCGCTCTCGCCTGTAGCGGAAAGTTGGAGCGAGCTGCCGAGAGTTGATCGAGAGACGCCCATTCAAGAGCAGCGTGAGGATCTCTCGATTGAAGCGCTAGTGGAAAGCCACAAAAACGCGGCACAAGTGCTGTCGAAGGAGCACTACGAGAAATCGGTGAAGAAGCGTGCTTTTGAAGTAGGAAGTCAGGTAATGCTGCTGCAGCCGTCCAAAAGGAACAAGCTTGAGGTTGATTGGGAAGGGCCCGCCAAAGTATTATCGAAGCTTTCTGATACCAATTGTCAAGTTAAATTAGGAAGGCGGCTGAACAAAATTTACAACTTGATGAAACCCTACGTTCAACATCAAGCGGTCGTAAATCAGCTGTTGAATGCTTCAGAGGAAGAGGAAGCAGAAATTTTTAGTTCTTGTGAGGTAATCAAAGGGGGATCGAAAGTAATCTGGGAACAGTTGAACCTAGAGCCTAGCTTAAGTGAAGGAGGACCTGAGAAAGAGGACCTGAGAAAGATTGGTTCCGAGTTTGGAGACGTGTTTTCGGACCGCCCCGGAAACACGAGTGTGATCGAACACGATATCGAGCTAAGCGGTGAGGAGTCAATCCGTAGCAAGCCGTATCGTTGTTCCCCTGTGCAACGTCGAAAGTGTGAGCCGCTCTTGGTGCCGCATAGGTATCGTCGCCTAAAAGTGGCCGGTTACTGAGATGGAGCATGTTGCTCCACAGCGCAACTTTGACGTTCGCTAAAAAAAGGAAAGCCTAACGCCAATGCAGGTGCGATGAGCAGTGCGTTCTAGCTAGTACCTTCTCAACCTTTCGGTTTCTCGCTGGTGATTCGGGGCAAAATTTTGACCTCATCATGACCTGGGCTGAGCGCTCTCGTTTAGAGTGATCTCAAGGGGCCAACTTTATGTGGTATTCTAATTCGTTGCGTTGTTGTAAGTGTGAAAAATTCAAGTTCTTACTTTAAGAGTGTTGTGTCCCACATGTGCCTCTTGATATAGAGGGAACAAAATTCCGATAGACACGTATATAGGTATATGTTGTACTATACTTTGTCTGGGGTTCTGCCGGGTGACCGAGGGCACTTGCTTGTGTCGTGTGTTGTCTGTTGTCGATCCGTTCTTGACAAGTTGCAGAACTGTCGACAAGTGCTGAAACCGAAGGTGGTCAGAAGAGACGAGTGAAGCTGGTCGACAAGTTGTGGCGACAAGCCAGTGGAGCTGGGATCCGTCGTCAAGAATGGGATGGGTTCCCGGAACGGTCTGGAGCTGCATTCTTCCCATGGCCCTGGAGGCGAACCTGGAGGGACCTGGCGAACGAGCGCGCCTGTCATCCGAGCCCCGTGGAAGCAGCTCGTCTTTTCGGCGCATTGTCTGGCGGCGGGGGTGCTGTTATGCCAGCGAGTCCTCAGCAAACGTCCGTGCCTCTGAAAAAGGCAATCTGGGTCAAGGCCAGCCCGCAGTCCGCCTGACGCGAACAACTCAACGGCGTAAACACGCGCGGCGCCTCTCTGGCGCCCACGTGCAGTGAGTCAGCAGCGCACGTGACAGCGAGCCCCGTCGAGTAAACAACGGGCGTCTTCATGGCTGGGGGTCTGACGTGGCCCAGCGGCGACCCCATTGGAGGAATCTGCCCTGACGACCAGCGGCGCTTCTGATTGGACATTTTGGTTGGACCCGGTGCATATAAAAGAAGCCCTGCGGCGCGTCGCGATCGGCGGTCCTACGTGAGAGGAGTCCCCGTGTCGGAGAGCCGACATGTGTGTGAGTCGGGGGTCCTAGGTGAAAGCTGACATGTGTGTCAGAGCGGACCCGCTTGAGAGCAGACCTATGTGTTAGAGAGGAGAGCTCGGCTCTTCGAGTCTCTGTCGGCCCCAGTGCCGAATTTGTAACGCCTCTGTATATATGCTGTACATAAACCTTGTTCAACTCACCGTCGTCTCGTCCGCTCGTCTTATCAGCTCTGCGCAGAAGCAGTCGCGAGCTGAGAAACATACGCTGCCAAACGGCTGGTGACCTTCCCGGCGGAGTTGGAAGCAGTGGCGCCTTCGGGACCGTGTTGGCGTCGCCGTCTTTCGCAACAGTGGAGGTCAGCGGTAGGATTTCGGAGGCGGCTTCGCAACAGTGGTGGCTTCGGCGGGATCGGCCCGTCATTCGCAACAGATCATGCCCACCTCGTGAAGATTACAGTTTATTCTGTAACCTACGTCGCCGATAGCGATAACGCTAGAACATTCGATGGCAAGTTTATAAATGTCAACGCGCTTCGCTGCTTGTGAGTTTATCGACGGCCCGTGCGCTCAGATTTTTGGCATACGCGAAAGAACCCCAGGTGTTCGAAATTTCCGGAGCCCTCTATTACGGCGTCTCTCATAATCATATGGGGTTTATGACGTTAAAGTCTACATATCAATCAAGCAATTTTTCTTCGCGTTGATTTATCGAATCATCGCATTTCAGTTGAGAGTTTCAGTAGTCCGACATTGATGCATTGAAAGTTGAAGAAAAGGAAATGAACAAATATAACACAGAGCTAAACGAGGGCCATCCTAGACATAGAACCGTGAAAGATAACTCAGTTGCAGTGTCGCGGCTCTGCGCGCCACCATCACTGCCAGCATCTTGCTGTAATCTGACAAGTTAGGCCCAAATAAACAGTTTATTATCCAACCTGCAGTCTGCTCTCTTTGTCCACGTCCCAACCCCGTAAGGTGCTGCTGGTGGAGATGCTGGTGCAGATGCTGCTTCTTTCATGTACCGGACTCTTCCGTCAAACCGTGAAGCCAGCGCCAGTCGTGAAGAGATCGACGACAACTTCAAGCACCCAACAAGCCGCAGGCAACAAGATCTACAGCCAGAGTTCGGGCCTCTACCTCGGAAGACCTTGCAGACCGAGACCCTAACCAAGGCCGTAGCAACGATGACAGACCCTGTGCCGCCTACACCGATCCTGCTCCGGCAACACAAGGAGTGGCCGACCTTCCATGGTTCAGCCCTTGAAGACCTAGAAAATTGGCTGGAGGATTACGACTGATTGGCAATATCAATGCTTGGACTCTTGAAGATATGCTTCTTCATGCGTACTTCGCCTCCCAAGATGCCGCTTGTACGTGGTTTGAGAATCAAGAGCGAACCCTGACAACATGGGACGCATTCCGCACAAAGCTGCTCGCTACATTCATGAGCGTCATACGCAAGGATAGGCCCGAAGCGCTGCTTGAAACCTGGTCGCAGCTTCAAAATGAAAACGTGACGCTCTTCGCGGAAAAGATGAGCAAACTCTTCCGGCACGCCGACCCCGATATGCCTGAAGACAAAAAAGTTCGCTTCCTCATGCGAGGAGGGAAGCGGGAGCTGTTCGTGGGTCTGATGCGAAATCCACCGTTACTCTCGAGGCATTCATCTCCGTACTGACCATGATTGAAAAGACGATGGATATGCGCACCCGACAATTCAATAACCACTCGACGCTACGCAATAACCACTGCGCAGAAACGCAACCAGTCAGCTCCGACGGCCTGTGGGAGACTATCCGAGCGACTGTGCGGAAAGAGCTGCGCAAGCTGCTACCTTCAGCACAGCTTCGAGCGGACTCGATCGTCCACATTGTCCGTGAAGACGTTCGGCAATCGCTTGGGTTTTTCGAAGCACAGCAGCCTCAGCCGCAGGCGTTGAGCTTCGCTGCTGCAGCACGACGCTATACACGCTCCCCCTTCACGCCCACGTCAAGAAACCGCACCGTCGCCGTCGACGCTATGCCGTACACCCGCTGGTTAGCACTAGAATTACTGTATATGCTACCTTTAGGTAGCAGAGTTGCGCCTAGGTACGTCCTCTTGGGATCAAATGTCTAGCGTGAAAGCCACTCACCAACCGCGTAGCAGCAGCACTCGCACTTATAGCATGGATTTTATTTCTTGCTTTCTTTTCTTTCTAATTTCTATGAAGGCACAAGGCAAACTCAGTTTCTCTCGTCATGCCTCGAAGCCTAGATTTTATGCTTATGTTTTTGGTAAGTAATAATGAAAAAACGTGCGCCAGCTCATTGAACGAGTGGTACATATGTATAATCATAGTAGGCCACACATTAGCTTCGGCTTCTTTTGCACTGTTTTTCCCATTTACATATATGAAATTATTTTTCACTCTTGATCGCTACCGAGCCAGGGATGAATAATATTGATCGCGTTGGGCTCATTCGTTAACTGTGTGAGTTAACCAGCTAAAGCTTTGTAGCCTTCAAATGAATGGAGCTGGACAGCGATCGAGAGTGGCCGTGCGACGCCCGCGTTAGGCGCGCATCTCGTATTACGATCGTACTACAATTGCGGCTCCCGACGGTTGATGTGATTCATCGTTCAACAACTCTGTCGTGTCCAGCATTATTTTTGCTTAAGGTTTTAAATATGCATTCAATTCACGAACCAGCAGCAACGCCTTGCGGATTCAAATTGTTATGGTTTAAATTCTCCCTTTATTTTTAGCGTTTCAACCATTAGACTAATTCGTACGTATGCAACTTACACACGCTGCCCAACTCTGCATCTGTGGTTAACACAAATGGAGCAAATTTTGTAGTGCCACGAGGCGATAAAAAAAGCCAAATGCGTGGGCGCCAGCAGAGAAGTGGAAAAGGGGCCCTTGCCCCCCTCAAGCCACAACAGCACTTGCCCTCACCCAAGCAAGACCAGTGCTTTCGCTCTCCCTAAGCCGCTATGCAACAATGGTTTCCACCCCCAAGAGAAAATCCTGCCGACAACATTGCGCCAAGCGTTTATTCTTTCCGACTGAACACAATCTTTCGATATAGCAACACCTGCTGCACCTGCGTCTAATCGCATGGGGTCTACGTAGTACAATTCAACACAGAATGCATTTGCTGCCGCATTTCTTGTGACCAACAGGCAGCATAGCTACATTACCGAAGAAGCGCGGCGAGAATCACAACAGTCGTTGTCAACCCCGCTTGATCTGCCTGGAATCTGCGTAGCGTTGGCTTCTCCGCAGTGCAAATGAACCACCCATGACCACGTGATGGCGCTCGGCGAATAGGGGCCCTGAACTCCTGTAAGCGGAGCGAGCGGCGCCCGGAAAGCAGTGGCGCAACTCTGCTACCTAAAGGTAGCATATACAGTGATTCAATTAGCACAACACTCCGAGGAAAACCGACGTGTAGCGTGCCGCCGACCACCGACGTCTCTGCTACCACTCCAGAGAAGCTGGCCACACTTACCGCCGCTGTCATTACCGTCACATGGGACTGCGTAGTTTTGCCGTAGATGCGCCGTGTCCAACACGGGGGCAAAGACCACGTGACATTATTGACTACCTCGTAGTAGCGCAGTGGACACACCGAGGATCTCGTTCGCCGTCACCCGGCCGCTACATGCCGCCTAACCGCCGGCCGTACACTAACCCGACCCGAGACCGGTCTCCTAGCCCTTATCCGAGAAACTTAAGTGCGGCAACCGCTGGAAGTGCCGTTGCTGTGCGATGAACTACCGAAGATCCTTCGACGACGGTACTTTTCAAACACGACGCGAACCAGGGAAAGCCTGGACGTCGAAACTCCACGTACTGGTGACGACATCACGACGCAAGATAGAAGCAGTGAAGCAAACCGACGTAGCCGTGAACCGACGCCACGACCGAACCAAAACGCCCGACGACGAACTAGCGACTTGGACGTAATGTTCGACGGTCACAACGTCACCACTCTCGTCAACACTGGGGCCGACTATTCCGTCGTCAGTGTGCCTCTCGTGACGAAGTTAAAGGAAGTGATCGCTGCTTGGCAAAGCCCTGAAATGCGGACCGCGGGGTACATGTAATAACGCTGGCTGGCGTTGGCACAGCAAGAATCACAATCAATGACCAAACTTATCTCGCCAGCTTTCTCATTCTACAGCACTGCTCTAGGGATGTGATACTTGAGATGGACTTCTTTAGTCAACACGGCGCAGTCATCGACCTATAAGGTCAGAGGCAATAACACTATCCACAGAAAAAGCACTACCGCCGCACAAGCCCTCAGGGAGCCACGCTATGAATGTGCTGGAAGAGCAAGTCACCATTCCTCCTAGCTCCAGCGTCATCATTTCCATCATCACTCAAGAATCAATAGACATGCAAGTCGTCGTTGAAAGCGACCAGCACCTTTTGATCAACCGCGAAATTTCCATTGCCAGAAAAATTTGCTACGGGGATGTAATGCATGAGTGATGCTTACGACCTTCAGCAATGAGTACAAGCCCTTAAGCAAAGGTACGAGGGTTGCTTACATCGAAGAAATACTGGAAGCCAGCAACGTTCCCGCTCTCATTGATTCTGCCGAATGCACTATGACGACTCAAGCGCTTCAACCGGCTTTTGACGTTAATCGAAGCCTTACGACGTATGAACAAGAGCAGCTCAAAAACTTGCTCCTGAATTACAAGAACTGCTTTTTGTCATCATCAGGGAATTCGACAGACTCTCGTCGCGAAACATGAAATCGTAACAGAAGGAAGAACCAGGCCACTCCGTCAGAGCCCGTAAAGAGTGTCGACGTGAGAACGCGAGGCTACGAAGAAACAAGTCGACGAAATGCTACGCGACGACATTATTCAGCGTTAAAACACTCCATAGGCGTCACCAGTGCTGTTAGTGAAGAAAAAGGACGGAACTCAACGCTTCTGCGTCGACTATCGCCGCTTGACAAAATCACTAAGAAGGACGTGTACTTGATCCCAAGGGTAGACGGCGCCCTAGATCGCCTTCACAATGTGAGCTACTTTTCTTCGATGGAGCTTAATACAGGCTATTGGCAAATCTTAGTCGACGAGAAAGTCCGAGAAAAGACTGCCTTCATAACGCCGGATGACATGTTCGAGTTCAAGCTGATGCCCTTAAGTCTGTTCGGCACCTGCGACTTTCCAAAGAGTCACGCATACGGTCCTGGCTGGCTTGAACTGGCAGAATAGCCTTGTTTACTTAGATGACGTCGTTGTGTTTTCGTCGAACTTCGACGAACACCTCCGGCGCCTCAAATCCATACTTCAGACTGGACTTAAATCCAGGCTGGATTTACACTAAATCAAGAAAAATGCAGCTTCGCGTACAAGGAGCTCCTGTTTTTGGGTCACGTGATCAGCAAGTCTGGAGCGTGCCCAGATCCACGGCAAACAGCTGCCATCGCTGCCTTCCCGCCACCCGCCGAAAAGAAGACCGTGCACCGATTTCTCGGCTTGTGCGCCTATTACAAACGCTTTGTCAAAGTTTTTTCACAGATCACCGAGCCACTAACACAACTCATGAAGACCGACGTTGATTTTAAATGGGATACAGCACAAATCGAAGCGTTTGAGAAACTTGAAAGACGCCTGCAAACAGCGCTAGTACTTGCGCATTTCGACGAATACGCCGAAACTAAGGTACACACCGACGCAGGCAGCATAGCAATCAGCGCCGTTCCTGTACAAAAGACCGGTGGCCTGAAAAAGGTTATCAGTTATGCTAGCCGGTCACTATCAAAGGCCGAGGCCACCTATTCCACAACCGAAAAAGAGTGTCTTGCCATCAGATGGGTAGCGTCGAAATTTTTCCCTTATATCTACGGCAGGCCTTTCAAAGTTGTGAGCGACCATCACGCCCAGTGTTGGCCAGATAACTTGAAGGACCCTTCAGGTCACCTTGCACGATGGAACCTGAGACTCCGAGAATTCGACATTACCGTCGTGTAGAAGTCTGGAAGAAAACACTCCGACGCCGACTGCCTGTCTCGTGCACCAATCGATCCGCCACCACGGGACAACGAGGACGATGAGTAATTCTTGGGAATCAGAGGTTCCAACAACTTCATCAAGTGACAGTGAGGTGACCTGGAATTGAGAGGGATAGTAGAATACCTCGAGAGCCGAACCGGCGTCGTTCGAAAAGTCTTCAGGCCTGGACTTGCGTCACTTTTTTTTGAAGAACAGCGTCCTCGTGAAGAATTTCTCTCCTGCCCGAGCCAGCTACATTATCGTCGTGCCTCCGGCAATGCGACCGGAAATTGTTCAGACCCAGCACGATGACCCAACGGCTGGTCACCTTGGCTTTTCCCGCACACTCGCGAAAATACAGGAGAAGTACTACTGCGCACGCCTTGCCGCTGACGTCGCTCATTACGTGAGGACATGCCGGAACTGCCAGCGACGAAAGACACACCGCCAATAAGGCCAGCAGGACTTCTGCAGCCCTTTGAACCACCTCCCCGTCTGTTCCAGAAAACTGTTATGGACTTACCTGGGCCGTTACCGACGTCGGCTGTGGCAAACAAATGGATCGTCGTAGCTACCAACTGCTTTACGCGCTACGCTGAGAAAAAAGCGCTGCTGAAAGGTAGTGATATAAGGTAGCCAAATTCTTCGTTGAAAACATCGTCCTGCGTCACGGCGCCCCGGATGTCTTCATCAGCGACAGAGGTAAGGCATTTAATGCTGAGCTAACCCAACCGATTCTGGCATACAGCCAGACAAGTCGCCGCCGATGAACAGCGTACCACCCACAGACCAATGGTTTCACCGAGCGCCTAATAAAGACTATCGCTGACATGCTGGCCATATACGTCGACGTCGAACACAAGGCGTGGGATGTCATCCTTGCGTACGTAACCTTCGCATACAACACCATACAAGAAACGACGCAAATGACGCCGTACAAGTTGGTCTACAGAAGCAACTCGACAACGACACTCGATGCCATGCTGCCAAACGTCGCTGATGACGAAAACCTCGACGTCAGCCTCTGCCTTCAGCGCGTGGAAGAAGGTTGTCAACTCGCCCGCCTGCGCATCAAGAATCAGCAGGCGGCCAACAGCCGCCGTTATAATCTTTGACGAAGTTTCCTGGAGTACCAGTCCGGTAACCATGTCTTGGTTTGGACACCGATACGCCGACGTGAACTCAGTGAAAAACTTCTACGTCGGTACTTCGACCCACAGTCGAGCGGGCCGACGTCTCGGCCCACTCTTCTACTACGTTGTTCCTGACGACATTACGAACTCTCAATCACGCCGTGCTCGACCTGAAGTCGTCCATGTCGTGTGCCTCAAGCCATCTCATGCAAGAAACTGAGTACTGTATTTTGTTGTTGTTACTGTTCTTTATTTATTCTCATTACTGTTAATTTTCTTTATTATCGTACCTTCGTCTTTTCTGAAAGCATCGGGACGGCCCAGCCATGGTGGTCAAGTGGCTAAGATACTCGGCGGCTGACCCGCAGGTCGCGGGATCAAATCCCGGCTGCGGCGGCTGCATTTCCGATGGAGGCGGAAATGTTGTAGGCCCGTGTGCTCAGATTTGTGTGCACGTCCCAGGTTGTCGAACCCCAGAACCCCAGAATGTCGAAATTTCCTGAGTCCTCCACTACGGCGTCTCTCATAATCATATGGTGGTTTTGGGACGTTAAACCCCACATATCAAATCAAAGCATCGGGACTATGTCTTTTTCAGAGGGGGGTGATGCCACGTTCCTTTTCACAGGTTTGTTATCATCCCGTTACACTACGTTCAGCGCAAACCGCACCTACAGTGTTCGAAAGTCCTAGAGGCTGTAGTAGATCGTTTTGTTGAGATTATGCCCACCGTGTGAAGATTACAGATTATTCTGGAAACTACTTCGCCGATAGCGATTACGCTAGAGCATTCGATGGCAGGAGTATAAATGCCGACGCGCTTCGCCACTTGTCAGTTGATCGACAGCCAACGTTCTGTGCGGCGCTATCAGTACCAGCGTCTTGTAATCTGAAGTTTCCTTTTACGTGGCCACAAGTTAGGCCCAAATAAGCAGTTTATTATCCGACCAGCAATCTGCTCCCTTTGTCCACGTCACTACCCCGTGCCAATATATAGATGCTGCGCTCAGCACACGAAATCACATAAATTATTTCACATATTACGAGTGCACAATTTATGCAGTGGTTTAACTAAAAAGAACGCAATGCGATGAATTTAAGCTTTCAGCTCGTGATTTCGTCATATATAAAAAACTATGAAGAAAATTCGTAAACAGGGGTTGTGTCAAGCCGATGTTTGGATAAGAAAACTTGTAATTCTCAGGGCCGATGCAATTTAAAACGGTGTACACACCTTATTACATTCGGTGACTAACCCAACGTTTTAATCCTTGTAAAATAAGAAAAAAAACATGAAAGGAAGATTGAGCCTTTTTGTGACATAGCTGGAAAACTCCGAACTTGAAGCAGTTGTGGCGTAGGTAAGTTGTCAATGTCACTCGCGAGTCGATGCATGTAGACTCAGTCACTCAGACTCTGATCTGTTTTCGAGTCTGCGTGTGATTGAGCCTACACGAGTAATATTTCGTTTGCCTCAGTTTGAGTTAATGATGCTAAGTAAACATTTGGTGAGGCTCGAACTGTGTCCGCCCAAAGAACAGAATATATTTTTTAGTGAGTGTAAGCAAGGTATGTTTTGTTTGCCGATTCATGCTAATGAGAAAAACCTATATCCCGAGTCAAATTAATTATCCACGCATTCACATTCGCAACTCTACAGCACCTTTGTAATATTTTAAAACAAAACTGAGCACTTGCCAGTCACTGCCCAACTGTGCTCTTGAACTTGAATGTTGAAACCGTGCTCTAAGGGCCAGCTTGTTTTGTCAGGCCGTCAAACGGGCGACACGACTGCACCTTTTCATGGCATGTCGTCAAAAAAAGAACAAGTATATGGAGAGCACTCCCGGTAAAAGTGTGTGTAGCTTTGTAATAAACTCAAAGGGTGTTAGGGAAAAAATGCGATGGGGAGAATTTCTTAGAGATGACGCTTCTTTGTAGCGGTCCAGTCAAATACAAAAGTACGCAAAGAATTGACACGCTTGTATAGAGTGGCTTTTGCCATCACAGCACCCACGACAGCAAACACTTCACGCCTTGGGCCAACAGCGTGTATTAAACTCGCCACAAGTGCCAACAAAGATGACAGAGAAACGTTGCCATGTTCGCAGCCCTCAGGAATGCTCTGATGTGTCTTTGATGCCTTCAATCGGGGTTGTAAAACAGCATACCGCTTCACTGCACCAGGGGCTTGAAACTCCACTAAGCAATAGGGGGCCACAGATACTAAGTTTGGTCTCTCGCAAGGTCCAAGAGAGTGAAAGCGATAGAAGTAGATAATATATGTGACAAACGCCAGCTGATGTTATAACTGAAAAGAAGCCCTTTCTAATATCTCAGATTGGCATCACTTATAAATTTTGATTGTTTTCAGTATTCTAAAAAACATCTATGCTGATCACTAAAATGACTAGAATTTTGATTATTGATATGTGGGATTTAACGTCCCAAAACCACCATATTTTTATTTATTTATTCAAAATGCCTTACAAGCCCAATAAAGACATGATTATGAGAGACGGCCGTAGTGGAGGGCTTCGGAAATTTCGACCACATGGAGTTCTTTAACGTGGGCCCAAATCTGAGGACAAGGGCCCAAAGCATTTTCGCCTCCATCGAAAATGAAGCTGCCGCAGCCGAGATTTCCGCAGTCGAAAATTTTAGTTACGAGACCACCACAGCGGTGCAAAAAAAAGAATAAAGTGAGCACGCCGTTAGTGAAATATACAGCTTTTGTTCTTTGCTTGCGTTTGAAGGCATGGTGACAGTATGCGGCTCCTCATTAAATAAAAGAAGTTGTTGCCTGCAACGTATGTCCATCTCATGAACATACCTATTAAAAACCGCAAAAAAAACCAATGGGACTAGAATAGCCACGTCCACTCAGTGCCACTAGTAAAAGGTCCACAAGCTTCGTGTTAGAGGACCCTACATTATGCCTTTACTGAAGTTATGCCACGACTAGGAAAGTTGTGTAGGATCGCCTGAGTTAGGCAAAACTGGGAAGTTCCCTTTAGTAGTAAGAAAAGTTCTAATTTTACACAATTTGAGAGTCACTTGTAGGCGAAACATGGTCACTTATCTAAAAAAGGTGTGCTGATTGCGTTCGAAATTAGAACTAGGTGTCTCTAAATGTCACATTTCCTTTACTTATTATGCTGCTAGGAATGTGCAGTTTTCATTACGGAGACTGAACCGATGCAACGCAGACGAATGTGTTCAACCCTGTAAACTTGGAAAACGAGGCTGTACTTTCCCAAGAGTTTATACCAGTTGCACTAGTGATCATGGAGCAATTTTTGAAAGTACACTGTCTGGGAAACGGTTTAACTACCCGGGCTAGTTCATTGAAGTCTGTTTTTTTTTTCCTCAACGAGTTTCAATTTTCCTTTAACACTTGAAAGCTAATCTGACATCATTAACCAATAAGCTCATATTTGTCTGGTAAGGTTGAGTGCGGTCTATTGTAATCTTTCTCTATTGTTTTTGTTTATCTTCAGATAGTGCATCGTCTTACGACTCAGGCTTCAGAAACACTCTCAAACCAGCGTAATTTTCGCCATTAGTTCTGTGATTCGCTCGACTCGTCTTACGAAAAGCCTGCTTTTACGATCACTAAAAACCGTTGCCCGGTTAATCGAGGTAACTTGAAACAGGCTTCATTTGCTTAATGTGCCGAGAAAATTACGCAATACCAGCTGTTTGTCGCTGTCTTAGCAGGCTCATTACTGGCTATTCTGCTTGTAGTGCTCAAAATTTGAAAGAATATCAAGTGAGAAGACACGAGAGACGACGGTGAGCAATTATTGTTAGGACAGAGATATTGTTACATAAGCTGACACCCCCTCCCTCTGCAGAAGATATTACAGCGGCCTTTGCTTTTTTCTTCAATATAAAGTGAAAACGCGCGAGTGTAGCCATTAGCTTTTCTTTTTCAAGGGGAGGGTGGGGGAGGGTGCTGTAGGTAATCACTGATGGGTTAAGTGGTATTGAAGAGCTCCGAGTTGCCTCTATAACCTCAGCCAGGCCCCAAGAGGCTCATCAGACGACATGCATTGTACAGTGTACCTAAGGCGAGAATGGCAAAAAGATAAAACCTGCGAATGTACAGTAAAACCAATCGAAAGCAGAGTATTTATGGTAACGGAAAGTGGTCAGCGTACTCAACAGCTTATGTAGGATCGTAACTCCATTACTAATGCATCCAGATGCAGCCACTAACAAGTAGTAATAACCTATTAAAAGGAGAAAGTATTACAAGAACCCAATAAACTGATTTATGTTTCGAGAAGCAAGGCTCCTCTAATGAAAAAGGTGGTATTGCTGAATCCTGCTAAGATAGCGCAGTATGTTCGTGCGTATTTATATTTTTGTGTGTATTATCATAACATAAACGAACACAATCCTCTTGGTTTCATCTCTTCTTTCTCCCCTCTGCGGCAGCCATCAAGCGCGTGCCATCGCGTAGCGCAGTAGTTGTTAGCAACGCCTTATAGAACATATCAAGAATTTTGGGAAGCTTGTTGATGAATGTTGATTTGTTTTTGCTTTTTTTCCACTCCTACAACTGCCTCGCTTAGGGTAAATATGTAAAAATAAAATAAATAAATAAATAATATTTAATCAAGTACAAATATTCCGTTTCGCAAAAAAAGAGAAAAAGAAGAAAAACAAACATACGCACCGTTGTTCTTACTGCCTAACGTAGTCCTTACATGCCTTCTCAGTCTTCTTACGCTTTCGTCTTCCTACGTGGGCATCGATTTCTGACAAATTGGTTGAAACTTGCGCGCCCTCTGCAGCGTATATTCCAAGGTCTGCGTTTTCATGGCCACCCACTCCTGGTGTGTCAGGTTGTGGTGCACTAGATGACTGATTAGATCCAGGTGACCAGTTCATTAAAGCAGAGGTGCCGGATTCCGTTTTGCCGACTCTTTCATGGTGTCGCATATAGCGGCGTAGTCGATAGTGACACCTTATATAACAGTATCGTCATCACTATCGTCGTGGTCACCGCAGGAACAGTTAAGAGGCGTGCATACTTCTCGGGGCCACATCATTTTTTTTAATTTTCAAAATGCAACAGAAGATACCCTAGGTAATTACTGTTTTTGCTTTCATTTTAATTGCACCCGAGTGCCCTCACTGGCATATTTCTCACAAACGCCGGTGCTACTATGTGTTTTTGTAGTCGTTATAATTTCTAAATTAGCTTATTTATGTGTGTCAACCTTTTGCTTTATTCCAGCGTTTCTTAAGTCACATCGAACAGACTTTTAGCAGTCGCTGACTTTTTTTCTTTATTGTCTAAAATTGTATACTCTATTTTAAACAGGATGATTTCGTCACTTGGGTGCTTCATTCGGATACTCTAAGTTCTTTCTTTGAGTTGTCAGTTATATTTGATTAGGCAACAGCGCACTTGTTTGGTTCTGGGTGAATTGCTAGGTATAGCTGGGATACTATACAAAGGTATATGACCCTGATCAGACAATACAGGATGAATAAAGTACCTGCAGATGCATATTATTGTTTACGTTGACGTTACAGCTAATATCCTAATGGCGACCAAACAGTGCTACCACCCACCATCCCACAAATCTCCCTCTAAACAAAAACGAGGGTATTACCAGGATTTCACATTTCAATACTGCTGAAACTCGAATTCTTTCGCTCGTTTATAAGTCCACAAGACAATGAATGCAATATTAGCCTCGAGAACGAACACTGCAGCGTCACTGAAATCGCGCCGGTGTGACGGCGTGGTAACGACTGAACCACTGCGGCTCCGAGGATTGCCATTTTTTGCGCCCGTCGTGTAACTGCTCTTTCGCGCGACAATTGGGATTTCTTCTCAATTTCTTGTTACTAATCTCCCATGTAAATGTGGGAGTTTTCTCTAATAGCGAGAGTTAACAAGGTCAAGAAGCGTTTGAACAATATGAAGCTTAGTATAAGGTTCCCACCCGAATAAAAAAAAAAGGATGAATAGGGTGAAAGATTTCCACCAACAAATGATGGTCCACGTTTATCTTTTGATGCGTAAACGTTCATGATTTCTCACAGCGTTCGCATGAGAAGAATTACGCGGCTGGTGCCATCGTGTACGTGACCCGTCAAAAAGGGGCGAAATTGTGCTCGACCAAATGTTCAGATCCGGGCATGAGGCTGCTCCTGCGTCAGTACAGCAGCGTATATATTTATTTGTTTACGTTAAATTACAAGCTAACTAAAACAAAGAGTTTAGTTAGTTTGGTGTCCTTGGACAAGGCGGATTTTTTTTGTAATTCTGTCATGTGAGAGGGGTAAGACGTGACAAAAAAGCATCCAATTGCCTTAGAGAGTGCGTTATTAACTTAGCTATTAACTTGCACTCGTTATATATTTCATTTCTTTCTTTACGAGGGTTTGCATAAAACAACATATAGAGCTTCCTAGGAGGAGAACGACTGGAAAGAGCACTGATTTCCGTTCAGGACATCACTCCCTATATTCGCGCTGCATGAAGGTTATTTTCGTGTTATCGAGGATGTTCTCAAATGACGTATAAAAAGTGGTGCAATCACTAAGTCAAGTCATTCGAAAATACGCCTTCACATTGAGTTTCAATGAAGCTTCTCATATAAACCAACTGAAAGAAAAAGTGCTACAAAATCTGAATATAGCACAGTTTTAAACTCACTGCCTCACAAAGCCCGATTGACGAAGTCGAAACCCAAACGTTCACGTTTTGTTCTCGTTTGCAACAATGAGAAAGAACCAACAGAGCACACATCCGAGAGCTTCGCATACAAATACCATTCATTAGTGTTCAGCACCAAAGCGAACTTAAGTGCAGTATAAAAGTGTCACCCGGAATTTTCCGCGATGCAAGTGCTTTGCTCTAACCATAGGCCATTGCGCAGCTTTCCTAAAAAGCACACCCAAGGAGGAGCTCGAGTGAATCGACAGCGTTGCTTAGTTGGAGAAAAAGAAACATCTGCAAAAGTGGCGCGATACGCCATCTCGTTGTTTGCGCTCGCAAACGACGTCATGGTAATCATGAAATGTTTAGCTGCTTTTACGTTAGGAGGCTATGCGGGTGTTTCCGAGGTGTAATGTGACGGCAGGGCCTCTCCTGAGTATTCCTTCCTCAATGAGCTATAGTTACACAACGAAGGAAACGGGTGCTCGACCGTTTCCTTCGTTTGCAGTGGCGCGCGTTTGTAGTTGCGCCACTGCAAACGTGCGCTTTCGCATCTTGGCTAAAGTAAGCACCTTCAATCTTTCCAAACAGATTAAGGTTAGAGCCAAGATGTTTCAATAAAGAAGCGCAATAACTCTCAATTGATAAAAACATTTAACGAGAACAGTGAAATTTTCCTGCTTTGCTAAGCAACTGTTGAACGCAAAGAAACAAATAGCATTACTCTGTGCGGGCTTTCAGTCTAGTATTAAAATCAAGAACTGCTGTACGTGAAGCCCTAGATTATCAGAAAACCTTGCTACTCACGTCGGCACTGTGTGGAGAACAGACATTATATTGAGGCTTCAACAAAATTATAAAAAAAACAGCGCACGTCTAACAATGTTCCTAAAAAGAAAGAAAACGTCTTGAAACGGAGAGAAAAAGCAAGGAGCGTTTTTTAATACAGCTGCCGGAGGAAGAAAGTTAATTAGGGGTTCCATTATTGCTGCGAATCGACGCGGAATTGTGCCACTAACAGGAAAGTTTTTTTTAAATGTAAGCGACCCCACCACGATGGTCTAGTGGCTAAGGTACCAGGCTGCTGACCCGCAAGGCCGTGGGATCGAATCTCGGCTGTGGCGGCTGCATTTCCGATGGAGTCAGAAATGTGTTAAGCCCGTGTGCTCAGAATTGGGTGCATGGTAAAGAACTCCAGGTGGTCGAAATTTCCGGGGCCCTCCATTATGGTCCCTCTCATAATCACATGGTGGTTTTGGGACGTTAAACTCCACATATCAAATGAATGTGTAAACGAAAGGGCGTGTGGTTTGTTTGCTGATGTCGCTTCATTAGCAATGCTGCGGGTTAGATTTCATCGTGTATTATAGTATTGTTTTAGGTACATGTTTTTTAGGTACAATCCCCATCTCCTGTGCACGTGCATGCTTCGCAGTCGTTATTATTCACGAGTAATATCCATGGAAGGGCTCTTTTTTTTTCATTCAACCACTTGATGCCAATGCGTAATGCAGCCAAGGAAAACACACAGGACACTATACTTACAGAGTTCAGCGGACGTGTGGAAACCATGAATATAGTAGACTACTACAAATTTACGCATTCTGACTTTCAAGAAGATCCTCATAAAACTGAACACAAACCTATTTGAACTTCACTATACCCGAAATAGCCTAAAATAAAATGGTAATGTAACGATCACTTTCAAGATGTCGAAGTGTACCCCGCATAAAAGATCGCTAAAATTTGCGGCGTTTTATTTACTACAGTGCCAAAAACTCGTCCCATAAAAAAACAACTTGGGTGATCCCCTATATTTAGGAATCGACATAACACTAAAGTGAAACATGTCTCTACCGAGCTAGTTGATCGTTGATTGTGCATTATTTCAGTCACAACAACAAATTTCAAAGTCACTTTAGAAATGGCAATCACCTAGAAACATGCAGCGCACTCATCAAGCAGAAAGCTAGCACGCAATTAGAATACACGGGACGACAGCAGACTAATAGCTGCCACTGTTCGACTCTTAAAGCGTGCGGTTGTTCGAGGAGGAGGAAGACGACGAAGTTGAGAGTGCAGCTAACCCTATCCTCGATCTTCTATTTTTCCTTGTTTTGTGTTATTTTCCTTTGTTCTCGCGAAACCCTCTGCGGCAGCAAGAAGATTTTGCCCTTACCGGGCCCATTCCGAGAAGACGCGACCGGAAGAAGTGTCCGATTCCGGATCTTCGGCCATGGTCCAGCCATGCAAGCGACCAGGAATAACGCCTGATCCATCTCACACGCCATCGAAACGACCAGACCAACGAGCGGGCGAACGTAACTGTGGCGACACTAATGAACCTACAACCAATGACGACGCATCTACAATAGTGGGACTCGACGAGAAGGTAGACAATTGGTCGGACATGGAAGACGACAACTTCAAGATGGTAAGCCACTGCGAAAGCATAACTGTGGGTATTCCGGTGATTATATCACCTGTAGAGAGCAAAAAAGACCTAACACAGGTGAACCCTATTTCTTTACATTCTGCGGTGACACAAGTCATTGACGCTGAGCCAGTTCGGAGTTATTTCACTGCTCAAGGTTCGCTACTGCTTGACGTGGCCACTGAAGATCTAGTAAACGCGCTGTTCAAATGTGGCAAGCTGTGTTGTGTAGAAGTATGCGCTCGTCTTCATAATTCCCACCTGCGAAACACCTGCTAGGTCAGAGGTGTTCAGAAGGGTACACAGAGGCGGATATTCTCGGATAATTGAAACCCTGAGGCGTGATTCACGTAAGGAGGATAGTTAGAAGAGAAAAAATTCTTCTACGAATGAGTGATAAGTTAGACCCACGGACGCGGTGGTACTTGCGTTTACTCAAAACACCGAGTGACCTCTGACTATTAACCTTCGCTTCACTCGACATAAAACCACTGAATACACAAAGCCATCATTGAGGTGCTTTAATTGCCAATAATTTGGTCACGTGGCAAAATTCTGCAAAGGAGAGCTGCGATGCAAACGCTGTGGAGGTCCACATTACTTCAAAACTTGCAAGACGGACTTTAAATGCGCGAACTGCGATAGTGATCGTCCCGCCAGTTATAGTGGGTGCCCATTCCAAGTGAGAGCGCTGCATAGGCGAAAAGCCTTTCTTGCGGGGCCTAAACCAACTAAACCAACTACTGTCCGGTCAGTTGCTCAATCACCTGACGATTTTCCTCCATTGGTGAAAGAAAGAATATCAACTAGTCCAAACAATGTAAGTGAGGTGCAATCAGAAGAATGCTCCCTAAAAATACCGGACAATGCGAGTCGAGCAAACAAGGAGCCATGCCAGCTGAGTCTACTCAGAACATTTCTACACAAGCTACCTATGCCAGAGTACTAAGAAAAGAATTTAAAAAAATTGCAAAGGGACACGAGGAAATATCCACGACACGGTGAAGAATGTTCGTGTTTTGTTTGCTGCTCTACGTTTTCACCTAGCAACAATGCCACCAGGTACTACGACGACCATGCTGCAGGCCGTGCTGGCTCTAGAGTCAATGCTGCTTGGTTGTTTCGGACACAACAACAGTAGGATGCTGAAGGCCAAAACTAAGTGCACGTTAAATTGCCGAAAAGTGCCTTTCATAATGCAGTGGGATTGTGCCGGTATTGTTTCGCGCATGAATGAACTACACCTGTTTTTGAGAGAATATCAAATTTCCATCTTGAGCTCTGTTTGAGGCCGGATTACCGAGACAAAGATCACTGGATACGTCACTCACAAGAACCCCACCATAGCGACTTTCCCAAATGGAAGCGCCGCTGTGTAAATATGAAGAGAGATACAACACGTAGCACTCAATTTGGAGGACTTGTGCACAGATGTTATAGAAGTTGGTGCGATGAGGGCACAGATAGGAAACTGAAAAGTCAGCATTGCATCAGTGTATGCGTCTCCTCACAAGAAAATTTCCACCGAAACTTTTTTTGGAAGACCTGTGTCATTGTTGCCCAGCTCCACGCATCATTTGTGGTGATTTCTATGCGCACCACCCGTCATGGGGGGACATGAGTTCGGATGCACGTAGACGTTGTCTGGGAAAAGCTATTGATAAGCTAGACTTATGCATTGCGAATGATGGCAATGTAACATTCTTTAGGTCCCCAGCTTGTACAAGTATTATTGACTTGACGTTGCATTCAAGTGACGTTCAACTCACGTGTTGCACAGCTCCGGACAGAATGGGCAGTGATCATTTTCCTATATTGATTAATGCTGCTGGCTACCATTTGACGGTAGCAAACTCCTGCAATGTAACTGATTGGGATCGCTACCAAGAGCATCTAGATAACTGATCAGGGGATATGTTTCAGGATATGCGGGCGAGCAAAGCGGCTGCAACCACTAAGCTACCTGCACATTTTCCAGCCCGGACTTCTCCGTAATCAGTCCGTAATCAGTGTGCGGCCAGAAGAAGAGCAGAGAAAAGGCTTATGCGATGAGGTGGTGAACCTGCTAGCAAAACTCAGTTCAACAGACAATGCAGCTATACGGTGATACAGCAACAAGCTTCGGAGGAAACAATGGACAACATTTTGTGAAAGTTTAAGTGTATTTACTCCAGTGTCGAAGATATGGCGAGTAGAAAATAGGCTAGGAATCACGCCCGAGTCTTTGAGACCGTTTATTGCTCTCGCGTTATTCAACGATACGTTAATGACGTCTCTAGCCGAAGACTTTGCTGACGTGTATGTAATTGGAAGAGAAAGTGAACAACTTTACCCACTTCCGCCTCATTCTACATCTGCTATTGACACACTTTTCATGCTCCCGGAACTTACGTCAGCCATACGTTTCTCCATCGACGCTGTGCTCCTGGATCTGACGGAATCAAAAACCAAATGATCTCAAATCAGCCTTAAGAAGGGAATAAGAGGCTTCTGATGCATTTCAACTATGTTTAGGAGTCAGGAAACATTCCTCAAAGCCTGGAAAATGGCCTGGGTCGTGCCAGTGCTGAAGCCAGGTAAAGACAGAACATAACTGGCATCATACTGGCCAGTATCACTAACCTCGTGCGTAGCGAAGCTGATGGAGAAGCTGGGCTGTGTTCGGCTGACATGGTGGATGAAAAATCACAAGGCCTTTCCAGCATGTATAACTGGGTTTCGGCAACGGTTGAGTGCACAGGACATCTTGGACTTGGTGAGTCACATAGAACACGAACGAGCATACTGCTTTTCAACTCTGGCAATATTCCTGGACGTTTCAAAAGCATACGACTACGTGTTCCAAGGTGCGATTATTTGTGGCCTTGCATCTATGAGAATAACGGAGTACATTTTACGCTTTGTTCAGGCGTTTCTTAAAGATCGCTCGATGCAGGTGAAGTTATGGACAGTGCTCAGTAGCTCAAGGAAAATCACCAGAGGAGTGCCACAGGGCAGTTTCCTGTCTCCAATGTTGTTCAATGTGGTTATGGCTGGTTTACCTAATAGTCTCAAGACTGTGAGCAAGGCAGTACAAATATCAATTTAAGCCGATGACATATGCATCTGGCTCTCTGCATATCAGCATAAGCGATTGAAAATGATTGGTCAAAAAGTTCCACTCTCCGCACAAACCTATCTTGAATCTCTCGGACTAACAATATCAGCTGAAAAGTTTCAATTCATGCTATTCCCAGGTATGCGAAGACGAGATACAAGGATCAAAATATTACTTCCTAATGCATCAATTAAACAAGTTAAGTACATGAGATTCCTTGGAGTCACTATAGACACCAGGGTGAATTGGTGACGGGCAGTAGACAAGAAAATGTTAGCGCTGTCACCCCGTGTAAACATTCTTCGAAGGAAGGCAGGAAAAAGCTGGGGGAGCCACCCAATATCAATGATAAAGTTACACAAGGCAGTAATTGTCAATCGTGTGCTTTTCCAATTGCCTCTGATTTCTCCGAGTAAGTCACAGTACGAACGGCTGGGAAAGCGTCATCGTAAAGACCTCAGAGTTGCTTTGGAAGTGCCAAAGTTTGCAGCGAGCATAAAGGTGCTTCATGAAGCTCGTCTTCCGCCATTAGATCTTCTCGCCTCTCTACGACGGCTGACACAGCTTTGCCGACTTGGCGAATCAAGGCCATGGAGGACAAGCACTACTCAGTCGCCTTCGGTGACGCACGGAATTACGAGATTTCGTGACACTCAACACCCTTCATCGCCTTATTATTGTTTTCCCCAAACAAAGACAACTTCTACAAGACCCACCTTGGTCACATGAGGATGTCGACTGTCAGGTGACGATTCTACGGATGCACAGCAAGCGTTCCTCGCCCACAGCAGGAGTACGTTCTTTGGTACTTGAATATATTGAAGAAAAGTACGCCAATCATTTGAAAGTTTTCACCGATGGATCAGTCGACATAGTGCGCGGAGCAAGCACTGCAGCGTTTGTGATCCCGTCTCTAAAGGCGTCCTGGGCAGCGCGACGCGAGTGCGTTGTTTCATCGACAGCTTGTGAAAACGTAGCAATTGAGGCAGCCCTGAAGAAACTCAAACTTTTTAGGCAACAACAAGTCGTGCTCTTTTCGGACAGTAAGCCCGCTTTGCAGCAACTAAAACATGAATTACTTTTAGATCGATGCACTCAAAGATCACTGCGAATCCTTAAAGACCTGCATGGCATTGGTATAAACATTAGTTTTAATGGATTCCATCACGGTTCTAGCCTTCAAATCATGCAAGGCTAGATCCGCCAGCTACCTACAATATCATTAACCATAACCTTAACTTGAACCTTAAAGCGTGCTGTTCAAACAGAAAGACACATGCACGAAACGAGCGCACAGGTATACACAGCACAAGCGCGATCAACCATCACAATTGTTCCTGCATCGCATGTTTACAGCATGTTACTTTCGGCCGTGGCTTCGTCATGCGGCCGTGGCTTCGTCCTCTCCCAAATTACGAGTCTGATAAGCGCGCGTATGAGGGACCGCGCTCCGTAGAGTCGACGATATTTAGCGCGCCCAACGCTAAGGTCCCTATATGAAACAAGAAACTTGTTTCTTCAAGGGACCTTACCCAACGCGAGCCTGTCGCGCCATCTCGTCACTGATAACAAGAACGCGCTAAAGTTTCGAAGCTCTGAGGATTGCCAAACGGTGTATAGTGTAAATAAACGGCTTTTTTTGTTAGCGTGCCAGACAACGTACGCTCTGTGGCGTAGTGGTTAGCGCCGCGCGCTGAGGATCGATTTCACGGGAAATGAGTGTTTTTTTTATTGCGATAGCCATTATATAGACACTCTCCGCTGAATTTTGCCGCTGGCGTCGTGGTCCACATTGGCGTCACCGTCACTCACTGTTTATGTATGCTTGTCTACATATATGTAAACTCAATAAAAAGATAATCGAGGAAAAGACTCCGGCACGCGGCATCTAACGTGGGACCTTCGAATCGGGAATGCGAGGCGTTAACCAATGCGCCACCGAGGAGCACCTCCTTTACAATACAAATGGCATACTATTTATATCTACCACTCACCTCTCTTGGTGGCATCTCGGGGGGGGGGGGAGACTATCGTGTTTTCAGAATTATCAGCAAAATAGAACAATGAGTGCAAGGCGGCTCTCACCTCCCACGCGTACTTTGCCCCGCGGAGAGGAGGAGGATGGACGCTCACCTGCGTGCCCTTATCTCGCGGTGGGGAGGATCATACATTTTGGCTGGCGTTGGGCTTTTACTAGAACGATACTGTTGCAGTTACAAGGCGCACAAATGTCACAGCGATTGCGGCACAGTCCCCCTTAGCGATAAGGGTGCGCTTTTCAAACATGACGAAGTAACAAGTGAGATGCTTATTCGCGTTCATCCTATCTTGTGAGCCCAATTCGTGCGTAATTTGTGGGTAAAAAACGGGAGGCACGTTTCGACCTGCTTGTGATTCTGCGCGTGACCTTTTAGTTTCCTGCTATCGCATTAGTTGCTTCGTCTTTGCGGCACCTACTTTGAAATCTCTCAGTATAAGTTTTTAACGTCACTTCCGCAACAGAAATAGGTCAGCGGCGCCGTGGTGGACCCCGGCATGAAACACTTTTGTGTTAAAACGCCGGTAGACCGAGCACATGATATTCGAAGATAAATTTAATCTGCCATTGAAATGCGCTGGTACTCCGCTGCTTCAGCTTTTCTCTGCGATGACGAATGAGCTCCACTGAAAGAATGTCCACTGTCTACACGTGAAAAAGTGAGCTCGTTCTTTCTTTGGAGAGCAGTGAACGCTTTACTACACCTGCCAAAACCTCAGAAACGCGCTTAGTAGCGATGGCGAATGCTTAGCCAGCGATAAATGCAATGCACACATTCAGGCACGCGGTTTCATGAGAGTTGTAAATTAGAACCTATAGTGATATGGAATGTGGTTAATGTTTTATTTTTAATATATTAGACAAAATAAGGGAATAGAGGTTACATTAGATCCTGCTACCCCAACATCATGGCCGCAATGTACTAGATAAGCACACAAACAAGAAAAATTAGTAATAAAAGGCACCATCTACTTATCATTTACTTTATAGTGCTTATAATGCATGAATGGCCCCGCCGCGGTGGTCTAGAAGCTAAGGTACTCGGCTGCTGACCCGCAGGTTGCGAGATCAAATCCTGGCTGCGATTGCTGCATTTTCGGTGACGGCGAAAATGCTGAGGCCCGTGTGCTCAGAGTTGGGTGCACGTTAAAGAACCCCAGGGGGCCGAAATTTCGGGAGCGCTCCACTACGGCGTTGCTCATAATTGTATGGTGGTTTTGGGACGTTAAACCCCACATACCAATAATGCATGAATGAGCAAGACATCGTCTACAGCCGATCGAGGAGCTTGTTGCAGTATCACAAGCTTCGAAGTTCATTGTTGAAAGCCAGCAATGACAATGTGGTATATGTCCACTGCTTGTTCGTGTAATGATACAAATAAACACATCATGGTGTCCCGCCACGGTGGTCTAGTGGCTAAGGTACTCGTCTTCTGACCCGCAGATCGCGGAGTCGAAACCCGGCTGCGGCGGCTGTATTTCCGATGGAGGTGGAAATGTTGTAGGCACGTGGGCTCAGATTTGTGTGCTCGTTAAAGAACCCCAGGTGGTCGAAATTTCCGGAGCCCTCCACTACGGCGTCTCTCATAATCATGTGGTGGTTTGGACGTTAAAATCCACATATAATCATAAAACACATCATGGTGCTTTTTCGAAATCAGTCATTTCGAATATATCACTTGTTGCTCCACTGCAGAAAACATATCAGTATTTGACGTGAATTGAAAGTTACGCTGCGAAAACAGGGACTGAGAGATCTCACAAAAAAAACGCGACGTGTGTTTATGGACCCTAAAAAAACTTTCGCTATGCGACGCTGTTCTCAAAAGTTTCGCTATGATTCGCTTTAAAAATGGCCGCGCAAAGGGCTCGTTGAGGGCGGAAGAAAGAGCGGCATTCACATGCACGCCGCTGTGCACCATGAAACGCTCGTCCCGGAATGAGATCTTCACAAAACTGCGCACCGCCGGCTCACGGAAAGCTCCGGTAGTTTCCTTCTTTCAGTCTTTTTCCCCGGATGAACAGAACGTGTCGGTTTCGCTCGATTCCCCCGAGAAGTGAGCGCGGTGCCGCGATCTTGCGTGGCCGCTTTCCAAAAAGTTCCATCCACAATGCAATCCGGGAGGGGCCAAGGCAGCGTCGAATTGCTGTACTGCTGTAGCTCCATCGTTCGCAGTGCATGAAGAGTATCCTGAACGATCTATTCTCGCAAAAGCCTTCTTTCTGTCCTGCTTTCATTGAATTTCTTTTATCCGTGATGGCGTGCATCAAGAACTCTCGTACTATGTACTTCTCCTGCGAGCGATTCCGAGACTTGCAGTCAAGCGGGCATCGATAGTGTTGCCGCGCGTTCAGCTTCAGTGCACCAAATCGGAACACGCTCCGCCAGCATCTGTTATAGGGTGGATGCGCTTTCGTAGATCCCGTATGGGGCCTCACATAGCTTCTCTTTCGTTTGCATGCTCGCACAGTTTTGGTCTCCAACAAAGTGCTCAAAGTCCCAGGGAGTACCTTACTCTTTCCTTTACTTTCGACTGACGATCGTTCATTTAGTTCCCCGTTGCCATTGGCCGTTGAGCTTGCGCTCTTCGCTGCGAGTGCGAGTGTTTATTTCTAAATGCATAATTCTTCTCAGCCAGTAGACATAGGAACTGTTGGCGTGCATGCATGCCATCCACCGCGGTTGGTCATTAAATATCAAACGTCTCAGACATTGCGCTAGACATGCTCAGATTCTGTTCTAATGGTTTAAGCAAATGATTCAGTAAACTATTTAACCTCCTAATGTACTTTTGCATGTAATTTGGTCTCCCTTCATCAATAGCTTGTGTGTTGCCATAAAGAGAGAAACGTAGGTTGGGAAATAAAACAACTCATGGGAAATGCAATACTACACAGAGCGCTCTAATAATTGGCTGGTTGCTTGAAAATCAATTATGCATTCTTACTTCTTTTGCGACGGGCTTACCATACGTTTTATCTCACAATATACTTTGCGATGAAGAAGTACACTCTAAATCAAATCTTGGCTAGACTACACTCCCGCAGGCAGGAAATCGAGTAAAATTATCGCAGTTTCTAGGCGGCTCCGTAGCCGTGTTGCAGAGGAACCGGCCCGATTTGTAGTGGCCTTCATAATAGCCGAGATTTTAGGTCAAATTTTCCCTCGCAAGATACAGCCTGCGGGTTAGGCGTGACTTTCCGTAGGCGGCCAGGCCTTGACGTGGTGGCGGAAAAAAAGCACTATTTTACGCTTTTCAAAGCAGTTTCTTGCCGAGAATGTGGCGGATATTACGACTACAGGTAATTAGATAACCATTAGCATCACAATTACCTATATTTGTGAGATTAACATGCAAAGAACAGCCAGGGAATCAAACTCGGGATCTCATGTACGTGAGGCAGATGACTTACCGATTGCACCACAACGCCACCGCATGGCGGCGAGTCTTTTTGCGGGGTTATATATATCTACCAAGTGGGTTTTTGCAAACCGTCTTCGAAACCTTGAACTGTTTTTGTGCCATGTGCATGCATTTGATCAGCAAATAGTTTGTAGGGCTTCGTGAATTTGAGACAACCATGGTGAGCGCTTTCGGCTCAGACTTCGGTTCATAGTGCGCCGTTAATTCCGCAAGAACGATTAACGTGTTTGTGCGTCGTTTTAGTGCTTCTCGGTGAACTGTGGGTGTTACGCTCACCGAAATTCGTGGACGAGGCTTTATTTGGCTGTCGAAACCTGCGTATGTTTCCTGAACGTGCGTGTGGTGTGAGAAATGTGGCTGATTTGTGTCGGGAGGTACATGAGTGTCAGGGACAGCTGCCTATTCTCAAGTGTTTGAACACAATTCGCTTCCGCACGTAAACGTTGCATGGATATTTTAGCATGGCTACTCTAACATTTGCATTTCGTACGCACAAACTGACGTGACGTGCACGCTAGGACAGCAGCACTTTTTTAGCATTTCAACGATTACTTATTCCTGCATTTAGAATTTACGCGCATTATTTCGCTATATAGAGCGCTTTTTACTCAAATTTAGTCTCTAACTGATGTTATTTATGAGAAGTGGCTACTCTTACCTTTATTCAGCATCACATTGTTGTCCAAGTGAATGCCAAAACGGGCGTCAAGGTCAAGTATGACGTACACAAATAACCGACGGACAGGTCGGTCTCCCTCCATATAAATGATGTCTCTGCACATCTCTTTCGTGAACGTCGGGATGCAGTGGGGGTCAAGAAATGGTGCAAAACGAACCTCAAAATATTCATTCTTGCTGCTAGCAGTTGCTCTTTATAAAACGGGGATTTTTATAGCTGATACAATATCTCCACAAAAGGACACTGGTTGTCTTGGTCATGGTTCACTGTTACAAATTCATGCTGGAATACGAGAACTGTACTTAATATTAAAAAGAGTGAGCAAATGTCGGTGACATACGCTCTCCTGCTGACTTCGATTGATTGATTGATTGATTGATATGTGGGGTTTAACGTCCAAAAACAACCATACGATTAATAGAGACGCCGTAGTGGAGGGCTCCGGAAATTTCGACCACCTGGGGTTCTTTAACAGCACGCGGGCCTACAACATTTCCGCCTTCATCGGAAATGCAGCTGACGCAGCCGGGATTCGAACCCGTGACCGGGTGAGCAGCCGAGTACTTTAGCCACTAGACCACCACAGCGGGGCTCTCCTGCTGACTTCTGTACCCGACTTCTGACTTCTGTACTTGATGATCATCATCAAACTACGCAACCACTAATTAAAGATCGACAAATAAATTTTCAATTTTGATCTTTTTTTGTCTCGCGGCTTTCGGTTTGTTTCTTTTTTGCCATGCTTTCCTAAAATCGTCAGTTCAACTTGTTTGGTAGAACATGAGCATGAACATACATAGGCCAGTGTTTCAGAAAGCTGCCACGCATGCACTAGTACTCTCTTATTTAGTTCATGACACGGTGTCATACCTCGACAACTGATGAACGAAAGGTTGTTTGCACTCTTTTGTTGAAGTCGAAAGAGTAACAATGGCACTGCATATTCTAGTGTATGCCCAAATGCTGAGATTCATGATATCTTGAATAAAGTATGCCATATAGCACTGGAACATGTTTCCGTCTCAGACCATCTTTTAGAAAAACAACCATCACAAGACAGCAGGACGAAGACGGTCACGCACAAATACCACGGCATGCAGGCGACGATGAACCTCACGCCGGCGCCGGGCACCCAGCTGGCGTTGGGGGGGGGACGTTTTTTTTTGCTTTTTTTTCGCGCTCACGCTTGTGGCTGAACGGTTCTGCGTAAGTTGATGCCAGCTTCTAACGCCAGGCTGGCGCGACAGAGACGGCGGCTCTCCCCCTTTTCTTCTGTTTTTTTTTTCCTTCTTGCGCCTGCTCTTACCGTCTGTATGCGTGACTTTCGTGCCGCATGGATGTCACGGGTATATTTTATTGGCGGGCTCTCTATAAACAGGATTTTAGTCAGTACACAGGAGCGTGCCGCCTATGTTCTGTTCGTTATCTGGCGCCTGACATAGAGTGTACGGTGATTTTGTGCTCACATCGACAATTTTCTTTCAATTCTACGATGCCTTCAAACACATTATAACTGCAGCACGTGTCTGTTTGCTTGCCATTAGGCCGGCCAAAAAGTTGAGGAAGGTCAACGATGAAGTAGCTTTTAAAAGGAAGGGGCGCGAACAGAAACCTGCGTGAAATGACTCACGTTCAGTTAACTGCAAATCGTTGATGCAGTCGACGTAAAATTGCATGCTTGCCCTAAGGGGACATAAATACACATGAGATCAATTTATTAAAATTTATTAGGTGTAGATTTGGATTTAAGCACATTGTTTTTTTGTCCAGCGTCCATAATGTCTAGTGTGCCGGCCAGTTAAGCCTACTTAACTGCACTTCACATTACCTCGGCGCAACGAAAAGATGCGGTGGTCACACCAATGGCAAGATCACGTGTTGTTTTGTGTTAGTAGGAGTTTTCCTTTTTTGATTTTTCTGTCAGGCATTTATTGGCTGTATAAAGTGCTGCAGACGTTGGCGCAGATGATTATTTAAGAGATGCGCTCTTAAAGTATAGCAAAAGCGCATAACAAACCTTAAATACCAAAGTCTTGTTTTATTTAACGCTAATCGGGCAAACTGTGGGTTATAGCCGACAGCAGCTTTGGTTCCCTACGCTCGGCTCTCGGAAAGATATGAACACTGCAACTTGTCGCCGTTCGAACGCATGGCATCGGCGGGTCGTCTCTCATCCGCATTCTTTGAAAGCACGCGACACGAGCGCTGTGAATAATGAGACTTGCGTGTCATACTTCACACATAATGCCTTTAAAATGCAAGTGGCAAATATTTCAAGGACCGGTCCCGCTTTAGCATTACTGTGATGTAATGCATCGCGTGCAGCTTTAATGGCGGCATTGAGGGAGCCTGTGGAAAGGAGTCTTCCACTGCATACATTTCCCGCGGCGCTGTTCACGATCGGTGACAAGCGACTGATGATGGACACGACGTGCTCATGGCCCTTGCAGTGTATGATGTGAGCGTCGCTCAAGTGCACACGATCAGAAGTCCTGCATGAACACGAAAAAATTGCGATATGTTCGCTTAAAAAAGAATGGCAATTTCCCTTGTACCCGTTCATTGTAATAGGCTGTCAGACTATTCAGCGCAATAATGTTTGGTGTGGTGCGTGACAAAGCCAGTATAAGTACGAGGCACGCCATAGGAGAGGGTTGTGGATATATCGGTGGTCTCGTTTTCTATTAAGTGCGCTGACATCTCACAGGGCACGACTTGTAGCGTTTCTTTTCAATTAAAATGTGAACACCAAGGCTGGCATCGATTCCGCGACTTTCGGCCCAGTGGCAGGTCATCCCTGACCACTGTACTATCGAGGAGTAGCTCATTCATCTCAACATTATTCCGTCATCGAACGATTACCGCTAACGCCTAACGACGGTACTACCCTCCAATAAGTGCGCCAACATGAACCAACGTTCAGCCTAAATACACCATGCAGTTGTTGTCCCACTCTTACGAACGTAATACCCAGAGAAGTGCCACTAACAGTAGCCAAGCTGTAGCCTGATTGGAAAGCTCAGCCGTGTAGGGCTGCATAGGATGTCGAAACTCAGTCGTTTAGCTTGCTAAAGCGGTAAGCGTGGCTTTGCAATTGCATGCGTTATCTGAATTACTAACGCGCAAAAGCACTCTCGGAAGCTATAACAGGGGCGTCCCTAATTGGGCCAGGTACGCGAAAGGCGAGTCGCTTGTTACTAGGAGTCCGGATGGCATGGTGTTGGGCTCGATAACGAGTTTCGAGCAACAACCGCAGCCAGTGGTGGTAAAACGAGGCTGAGGGAAACCTTTCATCACGGGGCAAGCACCTCTTGTGTTCGCCCTCCATTCGGCGCATTCATTCTACTTTTGTCTGTGCTTGGATTAACGAGCTTCCGACCGGACCAACCACTCGACCCCCGTTCTCAGCACGAAGGTCGAGGGCTACTTCTGAATTCTTTTTTTGATGGCGTTTCTTTTTTCACTCCTGTAATGCCACTGTATGTTCTTCTTGAACATGCATGCTGCTCAGGACTGTTTTTGGGGTCCGGTATAGATGCGTGCAGATACGGCAATGACGGCAATGAATATTGTTGTACACATGCGACCTCACACAGGAGGAAGATACGTAAAGGGAGGTGACGAGATTAATTTGCGAAATTCACGAATATATTCTGACTGCAGAAGGCACAGCACTGGGTTGATTCGCGGAACATGGGAGGGGCATTTCCTCTGCAATGGGCGCAGTCAGTTTGGTGATGATGATGAGGCAGGTGCCTGCACAACGTGTCATAAGGGGGTGACTAACTTAACGTGCCTATTCGCTTCGTCACGAGCCTCACTGTAAAAGCTAGTCACTGATTGATTGATTTGTGGGGTTTAACGTCCCAAAACCACTTCTGATTATGAGAGACGCCGTAGTGGAGGGTTCCGGAAATTTTGACCACCTGGGGTTCTTTAACGTGCACCCAAATCTGAGTACACGGGCCTACAACATTTCCGCCTCCATCGGAAATGCAGCCGCCGCAGCCGGGAGTAAAAGCTAGTCAAACTTTCGAACTTATTGCAGTCGTAGCATCTACCGATTCGGAAACACTGTGAATCTCTCACCGAGAAAGGAATCTAATAAAGCGATAAGTGAAAGCCTGGAAAGCACTAAAGCGTGGCTGGAATACTTGCAGGTGCATGCGAAGGGCTAACTAACGCTATTGCTACTAATGCGAACGCAATTAAATGTTATCTTGTCATTTTCCTGCAAACGCTCCTGCACAGGTATAATATTTATGACATCAGGTAATGACCCATGTTCTTAAACTAAAGCTTTTTATTGAGAAAGTTGTGAGAACAGGCTATTTGATTGCAGTTACGTAAATAATGCGGGGTTCAGATGGTCAGCACCCTTGCTGTGGCCAGGCACATCCTGTGCAGTGGTCCCCGGCAAATACCAATGTCCCATTTGAATTTGTTGACAAAGACAACGCACTTTCCGTAAGACCAACTCTGAAATTTGAAGCACTTTGATTGAACAGGAACAAAGTACTGCCAACTGGTGCATGCGATGGGCCAACTTTTTTAAGCATCAGCACGAAACGTGTGACCATAATTTATTGCATGCTTTAACCCAAATGATGCTGCTGCAATAATACCAGCACCTGCCTATCAGTCACTATTAGAAAATAACTTCGACACGTGATGTTGCCTATATGGAGTTGGATACTCTGTTTCTTGTGGCCAGGTGGCGATGTTTATTATTATTATTATTATTATTATTATTTATTATGATTATTATTATATCTCAATGAATAGTTCGAACATAAATGAATATACGTGAAACAAATGTACGAAACAAATGGCCGCCTTTTCAAGGCGTTTGTCCTCATGCATTTGCACCCCTGCTCGACTGCTTTGAATAAATGAGAATAAGGTGGAACCTTGAAGACGCCAGAAAATGTGGGAACTGGAGGCCGTAGCCGTTCAGTATTGGTGTGAACTATCTCTGTAAATGTCTGATGTGAGGGACAAAAAAGTTTCGCCTACGCAGCTGGTGAACCAAGTTGCCCTGACTTCAAGAGCTGCACAGCTTTTTGTTAAAGCGAAAACCGTAATTTCTCACGAAACTTGAAAAGCCACTGGCACTTTCGCAGCGTCCACACGAAATGATTCAAAAGCAGAAAATACCTTCGGCTACCGGTATAGATGACATTGAAATGACTTTCAGCCAAAAGCCAGAGCCGTTATTCGGATATTCAGACAAGGTTATCCAAACCTTCATACGAGATTATCATAAAGAAAAAAATTCATCTACGGCCCCGAACAATTTTAGAGCTTTAGCGACAAACCCTAATAAGTGACCTTGGCTCTGATCTAGGTGTCATGTACCAGGTCACTTTGTAGATATCTTGCGGTATATGTAGAGCACTGCCCAGAACACTTTGTACATATCTATCGGTTTATATAGAGCACTGCACAGAACGCTCAGTAGATATATTTCGGTTTTTGTAAGGCACTGCACAGAATTTTTTGTAGATAACTTTCGATTTATGTAGAGCATTGTACAGAACGCTTTGTAAATATCTTTCAGTTTATGTAGAGCACTTCACGAATGTATATCTTAATCACCAAAGCATTCAGAAAGCATTGTTGGTTACGACTGGTCCTCTTTATTGCTAACCTGCCTGCATGCTCCTCAGTGGCGGAACCTGGGGGTACCCATCGAAAAAGATTGCGCAAAATCAAAAACTCGCGACGCAGTATGCCTGATGTTTTAATGGCCCAAGGTTCCTATCGGGCATGGCGCAAGCTTGCGAAATCGTTAAAGAATAAAAAGTATTTCGGTTCCTCAGTATTTAAGGTGCGTATTTTTCATGATTGCTTAATATTCAATTTATTTCGTAGCCTTTTGTTGATTCACCGCTCTACAGAACTCTCAAATAACGCTAAAAAAAGGCGCAGTCGATGAAGCCATGTTTTACTTTCATCTCATTTTGTTTTCTATGTTCTCAAGCGGCAAATCCCCTTTTTATTTACCTTTACAGTATGCACAAAAATGCACTATTTTTACAGAACCTGAAACTAATATTGTGAAGTTATATTGTCTCCTAACCGTGTGGCATTAGCGCTGACGACTCTGTTCTAGAAGCATGATTTTTTTTTCGGCTACAATTTGAAGCGAAATGGCGAAACGATGACCATCTGAAGTCACCACTTTCTTGCCTTTATCCGCAATCGCATTCAGAGTTTCTGTGAAAAAAAAATTCTCGTATAACTTTTTTTTAACATCTTTTTTCGAAATGGTTAATAGTTGTGTTGCAGTGGTCCTGGTTAAGTCTTTCAAGGTGATTTTTATCAGATTGCAGTTCTAAGTTTAAAAAAAAGCTATATACCATCTCGGAGTGCTGCTCTGCATAGAGAATAGTGTTATTACTATGCGGTTAATTTCGGACGACTAATTCACTGACTTCCATCAAAGAACGCGAAGAAAGGAGTGCATGATCGCGATGGCCCCGACGAAAACTATGACTCGATGAGTGATGCAAAAAAGGTTGACATTCAACATTTTCACTGCTGGATTGCAATGTGCATCATCTGCACACCTCAGCTTCACCGTCACAGATAGTGCCCTAGATTGTGCCCTCACTATCGCAAAAGTCGTATGCTCCCGATCGGTTCATTCATACGAGAAAATATTCAGAATTAGTTTATCTGTCACTAAGTGAAGAAATATTCAGTTACCGCTTCTTCTAACAGCATTTTCATAGCCCAACAGATGTAACACAGATATAGAAAGGAAGATCCTAATTATATTTAGGAAAATATCTGAAATCACTAGCCTGGTTTACCACCTGGCTCGCTACTCCAGGTGTGTTGTGATATCTATGATATTTTCAATTATCGCATATGCCCACAAACACTGTCATAAACACACTCGCGTGCACAAAAATAGTCATTCACGAACCTTTGTTACGCTTAGTATTCCTCACTAACACCGAAAAGCGCTATCGTGTTACGCAGTGCGCAACCGCTGTCTTACCACAGCCCGGGTTCCAGTTCAAGCCGTGTTGCAAATAGCGGCCTGCCATCATAATTTGTCGTTCTGTGTCGTAACGGGAAGAGTCGCAGGGCACGTGCTTTCAGTATTCGTGGGCATTGCATGCGGTGCACGAGGGTGAGTCCGTCGACTGCCTTATCTTGTGCTTGAAATAGCAACGTGCACTATCAATCGGTGAATTCAAATCTCATCTTGCCCGGTCAGTTTTTGTGGGGTATAGAAGCTGCATGTTGGGTTTGTTCTGTGCAAAGGCCCATAGCGGCTACGTGCCTCGCATCACATTGTTTGATGCAGATTTTGCGAGAACAAAAAAGGCCGCTGCAGGTTTTCTTTGAAAAGGTAAGCGAACATAGATAATTGAATCATAAATGTTCTTTGTTTTCTAATATCTTGAACATGACTTGTAATATAACGTTACTAATTACATTGAAACCGTCCCAACTTATCAAATGCAAAGAAGTGAGAGGTGGCATCGTTGTTACTAGCTAGCTCAACGCGTGGCTCGTATTTTGGGCAGTAAATAGTGTCTAGTAACGGTAGTATATCACAAAATGTCAATTTTCTGTTCGCCTATAGATCGGAAGACAAGGGGTGCCCCCTAAAGACTTTTGCTTTTACGCATACTGCGCAGCGAGGCTCCATAAAACTCAACGCGACTATCACTTGTACACCACCGCCCACCAGACCGTATAATAGCGGGCATCTGACCGTTGCACGGCGTAGTCATGCTTCGCATCACTTCCCCGTTGGTAATCGCGCTTGGCAATGTTCGATGCTTCGATTATTGAAGCGTTATGGTCAAACTGAGGCCCAGCGCTAATGCCGCAGTGAAGCGAAACTAGCAAATGGCTGTACATGAGTGGGTTCGTGCCAAACTTCATGGGCCAGGGGGTTCGTGCCAAACTTCATCGGCCAGAGGTTTCCGCAGAGATCTGAAATATCGAGCGCAATTTGCCCGTGCTATAGCCGCGTCACGATAGAGTGTTTTTTATAGGGGGGGAAGCAGAGGGGAGGTAGGCATTGACTAGAAAACGAAAGAGGTGGCGCTATTCATACCCGATTTACCAGCAAGTTCGCCTTAGTGAATAGCATCTACAAGACTTGATGCCATAGGTCAGTAACAAATGTGCATCTGTAGGTATGCGACGCTGAAAGCTCAGGGAACAGACTAATAGAATTTTGCTGTACATAGTGGTAGAACTGTACCTCCTGCCGTGGTTGTTTAGTGAGTATACACCTTATATGGTAGAGATGTGGCTTTGATTGCCGGCCAAAGGGGCTGAATTATGATGGAGGTGAAACACTATGATATTTGTCCGTTTACATTTCATGCACGTTCAAAACTATGAGTAGTGGAAACGTATCCCGATTACCTTACTACGGCGTTCCTCATAATCACAGTCTGGTTCAACATACCAAACACCAGAAATTTCTAATACATTACAGCGAAGCTGCTACGGACAAGGATTGCCATGTGTCGTAGATGAAACTTGTCATCATCTTGAATTCGCACTCACTCAATGAACGCCCAACCATTATCTGCAGGTGGTCTAACAACAGAAGCCCAAATGTGTCCACCAGCTCTGCTGTGAACAATCCTTGCGTAAGATATCGCAAGCTGAGCTAATTTTGTCTTGCTGCAATTACTGTCACATTTGCGGAAGCTATAGTTGTTTTCATCTACCTCGCTTTTCCCAATCGACTATTGGTTAGCAGGACACACTGTGTTCGTTATCTTTCTTGCAAAGCTAAACCGGAGGTGTGGTGAAGAAACCTGCGATTAAGAAGTCTTCTTCTCATTGGTCGCAGTTTGCTGATATAGTCGGCAAATTATTCGATGTAAACTTCTTCCGAAATGAAATCAATAATATATATTTATGGCACATAAACTATATTTGTTAAGTATAACCTCTCGTGTAAGAGCCTTTGAACGCCGTAATCATGCAAAGCTGGCATCTTTGCAGCCCCTTATATATGAATCCCTCCTATATATTCAGAATATAGAGACATGTGAAGCTTAGGCATACGGAATAATATTGCTTGCTTGATATAAGAATTTTAATGAGCAGCACACAATGTACATTATTACGGAACCGTGAAGTTAAGGGCGCGTTTTCAATGGATAAACACAATATATGTGCCTGTTAACTCTCAGCAACGTGGTACGGTCATAATTACATATATCTACCATGGAGTACGGACGCCCTAACAGGACAGTCGACGCCTAAATACCTTGATGAGGTTGAGTGATTCATTACGCCATTTGGACTTTCTTTTTTTTCATGCGCACCAAATAGTAGCATAAAAACAAAGATAAAGTGTAAAAGTGAAGTATTACTGGCCGACGTCCACACCTACAGAGTGACAGCAAGAAGGAATGCTCGAACGTACAGTCTGCGAATACTGGTTCGAAAGTACCATCGGAGATAACAAAATATTATTGACTTTTTCGTGGGCTAAGTGGCCCCATTATTAGCACCCGATTTATAAAGAGCCATCGACAGCAGTCAGATTAAGAAGGGAGCTAAGAAATGCCTCAAATCTGACAAGTGAACCTTGAGAAAGACTAGATGGCATGCCTGCTGTGAGGAAGCTATTTACACTTTCACGTTCGCTTTTTGTTTCGGCACCTAGGCTTCTTTCCGCTATTTCAGAGGGCGGAGAATGTCGGCCCGGGCTAAGGATCGTAGGTAGCAGTGTTTTCCCAAAGACCTTCGGGACTACGCCCTCGACGACGGTCATCAGGGAAGTGGCCAAGCGGCTAACGGTCGCGCTGACGCGGGACGTCCCCGCCTCTTACAGGGGAACAGCGCGGAAAGCCAAATGCGATAGCACACCATTTTCACATCCTGCAGATGCGCTTGCACTGTCTGGTGCTTGCCAAAAAAGAAATTAAAAAGGCAGTTGGCAGGAGATACAGTGATTCACTGAATGAGGGTTTGCCCAGCCGGAGAGCATCATGTATTGGGAGAAGTACCGTGGTAATATTTACGACGACATCTCTATAGGAAAAGGAAATGTTGGGATTCCTTGCAGCACCTATTTATTCATTTTGTTTATTTTACGTACTGCAGCCTTTGTGAGGCTATTGAAGAAGCGGGAAAAGAACAAAACAACGACAACAAAAACAATCAACGTTCATGAGCAGGTGTTCAGAAGTTCTTGAAGTGGTAGAGAACGAACACTTCCGGGGAACAAATGCAAGGCTTCTGTAGTTGAAGGGCAAAAGCTGTATTTGAATATGTCAGTGTGCGTGAAAAAAAGTTGTAATTTAAAGGCATGGTCACTCCTTGTGTCCAAAGATCAAGAAAGTTTCGTATATGATTTGAAAGCACCGAAATCACAATTGATTAAATTATGCGGATATTTTAGGCATTCAACGTGGTGGTGCTTCGCAAGAGTAGTGAGACCTGGCTGTGGAAGGAAATTCGTTGGAGAAAAGTCTCTACCATATCTCTCGCATATAACACGCTAAGCTCTTTTTTGAATGAATTCTAGTTTCTTGATGGCTTATTTTTTATGGGGGTTTCAAACTACACTATCATATTCGAGAACGGGACGAAAAGAGTTTTGTAGGTAAGCAGCTTGGTTTCCTAAGGAGAAAGAAGGTGCGAACGATCTAAATCATTTAAACCCTTAAGGGCTTTGTTGCATGCGAAATCAATATGTTTGGACCATGATAAATTGTGAGGTATAATGATACCGACGTACTTCAATGTGGAGACCCCTAATAAAGTAACATTGTGAAAACCATAGTCTAACGTCAACGAGTAGAAACGCCTGGTAAATAACATATTGTCCGTTTTAAAGAAGTTGTTATTCTTTTGCCAAGATTTGGACGAACTAGAAAAATGAGAAAATGAATTGTTAAGAAAGGCATGATCCGAAGAAAATTTAGAATATGATACGTGATGCAGTCATCTGCAAAAAAGCCTATTTTCACAGAAGTGTGCAAGCGTAGGTCATCAATATAAAGCAGGAATAAGAATGTTCCTAGCACAGTACCTTACGAAACTTTTGATTAAACTGGCATTGAAGGTGAGATAGCAGAACCAAAGCACACACAGAAGAAGAAGCTCGGGTCGCTGGTGTGAGGGGTCAAGCGGGAGCTGTTTGCGGAATTTGTCCGGAGCCCATCAAAGACTTTCAGTTAATTTCTCGCCGACTCCGTGACTATATAAAAGGCGCTTGAGATGCGGACAATGCTGTACAACCACCTCTCCTCATTCAACTGCGCCGAAGCCTTCATCACCAATGACCTGCGTGAGACCATTAGACTGATCACGCAGGAGGAGCTGTGCAAGCTGTTACTTCAACGCTGCCTCAAGCTAATTCGATTCCCGACAATGTCCGCGAAGAAGTTCGGCAGTCGCTTGGAATCTCTGAAGCACCACAGCCTGAACCGGGAGCTATGAGCTACGCCACTGCAGTGCGCCGCCGCACTCGAGGGCCACGTCGGGACACTACCTCACCACAGTTCTACCGCCAAACACCACCGCCACTACCACCGATGCCATGCCACCCATCTGCGGGCCGGCGCTCCTCTTCCAGGAACACTGACGTCTAAATCGCCCTTGACTACCACCCAATGTTCTGCCACTGTGGTGAAGCCGGGCACATGCATTGCCGCTGCCAGTACCACCAGTAGGCACTACGTGAATTCGCCATCGACGCGCTGCGTCTATATTGGGCTGAAAGACCACGTGACGCTACCGACTATCTCACCGGAGCGCAGAGGACACCCCGGGGATACTCTAGTTCACCCTCTCTCAGCCGCTACCTGTCACCACAACCGTTGGCACACGGCATTACACTGGCCCAAACCGGGGCCAGTCACCTAGCCCATTTAAGAAAAACTAACAGAAGCAATCGACGGAGGTGCGGTTGCTGTACGACGATCTACTGAAGATCCTCCGCCAACGCCGATGACGCGACAATACCTCAAGAACCTGCCGCACCCCGAACGCAGCTCCAATGTCTATACTTTGCGGTCAGCAGAAGACCTGATGACGGAACGCGAGGCAATGAACTAGCGACCTCGACGTCCTCATCGACTGCCACAGTGTCACAGCTCTCGTCGGCACCGGAGACGACTATTCCGTCATCAGTAGAACGTTCGCCACGAAGTTGAAGAAGGTTAGAGCCACCTGGGAAGACACCGAAATCGTACTGCTGTAGGATACCTAGTTATGCCAGCAGGAATGTGCACAGCCAGAGTCACTATTAAACACCAAATTTTCCTCGCGAGCTTTTTCGTACTACAGCATTGATCGAGAGATGTCATCCTTGTCATGAACTTCTTAAACCTTCACGGTTCCGCCATCGACACGAGAGCTAAGTCGACAACACTATCCACAGAAACAGCACTGCCACTGCGCACGCTGCCAGGAAGCAAAGCCTCAATTGTGCTGGAAGAATAAGTGCTCGTATCATCTTGTTCAAGCCTCACCATTTCCATCGGCACTCTAAAACCAGAAGATTTCGAAGGTGCCGTTGCAGGCTATCACCACCTGTTGGTAAACCAGGATATTTGCGTCGCAAGAGGAATCACCGAGCTCTGTGGAGGAAAAGCAACTGTGATGCTCATGAATTTCAACAATGGGTACAAGCACGTCCTCAAAGGCACAACAGTTGCCTACATCGAATATTGGACGCCAGCAACGCTTTCGCCGTCACTGATTCTACCGAATCTACTCCGGTGACTCAAACCCTTCAACCAGCTTTCGACGTTATACCAAGCCTTTCGACGCATAAACGTGAATACCTTAAAAACCTGCTCAAGAAACAAGATAACTATTTTTCGTCGTCATCAAGAATTCGACAAACCCCTGTCATTAAATATCAAGTTGTAAGAGAAGAGAATGCTAGGCCACTCTGTCAGAGCCCGTACAGAGTTTCAACGTGAAAACAGTAGGCCATAAAGAAGCATGTTGGCAAAATTGTGTTACGTGACGACCTTATTCATCCTTCACAGAGCCCATGGTCATCAGCAGTGATGTTAGTGAAGAAAAAAAACGGAGTACTATGCTTCTGCATATATTATCGGCACCTCAACAAAATCGCGAGAAAGGACGTATACCCCGTTCCCCGAATATACGACTCGCCTGACCAACTGCACAACATGAAATAGATTTTATCGATAGACCACAATACAGGCTACCGGCAAAGCGAAGCAGACGAGCGAGACCGAAAAAACACTGTCATCAGTACACCAGACGGCCTCTTAGAGTTCAAAGTCGTGCCCTTTGGACTTTGCTCTCAGCCAGCAATATTCCAACGTGTTTTGGACACCATGCTGGCTGAATTGAAGTGGCAGACTTGCCTCGTGTACTTGGATGATGTCGCTGGCTTTTCCACAAGCTTTGACGAGCATCTGCGGTACTTCGACGCTGTAGTTTGAGCAATAAAGACCGTCAGGCTTACTCTGAAGCCAAAAAAGTGCCGCATTGCATACGAGGAACTCGGGTACGCCCTGAACCCCAAAATACAACCAACATTTCTTCATTCCCGCTAGCCACCGCAAAAAGACCTGTGCGCCTATTACAGGCGTTTCGTCAGAAATTTTGCCCAAATCGCCAAGCCACTCACTAACCTTACAAAGACTGACATTGATTTCAAGTGCGAAACGCCACAGGAGGAAGCATTTCAAGAACTAAAACGACGCCTGCAGAGATTGCCGATACTTGCGCATTTCGACGAAGAAGTCGACACGAAAATTACCAACACAAGCAGTTGGGGCTCGGAACCGACCTGGTGCAGAACATTGACAGACTTGAAAAGGTCGTCAGGTATGCTAGCAGGTCGCTATCTACAGCGAAACTCAGCTATTGCACAACGAAAAAGGTTGTCTTGCCGTCTTCAGGGATACTTCCTAGTGTAACCCCAACCTCTACGGCAGACATTTCAAAGTTGTGAGCGACCACCACTCCCTATGTTGGCTAGCTAACCTGAAGGAGCCTTCAGGTCGCCTTGCACGGTGGAGTCTGCAACCTAATGAATTCGTCATCACCGTCGTTTACAACTCGAGGCGAAGGCACTCTGAAGTCGACTGCCTGTCTCGTGCCTCCGTTGACCCACCACCGCCGGGAAACAAGGATGGCAAATTCTCCTTGGAAACCTTGAGCGTCGATGACTGCAGAATGACCGCGAGCCGACCCTGAAATTGGAAGGCTTTGTGGGAAAGGCTGTCGAGGGAAAGGCTGTCGAGGGAAAGGCTGTCGTGTTTGCCAAGGTGTTCAAGTGGGGACAGGCGTCGTTTCTCTTGCGTAACGGCATCCTCGTCAAAAAAAACTTTCGTCACGTCAGGCCAACTATACCTCATCGTAGTACCTCCTCGTAGTTGCTGGTTCCAAGCTGGGTTCAAAGGAAATATTTACGCCCAGAAACTTTTACAATGAATCCACAAATCCGAAACAAACCAGCTATTTGGTACCCTGACACTCCCCCTCATGTGGGTTATTCTGTCTTTTTTGAAGTCTCCATCTGAAACAGAGCTCTCGTCTTGGGTACGTATCTCCACGGTCATATTTATTCTCGGAAAAGTAAGTTTCTAAGCGCTAACGTTCGTGCAGCAAGGGCAATAAACACAAGAATCATTTACGAGTTCGACAGCTCTACACGTGAAAAATGGAAGCCCTGGGCCATGTCAGGACTCTTTTACAGTCGCAAGACCGAGAGCTGCTGTTGGCTCCATTCAGAGTGAGTAGCGCAGAAACGTGCTCTATTGCCTTGCATGAAGCTGGGGTTCCATCAAGCGTCACGGTTTCTGCTGGCTATCCACGTTGAAGGCAATCGCGATTGCAGCGATAAATAAATCGGAGGTGGATATGAGACTTCTCCATGCCGCCCAGCGTATTCTCATTAGCTTATACCGCGAGGCGCTAAGCGAAGGCGCATTCGCAACGCCATAAGCCACACCTGGTGGCTAGGTTTTCGAAAAAAAAAGCACGCAACAATATCATACATATACGTGGGACGTATGAATTAACATTGATGCTTCTTCTGGGTCCTGGTTGCAACAAAACCGGTATTTTTATCGTTTCTGTCAGCGCCGCCACTGTACGCGGCCATGCACTGTAGATATTAACATCGGCGGTTCTGACTCGGCACCCATTCTGACAATGGCTGTCAGGACTTTCAATCAGGCGGGTTGCACACCGTGTTAGTCACTCTTTGCTCGCGTCATGGTTGTATGAATGGTTCAGTTGACAGCATCTGGAAACGCCGCCGGCGGCGGTAAAGGACGGCGATTGGGCACAACTCGCCGCGTGCACTGCGCCTGCGCAAAAGTCGTTGCAGCCACTGGCCAGCGAAATAACCGATGTTGGGCTCAGATGTTCCCTTTACCTATTGTGTACTTCAATATATTTTCCTGTCGTCGTTCCCTGGCAATATCTTTGTAGTACGTTGCCACCAGTGGAAGCCTTTCCCACCACACCGAACGGCATTTTACAAATATAACTGCTGAGGCAGGGCACAAGCACGTTGCAGCCGCACTCAATAGGCAGGTTTGATGATAATATTATTACAATTATGATGATTAAATTAATATTTAAGGTATTACTAATAATATTATTATTGTTGTTGTTTTTGTTGGTGTTGTTGTTGAGTGGTGTGTTTGAACAAGCCAAAACTGCTATATCATTTAAGGGACACCGTAGCGGAGCGCTCCAGTCATTTCATCGACCTGTGAGTTCCATGGGGGGAGGGGTTATTGACAGACTTAGGCAGCCGCTACAGATCTGTAGGGGCAAGCCCTTATGGGGTTGACAGGTTCCTGCATCTGTAGAGCTGCTGCAGTGGCTGCCCAATTATATGTGCACAGCTAGCTGGACTAACTGGCACTCCTGAGTGTACAACTATAGAAATTTGCGTTTAGCTTCACCGCAAGTTGTGATCAGAGCAGTGTTCACGTAAACATGGAGCAGTGGAGTTTTGGTGCGCATAATCACAACTCTTCGGTGGTACCAGCTGTAGAATTGATGCCGTGGGTTCTGCGGTTTTCAAACCATATGGGAAATTTTTATACTTTATTCCTGTTAGCTTACTGGAAGGTGGTAGTTTCTGTTAGTTGTGCAACTAATTGAAACATCAAATCTTTTATGTGTGCAACATTGTGACCCCATTTAACGCGTTGTGGTTTAAAAATATTGCATATTGGTTCACCTTATCATGTGATAGCTCATTATTTGCTCTTCGAGTGTTTTCATAGAGGTTTATCTAGTGTACTTTTCCCTTCCTGAAGCCTTGCAGTGCTCTTACGCGAAAATGACGTAACGAAAAGTACATTTGCACATAAGAGACTTGCAAAATTTTGAGGAGCATTTATTATGTTATCCCAGTCGCAGCTCCACTTCGCGCATAATATCTCTATTTGCTTATGCCAGCGTGAAGTCTGCCAGTGTAACCCCCCCTGTGGTAACGTCACCACCACGACCCATAAGCACTTGTGGCAATGTAAGCGTGATTAAACGTGGTTTGTGGAGTAATATGTCGCTTTTGCTCACTGTCAGAAAGAACTTGATTATTGGTTCACAAAGATCAAACTTTTTTACTTCGTGTCTTTGTTTAGTCAACCACAACATTTAATCTACGAATTTCCACGGAATGCTGTGACAATACCAAACAGTACACAGACGCTTCTGAGCTCTGTTTGCGCTCTCGGCATCAACGCGCAGTCAATTTTGACGTCGTACATTTCTCTGATTTTTGCAGCACCTTGAGCCGCAATTCATTTTTGCTCACACGCTGCACTACAGATCGCTGAAAGTCACTCGTTGGTGTAAACCTTGGCTGCGTATAAAAGTCAAATGCATACACACAGTCTTCTTGTGGTTAACACTGCTATGACTAAAGGCTTCGCTGTAAAAAGTGAACTTGAATTTGAAAGAAAATAGTGGTTAATAGAAAAAAATGTTTAATAGGGATAAATTTTGCTACCCATTTCCTTTGAGACTCGAAAAATTACCTGCATGCAACAGTCAGCCACTTCACAGGAAACTGATATGACTTTTTTGAAAAAAAATCACTTCAGTAACGGCCGTTTACAACACTGCTTTTGGTAGTTGTAGAAATTTTTGAATACAATTTATAGAAAAACGGAACAATAGAATTCCTAACGCTAAACAATGTGGTACCCGTAGTTGATGTTATTGTAGAATGGCCTATTGAGGCCAACCACTTTTTCTTTAACAAATCGATCGAAAACTGGAAATACAATCAAGTTATCTGTTATTCCACGGAAATGCATCGTTTCCTTACTACCTGGAAAGACTTGCGACATAAAGGAGCTCTATAATTTCTTGAAGTGCTATTGATGCGATGTTGTTTGCTCTCAGAGTGTAGGTAAACTACAGCGAAAGCATCTAAAAAGCAGTAGCACTGGAGCAGTTGCACGACGCTGGGGCAGGAAGGCGCCTCCAGAGGTTTCGACAGCTCACCCCGTAATTTTGGCCTGAAATCCTAGTACTATTACTTTCTCCTGGTTATGTGGCCAGGTGTCTTTCGAGGGGGGGAAAATGGTACAGTCTCGTACCCCTCCCTCGGCACTCTCAGAACCCGAAGCTGCGGCTGGGTGCTATTTGATTTGATTTGATTTATTTAACCACGTGATAAAACATGTCGCATAGGTGGTTTGGTGTAAACGAAAAAACGCTGAATGTGATACCTTGACTAGCCCTTTCACCCAGAAAAAAATTACAGTTACAAAATTACAAAAATATTACAGACAGCGAAAAGCGACAAAACAGAAGAAAACGCGCGCGTGGCAGCAAATATTAAAAAAAGCAACTCTGAATTGCATACAATACTATTCATAACAAAGAAATGCATGAAACAAACTAATCATACCAGCAATCACCCAGCATTAATGAAAAACAGAGTCAGTACAACTAATTTAATGTGTCAGTTTGAGATAATATACGTAGATTATCAATAGTTAATTTCCATTTATTCCTTACACTTAATAGAAGGTAATCCAGTGTTTCAAATCCATAAATAACACTTCAAAGTGTTTCGCTATACAAGAACTATCCCGAGCTCGAGAAAACTAAGTCTCCAGCTAGCCGTGTTAAGCGGGTCATCAGCTATTTATAGCAACAATATAAAAAGAAAACACTTGTAATGTCAGCATGCCGCTCAAGTGTGCTCATCAGGTGGTAACTACATCGCGCCTTTGCAGTTATTACACCCAATCACTCACCGTGGTTCCCTGAAACCAAGCCACCATCAACTTTGCCTTCATGACAATAAATCCTTCGTATCGCAAGCATTCTGCCTATAATTTATTTACAAGTGAATACCCAATACAGTGCCTTTTATGTGTTTATGTTTAACGAAAATCGGAATGACTAACACCACTGCGCATACTACTGTTGCAGAGTTGTGAGATACGAGTGACGTCGCGAAGCAAAATTACGCCTAAAACTGTCGGCATTTAGAAGAAAGGAAGATTATGTGTGTAATTAACTACGCGGCAGACGTAAGCGGGTTAGCTGTGTAGGGCTTTAAAATGTTAAATATGACATGAAGCCATATTTCTATTTATTTATTTATTTATTTATTTATTTATTATTAATACTACTGCGTACAAGAACTCCACACAGAGGAGCAATATACAGGGGATATATACCAAATAACAGAATGAAAGAAGGTTAAAAGTATTTGTTGCTCTGTTTTAGCACATAGGTGCCCTACTGTGCGACAGTGGTAACCTGTGTCTGGGATAATGCGTTCATAAAAAGTGTCCAACGACTTAGAGTACTGGTGCTCTATGTTTGCAAATCTAATGTCAAATGCTGCAAACGACAGAAATGTGTGAAGTATTGGCGTGCAATGAAACTCATTATAACTGCTGGGAATGTTTTCTTTAGAACCAAACCCAGGCCACACAAGTATGGGGCACAATCGAATGCAGAAACGGCAATCGGGGAAATCAAACACGAACCGAAGCGAAGAGCTCCCAGGATAAGGTCTATCGCGAGGAGGTGTTGTGTACCTATGCGTGCAGAAAACATAACGTTTCCGGAGTGAATGTAAAACAATCAAGGTAATAGAGACGGGCGAGTGGATTCATTTATTGACATCTCAGCCGTAGCCTGGTTTTCTTCTGACGAAAGTCACACTTGGGTAGAGGACTCAATACCTCAATTTTTACACACCATTATTTCGATGTAACTAAATGAACGAAAGAATGTTTATTGATCGGTGATTATAGTTACACCACAATAACACCTATTGTAACACCATAATAACAAATTTCAAAGCCAATACAAGAAAAGCTTGGGGGTGGGCGCTGCATGAATTCCTAAATGAAATTTACTTATGAAGTAATAATTACAGTTAAAAGTGGATGAACAGCTTGCCGTTGGTACTTCAGAGGACAGTAAAAATAGGGGGGGGAGGGGAATAATAATTTGCAAGGGCAGTTGAGAGCAGCAATAACTGACCACAGGCCACACAACTGTTGCAAACCCGCTTGCGTAACGCGGCGTCAGAGAACTAACTTCGGGAGTGAATGCGACTGAACAAGTAGCTGTCGTACGCTACCCGCAGGTGACGAAATTAGTACACAGCTCAGTGTTTTTCAAAACATGTTACTTTGTTGCTGGCGTAAATTATCTTGTGAAGTATTGAGGAATAAATCTAAATAAACTATAGAAATAAAATGATGGATATATGAAGGCTTGAAGTGATGAAGACGCACAAATTGGGTCATTGCAGCCGACTCTTCGACAAGAGCGCACAAGCCACCATAAGGGCAACAACGACGACGTAAGAATAATCAAGAACGTTTTTTTGTTTACCTATTTCTCTTGTCTGTGGGCACTTGGGGTGCTTAAGAAGTGTATTTTGCGAGCGCACATGTGTGTGTGTGTGTGTCTGTGTGCGTGTATGTGTACGTGTGTATGTGTGTTTGTATATGTGAGTTTGTGTGTGTGTGTTTGCGCATTTGTGTGTGTTTGCGTGTCTGTGTGTGTGTTAGCGTGTTTGTGTGTGTTTGGTGCGTGTATGTGTATGTGTATGTGTGTGTCTTTTCGTGTTTGTGTGTGTGTTTGCGTGTTTGTGCGTGTGTGTGTGTTTGTGCGTGTGTGTGTGTTTGCGTGTTTGTGTGTGTGTGTGTGTGTGCGTGTGTGTGTGCTTATGTGTGTGTGTTTGTGTGTGCGTGTGTGTTTGCGTGTGTGTGTGTTTGCGTTTATGTTTGTGTGTGTGTGTGTTTGCGTGTTTGTCTGTGTCTGTTTGCGTGTTTGTGTGTGTTTGTGCGTGTGTTTGCGTGTTGTGTGTGTGTGTGCGTGGTGTGTGTGTATGTCATGATCTTTATTACAATTTAGTGGTCGTTCTACCGCGAAAAATTCATAATCTCTTTCATTCATAACCACCACTAGTTCTGTCACAGGTGTTACTCTTTAAAGGCTGCGACCGCATGAGTTGGTATAGCAAGAAGTAATGCACCGACATCATCTTTTTTCTTTTTAGAGCGGCGGAGTTTGAAAATAAACGATGAAGGTAAAGTCGCATAAGCAAGGTAACGACGTCTGAGGACTCAAAGACACTTCCTCTTCTCGCGCAAGTGCTTGTGACGACGTGGCAGTTCCTTATTAGGCGTCTCTGTGTCCCTTTCACCGAACGTCTCGGAAGGATCAGTGACAGAGATTGCATCCAACGTTTTATCTTTGGCGAGCGCATCCTCCATCTCACTCGACGAGCAGCCTTTCTCCCCAGAAGCGTCACTGCATCTTCTATCCAAACTTCATTCTACCTTACTTTTCAAGAGGTCTTATTTGAGTGCTGTATGGAAACATTCTCAAGAGACGACTTTCAAAGAGCCGGAATGCTGTTGCCTTCTTTTACTAGATAATGTCTCTGGGAAGTGCATGCTTTCTTTTATCAAAGCGGTGGTGAAGTGCTGCGTTGATGTCCTGAAGGCTTTTTTTTTACTCCAGCGCTCTTTGATGTTAAAAAATAGTAACATGGCGGGAAACACACGAGTCGCATAGTTTTTATCCTGTCTTTCCTTTTAGCTTCAAGAGCTTTGTAAGGTCGTCGGACATTTAACTCTTGGGATCAGCGGTGGCGTCGATATAAACCTGGTTCATCCTGCAATAACGTTACCTGTACTCTCGAAAACCATACACTTTTTCGTTGGCGACAACAACTTCAGAGAAATTCAATGAATCGACGTCACTCTCGTGGTACCCACAATGCCCCTCTTCTGGACAAGGCACTTCAGATCAGATCTCTTCACCTACTTAGGGAAGACACTTCGGCTTTTTTATAGGCGTGAATAGTCGTCAACACAGAAGAAACTCTCCTGAACTGCGTCACGTCGACTAAGCCACCGGTACAGCAGACATGCGAGTTTAACAAAGGAAATAAAGAAACAAGTAAAATCACCCATTCCTACATCGACAAAGTTTGCAACGTTTGTAGGGCCATTCGTACGGCTTTATAATAAAGGCACGCCGTTTTGCCCCCCCTCCTAGTTTTCGTATGCTATAACGGCTTAAGCAACATGTAGGGACACACAAGCGTCGTGCAGGTCGTGCAAGACATACGACCCGCAATCGCTGAGTGTGCACTACGTTACACACTTCAGTAGGCACCAATATAAAGTACCGCTTCGGTTCGCTCTATGAGAGATTTTGACTTTCGAACAGGAACTGCCTGGCTTTGATTGGCAAACATCAGTTCGTACACCACTCTTCAGCGCTTGAGGTCACTACACTGGAAGGGTATCCTACACAGCCCTCCTTTTGTGTACTTATTTGTATATCAAATTATTTTTACTCTCGCACCCATGTTTAGAGCAAGCATGCATAATCTTCATCCCAGTTGCCTTCTGTGGGAGAGGCCAGCGTGTAGGGACTGCGTGATAGTTACGTCACAGCCGGTGACGAGTGAACACTGGCGGCCATCACGCATTTGCTAAGAACAGGCTGGATGCTAGCGCAGTCATTCGTTCCACGTAATCAGCAGCACCCCCCATGCCCCCCGAAAAGATGTCTGCCACCTGGAAGTGACTGTAATTCTTTTCTAAACCGATCATTGTGCTTAAATCAAGATAACGTTAACATTTTAACTCCGAAATAACATATCATGTTACCTTGGAGCCACTTGTTTTGCGGAAATCATGCTCTGCATTCGGTATTGTTCTGTGCTCTGAATAAGTACAACTAAAATAGACGAACCGGTGCTCAGCAGTCGATTTATGAGCAAGCTGTTCACTTGAACAAAACAGTAACTATGGCAAGAATTCATACATACATACATACTTACATACATACTTACATACATACATACATACATACATACATACATACATACATACATACATACATACATACATACATACATACATACATACATACATACATACATACATGCATGCATACATGCATACATGCATACATACATACATACATCTCAGGTAATTTGGACGGCGCTGCGCAACAATATATGCGTGGGTACCAAGCAAAATAACACTTGTAGGCATCGAAAACAAAGCATTCTAATCAAGTTAATGAAAAGGTGGCCCAGTGCCTCACTATCGACAAATGTCAATTCCACTGAGAGTATAATCACTCCAGAGGATGGCTGGGCTACGCATCTATGTATGCAAGGCGGCCGGAATCGGGAGAGCAGTCGTTTGACAGCGCAAGAGAAAAAATGAACAAAAGGCTACGTGGCAAGTCCTACTATTACATGGAGGCAGGGACATGTAAACTGCAGCATCCGTGAAAGGCGGGCTTCCTAATATTGCCAATTCACGTCGAGCGCACACATGTTTTATGGTTGTTATTTTCTCTTTTGTGAGAGCAAATGGTGAACTTTCGTGTTCTTCTTTGTCATTTCTTTCTGCCTGGATGCAAACATGTGATATACAATAAAACAACGCTACCCGTAATAAAGTGACGCGATCGAAAGTTATCCGTCATAGCAATTGATTATCAAATGATGTTCCAATCGTCCAGCTATTATGGTGTTCAAATACAGGGCCCCGGAAGCGCACTTTATGAAAGTTAAAAGACGAAGATATTGTCCTGCCATATGGAGACATACTGCTGTTTAGATATCTGATATCAATGAAGAGTGAGAGGCAAATTTCAAATATTTGTTGAGAAATCGCCCATTGCAAAAAAATTGATTTGGTCCTCTGAGCAGCTGGTATTTTTCAAGTTTTATGTTAATCTTGTTGTTCGCGTGATAATTTTGTCAGTGACGAAAAAAAGTGTTTGTTGGCGTGATACCATTCCGCCACTTTTACTGGGAATGAATTAAACGCAACTTTCCAAATAACTCACAGTCGACGTGCTGGTGAACGGTCCCAACGACTCGACAAGCAGGTAACAGGAAGGTAAATGAATAATTATTGTCGCTTGTTTTCCGCTTGCTGTTTTCCCATCTCTGCAGCTTGAATGGAATCGGAGGCGCTCACGCATAGTAGAATATTATTACGACCGGTGCCTGGGCTTACGAGGGAGTAGCGTTATTTGATTCTTGAACAAGTCTCCTAACGGCTGGCTACCTATGTCCGCCATGTATTGTCCTTCCTAGCCGGAACGTGAGGAGTCGTTTCGCCCAACGCCATAAGCGGTTTCACGAGATGACGATAAGTGTTTACGCGGTAGCAACATCTTCCTTGGAAAAGACAGCGGCGGCAGCCGCAAATCGCCCCACTAATTTAGCGAGAAGTTTGGAGGACCCTTTGGAGCTTTGTTGTGGCGGCCTTTTTGATTTATGCTGTCGTGGGCTTGGCACCCCTCGCCCAGCCGCACACACAAGGAAGAGCCACGTTGGTGCCACATTGCAGTGCAGTGAGCATGCCTCAATAGTGGACGTTGACTTGGCCGTGTATGCATCTCACGCTCGTAGGTTGTGTGTGACACGTGATTGGACAGTGCCATCTGCCCGCGTTCCCTGATCTAGAGTTCTGGGGAGAGCGTACCCTTTATATTGAGCCACCCGGATCATTATAGGGAGCTCGACATGTGCAGGACCACATCCTGTACATAATGTAAATAAACCCTCCGTTAAGTTCACATTCCTCCTGCCTCGACCTCTTCAACCCGGATTTCCGGTGCCTGCAAAAGCTGGTCGCAACAATCGACGACTATCGATAAACGACAACACAGGCCTCGGTGATCAGCGCGTGTTGCTGGAGCTTAGTTGCGCTTTGTTTTGTTTTTGTTAATTTTTTTGTTTCGTCCCACACGTCACATTGCTTTCATTCGTCGTTACTTTCCCGTCTACTTCAACAGATTCTGTGCTTCTTGTTAAAGCCGATGCCGATCATTTTGACGATAGCTTTTTATGAAGAGAGAGAGAGAATTTGACAGAAGGCAGAGAGGATGGCCTGAGCTAGTTCGCTATAGCCTGCTACTATAGTATTACCGTAGTCCTCGGTGTTATAAAGTGTTATCAGCGAATGCTTTCCTGTTTGTTATTTTTTACGCCTGAATGTGTTTGGTGCTTGACTCACGAGGAGCGGCGACCACGTAGAGGCGTCCTAATGCTTCCGAGTGAAAATATTGCCATTTTACACCTCTTATCATAAAAAGTTGCGAGCTTGCAGCCGCTGCGAAGAAATGAGCGATGGTATAGAGGACGCATTTTTTTATCGCGATGCGACCGGAAGCAGCGGTACTCTGTCAGAGTGCTATGTCAGCCATTACCGAAGGCGTCATTTCCTTCCGTGTACCTGAAAATAAGTTTTCAGCTCTTCGAATGCGATGATGATCGTCCCTTCTAATCCGCTATACTCTAGTGGGCCTCCAAGGTGAGTTTCATCCGCAACTGTAGATAAAACGGTAGTCAACAGATGCCGTATACACTTATCTTCTATATTCTACGATAGGCCACAACATGCATAGACGCGCATTTTATGAAGCTCCAAAAGTGACGCTCCTGATAAGCCTCGGAAGCAGGCGTTGCCGGTTTTTCCCTATAGGAGATCTGCTATGACACTATTTATTTAAAAAGTCCTTACAGGCCTTGTTAAAGGTCGCAACATCGTTACATTATCGCAAAATTCTTACATGACTTTCGTATAAAGGATGACTCGTATGGTGCGGACCGGAGAAGTTGAGACTTCAGAGTATGATCGATAATCGAGGAACACTAACATGTGCGTTACATCGAAAACCTGAATCGAAATGACCATACAGTGCATCGTTTTCCAAACTAAATATTCTAATAGATAGGTTCACCCCAACTTAAGCTCGCTTTACATACACAAAGGCGAACTTTGCATGACTCCCAAACTATAATATTATTATCATCGTCGTCACTATCATCATCATCGTCATCACCATCATTATCATCATCATCTCACTATTCTCAATATCACCTTCGGCGCAATCGACTCAGAACGCCTATGTTTCAAACTACACATGGTACTCAAACGCTCGCTTACCTAATGACACATTTCCTAAATAGCAACCGAGAAATCGCCAATATAATTCAGGACAGTTATTTGAGATACTGCCTCCGGAAAAAGTTAAACATCATAATTTTTGTTTAGCTTCGTATTTGTTTGTTTTTTCGCTCATTTTTGTTTTCTACTGTTTTGTAGCATTGATCATGAGAACTCGTGTTAACATTTCCAGAACATGTGCCATTATTGATGTGTACTGAGTGAATCTATTTCACTTATTGTGTTTTGATTGCTCGAATGCTGTATTCTGACATTATATTCTTGTTACCTCTATTTCCACACGTTGCTTGATTCTTCCCACCCTGAGCAATGTGTGGATAGGGGGCCTTTGTCAGGCAGTCGTATGTGCTTTAGCCTTTTCATCCTAGACAATCACGGTCTGAATAAAGTACAGCTTGAATTCAATTCAATTTTCTGCTCTTCGCACAAACAATGCGAGAAGGATTTTATGATAGGTTGTGTGTCAGGGATAGCTTCGCACATTGTCATAACAGGCATGTTCTAGTTTTGCAGCAGCCGTTAACGAAAGACGAGTAACGCTACAACAATGCTCTGTGACCTTGAGTTAATGATAACTGAAAAAGTGTGAGATAGAGAAACTTGCAAAGGCTTGAAAGATGACTACATGGTCACCTATATTTGTCACCCTGCATTCAAGCAAGGATGACTGAACGATAAGCAAAACAGAAGGAGTGAGATAGATGGACGAAGATATGCCTAAAACACACAGGTTTCTTCATACACTCACTTAAGGGGACTGTAAGTAGAAAGCATTGTTCTGTTACTTATCAGTCCCCTAAGACCTCCTTATCTTTCACTTAACCTTTTTTCTATCCTTTTATCTCTTTTGCGATAAGGTATTGCTAACTTGCTTGGATATAGTAAGTTACACTTTGACTCTAAGCAATGTAACTTTTAATCGGGTGTTGATAGCATTGCCCTAAACTGTGTTTGGATGCATTTGAGAGCCTTCATGTTCATTCGTTAAAGTGTTTTCCTTCACATTTTATGAAACTTATTCATGTAAAACAATTATGAACTTTGTTATTGTTCACTATAGTTTTGGGAACAGCAACATACAAGTGCTAGTTCGCTCTAGAAAAGCACAAGTGGTGATAGTTCACAATTGTTCTATTTAATGTAACTGTATTTAAGCACGTTACGTACTACCTATTTGTTGCGCAGCGGACTTTGAATGAAGAAACAGCGCTGGAACAAGACGAAGACGGGAAGACACAAATTGCGTAGAAAGGTTTTACGCCACGTAGTCACCGTGTAATTTAACCATTGTTTTTTTAATCAAAAGCATCATCGTATACCAAGGGCGTACTAAGTAATTTGTTTCTTTTGGGAGAGAGGGGTATTTCTCGCTGTCTAGACTATGGCGAAAACATTTCGGGTGCGGGGGCGGGGGAGGGGCATGGGCCTTGTGTGCTATACTCTGCGTATACGCCCCTGTTATACGCCAGACATGGCTGTGCACATCAACCCGGCCGAAAAAAAAATGTGTCTATGGCGAGCTTTTGTTTTTCGTGACCCCAAGTGTCCCTCTCCCCCCCTAGCGGCTCATGAGCTAAACTCATCACCTCAGTGCGCCTATCTTTGGTGACGACTAGCTGACTCAGTCGGGTGCCCGCTATTGAGTCGCAGTGGTACAGCAATTTCTCTGAAATGAACATGCTTGATTTCCCACTGCGAGAACCTTGCCAAGATATCTTTATCCTGGGGTCACCCAGCTGCACTTTACGAAACTCTTTTCTTTGGCCTAATGACACATCCCTCTTTTTATCGATTTGCACGTCTTCCCCAGAAACGTTTTTTCTCTTCTAAGGCATGAGTGCAAGCCACTGCCTTTGATTTCTCAGCTGATGGTTCTGCCTCATGGCTGGTGTTTGACAGGGTGCCCGAGAGCTGTTGGCCTTTAACAAAAGCTTCCAATCTACCTTGATCATTAATGAGCGCACAAAGTAGGTCTACACTCCGATGCTCCGAAATTCTTCGCCGGCTATTTAATTTCACCGGCAAAGTAGTTACCCTCACCTCAATAGTTTTGACGAACGCAGAAACAAAATCTTACTCTGCCTGGCGGCTCTACTAGGCTGCGTGGAAGTAGACTCTCCCGTATTACAGTTATCTCACTCACTGTAACCAGACCCTCATCTGTGCATATATGTGCACATAATAAGGATTAACGGTAATTTATTTGTGTCGTTGCCCTGGTGTTTCAAACTTTTTACCTTTGCACTCAGAATTCTATCCGGTATTTGACTCCCAATCTCTTGGGCTATCATTACCTATTCAACGTATTGCTTGTGCTCGGCAGCCTTCTTTGCGTTGTTATTTTTATTACCAAAATTTGGACACTCTCGCGAAGAAACCTCAGTCCGGACATACTTGGCACTTTCGTGCTCTTTTTACAACTGTTGTCATCGGTTTTTGCTGATTTCTACAGCTAGTTGCTCGGAAGCTAGCCTTGTACCTTTTGCTTGTCGAAAGTTTGGAGTACTTTAGTGATCTCAGTTGGTCTAAGCCATTCCTTGACTTCTTAAAGTCTCGCATATCCGAGACCTTCCGTACTAAGTCCCAATTTTATGCTGTGAGCTAGCATGAGTTCTGCTATCACGCCTACCATGTCAGCCTTTGTCACTTGGAGGTGGTAAGAGAAATACGTTTTGACGCGAGACGCAAACGGTGACCATGACTCCTTCTTCTGCTTTAACGACCCTCTCAAACCTTCGCAGATGCTGTGCCGGCGAAAGCTTCACTTCAGTCAGCACTGCTGGCCTAAAAGACTCGTAATCTACACTCTCTTCTGGGTTAAGGTTACGCAGTATGTAACGAACACGTTCAGTTGGGACTGGAATAACCAAATGCACGCGACTCTCATACGGTACCCGGCAATTAGCAAAACGTTTTTAAACCACCCCAAATCATAATGGTACATCAGCGTCACTCGGAAGCCGAAACCCTTTGAACACTTTTGAACATTGCTGGATAGAATCAAAACCCAGTCGTCTTGAATCACCCATCCCTGACCCAGAATTGGACAACCTGCCGTTGAGGCATTCAGGATTTATTCTACTTTGCAATAGCTTTTCGTACTCAATCTGCACATTGGGACTTTGAATTTCAAGTTCAAGAGTTCTTGTACCTCTTGAATTTGACAAAGTCTGAGATGCCTGCTGCATATATTACTGCCTCTGAGTAGGCGCTCTCGCCTAATCTGACTTATTGAAATTTAGCATGACATCGTTTGATGGTTCTCGACTGCAATAAATTTAACTCGCAAATTTCCCTCCATTAGACTCCATTGTCTCTGCACCCCAGCACGTCCTCATCACTCAAGTGACTCGAAACTATAGCCGCTCGAGGCTTGTTTGTAGTTTTGTTGTGTTGTTGTTCAAGGCTACGCCTGTTGCGCTCAAGACATAAGCACACAGTCAAAGATCATGCAGAGAGAGCCGAAAAACTAGTTGCATAACTTGCAATGCCACATGTCTGTACTCTACGATTGACATACGAATAGCAGAACCTAATCGTCCCCAAGACTGATTGTTATCGTCTTCGAATTATACTAGCAAACCGTAACGAACCCCGTTCGTTTACTCGTTTATGCTAAAATATACCTTATTATGTCTGATCGCGATGTCAACTAACCAGAGGACACTCTTCTCTATTGTTCAGTAAAGATCGGGTGTGTGAGCTTTTGTATGCTAACAGGTATAACAATAGAAGTGGCTGAACTTTGACGCTTACCAACATAAAGTGATTACTTTGTGTGAGGAGAAAGAGAGAGTGAAACTTTATTAAAGGGGGAAAAATGCATGTTTAAGCTTTTATGGTTGGGGCCCTATGTCCACGGCTCCACTGACCTTAGCCGCCCGCCGGACGTGATCCAGGAGCGCAAACGGTTACCAAGTCAGTTTTCTGCATGCCCCCACAAGTCATTTTCTGCTGGAAGTTCTCTCCCAGGTGTTGAGAGCATGGTATAGCTAGCGTGTAATTTCAGGTGACGTTCGAAACTGTTCCTATATGAGGTTAAAGGATGCAAGAGCTCGATGCTTTTATATTATTGTTCTCGATGAATACTTTTTTTGACATAGTAAACTTTGGTGAAAAATAAAGGAAATTTGAGAGGATTCCAGAGAGTTTCAGGTGGTCGTTCAATGTGGGATGCATGGAAAATTTTAGCACTGTGGATGCATGGAAACTCACCCGAAATATTCTTGGGCCAAACTCACACGAACTCACACTCACGAAAAGTTTCTTGAAGGAGACTCACTCGGACTCATCAAAATGTTCCTGGCCTGGACTCACTCAGGCTCAAACTCACAGCTTGATCTGAGTTCGAGTGAGTCGACTACCCATGCCTGCTAGTTTTACTCAGCTTAAGATAGCTCAAAGTGATAAAGGATTTCATTGTTTAGTATCGCTGTCAGGACGAGTAGCAAGTACAAGTCTGAATCAAAGTGGGTGATTGTATATCCATGAACACTCTTCGTCCACTATCAAAATGAAGTTACCAGTACCATAACAAAATGGTTAAGTAAACGTAGATCTTGATCAGCGTATTGTGTAGTTTAGCTCCGTATAGCACGTTTAAAAAACGGAGTTGGCTAAACATTCTCCAATTATATTTTAAATAAAAACGCAACTATTTTATGTTGCTGCACAAGAATGGACTTAAACCTCACAGCTTTTACCCTGCTGCAACCAGCTTGTGATATTGAATGTGGTATAAAAATCAATTACCGAAAATGTTTCATCAAGCTGGCGGGAAACACGCCGGTCTGTTTCAAGTGAAAAGTTTAAGGAAATATACTTGAATCTTAAATAGATCAAAGAGAGTTTCGTAGAGTGCACCACTGCCTACTTCCTTCTCCTCTCACCGATCCTTCGGTCCACCCCGTATACTTCAGAGCAGTAGAAAGGCAATGTCTGCGTTGGTGTCCCCTAGGTCTGTCGGGTGCTTGTTCAGTGGAGCCGGGCGGTTTCAGAAGCTGTCATATGTGTCCCTGAATAGGGACAGCTCCCGCTTTCTTTAAAGTGGAGAAAAATATTTTCATCATCATCATCATCATCATGACCGTCGGCGTCGTAGTCAACACGAACAATTGAAAGTTCACGTGATCAGGGGGTATTGCTTGATAACGTCGTCATGTAATGTCGTCCCGACGTCTCAGATTTCCACCATTTCGGTCGTCACTGCAACGGCATATAATACGTCAACACGTGATTCTATCATCACATCAAATAAACGCATCATGAAAAGTGTGCCGATCCCGGGGGAAGTTCAAAACTACGTTAGGTAGCGAAAGCTTTCAGGTTAGCGGGGGTGTTTGAAATGAGGGTTTGAGGGGCAAGTATCAACATACACACTGACAAGAAAAAGAAAATTGCTAGAATGTGGTGACAAGTTTACAGACCCAGTCAGTGCTAGTTGCACTCTCTGACCCGCAGTCTCGTAACAGGGTAGCTTTTTTTGTGTGTGTGTTTCATATCAATTATGCTGACACCCTACCGGCATTGTGACTACGTCCTTTTTCGTTCCAACACGCTCACGACGTCAATTTGCAGGATTTGTTTACTACATTAGCATACGACTGACAACAAGAGACGGCCCACGAAACTTCTACGCTCATCGCTTATTTCATGTTTAGAAGACAGAAAGCTCAAAGACCCCTTTGCTTCGTGGAGCAGCCATCCTGCCTTAGGGTCGTTCCACGCGCTTCCCGCACATCCGCAACGCACGTGCCGGGACCCCTGCCTCACGCAAGCGGGAGCCAAATAAGCCAATTGGTGACGCTCTTTCACCCTCTGCTTGGGTGCGACAGGTGTGCCGTCACGTGCGTTGTGGCTGTGCGGGAAGTGCGTGAAACGGCCCTTACATCGACATTTCGTATAGTTCGTATACACTAAACAAGTCATGTACGCTTAAGAGTTATGGGCTAACCTTACTACGTATGGCATTCCGATTTGTTGGTATTGCATTAATTGCTTTGTCTGTGTTGCGAAAATGTGCCTTCTTTTATCGCGACAAGGAAGCGTGGCTCGAAACAGCTTTTCAAAAGTGTAGAGCACCCGCATATTGTACACAAAAACGGTACCATTTATTTAAAACGAATTTAGAAATAGACACACTTAGTTACCCCTGCACCTGGTTTACAGCGTTCTTTTCGTTTTAAAGCCTCAATCATGCCTGCTATTTTGCTTTATAGAGAGACGAAAAGGATTGCCGAATAGTGTTAACTGCGTGGTGAAGGAAGAATTACAAATGAGCTTTCGCGTAAGGTGCCCGACACGCTACAAACATCTTTTTACTGACGACATCAGCGCAGCTGGTGAAAAGGGATGATTGTGTCACTGTTCAGCGGTGCTCACACCTGAATACGCAAGTTTACACTAAGGAAGCGGCATTGTAGTGCAGCCATTGATAGCGTAGACGTTTCTGCCCTATTTACTATGACCTGTTGGCTTTGCGACTTTTTGGCACCCACCACGGGAATGATGCTTTTCTTACGTGGATTTGCGTAGACCATGTTTGTTGCTTTGAACGCTCTTGCACATTAGTTCGTTCATGTATTTTGATTTTTGTTGGGGATAAAAGAATAATTCTTTGTAAACTTCGTGAGATGACTTAAACTGGTAAGCCTGAAATAGCGAAGTTGGCGACGTTCGGCAGTGCAAGCAAGCAGCAGCGCAAGCAAAACCATGCTACTTCCATCACTGCTCGTTAGGGGCGAAAGTGCTGACAATCTTGGCGATGCACAAAGCCCATGGCTTTGGAGACTTTTTCGGGCCGCGGGTTGATATGTGGGGTTTAACGTCCCAAAACCACCATGTGATTATGAGAGACGCCGTAGTGGGGGGCTCCGGAAATTTCGACCAGCTGGGGTTCTTTAACGTGCACCCAAATCTGAGCACATGGGCCTACAACATTCCCGCCTCCATCGGAAATGCAGCCGGCGCAGCCGGGATTCGAACCCGCGACATGCAGGTCAGCAGCCGAGTACCTTAGCGACTATACCACCGTGGCGGGGCTTCGGGCCTCGGGCAAACAAGCGGATGAAGCGTCCAAAGCGTCTCCTGACAAGAAATGATCGTAGCAGCAGGGCTTCGCTCAATCCTTCAATAAGGCGAGAATCCTAATATCGCGATGGGTCAGCCGGCTATGCCGACGCACTCTTGCTATTTCCAGTGGGTCTTCTGGTAGAGTGCGCTGGCATGCAGTTTTCCCCATTCAGCCACAGCTTGCATGCATGGTTTTACTTTTGGAGCACCTGTACGTTTCGGCTACTACGATGACTTCAGAGTGGAAGACTGCACGGCGCAACGCAACAGCTCTCCGATGACAGCGTTGAGTTTCTCACTCGCATTACACTTGGAAAGAGCTCTGGTAATGGCACAGCAGAAAACAGCTATGCTGGACTTCAACAATAAACACACACAAAAACATACGGTAGTCGTCATGACTTTGTCTCAGCTATATTTGTTGGTTTTAGCGTCTTTTCTTGTCTAGAAGGTAAGTGGTGCCCGTGGCAGCGCGTTCAAATGAGTGCGTAGCTCGGTAATCGCCCTTCGAAGCAAAACCATTTCCCCAACCAACGGCATCGTTCACGCGAACTTTGCGCGTATAAAGGACAGAAACATAAGTGTCTGGATGGTTATGAAACAGAAAGAAGGCTACGAAAAACACAAACAAGAACAAATCGATTAGTTTCTCCCATTCATGTCACCGAAACAGGAAATACATTCAAAGAGCGTGGTTTCCTGCAGATGAGAACTCGTACGGTTTTCACTCAAATTCTACCGCACTGCTATGGAAATTCACTGTACGAACAGTTGGGCGACTGCACAGTGGCGTTTCCATTTAGGTCTCAGCCAGTCAGTTCCTCGGTGTCACGCCAGAAGCGAAACGTAAGCATATCAACGATCATGCACCACGGTCTCATCGGCCTGGCTTCGCCAAGTTACACGCAGGACTGATTGCGTACAATGGGTCAGATGTGGAAAACTTCTGGCATTGCCCACAGTGTTTGCTTTTTGTTACTTTATGCCCGTTAAGTGTGTCGCGTTGAGCGAACTCACAGCAGTTTTGCATCGGCACGTGTTTTCACTAAAATTGTCATGAATGATCTCTCTCCTGTACCCTTCACTGCCGTAAATACAGCCGAGGTTGTATAGAACCTCGAGAAAAAAGTACAATCAGACAGAAGGTCTATGCATACGAAGATACATTTCATAGTTGTTAGTGATTATTATGCAAAAAGAGCCCAGCTACAAAAGATGAGGGTATACGTAAATGCAAGGCACGTGTGCCTGTGCATCATCGCCTGTGTGGCGTATTTCTTAGTCCTTGTCCCTTTTAGCGTTGTAGTTCTCGCATAATGAATTACCACCAACTAACCGAAGTAACTGTTCTGATGGAGATTAGTAGTGGTACATTCATTCTAACATTTTCTAAAGTGAAGCATTAAAGCAAAAAAGGTCTTTTCATGTGTCAAGATGCTTATACAATCAAGTATGCCTCTAAAGGAGCACTGATAAGGTTTTGAGACCCCCCTCCCCAAAAACAAAGATTTTTCTGTGATATTTTTTATCAACGCTCTCTTCTGAATGCTCTCCTCACAACACATAAGCAAAAATTTACATTGACTTTGAGTTCTTCACTGATAGTCTGCAAGCAAACCCCACAGCAATGTACGTAATCACGGCGAGTAAACACAGTTCACTGGGTAGCGCTGTCAGAGTCCCTGTTTGACACTTGTTTGACTAATAGGAATCCATAAAGGTGGTGGTACAATGTATAATTTTTTGATCGGGGATCTACCCTTGACATCAGACTTGTGTTGATATGTCACTGTGAAGATACACCCTTTGATATCGAAACTGAAAGTATCTTTTAAGGGCGAAGCTCTATTGGGTGTGGGTCGTTCCCTCGTAGTATTAGTATGTAGTAATAGTAGCCACTTCTAGTTAGCTTTAAGAATTACTTGTTACATAGTGGTTTGTTTATGTCATTGAAAATAATATCTCTAGGTGGCGTTTGTGTTTTTCGTCTGTCCGTCACAGACTGACCGAAAGACGGACGGACGGACAGACGGAAGGACAGATGAACGGACGGACAAATGGACGTATGGACGGATGGACAGACAGACAGACAGACAGGCAGACAGGCAGACAGACAGACAGACAGACAGACAGACAGGCAGGCAGGCAAGCAGGCAGGCAGACAGGCAGGCAGGCAGGCAGGCAGACCGACAGACAGACAGACAGACAGACAGACAGGCAGGCAGACAGGCAAAGAGACGTACGGACAAACGGACGCGCGGACGGACGGATGCTTCGCCCCACTCATCATCAATCTCTGCCTGGATATGCTGTGAATTGTTTTTTAGTTATCGTTGTTAAAAGTTGATAAACGCATTTCCAAACACTATCACACGGCTTTCAGCGCTCTAAACATTAACGTTTTTATTTGTACAACAAATAAACAACACATAAATCTCGTGTAGTACTCTTTCAAATTGTGTTGAGATAAGTTTATGATCAAACGTTGGAAATAGTTTTGGCGACCACCTCGTCTTATAATTTCAGGGTGTTTTGACACCATGAAACTGCCCGTCGGTGAACCTTATTGTTGGAGAAACAAAGCGCGAATAAGCGCGAAGAACAAACGACTCAACGACTTTGAAAACTTTACGATCAAAATTAAGGCGTGTGGCACAGAAGTCAACGTCGTGGAAGGCAAAACTTTCTCGGGCTTCTTTTTTTTTCTCGCCAAGCTCCCAAACTTCTTAAGCTGATAAAAATTGAAGCCTAGTGGGCGCCCCTTGTTTCTTTTAGTGAGTTTCCTTCTCCTCATTTATCTATCAACATCTTTACCCACGCCTGTCACCAGTAAAAACCTGCTGTTCTTTCAGTGAGCCAGCAAGGTTTACGCTACCTCATCACCACCTTTCGAGTCGTAAACGTCGCGCTTTCTTCGACTCTGGCACTTTCGATTCTTGGTCATCTCAATGCCACACCGCTTCCGAGTATAACGATTCTGTGTAGGTTCACTCAGGCTTTTGTCTAAAACGCCGAAATATTTCTATACCTATACTGTGCCATGTCTTTACGGGTCTTGTGAACCATCTGAACATTAAACTTCTCGTAACTTCTCGACGTCAAGACGATGAATAGCAGTAAATTGCCAAAACAATATGAGCTGCAAAAGACTGAACTCTTGTTCGCGGTCTACAGGACGCACTCGCCATAAAAGAAAAAATGCTCCAATCTATAAATAATTCTCTCAGCGACTAAGCTTTTTTTAAAACGCGATAGTGTTAAAGAGCTCGTTTTCGAAGAATTGTGAATTTGGATAGCTGCACATAATCTTATGGATTCAAAACACGTGAGTATCATGTCCGCTACAATCCGCTCTCCGCCACAATAATAATGACTCCATGGTTCAAAGTCGGCCGCCCCTTACAAAAGGCACCTAAGTTACTGCTAGTATTCCTTTAGGACGGCTTAGTGGTTGCATAGCCAGTTCTAAAACATTTGACGCGCATAATTGCCAGTTTCTTAAAACATGCTACTCATTACACAAAATGCAGCCTTATTCCAAAGCTTCTCTGATCCAAGCCACTTATTATATGTCGATTATACATTGTTATATTTCATAATTATTCTTATCGAGTAATATCATACAATAAAAGATTGCCCGCAGCTTCCCTCGAGGGAACACTGAGGAGGATGCGGAGCATATAATTGGTTAACGGGGTGTTATTTGCGACTTACTTGGGTCGATGGCTAAATCGGTTAACGTGGTTGTGAAATGGGGTGTTAAATTGCGACTTACTTGGGTCGATGGCTAAATTGGTTAACGTGGTTGTAGGAGAGAGTGTTAAATGAGTGAACACGTACGACACGTATGCGAAAGGGCGGCGCTGGTCGAAGGGACGTCGATCATTGTGTTTGTGGATACCTTGGCATTCATTTCACCGCTACCTCGGACGTCGACGCGCCGTACAAACCAACCGACAAGCGGCAACTGAGCGAGCGAGCGCCGACCTTGACTATATATACAGCGCGACGGCGCATGCGCTGTCAGCTGTTGAATGTTCTCGAAGCGCGACGGCGCATGCGCGCGTCAGCTGTCGAATGTTCGCGAAGCACGACGGCGCATGCGCGTCCGCTGGAGAATCTGGAGAATTGTAGATTGTTCTCGAAGGGGAGAAGCGCACGAGGCACAGATGGTGGGCGACGGCGTGACGGCGCATGCGCGCGTCAGCTGTCGAATGTTCGAGAAGGGAGAAGTGCAACAGCACATGCGCGCGCGTCAGCTGACGATGTTCTCGAAGCGCGACGGCGCATGCGCGCGCGTAAGATGGAGAATGTACTCGAAGGTTATCGAAGGGGAGAAGCGCGACGGCGCATGCGCGCGCGTCAGCTGCCGATGTTCTCGAAGCGCGACTGCGAATGCGCGCATCATCATACAGCTGGCGAATGTTCGTGAAGAGGAGAAGCACACGTGGTGTGTAGAGGAGGAAGGCTGCACAGATGGTGGAGGAGAGAAGCGCGCATGGTGTATAGAGGAGGAAGGGATGCACAGATGGTGGAATAAGGAGGGGGAAGCTTGCGGACGGCGCCGCACTACAAGCCTCGAGTATTAGATGCTCCGCATCTAAAAAATGGCAGCATATCCACGGAGTCAATGATGGAAAGTGGGGCGAAGCTTCCGTCCATCTATTCGTTCTTGCTTCCGTCCGTCCATGCGTACGTCTGTTCGTGCATCTGCACTTCCATCTGCACGTCCGTCCTTGCGTTCGTCCATGCATCCGCCCTTGCGTCTGTCCATGCGTCCATCCCTCCATGCAGCCATCCATGCGTGCGTCCATGCATCTATCTGTCTGTGTGTCCATTCGTCCATCTATTGAACACTCCAAGTACCTCCATCTCGCATCTTTTCATCACATATTCCCCATAAAGAAGCACCGCCATCAAGCGGGCATTCCAAGGACTAAACGAGAGATGGCACACGCACACTTTCTTACGGCTTGCGCTTCGTGTCTACTTCCCACCTTTAGCCACCTATAGTTCATGGTATTTACAAGTGCACTGCATTCATGGCACTGCGGCCCAGCGCTCGCTAAACGTTTCTAAAACCAAGGAGGTTACGCCCAGCGAGCATAACGTACACTCTAAGGCAAAAGGGTGTGGGGTTCGTCCTTTTGGGAACTAATGAAGCTGTCACAACCATTTCTTCCTTTAAGAACTAACGGCACCTGGTCTAACAGTCACCACAGATGAGCTCAAGGGACTAACATTTAGTGCTCACACTTACACCTTGGTTAGTAACCGTTAGTTCCACAATTCACCTCAAAGGACTAACATTTAGTCCTTACAATTTCACCTTATAGAGCAGCTGTCAATCTCTACTTTTACACCTTACCAGGCAGCGGTTAGTCCTCACAGTTGCACCTTGCCGGACGAACGGTTGATTCACTCAAATACTCCAATCTAATGAACTTTTTGTCCCCAGTTTAACCATTGTTTTTTCTTTATTTTCCGCCAGGCCTAATACTTTTTTCGCCTGTTTTTTTCTGCGCAGTGAGCAACAAATTGCGCAGAAAAGAACACGCGAAAAAGTAGTTAGCCGCCTAAGTAAAACTGCTTTCGCAGTCACGGCAACAACGAACGACAAAAGTGAGACATCGAAATCTTTTATTTTTCTACATACACATTAAGTTTCTCTATCGTTTAGGTGAATTCAGGGTGATGTGTACAATTCCAGTCTCGTTGTCAAATCTTGTTCACTCCTTGGGGAGCTCCTCCGACGAAAGCGATAGATGACACGCATTTCAGACGCCAGCGCACGCAGCCTTCTGCCTGTTGTGTTCCCACGGCTGCACGTACAGTAATATTGCCAAAATAGTTAGACACACGTGACAGAAGATGAAGATGCATGCATATGACAAGTACGTGCACGTTAATATAAAAACAAGCGTTAAAATATGACACACAAATACTTTACCTTCACATCTCGCACAGTCCTTCTGAAGCTGCTCTGATGAAAGAGATGGATGACAGGCATCGTAGACGCCAGCGCACACAGTCTTCAGCACGCTGTGTGCCCACGGCTGCAAAATAAGTATGTGAAATAGTGAGTCACACGTGACAGAGGATGAATACAAATGCATATGAGAAATACGTGCAAGGTGAAACGAAAACATACGTGAAATATGACATGCTAATAATTTCACCGTGATGTCACACATCTTCAAACACTCATTTCTATCGCCGTAGCGCAACAGCTTAGGAGCGTCGGCCGCAGCCACAACTCCGCGAACCTCCGTGCCGCTAACAAGTTGGCGAGTCCTAAGCGAGCGACGTCGTTCAGCTCGAGCAAGCGAACGCGAGACCAAACATGGCGTTGCACGCGGAGTGTTTTCTGCAGCAGAACTTCGAACAGGAGAACGAGCGTACGCTTGGCCACCGCCACGAACAGCGCCGAGCTGGTTTGGAGGTAGCGCCGAAGAAATCAACGGTAATGCGGCTCTTTTCCACAGACTCGAGCGAGTGCAGCGCGCAAACGCGAGTCCGCCGCCGCGGCCAGCGGACGGCGCCGAGCTGCTTGCGACCGACTGTAATGGCGACCAATCTTCAGTGAGTTCCGAAGCTAGCGAAAGCCCCGCCAGGCCATGCTGGTGCACTTACAGCGCGCGACATACTACAACCAAGCTCTTTACGAGACCCCGCAACATGTTTTCGACGACTTCCAACACAGCGACGAGGTTTCAGCCTAATATCGTCAGCCAGGAGCTCATCGCGGCGGTGAAGGGTGGCGAGCACTCGATGAGCGAGCGTACGGGAGGCCGACGGCAATGGCGGCCAATTTCCAGGCACTCGCAAAGCACAGGTGAACTGCAGACGCCGAAGCTGACCTTCGCATTTCGTGCGTGCGATATACAACACGACGCTGCGGGTTTTTATTGTTCAACAACGCACAGGAGAAATCTCCCACCGGCACCACCTTGCAGGTCAAAACGTAAGACTGGTAACACAACGACTACGACTACGACTACTACGAGGGACGAACGGGTGCGCTTTAAGGAGCTTCGCCCCTAAAACTATGGGCATGGACAAGGTGTGGCTATCGCGTTCCACTCTTTTAGGTGAAGCTTTTGGGTCCCCAGTTTTTCGTCAGCTCATCACCAGCTCAGTTACAGTTTTTGAAGGCTAGCAACAATGCCAGCCTTAGTCGATTCGTCTCTTCAAAACATATAATTCTTAATTCAAATTTGTTCATTGTACATCTTCTCTTCCACGTGTAAAGTAGCGTGTGTGGTAAGAAATAACGAAAAGCCATGAGTTAGTACCACGCTGATTAGCCAGTTTTCAATATCTCTATTGACGAGAAGCGTTTTTATGTGATGGTACAAAGCTGTATTTAAAAGTGCGCGCGCGCGCGCACGCGTGTGTGTGTGTGTGTGTGTGTGTGTCAGTGTGTGTGCGTGCGTGTGTGTGTGTCAGTGTGTGTGTGTCAGTGTGTGTGTGTGCGTGTGTGTGTGTCAGCGTGTGTGTGTGTGTCAGTGTGTGTGTGTGTCGGTGTGTGTGTGTGTGTGTGTGTGTGTGTCTGTGTGTGTGTGTGTGTGTACGTGCGCGTATGCAAAGTTTCGTGGGATCAGCACACTCGTCCGCCTTCAACATTGTCTGCAGGACTGGCTGTTGTACAATTCGCTCCCACACATGGGTGACCTTTTCTCCTTATCTGTTCACATGCACATTTGTGGTAAGCTGTAGATTAAACGAGGCAAATGATAGCGACCTTGTTAAGGCTGTGGTTCTCACAACACAAAAAAATAAAGCAGGGAGCTCTTCAATTGGCTACGCACTTACTGATTGAAAGAAGCAAACAAGCATAACACCTGGAAAATTTGCTACAAGAACACCCAAATGTGAAGAACGTGTAGTAGACCACCAAGTGGCTGTTTGATAAATGCCTTCCATATCTTAGCTGCCCTTAGAATGCCACAGTGCATTATGCCAGCTTGTTTGTCAGCTGTTAAGTATCGTTATACATTGCGGAGGCGAAAGACATTCACGAGGAGAATATGTTGAAGGGAAACTGTTACGGTGCGGGATAAACACGGCAACTTGTGATTGGTGACGAAATCATGATGCTGGGGTGCCTGGGGATTGCAGTTGGGTGTTAGGTATAGTAGCCTGAACTTAAACACAAGTAAATTGAATGAGAGCGAGCAAACCATGACACAGTGCGATTTGTTGCAATGGTATTCTTACTATCTTCTCCTCAACTTCTTGAGAAATACCGTAGATGAAGGAGTTAGTGCCACGTAAAGTTTATAGACAAAGAACATGCTATTAGTCGATCAAGTTAGCACCAAAAGCGTGCGACATAGAACTGAAGTCGATATTGCCTCGTAATGCACACTGTTACACTGTGTTACAAGCGGGAGCTCCTTTACTTGAATTAAGTAGACATATTTATCATAACAATTACTATCATCAGCACTGAGGTCATCAATAAAACCAGCGTCTTGAGAATACCTGAAGATGACGCTGCTATTTACTAAATTGTATCTTGATTTGCTAACATGTGCAACTATAGTGTTCTGTTGCCCTGCGTCCTACTTCAGTGTCATCAAAAGCACTTATCGTCGTCGTCTTCAACATCATCATCATCATCATCATCATAATCACTCTCCGCTTCATCAGGCTATCTAGAAAACGTAAGTATAATCGTGTTCACAGTGAATCTATTTCAATCGGTAGGTAAATGACTTCATCCGTGGCTTGCACCTCGTTTTCTTGCCAGCCAACCAACAGCGCTTTTGACCCGACAACCGCCCCTGTGACAAAAGCTTTCCCACTGTTTTCGTTTCCATACAGCGTGAATAGAAAAACGCAGCTTTTCAAAACTGGGCGGCCAGTCCTAGCATATAACAAACGCATCCACGCATAAAAAATGTAAAATTTATGTCATTGCGGGGAGACGCACAGATAAGGATCGTAATACAGGACGTCACGACATGCGCCGACCGTCGAAAGACATCGACCATTGAATCCGTATACTGGAAAAAAACGACAAAAGTTAGAAATCTAAGAAATAATCTACTTTCCCAGAATGATGAAAAACTAGAAAGATAAAAAAGCAATGATGAATTGCATGTTGAAGTGGCCCGAATGTCGAGATGAATGCTCACGAGAAAGCATTCAGCCTGAGGATAGTGCTGTCACTGTCTCCTCCGAAGCAAAAATAAGAATCACACAGAAACACAAAGAGCCGCATCTTCGACCACGCGAATGACAAAATGTTGTATTGGGTGACTAGAGCAAGGTTCGGTGAATATGCCGCATGACAGGAAAAATAAAATATGGAAGAACGCAAATAATGATTGCACCCCTGTTGTGAATGAAAAATATGGAGGACTAAATACACAATAGGTACGGCGATAAAATAAGAAAGAAAACTTCCCGATATATTAACGATCTCTTTAAGCACGTATAGGAGGCTTATGAGAGTGTAAGTATGGATGCGCAGCCCTGCCGTGGTTGTTTAGTGGCTAAGGTACTTGGCTACTGAGCTGAAGGTCACGGGATTCAATCTCAGTTTCGGCGGCTGCCTTTTCGAGGAAGGCGAAAATACTGTAGGCCTGTGCATCCAGATGTGGGTGCACGCTAAAGAACCCCAGGTGGTCGAAATTTCCGGAGCCCTCCACTACGACGTCCCTCGTACTCTCATCGTGTTTTCGGGACGTTTAACACCATATCAATTCTAGTATAAATATGCAAAAACGATAGCGATGTTCTTATTGATTGATTTATTGATTTATTTATTTATTTATTTATTTATTTGTGGGGTTTAGTGTCTAAAAACCACCATATGATTTAGAGAGACGCCGTACTGGAGAGCTCCGGAATTTTCGACCACCAGGGGCTCTTTAACGTGCACCCAAATCTGAGCACACGGCCCTACAACATTTCCGCCTCCACCGAAATTGCAGCCGCCGCAGCCGGGATTCGATCCCGCGACCTGCGGGTCAGCAGCCGAGTACCTTAGCCACTAGACCACCGCGGCGGGGCGACAGCGAAGTTATGCTTTTACGTCCCTTTGACCAAGCTCTCCTCTTAAAACAGCAGGTGCTTTATCGTTCCCAACATAGCTTTTTGGTTTAACGTTGGAGGGAAGGAGTTACTCTTGCAGTCTAGGTGTTCAACAGTACTTTGGCACAAAATGTCTACCACGTATACAGTGTTTGCGCTTCACCTATGGGTATAAACAGTTGGACAAGTGGAACACAGCTTGTTTTCAGCTCTTATCAATATTTGATCGTATTGTAAATCATGCTGTACGTGTTCGAACTGCGTTGTTTACAAACATGCAAAGTGGGAGCAACAACGCTTCAGAACACACTCAGGCATTCGTGTAAAACGTGGTTAGCCTGATAGGCCGCGACATTTTTTTTCTTGTTTTCGCTTGCTTTGCAATTTTGTTTTAGGAGTAGTACCCTAAATAGTCTGCACCATAAACTTTTCTATCACGCCTAGAGCAGATAGTTTCGAAACTTCGAAGACATATCCTGTTTCGTGGCCATCAAGCATTCACAGAAGCAGCGTCAGTGGCGTGGTTGAATGCAATGATTACAATATTATCTCGGGTTTTGCGTCACACAATCAATATATGATAATGAGAAATACCGTGGTGGAAGACTCAAGACAAATATTTCGGCCATCTGGTGTTCTTTAACATGTACTCACAGAGCGCAGTACTCTAACATTTTGGCTCTAGCGGTGATTCAATGCTGGTATGTATTTGATGTCCATGATTAACTCGTTTATTGGAACATAGCTGTTCTTGAGATCGAGGAACGGTATTACATCAGTCATCTCATAACCTATATAGCACCATGATGCGCCACATGCTGGATAAGCAGATGTCTTGCTTAATTTTTTGTAAACTGTATTTCCAAGAGTGAAGGTAAATTCAGAATGGCAAAGTAGAATCGATAAAGAGGGTTTCATCTGTGGTCTATTTTATGCAGGGACCACTGCAAGTATACCATTGGGCACAAGAAGCCCTTCTTCAGCTGAGAGCCAGTGCTTACGCGTTTGCATACTTAGCACTTTTCCTGGTTTCGCTTTCGGTTTTTTGCTCTCGTTATCTAACGCTTATTTGATAGACATAGGTAAGTGTTAGCTCTTGCCAATCATGCACATTGATTTATCTAAAATAGGCACAAACTTTTCGAATAACCCATTCGAGTAAGGGTCTTCCAAAGTCGTTGCTGCGTATTCATTAAAATCAAAAACAGCACAGCTTTTCTAAAGCTCACTACCCATTACAATCAACCAAAATACCTCAAACCAGTGCCGCCAATAAGTGGATTGAGTCCGGTCAGGTTCACCGCTGTCTTATGCATTACGTCATTTTCGATCCATCGTATTTTGTGGGAAACAGCGCATTTTTTTTCGGACGTCGTGCAGGCATCCGCCATGAAGTTTTTTTAATCTTTAGCTGTTTTTTGCATCAATCTTACCCTACAGGACGTTATCAAGAATTTCAGGCGAAAACCATTTGGTAAAAGAATACGTTTAAGGTTTTCTACCTCACCGTTGAGCTCAAAAGGAACTAACCATGAGAGTGCTGTATCACTTTTGTTCAGATCGACCAATCGACCTTGCCTGCCGCCGCTTTCGGGATAAATAGGGTGACAACGACATCGAACATCCAAACGTAATACTGCTTCCTTAGTTCCAATGTCCTCATGCTCTATGCGAACAAGAAGAGTTGGTTGTTGCAAACGCAAGTTACCGCACTTGAGCGCACCAGACGAGTTCCATTCAGACCAGAGATGCCAGTTGCTGCCCATCTAACAGAGGATTATCATCACAAAGAAGACCCTAAAAATCATTCTCTTTCAAAAAGAAGCTCAATAAAAACGGTAATTTGATTACTATTCAATTTTTAGAACATTTTAATTTTTACGAGCAAATGGCACTTGGAAATGTATTAGTCTATGTCAACTTAATTAACTTGTTAAGTGGGAATATGCGCAGTATGAGCGAAAGCACTTATTCACTTTTACACACCATTCTCACAGTAGCCTCCATGCATAGAAAGCTCGTTTTCTCATTGATGTTACTTGTTAATTACACTAAAGTATTTTATTCTCTAAGAAACAATATCACCTATATAAAGACGAACTATACGTGAACGCGCCGGGCATTAAAATAACCATATTTCCTGGGAAAATAAAAAAATAATAAAACGTGACCAGCGACGGAATAATTCTATAAGCAACTCGGCGAAAAAAGAAGTCCCAATTGGCTTATTATGGACGGAACTGGCTACTATGATTCAGTTTGTACATGGCTTTCCCTTGTCAAAATATTGAATGGCGTCACAAACGCGGCACAGAGAGATAGCCAGGAACATCGGCTCCACGCATAGCATACACGAAATCCTCCCAAAATATTCATCGAAACTCTACACCTCGCTGTTCGCGCTAGCCCAAAGCTTGTTATGCGCAGGCAGTGATCCTGGTCAACATCGTTTCGTTGACAGGATTGTCAGATGTGGCACTGAAAACCGGCTGCCGGGTTCCTTTTTTTTACGAGCCCGTTTTGTACGTGTTTGGGCGTCAATGTGTCCCCACAGAACGACGCACCCCATTCAATTCAACGTTTCCCCGAGACATCGCCCCGAAAACGCCGTCAAATTTTATCATTTTTTCGCGAGTGGCAAGACGACAACCCCTCTTTGCGCAGTAGGCGCTGTTGCGACGCGCGCCTCCGACGACGTTACGAAGGGCGCCTCGAAATTCCACCGATGAAACCACTGTTTCGAAAGACGGCGACGCCAACACGGTCGCGAAGGCGCCACTGCTTCGAACTCCGCCGGGAAGCGTAGGTTTTTCAGCTCGCGACATCTGCGCAGAGCTGATAGACGAGCGGACTAGACGACGGTGAGTTAAACAAGGTTTATGTACAGCATATATACAGAGGCGTTACAAATTCGGCACTGGGGCCGACAGAGACTCGAAGAGCCGAGCTCTCCTCTCTAACACATAGGTCTGCTCTCAAATGGGTCTGCTGTCAAAAGGCGTCTCTCAACGCGCCGCAGGGCTTCTTTTATATGCACCGGGTCCAACCCAAATGTCCAACCAGAAGCGCCGCTGATCGTGAGGCAAGACTCCTCCAATGGGGTCGCCGCTGGGCCGCGTCCTTCTTTCTCATCAAATCTGGAGAGGCTGCGCTGCAGGTGGCTGCACCGAAGGACGAGTGACGTCGCTAGGCATTGGTTCAGCCGCCAGACAGGAAGACGCCGGTTGTTTACTCGACGGGCTCGCTTGCTGAGGTGACTCACTGCACGTGCACGCCAGAAAGGCGCCGTCGCCTGTTGACGCCGATGAGTTGTTCGCGTCAGGCGGACTCGTGGGCTGGCCTTGACACAGATTGCCTTTTTCAGAGGCACGGACGTTTGATGTCGACTCGCTCGCATAACAGCACCCCCACCGCCAGACAATGCGCCGAAAAGACGAGCTGCTTCCACGTGGCTCGGATGTCAGGCGCGCTCATTCGCCAGGTCCCACCAGGTTCGTCTCCAGGGCCATGGGGAGAATGCAGCTCAAGACTTGTTCCGGGAACACATCCCATTCTTGAGGACGGATCCCAGCTCCACTGACTTATCGCCACAACTTGCCGGCCAGCTTCGCTCGTCTCTGACGATCCTTGGTTTCAGCACTTGTCGATGGTTCTGCAACTTGTCAAGAACGGATCGACAACAGACAACACACGACACAAGCAAGTGCCCTCGGTCACCCGACAGAACACCAGACAAAGTATAGTACAACATATACCTAGCTACGCGTCCATCGGAATTTCTTTCCCTCTACATCAAGAGGCACATGTGGGACACAAGACTCTTAAAATAAGAACTCGAATTTTCACACTTCAACAACGCAACAAATTAGAATACCACATAAAGTTGGCCCCTTGAGCTCACTCTGGACGAGAGCGCTCAGCTCAGGTCGTGGTGAGGATGAGGTCAAAATTTTGCCCCGAATCGCCAGCGAGAAACCGAAAGGTGGAGAAGGTACTAACTAAACGCACGGCTCAATGCGTCTGCATTAGCGTTTAGCTTTCCTTTTTTTGTAGCGAACGTCAAAGTTGTGCTGTTCGAGTATCATGCTCCATCTCAGTAACTGGCCACTTTTAGGCGACAATACCTATGCGGTTCCAAGAGCGGCTCACACTTGCGACGTTGCACAGGGGAACAAGGATACGGCTTGCTACGGATTGGCTCCTCACCGCTTAGCTCGATATCGTGTTCGATCACCCGCGTGTTTCCGGGGCGGTCCGAAAACACGTCTCCAAACTCGGAAACAATCTTTCTCAGGTCCTCCTTCTGTACTTCACTTGACCTAGGCTTAAGGTTCAACTGCTCCAAGATTACCTCCGATTCCCTTTCGATTACCTCACTAGAACTCAAAATTTCTGCTCCCTCTTCATCTGAAGCATTTAAAAGTAAATTTACGACTGCTTGACGTTGAACGTATGGTTTCATCAAGTTTCTGTGGCAAATTTCGTTCGGCCGCCTTCCTAATTTCAAATCATAATTGGTATCAGAAAGCTTCGATATTACTTTGGCGGGCCCTTCCCAATGAACCTCAAGCTTGTTCCTTTTTTACGGCTTCAGCAGCATTACCTGACTTCCTACTTCAAAAGCGCGCTTCTTCGCCGATTTGTCGTAGTACTCTTTCGACAACACTTGTGAAACTTTCATGTGGCTTTCCACTTGCGCTTTATACGAGAGGTCCTCACGCTGCTCTCGAATCAGCGTATCCCGATCAACATCCGACAGCTCACTCCAACTTTCCGCTACAGGCGAGAGCGTTGCATCCCTCTTGCTCCGACTCAATGGCGCCATGTCGTCTCCGCCTGCTACGGAAGCCGCGCTGGTCGCCTCGGCGACGGGCCGCTCGAGTGACCGCTCACATGACTCACGCAGAAAATTTCCTCTCTGAGGTTCCGTCGACCCGCTGACAAGGTCACTTGAGAGTCCACCGCATTCAACAAGATCAAGCTCCTGCGAAAGCTTACGCGCTTGCGATCGCGTGGGGGCCATGTACGCTAAGTTGGGGAAGAACGATTTACCCTGTTCTTTGAGAAGCTGCTCTGAGTTGTTAGAGAAAAGATAAGAAAAACGATCGGGAAGCGCGGCAGACACAGCCGCTTCGGTGCGAAGCTTCCCGAACGGGCCTTCAATGACAACCGTGGCAATTGGTACGCAAGCACTTTGCTCCTCGGTGACTTGCCTGATCCACGCGCATTCTCCTGTAAAGTCATCCGGAGGCACCAATGAAGAATGGACAACATCCATGGTGGCCACTGAGTCAAAAGCGCTCGACACGTTTGCTCATTCACACTAATTTCTTGGATATACGGCTCCAACAACCGCATGTTCTTTTCCGATTCTCGGATTGTTGCAAAAGCAAACTTTTGCTTACAGTTTATCGCGATGTGCCCTTCCTTTTTGCAGTTGTAGCAGATTAGTGGCTTCCGTGATTCAAACGCCCGTGTGGTATCAGTGCGTTGTTTAGGAACCTCACTCAATTTCTCCTCTTCTGTTTGCCCTTCCCCTACACTATCTTTCGTAATTGACGGGTTCTTCTTGAAATTATGGTGCGGAGTGGGTTTTCGTTGATCAGGTTTCTTCGAAAAGCCCTCTTTCCTTTCATCCTTTTCAACGCGCACTGCACTGCTATGCAACTTTCGGCGAGTATAATACTCTTCAGCTAACTCTGCTGCCTTGTTTAGCTGTACTTCACCAAGTTTGTCCTGCAGCCAAAGTTTGACATCCTCCTTGATGCAGCGGTAGAATTGCTCTAATGCAACGCATTCCACCACTTTATCGCGGTCGTCATAAACACCGTCGCCCTTGAGCCATTCAATTAAATCGGCTTTAAGACGAAACGCGAGGTCAACGTGTGACTCATTCCCCTTTTTAGCATACCGGAACCTTTGCCTGAAAGCCTCGGGTGACAACTTATAACGTCTCACGAGCACTTCCTTAACCTCGTCATAGCTCTCAAACGCTTCCCTCGACAAGCAAGTTATCGCGTCGGACACTTTGCCGGGAAAAAGAGCTAACAGGTTCTGCGCCCAAAGAGACCGCTCCAAAGCGTTTCGCTCACAGACGTGTTCAAACTTGACGAGATACTTCACCATGTCCTCGCCTACTACGAACTGTGGCAGTTGGTCCCGAATTCTAAAACCGCTGACCTGAATGGTCGGAGAAGCTACGCTAGGCGCCTGCGAACGCTGTAGGATTGCCAATTCTATTCGTTTCAACTCAAGGCGCTCCTGCCTCTCGGCCTTCTCACGGCGTTCTCGCCTTTCAGCTTCTTCACGTTCGCGAGCTTCTACTTCTCGCCTTTCAGCCTCTTCGCGGCGTGCTTTGATATCCACCCAGGCCTCATCGACTTCCTCAGCCGACACTCCCTCATCCTTCATGATCTCAAGGATCGCTTGCTTTCGTTTCGCACGGCCCAAAGTAATGCCGAGTTCCTCACAACTTTCGATGAGTTCCTTCACTTTAATGTTCTCCATCGTTCACACTAGCCTCTTGCTGTTTGCCCCTGTTAAGAATTTACTTGCCGTACCCACTAAAAGTCTACTAGCAAGACGCGCAAGCAATTTTTCACACTCCCGTGTTTACCCCCTCTGCATTAACTTTGGTTTCAAAGCACTTCGACTTTGCTTGAAACGATCAAAGCTCACTTCAATGCTTCACACAGCCCTTCTCTAAACTACTACAACCTGAGCTAGAATAGTCTGGTGAACTGAGGGGAAAATATCAGGCACTCACCGCATCGATGTCGCTGACGCCGGCCGATCCCACAGCTGCCAACCACTGTTGCGAAGCGCATCGATGTCGCTGACGCCGGCCGATCCCACAGCTGCCAACCACTGTTGCGACGCGCGCCTCCGACGACGTTACGAAGGGCGCCTCGAAATCCCACCGCTGAAACCACTGTTTCGAAAGACGGCGACGCCAACACGGTCCCGAAGGCGCCACTGCTTCGAACTCCGCCGGGAAGGTCACCAGCCGTTTGGTAGCGTAGGTTTTTCAGCTCGCGACTGCTTCTGCGCAGAGCTGATAGACGAGCGGACTAGACGACGGTGAGTTAAACAAGGTTTATGTACAGCATATATACAGAGGCGTTACAAATTCGGCACTGGGGCCGACAGAGACTCGAAGAGCCGAGCTCTCCTCTCTAACACATAGGTCTGCTCTCAAATGAGTCTGCTGTCAAAAGGTACCTCTCGACGCGCCGCAGGGCTTCTTTTATATGCACCGGGTCCACCCCAAATGTCCAACCAGAAGCGCCGCTGGTCGTGAGGCCAGACTCCTCCAATGGGGTCGCCGCTGGGCCGCGTCCTTCTTTCTCATCAAATCTGGAGAGGCTGCGCTGCAGGTGGCTGCACCTAAGGACGAGTGACGTCGCTAGGCATTGCGTCAGCCGCCAGACAGGAAGACGCCGGTTGTTTACTCGACGGGCTCACTTGCTGAGGTGACTCACTGCACGTGCACGCCAGAAAGGCGCCGTCGTCTGTTGACGCCGATGAGTTGTTCGCGTCAGGCGGACTCGCGGGCTGGCCTTGACACAGATTGCCTTTTTCAGAGGCACGGACATTTGCTGTCGACTCGCTGGCATAACAGCGCACAGTGCTCTATGCAGGGAGCGTTCATCTCGGCCTCCAGGAGGGTAGAAAATACGATCTGTCACAGCTCCATGCTATTCGCCTCTTTTGCATGGGCTTTCTCTCCAGCAAGCAAAGTTGCTATTGTGCATTTCCTAATGATGCTCCCTTCTCTGTTTTTTTGTTTCTGTCATGACTTCTACCATAACCCCCTTCTGTCGCGTCAGCATGACACCTAGCTACATACTGAGTATAGGCACTGTGAAACAGCAATATCTTTATTTGATGATGTCGGTGCTCCTCGAATGCATCTTGCCGTCGTTTTCTGCCTGACTCAGGCCTTGCTTGGAAATTCTAACGAGGCTGTGAAGCTACGGCATTCAGAGAAGCTGAATAAAGAAATATTTCTACGGAACGAAATCTCCATCGCAATTCAGGCAACATAGTGACAGAAAAAAAGTTATGCTTATGTGCTTGCGCCGGTGCGAATGAGTACAAAGAGGTGTAATCGATGTTACCGCTGCCTTAACTTATACACGTAGGAGTTGAAGGATGCGTTTGTTACACAACACTTTAGACACTTGGGACACAAGCATCAATGAAACAATAGGCACAAGTGCAGACAGTAAAATAAAGAGTCCGTTTTCAGGCCCTACTTCAAAGTGGCCTTCATATAGTGGCAATTCGAATTGAAGCAAGCTAGCATCCTACCGAATGCATATGGCGATGTCAGATTACCGTTCACCCTTTGATTATGTATGAATACATCGAAATTGGTTTAAAACACAGCTGTCCTTTTGTATATTGGTACACCGCACACGTAATCGAACGCTTTTAATTGCGATCCACTTTTAAGGAAATTTCTTCCACTTAGAGTATATCTATCTAGCTGACATCGACTTTGTTCTCTCGGGGCCGTTTAGTTGACTGGATATGTTCCGACAATTGCGTTTTATGGCATAATTTTGTGAAGAACATAAATTACACTTTGCAAGATGAAAATCAAAACAAATGTTCCACGAACCGCGGGATTTAAATGACATGCTCTCACGTCTCTGTGAATAAATCGATGCGTATGGCGAGGCAACATTTTATCGAGAAATCAAATGGCAGGTTGTAGCATTAATTCATCACGCCATGATGCGTATGTCACGTAAAGCGTGAATGTACACAGGCAGGCCCTCCCGTTCTTCTTCAAAGCATATGTACACACAACACACACACACACACACACACACACACACATATATATATATATATATATATATATATATATATATATAATATTCCAGTAGATCCTCCGTGAGCGGTCACAACTTAGCTAATTTCGACGTTTCGGCCTAGAGTCTGGCCTTCATGAGGATTATATATATATATATATTCTTTGACAGGTGGTGCAATTCTGTCTTTCTGTGTCACGCAACAATACACGCTTTCCAGTGACTGAACACGCGGCATGTCATTCATGTAGCGTCTTACTGTATCGAAGCCGTCTAAAGCTATGGCGTAGGACTGTCGTGGGACACCAACTTGCCACGCAGAAGGCATGAGTTTGATCGTCACACCAATCGCAAATTTGTGTTATTTATCCATTTGCACACGTCTTAATTTCTCGCTCACAGGCAACGTTGCTTTTTCTCTCGGAACCAACGATGCAACCGTTGATGACACCGCAATTTCTACGCAAGGAGCTTTCCAACGCTATTTCGGTAAAAACAAAGAATTCCTTCATCATATAGAAAGGCATCTGTTTGATACAGGGAGCCCTTTGTGCGTCTTCAAGTTAAGAACATGAAAGCAGGCTGCAAACACTTAGCACTGACTTGCGTATTAGTACCTGGATTTTGACCAATATGAAATGCGTAGCATCTAGAAATTCACGCAACAGTTAACAAGTTGGACGAATGCGATCTGTGTCATCATAATAGCGTCACACGAAGAAGTTACAGCGTAACATCATCAGTAGTGTGGGTCACGGGTGTTCTCGTACCATTGCAGTAGGCTACAGCACTTCGCTCTGTGAGCCCTTCAATCTAACACTTAAGGCTACGCCCTTAAAAAAAGAGCATGGGTGAGGTGTCATTTAGGTCCTATTGTCGTCAGAATTCCCTCTGCCAGATCCGTTTTTTTCAAGCTTTAAGACAGGAGGCTCCCCTGAACGGTGAGGACGGCTCCGTTAAAAGCGCTGCGTGTCGACGGTTGACTGGGGAGACTTCGAAACTCATATGAATTGCTAACACGCACGTGGTTCGGTTCGCGACTTTCGAACGTCGCCGTGTGCGCGATACAGCGTCGACGTCGGTTCCTATAAACCAATTTCGCATTCTTAGGCACGCTTCCCTAGCGGAAGCTCCGAAGGCATTGGGTTCAGTGTCATTCATGATGCGACAGCTTGCGGCTGCTCAACAATATGACCGATAAGCTGTGTGCGGTTATGCCTCTCTTTTACCGTCTCTTATATAGTTTTGAGATCCACATTTTGTATGTGAAAAGTTCACTATATGTAATAGCATTTTGCACCAGGTCATGTTCGAGAGGGAGAAATTGAATACAGAATAAAGAAGAAGTGTTTTGCACTGGTCGCGCAAAAGCATAGACGATAGAAGTTTATTGTGTCCTATTTATGAATGATACCAAGAAACACCTGATCGCCCCATGGCATGAAAAGTCACGCCAGCATCATGATGCATTCGTTTTTAGCGACTCAAACTCAAAAGTAAAGATCCAGGTTGTCTTCTCCGCAGATTGTATTTATCCTGCACCCTCCCCTATCCTCTCCACAGTGTTTTTTGTACCTCACGAAGGTTAAGTATTACCTTCGAGATCAGCTGAATTATGAGCAAACGCAATAATATGTTCTGGTGTTCTCGAGAAGCCCTATTGTCATCAGAGTGACAGTGTTGGCCAATCGGGCTCGATAGTGTGCCTATACATTATAACTTTAATACCTGAAGTGGAATTATAGGAAAATCGCTAATGTTTCTGAAAAATAGTACCTTCACTTCCATGCAAGCCCAAGGCTCGTTTCGTCCCGCCGCGGTGGTCTAGTGGCTAAGGTACTCGGCTGCTGACCCGCAGGGCGCGGGTTCGAATCCCGGCTGCGGCGGCTGCATTTCCGATGGAGGCGGAAATGTTGTAGGCCCGTGTGCTCAGATTTGGGTGCACGTTAAAGAACCCCAGGTGGTCTAAATTTCCGGAGCCCTCCACTACGGCGTCTCTCATAATCATATAGTGGTTTTGGGACGTTAAACCCCACATATCAATCAAAGGCTCGTTTCATAATATGTATTCCGTAGACGAGCTTGGAAATTCTGAAAAAAAAAGAAATAGACATTTGTCTGACCCCAAGAAAGGATCAATGAACACTCCTTTCAAATTATGTGCTTTTCTTGCCACAAAACTAGAAAGAATGAGCTACCTTTAATTATACGCAAATACGTAGAGAAAAGGCTTAAGTTAGTTTCTATGCTAGACACTGGACAGCTTTCCAGGATTGACGTCGTTGTCGGTTGTCACCGCTCTGCTGACACACATATACCACTTTCTGTCTGCAATGGTGGTTGGAGGGTTCGCTAGAAAAATGGCGAGAACGTTCTCCTTACAGGGCTGCACAAGGAAATCGCCCCGAACTAACGCTGCAAAATGTCGTATGTGTGTTGTATTTAGTTTCTTCGTTATCTGTGTGGTGCATTCCTTTATGCGAACGCATGAAGCAGTGGAGCAGAAGTGGCTTGGGGTTAGGCGCCTCGCAAGCGTTTGAAAGCTCCGGATACAGCTTCGTCTCTTTCACATCGTTCATTAGATTAGTTGAAAACATCACCTCCCTGCTAGCGGGCGGTGTTTAAAGAAGCATTTTCGACAGGATACGTAGAAGATATATGCGATCACCAGCACTGATTCCCAACACTGAGGATTCCTTGATCAGCAAAAGACGCGTATCACTTATGAACTGAACTCGTTACTTCTAAATCAGGTATTCGTCACAATCCTAAAGCAAAAAAGAATCGGGGAGAACCGCCTTCATTAACCTTATCGTATGAATGAATGCTCAACATGACACACTACACTCGCATTCCAAAAATGTTGCATTTATTTGTTGACCTGTAGTATTCGAAGGCACTAAAATGTCATTAATGTTATATTCGTAATTTTATTTTTCAGGACGTTGCCATATTCCTTTTTCAAGTTCTATTATCGCCCATTACACACTATAAGTAATGTTCAGCGCAAATCGCGCCTGCAGTGTTCCAGAACCTTCGAGACTGTAGTAGATCATTTTGTTAGGATAACGCGCGCAACGTGAACATTATAGATTATTCTGTAATTTACGCGGCAGCCAGCAATAACACTGAAATACTCGACGGCACATGTATAAATGCCGACGTGCTTGACCGCTTCTCAGTTGATCGATGAATGACTCTCAGTTCTCTGCTCTCATTACCAGTCTGTATCGCTGTAATCTGACTTTTCGTTGACCGGCCAGAAATTCAGCCGGATAAACAGTTTCATCTTCTAACTACAGTCAGCCTCCTTCGTCGACGTCAAAACCCCGTGACGATAAGATACAGTGTGATACGATATCTCTGTCTTCAAGCACTATCTTCTGTTCTTTGGCACGTGCAAGTACATGAGCTTGACAACAACGATCATTGCAAACAGCAGCTCCCATGCAGCGCTCGAATATTAAACAACATCCCACAACACAAAAGGTTCGCAATCTCTTTTTTGCCTTTGAAAGGTACAGTGTCATTTCTTATGAAAGGAAACGCTGGAGCGCGTGGCCTGCGCACTCCGGCGGCTGCTGGCAGGGCGTTCAAGTGGCAGCGAGTGGAACCACAGTCCCTTTCCCCGTCATCTCGTGGCGAGCGAAACAACCATTTATTGCTGATGGCACAATGGCGGTAATCGCCTTGAAAGGGGAGGGGGCAGCAATCTTGCCACTGGTTCTATATCAGTAATGATTGTTTGTTTTTCTCATCTTAAACAGCGTGAAAAACGAAGACAGAGAAATAGGAAGACACAAGACGAGCGCTGACACAAGACGCTCGCCCCGAGATGACGCAATAAGAGACTGTGGTTGCTCTCGCTCCTGCTTTAACGCGCTGCCAGCAGCCGCTGGAGTACGCAGGCCACGAGCTCCTGTGTTTCTTTTCATAAACATTGACACTGTACATATTGTGTAGTAACTTGAGCCGAAGTCAAATTGTGCAGCTTCCAGGAAGGCAAAAGATCCCGTCATACACGCAGCCCTAATGCAGGGAGACTCACAGGTAAACGTACTTGACCTCGTCTCCAAGTCGTCCGAGCCTTGCAACAGCCCTTGGTAACGCCGTGATTACGGCTGTCCGTGCACGTCCTTTGATTCCACGTTCATTCAGTGCCAAAGCAAGCAAAACTTTATTTGGGCTAGCCTGTCCTCTCTTTCTTTCCTTATTCGCTGTCTTTTCAACATAATTGTGATCATACATAGGTTTCAGACATGCGAGGGCGCATATTCACTTGAATACTATAATTAATTGTTTAAATTTCAAACATGAAACACTTCAATGTACCAGTACCTTTGTTGAAAAACTAATGTGTTTCGGACAAAAAGTTGCAATAAAGACATTGAGCATTCTAAGCTGCTTTAGCGTAGTACCTCGGTGTCTTCTGAACGTACAGAATGTGCCCCACAAAAGGATGAGCCTTATTAGGTGGCTGAATGGTATCGACCATTGCATGCACTAAGTAATCGATATGTCTGCACATGCTTGCACACGCTCAACCCATATCGGTAAAGCTCGCACATGGAAGAATTGCAAACGATGAGGTTTCCAATGACTTGAGGCGGGAATGACATGAAGTCCTTGAGACTTGTTCAAGTGTAAGCGATCTTCAAAAAATAATATTTCAATATAGTTAACTGAGTTGCTAAAGTGCACTCATTAGTTTTGCACGCTTTCAACATTGGATTTGGTTGCCTTCGCTCGCTTTACCCTGGTTGCATTTGCTGCTGATATGCCGTGTTGAATTTGAACGCGGTCGTGTGTACCGACAGCAGCAAGATAGCGTCGGTCACCGCGTAGTGACAATGATTTTGTGAAGATGGCAGCATGAAGAACAACCCTCGATGACAATTCGGTGCCAACAAAGTATGTCGGTTTTCTTTTTTTACGTGCTCTTGGTAAACTGTGTCGCTTCACATTCTTTGTTTCAGCAGCGTCTGCGCATGGTTATGACTGACTGTTACGCCACGCTGTCCAGTTTTACTGCGCTCTGGTTAGGCCCTTGTCGAAAAGCTGCTAACTACAATCGCACTCAACAGCTCGAACAACGCTATTTGTGCAGTAGGAAGCTGACAGCTTTGACCTTTCAGTATTTCTGTCTTGCGAACACAGATGCTCAAGAAAAAGAGAGGGGAGTAAGAATCGCAAGTTCTGAAGATGATCGATTTCGACATACTGATGTTTTTTTTCTTTTTTCAATGCGCTAGGGAGGAAGAAGAAATAAAATGAGAAATAAGACAGTGCTTAACCAGAGGAGGCTCTACAAAACCAAGACAAGGACAAGAAACTATACTTTTAGGCAATGTAAGCAAAGTCATTCGATTAGTGCATTCAATAGTGCTTATAATAGCACGATCCCGCCAATCCCCATTTTTGAACCACTATATATGCGGACTTATTCTAATCGAAAACACTACGCTTACTCACGTCACGCTATACCAGTATATAGAAGTTCTGCAGAATACAAACATGGCAAATTATTTGAACGAATAATCTTTGGGTACAATTTTTAAAAAATAAGCATAACACTTACACTAATTAGCGCTTAGGCGCGTGCACAGGCTGCGTTGGATGCGCGCGGCCCTAAACAATAGCGAGGCAGGGAATGCAGAATGTCCCGTTGATCGCCCAAATCGCAAATAAGTGAGTGATTATCATGGCTGGCGCTCACGATGCGAGGAGGGGTTCGGTTCGCGACAAGTGGCAACGATCCATTCACAATGGCTATTCCAAAACTCGAGCACATCCGGGAGTTTCGAATGGTCGATATATTGAAGCGCGGTGCTTCCGCTTATTGTAAATTTACGTGAAGGGAGTGTATCCTTTGTGCGCGTTCGTCAGAAATGACGCGCAAAAACTTTCGCGGTTCGATACATTCATTCGTTCAGCACGACATGACATTCAGTGCAAAAGCCGTATCAGTAGATCCCCCTCGCGACAAAAACTAAAAGAGAAGAAAACATTGAAAAGAAAACGAAATTTTCCACAATCAGTGTTTTCTGATTCAAGTATTGCTAATTTTCACCATTCTCTGTACTCAAAACGACGTGATTAGAATAGTAAAAATGAGCAGTGTTGTCTGGATTTGGCAGTTATTTACTTTTTAAGATGCATTCGACAAGAACGAAGCGTTGGTAAAAGTTTAGAGTGCTTCCTACAAGATGTGTTATTTGCTCTAAATGTAAAATACTTTGTGCACAGAATGCTTTAGAAAAGAAGCCAGAGGGCTGAGCGCATTCCAGAAGCAAAAAAAATCACAGCATATCCACAGAGTGAATGATAATGAGTAGGGTGAAGCGTCCATTAGTCTGCCCACGCTTCTATTCATCCATTCGTGCTTGCTTCGTCCGTTCATCTGTGCGTCTGTCCCTGCATCAATCCAATTGTCTGCGTGTCCATCCATCTGTTCATGCGTCTGTCCGAGTAGCTGTCTGTCCGTCCGCCTGAACGACCTTTCATTCATGCGTCTGCTTATCTGTCTGCCGATCCGTGCGTCCGTCCGTCTAGTGAACATTCCAAGTACCACCACCTTGCATCTTTTAATCTTATACTTATAAAATACAAGTACCACCATCTAGCGCCCATTCCAACGACTAAATTAGAGGTGGCTACCTACTACTACGACGACGACTATTACTACTACATTGGCCGTGAGGGCCTCCACTAGAGAGGCCAGCGCTGTGATTGTTTTGACGTCACAGGTAGGATGCGTGCGCTCGCCTTGCTTGTATCGTCCCCCTTGGCTGCACCGGTTCTTAGTCGCGAGTTTACGATGGAAACTATACACTAGAGTGCCCCCGGGGGCACCTATTCGTAGTTTTCTTGCACGTATTATCAGGTGTTATCACTTCTGGAAGCACTGAGCTTCAAAACGAAGAAAAGCACGCACGGTATCTACAGCAAAAGCGCGGGAAAAGCAGTGTTATAGTAGACAGGACAACCCGGCATCCTATGAGTGACGTTATCACGTAGGCGGCGCCACGGTATGTCCTCGAGGTCGATACATCGCGGATGCACGACCCACGCCTTAAGAAGCTTCGCCGCTAAATTGGTTTACGATTTAGAGTACTTGGTACTCTACCATGGGCGAGCATAAAGTCGTCTTATGGACTGATTTGAGGCCATTTATTTGCAGGTCTCATCTTACATACCTTGCGTACACAAAAGGATATACAATGGTATTCATGCGTATGTAAAATGCAAGCTCTGTGTTTAGAAAAAGTGATCAACGATTTCGAGTATTTCGCAACGGGAGAGTAGTGAGCCGTCCCAATTACAGGTAAAACTCTGGAGCAAGAGAGTAAATTATCAGCTTAGCAGCTCCCGGGCTATTCTATGTGTTTTTAAACATTATTTACGCTATGTACAGAAAACAAAAGTATCACAGCGTTCCAGTAATAGGGCACATACACTTCGGCACATCTATGCGCCACGACAAACATCACGGCGTTGCAATGACGACATCAATGATATAATATACATGGCACCATTGCCATACATGTACACGATATCTCAATGCAACATCATGATACAAGGGTATAACGATGCAATAAATGCAATGAAACAATTGGTTGCAAACAAAAAAATAACTACTCAACGTGTGCTGCTTAGCACCATTCGGTCGAAAAAAAATTGCCCGCAGCTTTCCTCGGGGGAACACTGAGGAGGATGCGGAGCATATAATTGGTTAACGGGGTGTTAAAGTGCGGCTTACTTGGGTCGATGGCTAAATTGGTTAACGTGGTTGTGAAATGGGGTGTTAAATTGCGACTTACTTGGGTCTATGGCTAAATTGGTTAACGTGGTTGTAGGAGGGGGTGTTAAATGAGTGAACACGTACACACGTAGGCGAAAGGGCGGCGCTGGTCGAAGGGACGTCGATCATTGTGTTTGTGGATTCGTTGGAATTCATTTCACCGTGACCTTGGACGTCGACGCGCCGTACAAACCAACCGACGAGCGGCAACTGAGCGAGCGAGCGCCGACCTTGAGTATATATACAGCGCGACGGCGCATGCACTGTCAGCTGTCGAATGTTCGAGAAGGGGGAGAACCGCAATGGCGCATGCGCGCGCGTCAGCTGCCGATGTTCTCGAAGCGCGACGGCGCATGCGCGCGCGTCAGCTGCCGAAGTTCTCGAAGCGTGATGGCGCATGCGCGCTACATTATACAGCTAGCGAATGTTCGTGAAGAGGAGAAGCGCACGCGGTGTGTAGAGGAGGAAGGGTGCACAGATGGTGGAGGAGTGAAGCGCGCGCGGTTTGAAGAGGAGGAAGGGATGCACAGATGGTGGAAGAAGGAGGAGGAAGCTTGCGGACGGCGCCGCACTACAAGCCTCGAGTATTAGATGCTCCGCATCTAAAATCAGTTTTAGTCTTTAGTGTTTAACATTGACGAAAGGGCACAGCCAATGCCGCAAAAACTCGTGCTCTCCGAGAAAGAAAAGCTCCTCGGAGAAGAACGCGAGGATATCGCGTCTCATTTGGCCCACTATTTGCCACAAAAGATGCCAGCGGCAGTTCGCAGCCACGGCCTCACATCACTTTTGCCAAAGGCTGAACAGCCCTGCAAATAATAAAAGAGCCGAGAAGTGCCCTAGCGGGAATTTGTTGTTAGACACGAATGCTCGCACACCTTGTTCCCAAAAATCAGCATTCACCGCGCCCCGAAAAAGGCGGGAGACCACGCATGCAGTTGTCGCACAGTGATTGATCTCGACCATGGCACCATAGGGGCAAGTGGGGGTGCGAACTACCTGCCATCACTGCAACTGATCTCGAGTGGGGAGCAAGCAGCAGCCCAACTGCCAGATAAAGTCCCGAGGACGTCCTGACAACACTGCTGTAGTTATTTGTTTCCAAGGGCGGTTCATTATAGATTGACACTGCTGGGGCACCAAGGGCCGTAGTAGAGTGGCCATTGTGTCCCCCACTTATTATTCGGTCACCTCTATCTCTGGGTACGTAGTCTCCAACCATCGGTGAAATGCCAGAAAGGCTAGATACAAAGATTATCATTAAGTTGATTCGGGGCCTTAGTTACGTTGCCTTGCCGGCATGAAGACACATAGTGATGGCCCAAAATGGTAGCAAGGCAGTGTCTGAGAGGGGGTGCCATCATTGCTCAGTACGAACCACTAAGCAACCTATCTCAACTGCTCCTGCCCTCAGACGCCAACAAACGCAGAAACGCGTCTGCTCGCCCCAGCCGGCGGCTTCGCCGCCCTCATGTCTACCCTGTCCGCTCTCGCTTCTCTTAAGTGCCAACTACTGGCACGCGTATGCACGCGCCTACGCGTCAAAAGCGTCTAGTCGCGCCTGTGGAGGAAAAGGGCGGTTCAACGACTGGTACCAACACAACCTAGACTATTCACAAGGCCGGTTCATACCCCTCTCTCCAGATGACATACGTCACGCTAGTTGTCCGATGTTATGACCGACACAGCAAGGAGGTGGCTTGCAAGGGACGCTCATCGGCGTAACGGTCAAACGCTGTCCGCGTCCTGCAGGAACGCGGGAGGCGTCTGTGTGTGCCGCAGAAAATGCACATCAGCGTCGCTGGGACACACAGTCGGCGTCTAGCGCGTGCACAGACGGCTATAAAAGGAGCGTGTCGGGAGTGCGCTGTGCTCTCTCTATCTGGACTTCGCTGGCCCGCTCTTCTCGAGTACGCTCTGGGCCCTTGTGATGGAAAGGCGCGTCTGTACGCTCTCGTCGCAATGTACTTCTCTTGCAAATATGTAAATTAAATGCATCTTCTACTTGTTCGTGAGACGCGTTGCAAGAGTCGTCCTTCGCCGGATCCTGGGTGGCAGCCTCAACCCCTCCCCGGACATATCACCGACTGTCCAGTGGCCGAGGACGCGTCGCTCAGGTGGTGGTGTTGGTCACCCCGCGCACTTTTTTACCCCGAACGGCGGACAAGCCACGACAGGTTTGCCTTTCATCACTCTCTGCTTCGCTGGTTAGACTGCGTTAGGCTTGGTGCTGCATCGCACTGCTCTGAGTCTTCGTCCGTTCCCACGTGTCCTATTTTATTGGTGTTGTATTTGTGAGTATGTGATTACACATCGATCAGTGCGACATGGGACGTTGTTGTGTTCCCGGGTGCCGCGGCAATTATGACAGTGGTCCCAAAGTGCATGTTTTCGCATTCCCCAAGGATGAAGCTCGGAAGAAGTCTTGGATAAAAGCCATTCCGCGAAAGTATTTCACACCAAGCATACACTCCAAGGTGAGAAACTGCTGGAGTTGGTTGTCTTACCGGCTCTATCGCATTACTGGCGTTCTGGCTCTGTTACTGTTGAACGGAGCGAGTATCGTGAGTGGTGATGGTAGTTTTGTCGCGCTTCAGGTAGGGCAGTGCGGTAAAATAGAACAGAAATACTCAGGCTCATGTAAAAGTTCCCATTAGTCCGTTTCGTAAGAAAGTAATGAAGTCACTGTTATGCTTGGCTCAGGTCTGTGAACTTCACTTCCTCGAGGCTGACTTCATCACAAAGCTGTCACATTTCAACGCAGCGTCGGGACGGACATTGACAGTCGACAGCGAGAGGGTGCGCCTAGTGTCAGATGCTATACCATCGGTGTTTCCGAACTGTCCGTCCTACCTGAGCACGAATTGCAATCGTCGAGAATCTCCTGTCTCGAAACGAGCTCGAATGCAAGACGAGACCTTGAGCAAAGCGATTAAGGACTCTATATGCGCAAGAAAAAGCGAAGAGAAGAGAAAGGCAGTGTCCTCTTTCGAACACTTAAGAGGCAAGCTTTCTGCTGTATGCAGCAATGATTTCTGGACCATCAAGGACAACGATCGTTGTGTCATGTTTCTCCGCATCGAAGATAATCCTTCACCGCACGTGAGGTTTTCCGTCACTGTGCTTGCTGATCTCTCATTTGCAGTGTCAGCAGGTATGATCAAGCTGGTTTCATTACCTTGCGGAGGCGCAGTTCCAGACGCAGTGCGCGACATCCGGACGTTGTCTTCACTGCTCCAGCAGCAGGAAAACCACATGACTGAGACGCCTGAAGTTGCAAGTCCGTCGAAAACAGCGTCAGTGTTGCAGCATATTGGCTCCTTATTGAATGAACTGTCCCAAGACAGTGACACGACCGAAGAACACAGTGCTTCGTTTTGTTTGCTAAATGAGCAAATAGCTCTCGCACTCGCTGCCCCCATTCGTCGCTACAGGGCTGAAACATTAGTGTTTTCTAGCATCCTGCACTCCATATCTCCGCACGCCTATAACTTTGCCAGATCAGCGTCGACGTTGACTTTACCCCATCCTTCAACACTGCGCCGCGTTTGTTCCAAGTATGGAGGCGATCCACTGAAGGAGCAAAACGAAGTGAACTTCCTCTCCTACACTTGAGAAAAAGTGAAGTGCATGCAGCCGCACGAAAAGATGGTGACACTAATGGTTGATGAAATTCATATCAAGCCATAATTTGATTATAAAGGGGGCCGCATAGTTGGATCTGCAGCCAATTCTCAAGAGGCAGCCACAACCGCTCATCTTTTCATGCTTCAGTCGATCTTGTCATCAAACAAAGATGTGCTTCACATTCTTCCTTTTGCTAAATTGACCGCCGAAATTCAACATGAGTTCTGCAAGAAAGTAATTTTAGAAGTGGAATCTATGGGCCTCAGGGTCATTGCTGTAATTACCGACAACAATTCCCTCAACCGGAAAATGATGTCGTTTTTCTCAGAGAAACAGGAAGTAAGCATTGTATATCCTCACCAGCCGACAACAATCGGCCTCTGTTTTATGTCGTAGACCCTGTGCGTATACTGAAATGCATCAGGAATAACTGGATGAATAAAAAAAAACGAAGGAATATGCTTTTACTTTCCTGAAGTGAGCCTGTCAAGAATATTGCCCGATGGGCCACCCACAATGAAAGCAGACATTTGAAGCCGTACGGCAGCTGTATGCACTGGAGCAGACATCGCTTCTCAAGCTTGGCTACAAGCTAAATTCCAAGGCAATCAATCCAACACCTATTAAGAGACAATATGTAAAGTTGGTGTTAAATGTATTAATCCGTTTGTATCAAACGCACTTGAGACGCGTGGAAATCCCCTTGAAACCACAAGTGCCAGTTCAACAGCTCTTTTCATAACATCATATCGACGTGGTGGAAAATCGTCAACGTGAAGATTTCTTCGAAAGGTTGCCGACTGAACGACACCCTTCAAAATCCAGTGAATTCTATGGATCAACAGCTGGTTTTCCTTAGTGGCATGGTAGACTAGCTGGATGCTTGGAGCAGCGTCAACATGAGCCGTGGCTGCTTGTCAAGGGAAACACATTCTGCGTTGAGACTCACTTGCTACTCCCTTGTTGAGCTGTCGCGGTACTGTTTAGAAGAACCGAAGCTCAAGTATGTCTTCCTGGGAAAATTTCAAACTGATACTCTTGAAGATTGCTTCGGTCGCTACCGTCAGCTTGCTGGTGCACAATATCATGTTTCCGTGAGGCATCTTCTGGAGTCTGAAAAGAAAATTCGTCTGCAAAAGCTGCTGATGCTTCCGCAGCCAGACATCAGCAGCGAAAGTGACACAGAAGTATCGCAACATAACTTCTCTGTTCACATCTCAAATGATGAAATTTCCAACCCAAAGCATGACATGGAGGTCGTTGCTTATATCGCTGGATATCGTGCTCATTCAGCTCTAAAGAAGCTGTCATGCGCATTTTGCAGCAGCGTGCTCGTCCTGGAGAGCAGGAACATAGATGTTGAAGGTAACACAATGATTGACAACTTGTCAAGAGGAAGCTTAAAGTTTCCGCAGCCATGTACTGTGCACATGGTGTTGTCGGAAAAGCTCACCAAGGGAGAAAATGCAAAGGCGTTCCTCTCGTCGAACAACCAACGTGGCATTGTAAGCTCCATTACCACATCACTGCTAGGAGATGTTGAGCTAGAGACTTGTGAAAATGGCCATACCTCTGAGACTATCGTGCGGCATGTAGTGCGTGTTGCAACAAATGTCGCTCTGAACAACATTTGTAGACTTCGAAATGACACCATCCAAAGCACCGCACAAAAAAGGCGGCTGACAGAAAAATCGAAACCTTGAACAAGAAATGAGGTAGGATGCTTTTAGCGTTCCGTCCTAATAAAACCACTTCAACAAATGCATTTCTGACTATTACAGTTTGATCACTAAAGCGTAAAGGCAGGCGTAAACAAATGCAGACCGCACAGGAGCAAAAAAAGAACAAAAAAAGAAACACCGGCTTTCAATAAGTGCCCACAGCAGATATAACGAGAACGAGTGGCGACGACGGCCGGGGTGCAGGTGGGAATCTAGCGTGACGTCACGCTCTCCCTGGAGGGGCCTTGTCAATAGTCTAGGTGGTGTTAGTCTAGTTGGGTATTTAAAGATGCCCACAGCGTCCAAAGACAAGTGTCATATCGACTGGACAATATGGCCTCGTTTGTGCAATATGAGTATATGCGAATCAAGTGCGTGCGATTGGGCAGTGGTCGCATGGGCCACTTGCTCCTCCCGCCTTGCAGCAAATCACGAGATCACAGGCGCAAGCCATTGTCACTCTTTCACTGCCATCGTTGGACGACCATGATGGGATCGCGGCGGTGATAACTACCGACTGGTCGCCGGTGATGACGCTGTTGATCGTTTCGACGGTGTGAGCATGATCTTTTGTAAGAGACGCTTATCATGAGGGGTTTGAAGGGTGCACAAGTTTATCTTTAAAGAATAATAGTAATAATAATAATAATAATAATATAATATTAATAATAGTAATATATTATTCTTTATATTATTATTATTATTATTATTATTATTAAGTGAGGTATTTCACGCGCCCAGTAACAATCATGCTTTTTTGTGCAGGCGCAAGCAAAATATAAATCAATACAAAGAAGCAATAGAATACGGTCTAGCAAAAAGCACATAAAAAGAGCAAAAACAAACCGACAAAAAGACTTCAGCGCAACATCGTAAGAATTAAAGAAGATGCGAAAATTGTGGAATGGCAGTGAAAAATAAATAGGATTCAACACAACTATGTGGAAGCCTTCCTTAATGACCGAAAAGGGAAGAATCTGTACATTGTGACAAACCATGTTAAGACAGGGCAGAGCTGTGATAAAAACAGTTACAGGGGGCTGTAAAGAACATCGAGATCATAAAAGCTCACATATTGTAGACTTTTTATTCTGTGAGTGGCAGTGTGTCGAAAGAAGTTGGAAGGTACATAAATGTTAGATCCTTTTTGGTTAACTTTTGCCGGAATACGACACTTTACAAAAATGAAAAACAAATGGCAGGATGTCATGCCCTTAACAATAGTTTGTACAGAAATGAAAGAACAGCGCAATTTGGCCGGCAATGAAGTGATCGCAATAACAATAATGTGACAGTGTTAGAATGCGATGCAGAGTCATTTCTAGCAACATGATAGTTGAAAATACTTACAAATTTTTTCTGGACTCGCTCAATGGCGTCACTGGCAGATTTAGTGATTCCGTTCCAGATCACAGAAACATGCTGAAATTGAGGAATACATATTTCGGGGTACTATTTCTGGAAGGGTAAACGAGAACTGAATTCTCGAGCGATTCTTTGAAGTCAGCTGCCAGAACGAAGAACTCCGGTAAAAGAACCCCAGGCGGTCAACATTTCCGGAGCCCTCCACTACGGCGTCTCTCGTGGTGATTTTGGGGCGTTAAACCCTACATATCAATTAACCAATCAATCAATCATTCAATCTAAGAACTCTCGTAGTCATACGTTTAGTGTGAGCAGAACAATTTAGCATGCTATCAAAAGGAAAACGAAGATCACTGAACGCATAAAATTTACATAACGACACTGTATCGACAGAGCTTGGAAATGACATGATTAATGTTACTTGTTCTATGGCATCGGCGAGAAAAGCAGCATGTCGCATTTAGTGCCAGTGGCCATGGGGACGCGCCGATGGGCGCTGGTCGCGCCTGGCGTCAGACTGTAGAGTACTCGCGTTTTGCTAACGTAGCGTCGCTATGCCCCGCGTACGCGTGCGTCAACAATCCGTTGGAGTGTATTGGGTCCTTCGTGGTGAGCTCGCGGCCGTTTTGCTAACTTCATATATACCAAATTTGGTGGTAAGTGACGTCAATGGATAACGAAACGTATTACTTGTCCAAACATGATAATACTGACACTCGTGTCATGTGAGAACATGACAACATACCACGCTCATAGAGTGGTTGAGGCCGTTTCGCTAACTCGACATACACTAAATTTGCTATCAGGTTACGTGAATAAACGGCGAAGCTAAAAGACATATCTAAACATGACGCGGAAGCCTTGTACGGCATCATTTACATCCACCTTGTAACGCTGTGCTGATTTTAAAGCAACGTATCAACATTTCTCATTCATGCTTCGCATATCATCGATTCCCACTGTACGTGGGATCTGCCAATTTTTTTAAAAAACGTTTATTTCAGTAAACACTACCCAGAGTTTCACTTGAAACCATTGTTTCGGCACCCACGTCGACACCCGTTTCAACCGGGTAAACGGCGTGCGCACCACTGCTGCTTTGCATCCCTTGAGGGTTCCCTTCAGGGAGATGGTCCATAGTTTTTTTATACACATCCCTTATACTTCCATTGGCATCGTTGTCTGTAAGTTCTCATTATTACTTCCTTCAATGTCAGTCACGATGTTACCTCTTTCAACTCTTGGCGCTTTTCTTCTCTCTTTTGGTGCCTAAGTGACATAAGAAAAGAAACCCAAATTATGCATATGTTGACGGAAGTGACTTCGAAGAGGAAACATTTCGACTTGAACCGACAAAGCATAAGTTTTCTCACTGGCTTGCTTTTAACCTCGTACATCGTTCCCACGAACGTTTTTCTGCCGCGAAAGAAACCAGTGATAAAAGACCTTCCATGCATGCGGTAGGCGAAGAAATGTAATGAAGGTTTGTAAGGGTACGGCGTGACTGGTGGTCGTTTGAGCAACCCCTACGTAAAATGACCTCTTTGTAAAAAAAATAAAAAATCATTGCCGTCTTTTGCAGTAACAGAAAAAGCGGGAATTCCCCCAAGCCTATTGGGTTGCTAAGTCAGCCAACTTTTCAGTTTCGTTACTTCCCTGTGTTCACGCGTAAAATGCTTCGTACTACCGCTTGTTCAGCAAACATGTTGGGAATAATACGCTGAGCCCTACAAAAAAAAAGAAAGAAAAAGAGAACCAATTCATAAGCAATACCTACTTCTGCACACATCAATGGGCTTCCTGAAATGCAATATCACAAATGTCTCGATGTAAGGCACCATGTTGGTTACGATGTTCGGCTGTGAGTCGGAAGAAGTGAGATATATCTCCGCCACAAAAGTCTCATATCTGTGGAGGAGAAATATGATGGGTTCGTTTTTACAAATTAAGGTGCACGTCAAACAACACAAAAGGGTCAGATGTCCTGAGCCCTCTGATTCGGCACGTCTGGTAATTACGCCATGATTATGCGGCGTAAAACTCAAGATACTTCCATTATTAATAGTCAGCATGTGTGAACAATTGAAATGTGTTTCACATTAGACTTTTATAGCCTGCTCGAGCCAGTGGATCAAGCTAGCTGCATCACCAATGTTAGTTGTTTGGGTACATTACACTGCATGAAAAAAAATACTTTAAAATCAACTCTACCACTGTGTCTAAAGGTGGGCCACTCCGTCAACCTGTGCTACAATTTGTGTTTCAACCACTGCAGAGTCACAACTGCGCTCAACTAAATCACGTTGAAATCGTTAGAAAAAATAGCGAGCAAGTTTTCCTTATGGTGAAACCCATTCCACGGAAATCAGTTAAGCTATTGTTCTCACTGTTCAAATTCTAACGGACCCAAGTAAACTTTCTGAAGTGTTTGTCCAGAAATTCACCCAAATCGAAGTGGTCGCGTAGGAATTCACCCAAATCGAAGTGGTCGCGTCCATCTCTACGTTCTTTCTGGTGGTACGAGGACGCCAAACGTTGGCGCACAAGAATGGCTGCAGTTTCACAGGCAAGGTGTGCCCTCAAAAGCAACACATAGCGGACAAGCGTGCTCGCAACTTTTACACACCACTTTCCAATTACATCGAGTCAGCAGCGGCCACGTGTAACACCGCAAGGAAATTGCATTTTTAGCGGTTAAACGCATTCATGCGACCGAGCCCTTTGAAATAGAGAAGAGTTTTACATAAGGATTCGCGTCCCTTGCAGTAATGAAACTTATTTTTTGTTACAGCCGATAGAAGTCTTCATATTAAAGCACAGGTTTATTAGATTGTTGAAAGAAAACATGTGGCACAATTGCTTCTCAAACTAACTATATATATTATGACGACTCGGTTGTAGCGAGGTTTATTAGCCGTGAACTCGGGAACGAACAAGCGCAACGGACCCGACAAAGAAGCGCTCGTGCCAAGCAGATGATGATTGTCAGCCAGAACATATGATGATGATTGACTGCTGTTCAGATGAGGATGAAGCGCATAATAGATGCCTACACTGATTCCCCCCCCCCCCCCGTGGAAGCGGCCAGCCTGGCCGCTGCGGGCGGGTAGTCAAGGTGACGAGGAACGTCGTGTGAAAAGCTTCATGCGAGAAACGTGTACAATTTCGGTGCTGCGGTAACGGCGGTCAGTTGGCACGACAAGAGGCGTCACACGATAGTTGACAGGTGAAGTCTGCTCTAAAACAACATATGGGCCGATAAATCGAGGCTGGAACTTGTCGCAGAGACCAGGTGTGCGAATTGGTGTCAATAGCAGCACCTCGTCACCCGGTCAGAATGATACCACACGATGAGAGGTGTCGTAGACGGCCTTTCTTGCTTGTTGCGTAGCTTCCGTGTTCATACGAGCGCGCTGGCGGCACTGGGCAAGGCGAGAAATATAATCTTCGCAAAAAGATGGTGATGTAGGGCCATTGCTGGTGAAGAAGGAAACATCGATAAAGAAAGTAGGTGAACGTCCGTAAACGAGAATAAATGGTGAGTAGCCTGTTGTGCGCTGAACAGCGGTGTTGTAGGCAAAAGTGAGAAACGGTAGAAGTTTATCCCAGTTTCTGTGATCCGGTTGAATGTATACGGCGATCATGTCGGCAAGGGTTCGATGAAATCTCTCGGTCAGACCGTTTGTTTGAGGATGGTAGCTAGACGCCATCTTGTGTGTGGTACCAGAAACGCGAAGAACTTCACCTAAAAGCTGTGATAAGAACACCTTTCCACGGTCACTCAGAAGTACACGAGGTGCACCATGACGTAGTATTATAGCCTGAAGGACGAAGTCAGCAACTTTCGATGCTGAACCAGTAGCTACTGAAGTTGTCTCGGCGTAGCGTGTCATATGGTCTATGGCGGTGACTATCCATCTATTTCCAGCACCAGTAACAGGAAGGGGTCCACAAAGATCGACACCGACGACCTCGAAAGGTGTTGTAGGGCACGTCATTGGCTGTAACTGACCAGCTGGGGGAGATGTCGGAAGTTTGCGAAGTTGGCATGGAGAGCAGGAACAGGATGATATATGTGACGATACAGCACACCGTCCTGAAACTTGAAGTGCTCGAGTTGTCGACGAAGGCGTGCATTGGGTGGACGCGTAGCTCCTGAAAGGTGGTCTATAATGCGCCGACAATACGGGTCAGCCTGCTGGTGAGAACTGAAGGGTTGTTCATCGTCGATTGGCGGTTGGTACAGCGAGGCGAGCAAGGCAACAGAAATGGGAGTCACGTACGCACTGGTGTCGTTGGAGGTGGCAGCTGGAGTGTCGAACGACGCTGTAGGTAGTGGGCAACGAGAAAGAGCGTCGGCGTCTTGCTGTTTTTTGCCCGATTTATAAATAATCTCAAACTGATACTCCTGTAGGCGTATAATCCAACGACCCAAGCGTCCGGACAAGTTCTTCATTGTAGAAAGCCAGCATAAGGCGTGGTGGTCCGTTACGATGGTGAATTGACGGCCGTACAGATAAGGACGGAACTTTTGTATGGACCAAACCACAGCGAGGCACTCCTGCTCAGTGATGGTATAGTGTTTTTTCGGTAGAAGTTAGCACTCGGCTAGCATATGCGATGACCCTTTTCCGTCCAGAGTTATCGCGTTGGAGGAGAACAGCACCTATACCGCAGCCGCTGGCGTCGGTATGCAGGAGTGTTGGGGCGGTGTCATCAAAATGGCATAGTACAGGCTCTGACGTCAAAGCTTTCTTCAATAGGTGAAACGCCGACTGACATTCCTCGGACCACACAAAGGGTGCATTAGATGCAAGTAGTTTGTGAAGTGGCGCAGCTATTGAAGCGAAATTTTGTATGAAGCGACGAAAATATGATGCGAGGCCAAGAAAACTTCGCAAATCCTTAAGTCTTGTGGGGCATGGAAATCGAAGGACGGCAGCGATCTTTTCGGGGTCAGGTCGAATACCGTCCTTGCTGAGGACATGACCGAGAACCTTGATGGATTTGGTGGCGAAACGGCACTTCTTAGTGTTGAGCTGCAGACCCGAACCGGCGAGGCATGTTAGGACGTCATCCAAGCGGCTCAGGTGCTGAGAAAACGTTGATGAAAAGATGATAATGTCATCAAGGTAGCAGAGACACGTCTTCCATTTCAGACCACGCAGGACGGTGTCGATCATGCGTTCAAACGTCGCGGGCGCATTGCAGAGCCCGAAAGGCATGACGTTAAATTCGTATAGGCCATCGGGGGTTGCAAATGCCGTTTTTTCTTTGTCGTCATCGTGCATGGGAATTTGCCAATATCCCGAACGCAAATCAAGGCTTGAAAAGTATTCGGCGCCTTGCAGTGAATCAAGGGCGTCGTCGATGCGTGGCATGGGGTATACGTGCTTGCGTGTGATGTTGTTAAGTGCCCGGTAATCAACGCAAAAGCGCACGGAGCCATCTTTTTTCCGTACCAAAACAACAGGGGATGACCAAGGGCTAGTTGATGGACGAATTATTTCTCGTTGGAGCATGTCAGCGACGTTTTCCTCGATGATTTTTCGCTCAGCGAGAGACACGCGGTACGGGCGGCGATGTACAATAGATTTTCCCTCCATCTGAATGCGATGCGCTGCAGTGGTAGTTCGGCCCAACGTTGAGGAGCAGGTGTCGAAAGAATCGGCGTTTTTCGTTAATAACGCAAGCAACTGCTGCGCCTCCATTGCCGTTAAGTCATCACTGATAAGAGCTGTGAAGGGATAGGATGAGGCAGGCTTACTCATAGAACGGTCGTTGATAGAGGCAGGGTTAAGTGGCGCGACGCTGACAGGCTCAGCATCCACAACACAGGCTACTGCAGTGCCCTCTGGCAGGAGAACTTTCTCTGGCGTTTCATTCGTAGCAATGACGAGCGCGGAGCCATGGTGAAAGCGTATGACACCTGATGCAAGGGCTATGCCTTTTGCGACGCAAGTCGACGAAGGGGACACCAAGACGTCACCGTGGTCGATGTCCTTAGAGATCAGGGTCACAATTCGTTCTTGATGTGGCGGTAGTTCGAGATCTTCGCGAGCGAAGAGGCGTAGAGACTTGTAGACGCCTTCGTCGAACATGGAGTCCGTATTATTTAGGTGCAGAATCCGTTCACCACAACATATAGCGGCTGAAGAAGAAGATAGGAAGTCCCACCCTAGAATTAGCTGGTGAGAGCACCGGGTAAGCACAGTGAACTCGATGTAATGCAAAATGTCATCAATAAACACACAAGCAGTACAAAGAGCAAAAGGGCGGATAGCGTTCCACTGGGCTTCGACTAGATTGGGTTCATTATAAGGTGTCATTACTTTCTTCAGGCGTTTGCACAAATCATACCTAATCACAGAAACTGTAACACCGGTGTCCACCAAAGCGTCCACGAGAACTCCTTCCACCGTAACAGAAACCATGTTGAACGGGCGTGCTGGAGGAATATGAGTCCTACTGTTACATGCAGTTTCTCCTCCGAAAACTGCATCATTTAGTTTTCCGACCGGTTATCAGTAGTAAACGAGGCTGGCCGAAGAGGAGAGGAGGAGCGACGGAAGGGCGAAGGTGATCGGCGTCGGCTTGAACGGTAAGTGTTCCGCGTCTCAGTCGACGCGGGCGGAGATGGAGACCGCTGCTGTCCAGATGAATAACGCCGAGCGTAAGAATCCCCTCTGGAAAAGTCCCGTTCGCGCATGTCGTACCCGCGATGCTCGTCCTGCTGGCGCTTGCGGCAGAAGCGCGATATATGGCCACGATATCCACAGTAAAAGCATGTTGGGCGAGACGGGCGCCAAGGCGGGTAGTAGAGGGCGTTCGGCACACCGGGAGATAGCGCACTCAAGTGGACTTACGGAGGGTCGGGTGGGATTGGCCGGAAGTGGACCGGTGGTGCAGCAGCAACCGGCGTGAATGATGGCAGCGGTGAAGTAGAGTTTACGTTGCGAGGAGGCGCGGCCGCAACTTGCGCGTACGTTGGAGGGCTAGACGGAGGTGGCTGGACGTAGGCTGGACCGGTGAATGATGTTAGTTCCTCCCTTACGATGTCACGGAGGGCCATGCTTGAAGGCTGTGTGACAGATGGAGAAGGTTGTGAGATGCCCATTGATTGAAGTTCTTCTCGTATGATCTCCCGTATCATGTCACGTAGGTCCCGGTCTGCGGTACGGTGTTCACTATTGCCCGACTGAAGGCGAACAGAATCAAGTTCGTCGAGACGCTGACACGTAGAGACGACGTCCGTGACAGTAGAAGGATTCTGGGCAACAAGGGCATTGTAGGCAATGCTTCCGACGCCTTTCAAGATGTGGCGCAGTTTGTCCGACTCGGACATTGAAGAATTGACGCGCCGGCAAAGCGCAAGGACATCCTCGATATAAGATGTGTATGACTCGCCGGGATGTTGTTGGCGAGTATCTAGGGCCCTCCTCGCTAGAGCGGATCGAACGGCTGGCGTGCCGAATACTTGGCGAAGCTGCTGCTTGAAGGCAGGCCAGTCGGTGAGGTCGATCTCATGGTTCAAGAACCATGTCTTGGCAACGCCCGTGAGATAAAGCGATACTAGGCGGAGCTTGTTAGAGTCGTCCCAGTGATTAGTTGCGCTTACCCGCCCGTAGTTATCGAGCCAGTCCTCCACATCTTCGCCGCGGAGACCAGCGAAGATCGGAGGGTCACGCTGGTGGTTTACAATGTAAAGAGAAGGGGCTTGCGGCGCAGAGACGGGAGCCAAAAGGGCATCCACCCACTCACTCTGAGACATGTTGGCGGACTGAGGGTCCAAGCGGTGGCCTGAACGGAGCTCCAGCGAGTAGGCGTTGTAAGTAGAGGTACTGGGAACGTCAATCCACCTCCACCACGTGTGACGACTCGGTTGTAGCGAGGTTTATTGGCCGTGAATTTGGGAACGAACAAGCGCCACGGACCCGACAAAGAAGCGCTCGTGCCAAGCAGATGATGATTGTCAGCCAGAACATACGATGATGATTGACTGCTGTTCAGATGAGGATGAAGCGCATAATAGATGCCTACAATATATCTAAAGCACTGTGTTGGAGGACTCTTTCAATCGATTCTGTTGCATATGTTTCTTGTGTGTAGTTCTCCATTCGCAATCTGCGGCTTGATTATACTTGCTACGGCATATCAGTTTCTTTGTGGAATTCAGTAGTCGAAGATGTAAAACGACACACAAGAGTATAATTGTGTATGAAGCAGAAGAGTATGATTTATCGATGCTCGAAAGAAGGCATTTAGCACAGACGGTGTTTTCCGGCCATGCATGGTACATATCTCATGTCGTACAGCCCCCATTACGAATCACTAGGTCGTTGCAATCCCTCATTGGCTCGTTTTTCTGGTCGGGTGGACTTTTTCTTTAATCCTCCTTTGGTGGAACAGAGCTGGTTTGCCGAGCAGCTCTTGGATTCGCTTGCTGGATTCCGTGCCGACCGGTTGTGTCCTCGCGATTTCCGGTGTCAGCGTAGCTCTGGCCGAATGGGCTCGCCCTACGTCATCTCCTGACGCCAACGACCTTCGACGACAGTGTAGCTCTGACTAAATGGACTTGCTCTACGCCATCTACTGACGCCGATAAGAGCTCTCGCAACTGGTGCCCCGTTCTCGGACTCCTGTGACCGTGTTTCCATCTTTCCTATCTCTCCTATTCCCTCGATTTGTCATCGCTCTCTCTGGCTTACCACATCAAGCCTCTTCCTTTTTTCTACACCTTTACTCCTACCCTTTTAATCCCTCCTCACCCCCATCCCTTTTGAGATACTGTTGAGGTGTCGCTCACTGAAGCAGACAGTTACAGTTACGGCGCTCAAATTTCGCTTCCTTTCTCTTTTAAGAATCACTTCCGAGCAGCTCTTGGGCAACCGAAAAACTGCGGTGGATTCGCATTCCCATCCGTCTCTGTTCACTGCCGGCTGCCTGTCCTATGATTCTTACTTCGGTTGTTGCATGGTGATCAGTGCCCCACGCGTGATCTTGCCTGCTATTTTTAGGCACCAGAATACGCTATTTACTACCAGGTGCACGGCTTAATTCTGCACCGCAAACACTTAACGTGCCTGCATTTTACTCAACGGTAGTAGCATTTTATGGACACGCGCCGCAGGTTTGTCCCGATGTTGACATTCTCGAAAGCCGCATTGTGTGTTTAGAAAAAGTGGTTAATGATTTAAAGTACTAGGTAGCCGTACACAACGGTTTTGACCATGGTGTAATACCGCAATGTAGATACAACGGCGGCTCTTCTGCTTTCTTTGGTTCCTCGAGCCCATCTAGCACGATCGAGACATGTCTCGTGGGGCGCGATAACGGCATCGTTTTTGCCTGGTCACCTCCGTGACCTTATGTGGCGTCTTGGATGGAGAGTACCCCAACACGGGAAAGACTGGAGAAGTGGGGCATGGTCCCATCTTCCACTTGTCCTAACTGCCCGTTACTGGAGTCTAACCAGCATATGTTGCAGCAATGTGTCATTGCAAAGGTGTTTTGGAAGTCAGTTAACACTAGTTTACGTGGCCTAGTTGTTAATCGCTTTGTAACATCTGGTCGCTGCTCGCGTAGTCGCTTTGCACGCCTTCTAATAGCACCGGGAGCTTTTTGTTTGTGGCGTAATGGGTGCGAAGCTGTTGCGGCAGGTCATCGTCGTCGTGCTCACTTTCCGATTCTGGAACGCCTCTACTCTGAACTCTTATCGTTTCTGTCGGAGGAATTGTTCTTCTTTGGGGAGGAAGAATTTCTGTGACAATGGTCGTGCTGCTTTCTGTCCTTAGTTGACAGACGCGTTCGATTAGCCTCCCACCTGGCCTGCTTCCTATAGCCAAGTCACCTGTCAATGTCTGATTAGTGCATGTAATCAGCATATGTTTACTATTTCTATGTGTTTGTTTATGTCCCATATGGGTGTGAGCTCTTGTATATATGCACTTCATTCTAACGCTGTAAGTTATGTAAATTTTAGGAATATTGATACCTGTTGTACATATTTTATAACATCTTCACCAAGTCTTGTGAATTCTGTACATTTATTATCATGTACATTGTCCATATTGTGATTAGTGTATATATGTAGTGTATGTAGTTATTAGTACCATGGATTATGTACACCCCACAGACTTGGACGCTTTTGTTTAAATGTGTAATGTATGTTGTGCTTTCTCATATGTTTGTTATTGTGCTTGCTGTACAGACGCTCGTTCCTTAGGTTTGTTGTTCTCCATGATAGAATAAACTTTTTCTAAACACAGCTATAGGCCCACCAGTTGGCTTGTGAATCGAGCTTCAAACACCACCGGACGACTTTAAGCTCCCCAGAGCAGAGTACCTCTAGTACTCTAAATCGTTACCCACTTTTTTTAAACACAGGCACACGGGGCGGCTTTATACTCTCCCAATGTACCTCGTACCATAAATCGTTAATAACTGTTACTAAACAAACAGCTTTTCCTTCCGTATTAGCGTTCAATAACCAAATTAGAAACTGCTCACTGCTCTCCCATAGTTGAGTACGAAGTACTCGAAATCGTTAACACCTTTCTTTACACACAGTTATGAAAACTCAAGTTCCACGAGTCCGGTGGCCTATTCTTAGGAACCGCAAGGCGAGCCCTCGTCGGACAAAGCACCTCGTGAGGAAGGCGTCTCAGATGGAAACATTGCATCTGACCCTCCTCGCGTGACTGCTCAGTTAACCACAAATTCAGATGTCATCGAGGAGTGTACATCCCAAAATGATGACTCCTGCATCTACGGCGACTCCAACAGCACTACGAGTAAGGCGCCCCTACAAATCGACGAAGACACCAGCCCCAGTGAAATAAGCCAGGGCAGTGTAGATGCCTTTGTACCTTTTATAAATGAAGAGCCCGGACACCAAACGTCACCGGACATCTACTAGGTGACTCAGATGCCCCCACCAGAGACAGAAGTCCCCTGCCGACTTCGACGCGATCCCAGAAGTCCCGAGCCTCCGGTGGATCGCCTGGCCGTGAAGAATGACTCAGCCTACTCACAATACACCGGCTCTTGCGCCTGCTAAAGGTACCCTTGCTTCTGGATGATCGTATATTAAATGCGAAGCATTTCTTAGCAAACTTCGACGACTTCGAGCGTATCTATCTATCTATCTATCTATCTATCTGTCTATCTATGCGCCTATGACATTTAGCTCTCCTCGCCGTTCCGATAATGGTATCGATACTAAACTTCGTATGGCATAACGTGACTGCATGAAGAAGACATTTACCTAGTCATAACATGAAAATCATGACACGTATGTCATTAATGTCATGATTTACATGTGATGCTTCCTGCTGCTTTTGCGGTAATTTCGTTCACATGACATGTTGAAAAACTGGTATGGTATGACATGATTGATTGCATGACGAAGACAAATGACAGATCCTAACATGAAAATCACGACATGCGTGTTATGTAACATGACTTCATGCCACGCTCATGATGCGCTGACGGCCGTTTCGCTAGCTTCACTTAAACCAAATTTGGTATTACGGGACGTGAATGGATGACGAAGGTATGATACTGGTGCAAACATGATAAACATGAGATGCGTGTCATGTAACAACATGAGTACATGCCTCACTGATGGTGAGCTCGTGGTCGTATCACTAGCTTCACATATGCCAAATTCAGTATTACGTGACGTCAATCGATAACGAAAGTATGTGACTGGTGCAAGCACGATAATCATGAGATGCGTGTCATGTGAGAACACGACTACATGCCACAGTCAAGGCACCAATACATTTTGACGTGACGCAGTACGCGTGCTCGCCGGCGTTCATAACGTCGCGTCAAGCCAGCGTTGCCATGCCAGGCGTGGGTCCTGCCATATACTCGCATGCACGCGACGCGCTGGGTTGCTTTGACGCATGCGCGTTTCAGCACGTCCGGCGTACCTCCATCGCGAAAACAGGCAGACGCAGGGTTGTCTGGGTAACGCATCGGCGCGAAATGCAACATAGCGCATTTCGCGCCGGTTGCCGTCAGGCTACGCAGACGGACGCTGGTCGCGCCAGTAACGCCTGGCGTCAGACTATAGAGCGCTCGCGTTTTGCTGAGGTAGCGTTACTGTGTCCAGCGTGTGCGCGCGTCAACGCTACATTGGAGTATATTGGAGACGTTCATGTTGCGCTCGCAGCCGTTTTTCCTAGCTCCACATATATCAAATTTGGTGTCACGTGACGTCAACGCTTGAAGAAATATATGACTGGATGCAAACAGAATAATCCTGATACGCGCGTCATGTAAGAACATGGCAACATACCACGCTCATAGCGTGCTCGTGGCCCTTTCGCTAGCTCCACTTATAATAAATTTGGTATCACGTGACGGGAATAGATGAAAGTATAACGACACATCGAAACGTGATAATCATGATAAGCAGTCATATACGGAATCATTCACCTCCACCTTGTAAAATTGTGCTGATCTTAAAGTGACATATCAACCTTTCTCATTCATGCATCGCATATCAGCCATTCCCCCTGTGTGTGGGATCTGCCAATTTTTTATGTTTTATTTTTTCTCGTGGCTCTTACTCTTAAAAGTTAATACATTTAATGTTCAAGGTTTCCGCAATCCACAAAACCAGGCTGAGGTATTGGCGCTCGCGCGTTCAGTGCAGTGTGATTCGCTGTTCGTGCAAGAAACAAATTTTAAGGGCGAAGCTCCTTATCGAAGGCGTAAAACATGCTCTCTACGCCGACGATATTACTATCTGGCGCACTGGAGGGAGCAATGGACAAATCGAAGCGAGCCTTCAGGAAGCAGTCACTGCAGTAGAAACATTTTTAAAGCCCACGGGCCTCAGACTATCGGCATCTAAGTCCGAGCTGCTGCTTCTTCCACCACAGTACGGCCGCAATAAAGGCGAACCTACCATACACCTCTTCCACAATGAACAGCTCGGTTATCCCGATAGTGTCGTCGGCTTGAATTCTGGGCGTTACCCTACGGGAGAATGGCAAAAACGACTTAACCATCACCCATCTCACCGAAAAAGGCAGAGGCAGTTATTCACCTCGCCCAACGCGTCGCTAACAGACACGCAAGACTCACAGAAGAGAGCTTACTGCGCATCTTTCATGCGTTCTAAATGTGCCACGTTCACTGCGTTAGCCTGCGCTCACACGTGGAGCAAGGGCGATGAAACTAAAGTAGACAACCTCATCCGAAAATGCACGAAACGAGTTCTTGGTTTACCCATGTCCACAAGCACGCAGCGCCTGCTAGTCACTGGGGTACATAACACGTTCCAAGAAATCAGAGAAGCACAAAGAATGTTCCAACTTTTACGTCTGTCTTCGACAGCTGCAGGTCGGGAACTCCTCTCACGTATAAGTCTTCCTATCCCAACTCAAGTCAACGAACCAGAACCGTTACCGCAACACCTTCACGCTAAAATAACAGTGCTATGCTTCCCCAGGAACATGCACATCAGACTCGAAAATGGGCATGAGCTCAAGCCTTACTAAAAGCGGCAACCTAGACGCGACAGACGTGGTTTTCGTAGACGCCGCTAAATACGTGGACAAAGCCTACTTTGCAGCTGCGGCGGTCGCCCCAGACTGGGAAAGCTCTTAACACTCTTACCGTAAAACACAGAAAGCCTGCGAGGCCAAACAAGTGGCCATTGCCCCTGCTCTAGCATCCCTCAGCGCAACACAATATTTACCGACTCCAAACCCACTGCACTGGCATACCGCCGTGGTACACTTTGCCAGGTGGTATTAAGAATTCTAGCATCTGTTCAAATAATTGTAGACAAGCACATCCACTGGTTTCCGGGTCATGAAGGGATCAACGTTCAACCAGGGGTCCCCAACGGTAACGAGCTGGCCCATAACCTCGCGCGTGATCTTACGTGCCGCGCGGGGTCGCGGTCCGGCCCACTGGCCGGGGACACCAACACGCACCGGGAGGCACTCCTATCATATCACGAAATTTGCTCGCACTTTAAGTTATTTAGAAAGGAATTCCCCTCACCTCACTCAACACTAAATAAAGCACACCAATTAACGCTTCCACTGCTGCAAACGCACAGTTATTCCAGTCCCTATATCTGCCTGCAAAGACCTCCAGATATAAGGCCAGAATGCCCCAAATGCCAAAATTCAAGGTGCGACTTAAGTCACATCCTGTGGCAGTGTCCCGCGCTAAACTGCTAGCTTTCGGGTCCCCTGCCACCGAGGACGACTGGATCAACCACCTCAGGAGCCCCAACAGGGCCCTTCAACACCAGCCCGTCCAGAAGGCCCAAAAGGTAGCTGGCGAGCTCCGACTCCCCGTCGCCACATTGGCGGAGCCACCAGGCTGGCCCCCGTATGGGGTGCCCAGTCCCCTTCAGGACCTTTAATAAAGTTAGGTCTCTCTCTCTTTTTATGCCAGCCCCCTTTCGTCCCTCGTAACTGTTGTAGTATGTAACAAATATAACATTTTGACCTCAAAGGCAGGTGCCGGTGAGAGATTTCTTCTGTGCGTTGTTGCACAATAAAAATTAGGGCTCAGTGTACATGCCATTGGCTGCTATAGGTGAATGAGAGACAGGAGCATTCGGCTTTTAGTTAACGCGAACGCTGCGATCCCTATTAGCAGCCATTGGCATGTACATTGAGCACTAATCTGACAAGAAAGGGTTGCTACGTTATACTCGCTGGGTGTAACCTCCTTAGTTGTAGAAAGGTTTAGCGAGCGTTGAGCTGCAGTGCCAGGAATACAATGAACTAGTATATACCATGAATAAACTCGAGGTGGTTATAGGTGGGAAGTAGATACAAAGCGCAAGCCGTAAGAAAGTAAAAGCCAAATTCTCCTGTCTCTCATTTCCCATTAGCAGCCATTGTCACGTACATTGAGCACTATCTGCGAGGAAAAGGTTGCTACGTTATACTCACTGGGCGTAACCTCCTTGGTTTCAGAAAGGTTTAGCCAGCGTTGGGCCGCAGTGCCATGAATACAGTGAACTGTACTGTGTCAAAACAAGGAAAAATTAGCCCTTAGGTGTACTCTTCTTTTCTTATTCATTAACGATGGTCTCGTACTGGCAGACTTGGTGCCTTTAGGTTGTATACGAGGGACTATTGGTCAGCTGCCCACTCGTAATAGGTTCACGTGCTACGTGACGCGATACAGGCTCATAAAAGGGTGTTCTACACTCGCCGCTGCCAGTACAGATGGCGCTGACTGACACTCTTACGGAGGAAGAAGAAGAAGTGGATCTGTTCAGTCACTGTTTCTGTGCACTGTTCAATTTCTGCCCTTTTCTTGGACTATTACGCTGACATCCATTTCTTCGCGGTGTGCCAACAAGACGTCGGGTGAAGACTTCGAGGGCTCGGCGCCCTACAGGTACGAGGTTCCTTTATCAAAGACTTGGCTAGTACGCGACAACTACGGTGGTTGGTAGCCATCGCAACGAGCCTTATGCTGGTCCAAGTGCGTTAAACCACGTGAGTGATACTGAAGGACACAATAAAAAGCCTGGGGGCTTACAGGTGTGCCCAAGCATCATAAAGCCGGCACGTTTGCTCATTCTGAACCGCGAAATGGCTCGAGCGAGCACAGCAGCAAAGGAAGACGATGAAGCTGAGAGCAAGAAGCTTCGCTTAGAAGAGAATCCTCTCGACGATAAAACGTCAACCTACTACCTAAGTGATGAAGAAGACATGGGCTAAGATGAACCATTTACTTTGGTTACTTGTAAAAAGAACAAGCAGAGGGTATCCCAGTCGTCTTTCGTCCAACAGCTGAAGGTGCTAGCTTTTGGAAAGTGAACACCAATCGATTGTCAGCTGAAGTAGTTTCCGCTGCTAAAGAAAAAGTGCAGTCATTCAGAACGACCAGAGATGGCAGCTTCAGTGTCAGCGTTGCTTCCTTAAGTTCAGCCAAGCGTCTTCTGATGCTTTCAAATGTAGGTGGCCTGGAAGTTAAGCCTTTCATCCCAGAGTCATACACTCGGAACGTTGGGAAAGTAAAACAAGTTTCTCTGCAGTATTCAGATGAACAACTAGAGTACTTGACAGATGCAGGGGTTAGATCGGCGCGACGGCAAAAAAAATTGCCCGCAGCTTCCCTCGGGGGAACACTGAGGAGGATGCGGAGCATATAATTGGTTAACGGGGTGTTAAAGTGCGACTTACTTGGGTCGATAGCTAAATTGGTTAACGTGGTTGTGAAATGGGGTGTTAAATTGCGACTTACTTGGGTCGATGGCTAAATTGGTTAACGTGGTTGTAGGAGGGGGTGTTAAATGAGTGAACACGTACACACGTATGCGAAAGGGCGGCGCTGGTCGAAGGGACGTCGATCATTGTGTTTGTGGATTCATTGGAATTCATTTCACCGCGACCTTGAACGTCGACCGACGCGCCGTACAAACCAACCGACGAGCGGCAACTGAGCGAGCGAGCGCCGACCTTGAGTATATATACAGCGCGACGACGCATGCACTGTCAGCTGTTGAATGTTCTCGAAGCGCGACGGCGCATGCGCGTCCACTGGAGAATCAGGAGAATTGTAGAATGTTCTCGAAGGGGAGAAGCGCGCGCGGCACGGATGGTGGGTGACGGTGCATGCGCGCGTCAGCTGTCGAATGTTCGAGAAGGGAGAGAAGCGCAACGGCGCATGCGCGCGCGTCAGCTGCCGATGTTCTCGAAGCGCGACGGCGCATGCCCGCGCGTCAGCTGCCGATGTTCTCGAAGCGTGACGGCGCATGCGCGCTACATCTAGCGAATTTTCGTGAAGAGGAGAAGCGCACGCGGTGTGTAGAGGAGGAAGGGTGCACAGATTGTGGAGGAGTGAAGCGCGCACGTTGTGTAGAGGAGGAAGGGATGCAGAGATGGTGGAAGAAGGAGGAGGAAGCTTGCGGACGGCACCGCACTACAAGCCTCGAGTATTAGATGCTCCGCATCTAATACTACCGCCAGGAAGATGGAGGAGTAACGTCGCGTCCACTTCACTCAGTGATTCTGACTTTTCGAGATGACCGCCCGATTCTAGGAAGAATCTACTTAGTATTCACCAGTCACCCAGTAGAAGATTATCTTGGCCCAGCACTTCGGTGCTATAACTGCCAGCGATTCGGACACATGGCGAAAAGTTGCCGTAACACACGCCGGCGTAAAATCTGCTCAGAAGAACACCATCATAAGGAGCGCAAGTCTGTTCTTCAGCCTAAGTGTGCAAACTGTGCAGGAAATCACGCTGCCTCATATTCAGGCTGCCCGCGAAGTAAAGCTGCTGCAAAAATGCGTCGGCATGAGCTCATTCATGGAAGAAAACCGCGCCCCAATGAACCATCTCCAAACCTTGAGATCGTTCAGCCTGTACGTGATCAACCTCAGCGGCCACCACAACAACAGCCGACAAGCACGCCAAGAGAACCGCCAAGAGCACACCCGAGAGACCACTCACGAGAAGTACTTTCAAGTAACCCAACCTACGCGTCAAAGCTGCGAACGCCCACGCGACCTCTGCCAAAAAGTAGCAAAACCGACAGTGCCAGTGTTCGCCCCAACTACAACATCGAAACGTCACGTCATTCTCAACAGGCCTCAGAAAATCAACCATTCAATGGAGACTGTGCCTCTGCATCAGTCATGCAATTGATTCTGCCAATGCTTTTCGCAGCACTTAAAGCAGTCCTGTCTGCTTTACCGGAAGCAAACAACCTGCCAGAAGTAAAATCCCTGCGGCCTCTGGAAGCACTATTGTGTCAACAATCCGGGTCAAACCTGCGACAAGTAACATATGAATAAGCGCTACAAAGATGTCTCCATATACCAGTGGAATGCCAATGGTCTTCGAAGGAAGTGTGCTGACTTCTGTAAACTCCTTCTGCAGTATAATTTTCCAATACTTTGCATCCAAGGGGCAGGAATGAATGATGATTTCCGCCTCTCCAACTACGTGATATATAAGTCATCTCGTCGAAGTGGTCCTAGCAGAGTGCATTTGTGCGTCAGAAAGGACCTACCTTCTCACCAAGTTCACTCAAGTGATTCGGACTTCCCGGAATTCGACGCTTGCAAAGTATCCTTTGGTGAGCAGTGCGTAACAGTGATCAATTTTTACCTACAACCTTCAAGCCGCATTTTGGTGGAAGAGCTAACAAATATCTTCAAGAATTTTAATTCATGTACGTTTATATGCGGAGACTTTAATGCGCACAACATAATCTGGGGTAGTGACCGATGTGATGCACGTGGGAACATTGTTGAGTGTGCCGCAGACAAATGTAACTTGACAATTTTAAATAACGGCTCCCCAACTTTTCTCCGATGGCATAATTACTCGAGTTGCATCGATGTAACCTTGTGTTCCCAAGATCTGGTGAAGGGTGTGGTATGGACAACGGATGTAGAAAAACGTCGGAGTGACCATTTTCCCATTCTAATAAATCACCCCTACTTGCGAAAAAACTACAACAGACGCTACAGCAAACTGACGAACTGGAAAGCTTTTCGGTACCACCTTACAAACCAAAATAGTGAACTCACGACAGTTGAAAGCTTTACTGAATTTCTGCAAGATAATGCGAATAATAGTACAAAGAAAGTCCCGATTCCAAAACACTATGCTGCAGTCGATGGAGAGTATGAACATCTAAGAGCCAGCAGACGACGTTCAGAAAGGGCATATCGACGCAGCGGAAGTTTAGAAGCATACAAAAATGCACAGAAAATCCACAGTGTAATGCGCAGACGACTAGAAAATTTAGGTAATCGACGCTGGCGTGATTTCTGTGGCACGCTCTCTCCCCACACACCTGTTCCAAGAGTTTGGCTTGCAATTCGAGCACTTAGTGGCCCTGTATCACAGAGCTTCCCATTTCGTACTCTTGCTGTAGCCTTGGACAAACCGGAAGCTGTGGTAGCAGATGAATTTTGTCAACTTATCAGTACGCCCGCCGCATCACTATGTGCCTAATTGATAATTCTGTCGCGTTAGCCAGTTAGAAAATAATGCTTGCTTTTGGGCCCAGTACCCTCAACTAGACCCTGTATTTACGTTAAGGGAGCTGCATTGTGCTATAGAGTCATGTCGTCCAAAATCGGCCTCTGGACCGGACGGCATAACATACAATATGCTAAAAACCTTGGGCCCACAGGCACAACTATTCTCTTAGATATTTACAATAATCTATGGACGCAAGAAATTGTACCCGAGTTTTGGAAATCTGCTGGCATCATTCCGATCTTAAAACCAGCTAAGACGCCCTTGAACCTTGAATCCTTCCGTCTAATCAGTCTGACAAGCTGTCTATGTAAGGTAATAGAAAAAAATGATTGATGCGCGACTTCAATGGTGGTGCAACAGAGATGATGTATTCTCCAACTTCTTGACATGTTTTAGGAAACAGAGATGCACAATGGATGCAATACTGGACTTAGTAACGTATGTGGAGCATGAACGCGCCTGTGGTAGTTTGATGGTCGCAGTGTTCTTTTACATCAAAAGGGCATTTGACACAGTCAGTCGCACTCATGTTCTGCTGAGTATGTTGGAAATCGGACTGCCCGACAGATCTTTGCGGTGGGTATCCAAATTTTTATCAGGTCGTAAAATATTCATTCAGTCAAGCGAAGGAAAAAGTGCTGAACGCGATGTCAGACAGGGAGTGCCACAAGGAAGCCTACTCATCCCTCTTCTTTTCAACTGTGTTATGACTGATTGAGCTAAAAGACTGCCTTCCAGGTTGAAATACTCTTTATATGCAGATGATGTGTGCATTTGGGCATCTGGCATGGACTTACGGTTAATTCAGATTGCATTGCAAGACGGAATAAATGTTATCAACAACTTTTTAAAAGAAAGAGGAATGATTCTATTATTCAAAGACTTCAAAGACCATTAGTTAGAGAACTGCGCGTCTGCATAGGTGTCCCACGAGCGACTTCCAGCAGCCTTGTCATAGCAGAGACTCGACAACCACCCTTTCCAGTCATGAGAACAATTGAAACAACGGATTCTATCGCACGCAAAGACAGCTGTATTGCCCTTCACCCGTAGGAAGTTAAAGAACTTCAATCTCAATTTAGACGAAGAACTACGAATGATTGTGACACAGCATCGGTTTCTCGGAGTAATACTTGATAGGCAGCTATCATGGGCACCTCACATAAAGAAACTCGAAAACGAGGTGAATACGCTAGTGAATATCATCCATGCTCGCTGTTCACAATGCTTTAATACGACAAAAAGTTGCATATTCTGCAACAGTGTTACACGGCCTTTCCCGCACTTCAGAGGAGCGACTTCAAAGACCATTAGTTAGGGGACTGCGCGTCTGCATAGGTGTTCCACGAGCGACTTCCAGCAGCCTTGTCATAGCAGAGACTCGACAACCACCCTTTTCAGTCATGAGAACAATTGAAACATGCCGCCGTTTTTTTCGCTTACGGACGCAACACAGGGACCACCCATTGGCACTGGAGCTTTTACTAAGAGATAAAAGCAATTCTCATAACGATGTACAGAGTAATTACATATATTACCCAGAAATGAATTTTGGAGCTCTGAAATGGACTATCCTCCATGGCTGCTTGCAATACCAAGCAATGAATTCTCAGTGGACGGCATTATCAGAAAGAGAGACATGTTCATCCAAGCTGCTCAAAAACTAGCGCTTTATCAGATACACATGCGGTATCCAGAGTACATACACATTTACACAGATGCCTCAACTACTACAACGTCTTCAACATCGGCATATATCATACCACAGCTCAATATTCAGGAATTGTTTAAATTATGTCGCATGACGCTATCTACTACATCTGAGCTCTTCGCTTTTCTGTATGCTCTAAAGTTTATAAACTTGGTAGCAGACGCTAGAAAATGGGTACTTTTCAGTGACTCACAGGCCGTATTAAGATCACTCTCCAGTAAAAACAGGACAGTAATAAGTGATAGTATGACATACGAAACGCTGAAGGAGCTCACCAAAGCAAAGAAGGCGCAACACGAGATCAAATTCCAGTGGATACCTGGCCATTGCAACATTCCTGGAAACACAGCTGCCGATGAAGCAGCACGACAAGCACATCGTAAAGACGTTACTGTTTCTTTACCAATTTCGAAAAATTAATTGGTTAGTATTATAAAGAATACAACTTTCGGAATGAGCAAAACTTCTTGGTTTGACCAAAGTACAAAGAGCTGCGATTTATATCACATCGATCCATTTACTGAATTCAAAATTACGCTGGCATTAGATAGAAAGATGGAAACTCTAATTGACCGATTGAGGCTAGGCACCGCACACAAAAAACATTTTTTGCACAGAATCGGCAGAGCTGAAACTCCCAAATGCGAATGTGGATTTATAGATGAAGACGTCTGTCACCTTCTCATAGACTGTCCACATCATTACACGCCGAAATGCCGTCTTAAGTCCGAACTGTTCGCATTGGACCGAAGACCATTTAGCATGAAAAAACTTCTGGGCCCGTGGCCAACTGGAGTTTTACAGTCCCACGCTTTAAAAGCATTAACACGTTTTTTACAAGACAGCGGGATTGCTGACAAGTAATAAAAAAGAACAAACTTTCATTTATAACACATGTATCTATTATGTACACCCATGTGCCACCCATCACGTGTGTGTTGTGAAATGAATGACTTGTCGCCTATTATGTACATACGAGCGAATGCATCTTTATAAGGACCAGACGTGTGCTCTGCTGTTTTGTGCTGGTGGACCGAATATTAACGAGCGACATTTCCAGAGACTTCTTACATTGACTTTCGAACATTTTTTTTACCATTTTGTTGTGATATGTGCGTATAAGTGTGTCTTTGCATATCTGTGCTCGAGTTTCCCATTTTCCATGCACTGCTTTGTATGTTTTGCTTCAAGATACGTGTTCAAGTTTCTATCAACGGCTAAGGAGTAGCCGGTGCCATAATGGTGCGCCAACATCTCCTTATATAACATATCAATAAAAAAAAGACACTCCCACGTTGAAATTGACATATAATTCCAGCAAAGTGGCTGGACGGATAGCCGCCATGATAGATCAGTGGCTAGAGCATCAACGCGTTATTCGAAGGCCGTAGGTTCGGTTCCTGCTTACGGCCAGTTATTTTTTCAGCCACTTTTCTTTATTCTTATTTACATTACATTGGTTCTAATAACTTCCCCTATACATTCCTTGGAATTATTGTCTGTTAGATCTCATTACTATTGTGTCGAAACACGGAAAAGCGAGCCCTTGGGTATACACTTCTTTTCTTTATGCATTAACGAGGGTCTCGAACTGGCAGACTTGGTGCCGTTAGGTTGTATACGAGTGACTACTGGTCAGCTGCCCGCTCGTAATAAGTTCACGTGCTACGTGACGCCACACAGGCTCACGCCACACAGGTGTTCTACACTCGCCGCTGCGGCAACAGATGGCGCTGACTGACACTCCCACGTTGATTCTGAAACCAAGAAAAGACACCTCTTTTTCACTTAGTGCTACCGAAGGAACACTGATACACGTACATTTGTCGGCCCTAGTCTTTTCTGCTCCCAAAATTTCTCTGGTTATTCTGTGTGTAGATTTGCCTAGAATTCCCCTGCTGCCAAACTGCGGATCGCACCGACAATCCCTGCAGTGCATTGACAAGTGCGTGCCATCTGCGAGAACCTCCTAGGACATCGCGTGTTATTGGAGTCGATCATATAAACAACGACCCGTCTGGCCGATTTACACTTTTCCGCAGGTCAAGAGTATTATTTACACAACCCCTGAAGTACACAGTGAAAAGAGCGTGGCATGTTTTTTTGGTGCAACCGCTCTTGTTCACCCTTCTTTCACAATTTCCAATCATGGGTCACAGTTTTGCCAGTTTGCGGGGAAACGTGAGATCAACGTGTACTCCGTGCTTGAGTCTAATCTTCATCAAAGTGTGCGACATCTTGTGCACATAGTGCAGGGATACAACCGCTTTTGTCGGCCTTGTTTCCGCGGTTTTGGTGGCACTTAACCTCTTTGACTTCTTTAACATGGTACTGCCAAGTGCCACAAGAAATCTGTCCGGGTAACCCAAACGGAGTAGGCGTCTTATATTCGTGCCACACGTGCAGAGAAAATGGCATTTACCCCCGAATGCCTTCAAGGTTATTGCCATTCGCGCGGTTCCACACGGGCGAACAAAATGGCATTCGTCCGAATGCCATTCGCCAACAAATGCCTTCGCCAGAACTCAGTTGACTGAGAAATGCCTACTCTCGACGACACAGCTCGCGAAGTGCAATTTACCTTAAAGTAAATAAAACAAATCTTATTCAGCTAAATTATAAAATTTCCGGTCTTTTATTTGCACTAAACTCTTAAAAAGTGCTTTGAACGTTATACAAAGATCATGTTGAAATGGTTTGAAATTAATTGAAGTTCAATGTCCTGAAGCTCGCGCATAATATCTCGTCTCTGCTCTAGAATTATTCGGTCTTGAGCACGATGCTCTGCACGGAAACACACAAGTGCTGCCGTGAAAAAATGAACTCTGCGAACACATTCTGAGAAATGCGACAGGTGCGATGCGTCAGGCGCCATTTTCTATGTACACTGTGCATCTGACTAGTGTTGACTTAGGTTGCTACGGTCGGCGGCAACGTCGTAAAACAAAGCAAGAAACTAAAACTTAGGGCAGCGTAATATGCTTATTTCTACATTTCATGATTATCTGATGAGTATGTAGCTTGTAAAGACTTGTTATTTTACATTGCTATTCACCCAATGCTCACTTGGAAGGTGCTGCGTTTGACTTCATCAACTCAAATGTCATTCACTTTGGACGTGTAGCAACGCCGCCGCAAAAAAAATGTCATTCGGGAAATGAAGGCCTTCGCCACCGAATGTCATTTCCTATGCCCGTGTGGCACGGGCAATACTTGATTCCGGAAACTGCGTTCCATTTATTGTGGACATAATTTCCTGAGTGATGAACTAAGACAGGAATTAGCTATTGCCCTGTACACTAGCTTGCTGTGAGAAGAGTCAAAGGGTAACAGGCCCTTCTTTGACCGCGGGGAAAACTCCCAGCAAACGTGACCAACTTCATTCAGCAACCTCCGCAAAGATGACCAACCAACCAGAGAGGCTTTGTAGTTTTTAGATCTTAACAATGATAATAATTAAGTTGATATTTATGTTTAATTTGTGTGTTTTTCGTTTACCTTGTAATCTACATATGTAAACAGATCTTTTTGTAACAATTTTTGGTGTGTCTTTCTTTGTATGTTGTGTTATGTGTACATATGTAAACATAATGTTCTGTTACAATTATCGGTGTGTCTGTGGATGTTTTTTTTCCATCGTGATGTTCTGTTGGATTGCACTTGATGTTCACTGTTCGTGAAAATAAATTTCCCTAAACACCATTGTTTACTATATGTTTTGATAACACTATCCGCCTCGTTGTTGGGCTGCCATTGCATCAGCAGGGCCTCATTATGTGTCACTCCCACGGGACGGCTTTATGCATTCCCAAAGTAGAGTACAGAGTTCTCTATATCTTAACCACTCCTTAAATACGAAGCATTATTTAGCGAACTTCGGCCAATTTGAGCTTATTTAGCTATCTGTCTATCTAGCCGCCTACGGCTTTTAGCTCTTTTAGGCTTGGCATAACATGACTGTATCGCTAGCATAACTGACTAGTCATAACATGACAATCATAACATGTATATCATAAACATATTGATTTATATGGCATTGTCTTGATGCTCTTGGGGTGGTTCTGTTTACATGAAATTTTGCAGAACTGGTATGGTAAGAAATCACTGCATGGCGACCATAATTGACAGACCCTAAAGTAGAAATCATGACGTGCATGTCATGATTTTCATGTTATGACTGGTCATGACTACACGCTTTGCTCATGGTGCACTCGTGCTCGTTTTGCTAGCTTCACATATACCAAATTTGGTATTACCGGAGGTGAATGGACGACAAAGAAGTGTGACGCATTCAAACATTATAATCATGGCATGAAAGTCTGGTACTGCTTAATTCAAGTTCACGTCGTAACGTTGTGCTGATTTTAAAGATATTAAAGTGACATATCAACCTTCCTAATTCGTGCTTCGCATATCACCGATTTACACATTACGTGGGATCTGCCAATTTTTTTAAACACAAACAAATCATCGATGAAGTGTGAGGTCCATGGAACGGCTTTATGCTCCCGCATAGTCGAGCGCGAAGTATTATAAATAGTTAAATTATGTTCCTTACGCATCGTATAAGTTTTGTAAATATGGTCTCATCAAACGTCAGGCTCATGGAATGGCTTTGAGCTATTACATGGTAGAGTACGAAGTACTCTAATTAGTTACCTACTTCTTTTGAACAATATATCACGTGGTATCGTTTTAATAATTAGAAGCATTTTTTTATGTACTGCAAGCACTTTTGGCGTCCATTCATATATATATGTATCTAAATATCTATCCAGCCGCTTAAGTCTGAGTGCTTTTGAGATCACCTCTTGAACTTGGCGTGATTCAAATTAGCATGGAAGGGTAACATATTTTGACAAACAAGATGCGATCCGACGTTTTGCGAGGCATTTTAAGAGAAGGGTACAGTCCGTGTAGTAATTTTTCTATTGTCACATGATTTAACAACGCTACTTTATGTACAAATGTTTCACGCACAGACACAAACTGGGCAGTCTCACATGTTTACATAATGAGGTGTTAAGTTGTTTGCACCGGGGCAACGAAGTCAACAGGAACATGCGTATTAGCAACACCATAAGCGATAAGCTGACAAAGTGCTGGTGCTCGCGGCGATGGCAGCCCTGGACACTGCTACACAAATCAACTTCAGCGGATGGCAACTAACAACAATTGATGTTAAACCGACGTTACGGCAGTATCATGGAGGTGAGCACATCATGTTAAGAAAATTGCATAGCCAGCACTGCAAACTGTATTGACGTTTCACAATGATTAGGGTCTATTTGAAAAGTAATTTGGTGAATCTGCGCCCAAACCTACAGTGCCAAAATTTATCGTCCGCACTTCACACTGAGCACTTGTAGTCTCCCTTAAAACAGCTTTCGATGCCACCATATTTAGCTCTAACTTTACCGCTGTTTTACCCGCCGAGATGGTTCAATGGAATGTCACTGGGGCTCGAGTGGTGACCAGAAGGCGATCGAATGCTGGCCGCGGTGATTTTGGTGGACGCAATATACTTGATGCCCATCTACGTAGACGTGAATGCACATTCAGCACAACTACGTGGTCAAAATTTCCACAGCCTTCCAGTAGAATTCCTCATAACCATATCTTCGTTTCAAAATATGAAACTCCGAATATTTATTTTTGCTTTTTCAAACTTAGTAGTTTTGTATCTTGGACAACTAAATAAACAGTGCTACAGTGAACGTTTGCCATCCGATTGGCTTCGTGCACACGACGCTTTATTACCTTACCTATATTACGCGTTACGAGTCTCAAATATAACAAAGCATTCCCATATCTCTAACGAAAAATGCTCTATGCATTGATGATTGAACTTCCAACCTTTGTTGCTCGCGTAAGTTATAGAACAAGCTTGAGTGCTCTTGTGCTGCGAGAAATCGTAACGGATAATCGTAACGGAAAAGTTATACCAATCGCGAAACCGGCCAAACATTCTGCTGCTGTCTGCACCGAGTGGTGCTTAAACTTTTCTAGTCTCCTTTTCCAGAGGTGCACTGAGGTACGGAATGGAGCGACTTTTCTTTTTGCAATTGTTAGATGTTAATCACTACCGTTTTTTTTTCTACGTGGCGTGGCTACACCTTTTATGATGACGATTGTCTACATGTATGGCTCACACCTATTCTGCGGGATTGACCATAAAACAAATTATTTATAAGAGAAAGCGACCCCATAAAAATGAACAGGTCAGGCAGCTGCAGCTGCTGCCCCACGCAAGGTTGTTGATGTGGCTGCAGCGCTAAACATTCCTCTTCACTGCAACGTGTTTAGTTTTCTATGTCATACATATGCATGAGTAAGACCATTCAGTTATCCTCAGTTACCACACTAAATATATCTTATGAACATGAGCTAGAGATAGTCGCTAACGTATAGTATCGTTAAACGCATCTAACTATGAAGCAACAACACTAGAAGAACTGGTGTTTTGGTTTAGTCAAGGCATGTAGAAATGAGAGAAATACAATGACTTTAACCATTATGGAAGCTTAAGCTTTGTTGTCGCTGTATAGAGGAAACAATACCAGGAAAACGAAAAGAGAAAAGTCACACGGGAAACTCGACAGGCCGTCAATAAAGCTTGAGTGAGGCAATGAGTGATTGAAGAAATCATAACTTTCACGTTCCTTGAATCCTTTAGAAACATGTGCAGGAATGAGATGATCACTAACCAAGGTACCATGTCAATTTCATGATGAGATTATGTAACATTGCTAGTGAAGGCACAATAAAATCCTAAAATTACGTGCTGACTTGACGATTTTGTTCATCCATGGTGTTGCCACCACAGCCACAAGTTCCTTTTTGCCTTTAATGAGGAATCTAATGGTTTCCCTTTAGACACCTACAACCTGTCATAGTCCCTGTTCGAATCATTTTCATGCATATGTAAAGGAATGTTAAATAATGAAATTCGCAAGTTTGTTCTAGGTTATCACTTAATAAGAATGATGAAGACCTCTAAATTAACGCCACCAGAACAATAGCATGTCATGAGTCGAATGATTTTGTACCAAGAAAATAAAGACGCGTTTACGGCGCTGTATACTGAAATCAAACACATAAAAGCATGCATTAGCGGTTTTCTCGAACCTTCATACCTACGCTGGAATGGGTCATTAGGTAATCCTGGGGCCGGAATCTCAGGATTTTCTCATCACATAACCTATGAGCCAATCGCATCCTATGAACAATAGACTTTGGTAATAATATCTGAGCTAAACGTCGAATTCTTACACCAACGCAAGTGCTTACCACCGGCACACGAAACTGTTATTTCAAGTTCTATTCATGTACCAATACCTGTCCTCACTTGCTCAGGAGCTGCTGGTAGCAGCCCTTTTAAGTCTAACCGTGGGCTGCAGGTGATTGGCCATTAGTCGACATAATTCACGACTGGCATTTGAAGCAGGCACCCTTCTCATCAAAAGGTGCTTTCAGATGCCGACGCTATGCTCTGCTTTCTGCTGGCATTACAAAGAGAGCCACACTCTGGTGGTTAGTAATCCCAGCGGGAGTAGGTGATCGCGTTTCGTCACGCGCAATCAAGATCATGGCACGATATTATAAAACCTTTCTCTCCAGCGTCATCCGCCCCCTGCATAGCTTCCATAGTGGTTTATCGCAACCAGTAAAAAAGGAAGAGCACTTAATGTGCACAGCAGACCTCAGTAACTCCACTCCTGCGTATCAGATTAAAACAAAGTGGTCATATTGAACAATGTTTCAAGTAACTGAAGTCATTCGATAATGACTAGGAAAAGAGGCGCTTGTTTTTTTATTGTTCAGACAGCTTGGTCAGAACGTTGTTTTTACAGGTTATGCCTTAAAACACGTGAAAATTGTTAACGTAAACTCTTAGTAGAAGGCCTGACACACACACACACGCACGCACACACACACACACAAACACACACACACACACAAACAGACAAACAAACAAAAACTGGTCCAATAAACCATTGTACTCAGTTTCCCGTGCTATCATCACCTTCTAGGGAATGCCCTTCAGCATCAGCACGCTTCTGCATTGGGTACTGTTATTATTGGAAACAGTTATAGAATGACGCTTTGGTAGGTCCTTTCCGAAATTCTTCTTTTTCGCCAGAGCCTTTTGAATGAACGGAACATAGATTGCCTTTAAAAAGAAATAACGTTAAGAAAGAGGACAAAAATCTCACATAGTCTTATCAGGTAAACAAAGAGGATGAACCACCGCGGTAATGTTTTTGTTAGTCAATACTGCTTGAAAGAAAGAGCCAAGTGAGCAGCTACATTGTTCTGGGGTGACAACGATGGAGCACGTTGAAACTAGGGACTTTTTTGGGCAATTCTTTCTCGAAGTCATTTTACTACTTCAATGTAGTCAAACTAATTAACAAAATGGCCCCATGGAAGCCACGTAATCGTTACAATTTAAGACGGCTAACATTGTCTTGGATTTTCATACTTGCTTTTCTTGCAAAGAAGCGCGAATTCTCATTTGTGCTCTTTTGGGTTTTGGTGAATCTGCCAACTTCCACTGGGTCGACGAACGCTTAGTTTCTGCGTCGTAGGTGACCGTCCACGTCTCAGCACCTGCTACTTCTGATTGAAAGAAGCTTGGCTACTTTACTGTGTGCCGTAACATGTCCGCACATGCGTCTTTACGGAACTATCATTTTGTCATCGAAAAAACTGTTGAAATAACCTTCGCGCAGATCTTCCTCACGTGGAATTCTTAAGTTAAGATGCACCGAACAGCTTCCCTATTCAAGATAACCGACTCCACCCCTGCACTTACTCCTAACCTTTCGTCGTCATAAATCACGTCACGAGCTTTGGCAATGATCTGTAATCACTGACATTAAGCGCCCAGTACATTCTTCGTCTTCTACACTGCTCCTTTTTGTTGAAAACCACTCACCTAAATTAAACACACGTGCTCGCGGCAGTGCTTCATCTCCGTGAACCTGTGTTAATATTTGAAATATTGCCGTGGCTGAATTTCAGGCTATGCCCTAAAACATGATGTATATTTTTTCTGTTTTTAACATTAGGCATTTTTTCCAGTAGCACGCAGTTATACTTGTCCACTCAGTAGCGCAGCTCTTTCGATTGGCCCGATCAGTGTTGAGCCGAAGCTAGCCACACGGAGAGAAGAGGCGTGTGGGGTGATGTCTGCAAAATCGTTGTTGCCAGCTCCACTCCTTTTTCAAGCCCCACGTTTAGTCTCGTTCTTTTCTTAGTGTGTGTGATACACATCGTATAACTTATAACTTAAGTATCAAAAGAAGTACCCAAGGTTTTCCTAAGAAATGATTTCCTGGCTGCACAAGTATACACGCAGCCACCATCATTCCTTGCTCGCTGACGTCATTATTGACAGCCTACGTGGGATGGCTTCGTCGAATACCTAGACCACTAATAACTGAGCACACTAAAGTGCAATGGACTTCGTCTCTCAACATTTGTTATCACTGTGTCCTTTGTTCCTTTCTTCGAGGTGCCAGTCCCAATCCAATGAAACCATTTGTCAGCACACTGCTGTTAACGAAAGCTGTATACGTGGATAGTCTCCGCAGAGTTTTCCTCTAATGCTGGGTTGTGTTACTAGTAAAATTGGGTTTGTTGCTGAAAAGCTATATCTATATTGTTATACTTCCTCATTCAAGCGTGATAACAGTTGACCTAAACTGTGTGTGCTGACATGGCTCAGAATGGCGCTCACCTATAAGGGCACAAGTCAGGTTCTTTGCGTTTGTGTAGCGTACGTGAACAGCTACACAAATGGAGGTTCGTGCAAATGATGAGCATGGTTCAAGTGCATTACGTGCTCACAGCAATACATCATCATCATCGTTATCATAAATATTATCACCATCAGCAGCTTGACTACGCGCATCGCAAGAGAGACGCCTCGCTCATGTTCCGCCAGTCAACTCGTGCTTGCTGCTGCCACCTTATAACCATGAACTTTCTAATCTCATCTGCCTACCTAACTTTCTGTCTCCTCCTCATCCACTTGCATTCTCTGAAAATCTAGTCAGTTACCCTTCATGACCAGCGGTTATCCTGCCTACGTGCTACGTGCCCGTCCCATGTCCATTTCTTCTTCTTGATTTCAACTATGATATTCTTAACCCTGGTTTGTTCCCTGACGCACTGTGCTCTCTTCTTGTCTTCTAAGGCTGCAGCTATCAGTTTGCTTTCCGTCGCACTGCATCTTCTTCAATTTAAGCTTACACTCTTTGTAAGCCTCCAGATTTCTGCTCCATGGTCAAGTTATTAGCAGTTCTTATATACTTTCGACTAGAGAAAGATAGTGGCAATATAAGGGTCATGATATGCGAATGCTTGCGCAATGTGCTCCACCACATTCCTATTCTTCTAGTTACTTGAGTCTCGTGGTTCGGCTCGGCAGTCGTTATCTGTTCTAAGTAGAAGTACTCTTTTAAAACTTCAAGTGCACGGCTACCTATCTCAAAGTGCCGTTTTCTTCGGATGTTTATGTAAATTTCTATGGTTTTATGCAGAATAATTTCTATAGCTACCTTTCTGGCCACCTTGTCTAATCTCATTATCATCAAGGGCGACTCTTCCCCTGAGTTACTCAGCAATGCAACATAATCGGCAAAGCGCAGGGTACTAAGGTACTTTTTATTGACTCTTCTCTCTAACTCTTCCCAATCCAGGCCCCTGAAAAGCTGCTGTAAGCACGCAGTGAATAGGATTCGGGAGATTGTTTCCCTTGTCTTACAAAATCGTTATTATATTCTGTCGCTTTCTTTATGAAGCTCTATGGCGGCAGTTGACCCTCTGTAGATTCTTTCCAGGATGTTTACATACGTTTCGTCGACGCCCTGATACTGCAGTGTCAGCATGACTGCTGATAATTCTACTTAATCAAAGTGTTCTTGTATTCTATGAAGGCTATGTATTGTCGTTGGGTGTATTCTGAGCACTTCGTGATCACCTAATTGATAATAATAATGTGATCGATTTTTGTGTAGCCTGTTATAAATCATGTTTGTTCCTTTGGGCAATTATATTCTAACGGGTCCCTAATTCTGTTGGAAAAAAAAATTTGTCAATACCCCATTTACGAAGCAGAGCAAGCTGATCAGCCTCTAGTTCTTCAGTCCTTGATTCCTTGTCATCTCTTTTTTATGGGTTAAGATGATGTTAGTATTCTCCAAGGATTCTCGTATCTTCCCCGTCAGGAGACTTTTCATAAACAGGATGGCTAGTATTTTTAACACAATCTGTCCTCCCTCTTTAAGCAGATCTGATATTACTTGATTCTCACCAGCAGCTCTGCTTCTTCGCATTCCTTTCAAGGCTTTCCTGACTTCTTCTGTCATTTCTGTTGGGATGCCATTTACGATCGTGCTTGTCCAGGCTACTGTACAGATCTCTGTAAAACGTGTCCACTACTTTAACTATCCTACCCATATTCGTTGTTACTTTGCCTTCCTTGTCCCTTTGTGCATGTATCTTCTTTTTGCCTATCCCCAGTTTCCTCTTCACCGCCATGACGTTTCTTTTGTTCTTAGTAGAAGGTTCGATTCTCTCTATGTTATACCTTGTTAGATCGGATACCTTACGCTTCTTAATCATCTTCTAAAGCTGTGCTAGTTTCATTTTTCTATTGTGTATGACGCTTTCATGCTTTGACGCTTCTGAATGAGGTTCTTTGTCTCCAGCTGGGATAGGTTGCTAGTGTCCTGTCTTCAAGTTCTACTGCCTATTCTGTAATGATACTCGCCAGATTATCATTCATTGCGTCAACGTTAAGGCTTGTTTTCTCGATAAGAGCCGAGTATCTGTTCTGAAGCGAGACTCTGAATTCCTTGACTTTCCCTCTCAGTGCTAGCTCACTGATTGGCGTCTTGCGTATCAGTTTTTGTCGTTACTTACTTAAATCAAGGCGAATTCGAGACGTTACCATTTCATGGTCATTGCATTGAACCTTTTAAACCACTGCTGCATCCTGCACGATGTCTGGATGTCCACTCAGTATAAAGCCCATTTTCTTCTTACTTTCACCGTTAAGGCTTCTTCACGACCACTTACGGTTCACTCGTTTTTGAAAGAAGGTAATCAAGATGCGTAAATTATCGCGTTCTGCAATTTCTACTAATAGCTACCCTTTGGCTTTTCTAGAACCTATGCCATAATCCCCTACTGCCTGGTCTTCAGCCTGCTTCTTTCCTACTTTGGCGTTGAAGATATTCATCACGATAGTGTCATAGCGATACATACCGCGAAGTTATTTTTGAGGCAGCCAAGGCCAAAGTTTGTGGGCTTGGTCAGCAGAATGTTTCAGAGCCTTGTAATTTATTCAAGAGACACTTTGAAGAAATACCTGGCCGAAGTTTGTATCTTGTGAACTAAGCTATCACAAGCCAAAGATGCGTATGCTCCATGCTCGTTTTCCTCATATGGCTATGACGAGGAGGAGCTGTCACAAAGATGCAGGGGCAAGTGGATGAATGCAGCGTAGCGAATAAAAGAGCATTGCGAGCAAGGGTGACGTTTTGATTATCTAACGCGTGAACCTTCACATGTGTTCGCTGAAGGCTCCTGTTCAAATGCAACGCAACAGCTAATGGCCGACCTCCGGGTGTTTTATGGCCCTCGAATCCTTCATGTGGTCATGTGCCTCCGCAGCGGCGAAGATCTGAGCGAGCGCATCTGCATTGTCTTATATTGGTGCATCACGTCCTGTGAAGTTACGCCTGTAATACTTGCGTTGTGGGGGCTTATGCTTCCAAGTCTGAAGGTGATTCAGCTGCAGTTAGTGACCATGATAGACATGGAGTAGTAGACATTTTGCTCGAAAACAGGTTGCCTGAATAGCCATATTTATTCTTGTCTTCTTTCCAGCATCGTCACCAACTAGAGCAAACCATTTCGTTCCTCTTTTTGTGTGTGGCATCTCAACATCTTTGGTATCGTCGCTACTTCACGTCTCAAGTTGGCGGAAGTGTTTCTCGCGGGACACATTTTCTGAGGCTTTGGTATATACGTAGCCTGTGATAAATGAATGATAGCCAGAATTTGGTAAATTCAGCATTGGGCCACCAAGATCCGAGCTGGAACCAAGGCCTCGATGTTTAGGGCTGCGCTTATTGCTATGGCAGGTACGTAGAAGGTGGCTTACTAACGAATACTGCTTCTATTAGGTGGACAATTCATTATAATCGCTATTTACGATTGGTTCAGCTTCACGTTCACAAAGCAACTCTAAATTAATTGTCCTAATACACAGAAATATTGAGCATTCCCACTTCAGAAGCCGCAAATGCAGGCGTTAGAAAGCGTCATAAACACTTAGGTTAAGTACAGATAATAATATATACACATCGCATTCTAAAAAAGTGTATTTTGAAGAAACTTTTCTTCGTTTCTGTCCGTAACTTGTACATCTATCATACATTGCGACCGTTTGTTACCCACTTATTTCTCATTTCTGCACTAATCATCATCATACTCTTGTCTCCCGCTTCACATCATATCCCCGGGTCTCATCACCGGTGTATCACGCTCTGCCACTGGCTGCTTGTGTACTGCCGAGTCCTTGAGTCAAATAAACGTCGTCTCAACCAAGACTTTACAAGACACACACACACATACACACACACACACACACACACACGCACGCACGCACACTCACACACACACACACACACACACACACACACACACACACACACACACACACATGGGTGGATGGATGGAAGGATAGATGGATGAATATAGATAGATAGATAGGTAGATAGACAGATAGATAGATAGATAGATAGATAGATAAAATGCTATTGTGCATTACCCATCCCCTAATTTCTCTAGTGTAGGGTAGCATGCCATTTCTAAACTAGTTAGCACTCCTGCCTTTCCTTTTTCTCCTGTTCCTATCTTTCTTTCTCCCGGTTTTAGTCACCTACTCGCAGTGAGGTAACTTGTAGGTAATATTGTAACGTGTGCAAGAGAAGAAACGTCCAAAACTAGTTTATTATGGGTGAACCTGTGCCTGAAAATTATGTGCGAAAAGATCGAGGAGTCCGCTAGAGCGTTCCAAAACAAAAACTTTTCATTCGCCAACGCACCTTCTTCTTCTTCGCAGCTCCATCCCGCACATACTCGTGCCCGTGAACAAGAGGCATGAGTCGTGCGGCCACAAGCAGGAGCGCGCACAAGACTGTGGACGCTGATTTTTTATAATGTCGGATGGTGTAAACAGTCTCTGTGGCATTAGTCCCCGTTCAAAATACACATCGTCCCGATGCGCGATGGAGGGAGGCAAACAGAAAAAACGAGCGTTTTCATTCTCTTTCGTAATGGGGCTTCATACGAACGACGTGTACGACTTCTGAGCTGTTTTGCCGCTTTGAACAGACGTGTCCATCGGCGATAACGTTGTAGTTTAGGTCACTAATTCCTCGGAGAACCTTATAGTGGCCAAAGTATCGACGAAGAAGCTTTTCTAATTCTGGGGTCTTGTCCATATCCACACTCGCTCGCCTGGGTTGTACTGAACTTTTCTGTGGCGCAGGTTTTAGTGGCTTGCGTCCTAGTTTTGCTGTTGATGTATTCGGTGTCGTGCCAACTGGCGTGCTTCTTCAGACCTTTGCAGAAAGTCGTCAAGTTCATATGGCTCGTAATTGTCGTTGTCTACTGGCAACATGGCATCGAGTGTCGTAGTGACAGTGCGGCCGTAGACCAGCTGAAATGGTGTGACGCGGATGGTCTCCTGCACGGCCGTATTGAGCGCGAAGGTTGCGTATGGCAAGATTTCGTCCCACAATTTATGCTCAATGTCAACGTGCATCGACAGCATGTCAGCGATGGTGCGGTTCAGGCGTTCTGTGAACCCGTTGGTTTGGGGATGGTATGCAGTGGTCTTCCTATGGCTGGTGTTAGTCATTGTCATTAAGGACTGCATCAAATCAGCCGCGAACGCTGCTCCTCGATCGGTAATCACGACGAGTGGGGCTCCATGGCGAAGAACAATCTTCTGAACGAAAAACTTCGTGACTTCCGTTGCCGTTCCTCGCTTAAGGCAGCCGGCTCAGCGTATCGTGTCAAATAGTAAGGCACACTATTAGCCACCTTTTTCCTGATGCCGACATCGAAAACGATCCAAGTAGGTTCATTGCAACCTGTTGAAATGGAGTCGCAGATGGCTCTATAGGCTGGAGAAGGCCGGCCGTCTTGAGGGGTGGTGTTTTCCGCCTTTGACACTCGCGACATGTCTTGACGTAATGCTTCACGGACGCTAGCAACTTGAGCTAGTAGTATGTCTGATAAATTTTGGCGGATGTTCGACTCGCGCTCAAGTGACCCGCAGACGGTTCATCATGACAGGCTTCTAAGAATTCATGCCTCAAGGCTGATGGTACAACGAGTAAGAACTTCTCCTTGTTGTGTTCGAAATTCCTCTTGTATAATGCATTATCTCGGAGGCAGAATGAGGATAACTCTCTCTTAAATACGCGAGGAACTTGTTCGTCGTGCCCTTCGAGATACTTTAATAATGGGAGCAGTTCCAAGTCAGCCCGTTGATGTTCAGCAATTTCTGAGGTTTTTATCACACAAAGGAGTGGGAAGTCCTCTTCTTCTGAAAGAGTCGATTCGACTGGTGAACGTGATAAGCAGTCAGCATCATCATGTTTTCTGCCAGACCTATATACGACCGTAATGTCATATTCTTGGAGCCTGAAACTCCATCTCGCAAGCCGTCCCGAGGGGTCTTTTAAGCTCGCCAGCCAGCAAAGTGAGTGGTGGTCGCTGATGGCACAGAACGGCCTGCCATATAGGTATGGCTTGAACTTGCTGATCGCCCATATGACTGCCAAACACTCTTTTTGTGTTGCAGAGTAGTTTCTTTCTGCTTTTGAGAGGGTGCGGCTAGCATATGCTATCACTTTCTCTTTTCTATTTCGCCATTGCACCAGGACCACACCTAGGCCAAGATTGCTGGCATCAGTATGAATTTTGTATCTGCAGTTTCGTCGAAGTGGGCCAGGATAGGTGGAGCTTGCAAACGTTTCTCTAGTTCGTTGAATGCACTGTCTTGTTCGGTGCACCAAATAAATGGCACGTCCTATTTTGTGAGTCTTGTCAGAGGTTCTGCAATTTTTGCGAAATTTTTCACAAACCGTCTGTAATAAGCAAATAAACCCAAAAATCGGCGTACCTCCTTCTTGTCTTGTGGCTTGGGAAACAGCCCCACAGCCACAGTCTTCTCCGGGTCCGGGCCAACACCTTGAGCGCTGATTACATAACCGAGGAAATGAAGCTTCTCGAATCCAAACTGGCAATTTACAGGTGTAATCGTCAAGCCAGCTGACTGGATAGCCAGAAGTACCGAACGCAGTCGCTCTACATGCTGTTCAAACGTTCCTGAAAACACCACAACGTCGTCCAGGTAGACTGAACACGACTGCCATTTGAGGCCTGAAAGGACGCTGTCCATCATGCGCTGGAATATTGCAGGCACATAACAGAGGCCGAATGGAAGTGCTTTAAACTCATATAGACCATCCGTGGTTACGAAAGCAGTCTTTTCACGGTCCCTTTCATCCACTTCAATTTGCCAATAACCGCTTTTTAAATCCAATGAAGAGAAATACCTTGCGTGCCGTAGCCGATCCAACGTATCATCAATACGCGACAAAGGGTAGACATCCCGCTTGGTCACGCTGTTCAGCTTTCTGTATTCAACGCAGAATCTTAGCGTGCTGTCTTTTTTCCTCACAAGGACTACAGACGACGCCCCCGGCTATTGGATGGCTGTATGACATCGTCCTCCAGCATCTCTTTAATTGGCTCTTTATGATCGCTCGTTCCTTCGGTGATACTCTGTACGGATTTTGGTGTACCGGCCTTGTAGCTTCATCTGTTATTATGCAGTGTTTAATAACCTGGGTCCACCGTACTTTTACGAGGTAGAGAAACATCCGGTGAAGTCTCTTGGGGGTCTTGAATGAATTTCTTCTCGGCTTGTGATAGATTTTGGCTGATTGCAACTCTTGCCAGGACATTGGGCGCAGGTTCCGAAGTAGGTGGCCCTGACACCAGACCACATAAGTCCGTCACTGTTTGAAAACCGTGCAGGAAGGCGATAGCAGTGTCCTTTGCAACATGCAGAATTTCGTTTCCGACATTCGTGAACAATACATCGGCACACTCACCACGTAATTGAATAATGCCTAGAGCTACGCAAATGCCTTTCTTGAGCAGTAGTTCGATGTTTGCACCAGCTATACCTTCAGAATCAACAAATGCTTCATTTCTTACATGGACTAATACGCTGCATCGTGGCATCACGGTAACATCACAATATATAACACGTAATGCAGTGTACTCTGGCTCATTTGTGTCTGTGGCCAGTTTGGTTGAAAAAAGACACTAGAATATAGCTTCGTTTGGTAGCAGAAAATCTATTCCGAGTATTTAATCTCTAGAGCATTCCAGAGAAGTACGAGAAAGTCAGCAACGTAAGCAGCGCCTTGAATTCCGTTTCTTGTGGTACACCTTCCCAGAGGTTTGATGAGATGACCCCAGCCATGCGTATCTGGGGTCCACTCTAAGGCTTCAGGACTTTCTTTAAGTCCTTTGCGGCAGCGTAACTGAGAAACGAATAACCACCACCTGTGTCAACTAAAACTTTAAATTCACACCCGTCTACGGTAACGCGTAAGTCTGAAGAAATTTCGTCTTAACCTAACCTAGTTGTAGTGTTCCGCTCGCCGTTGCTGCACTGGAACCTTGACGGAGGATCTTCAATTGGTCGGACATCAGCGGCCTTGCCTCCATAGGTTGCAGGCTCCAGTTTTTCCTGATGGGGGCTGCTTGAACGACGGTGTGTTGAGGTTGAAGGTGGAAAAGGTGAACTAAATCGTCGAGGGCTTGGTGATCGATAGCGAGCAGGCGCTGGTGATGTAGGCTGATGCTAGAAACCAGCAGTTGGAAACTGATGGCCGGACAAGTATCCTTCAATTTCGACGGGCCTTTCGCCATTTCGGGGGCATGGCGCGTTTGGTGAAAACCCACGGAGACTGACTCATCGATATGGGCACATTCTGTACAGGTGTCCAGCTTCGCCGCAGTGAAAACAGAGAGACGTCCTGTCGGGTGTGCGCCACACGTCGCTTTTTCATGGCCTGGAATTAGCTAGATAATTTGAGCCACGCGAAGCCGGTCGGTAGCCACTGGGAGTTGCAAACAAAGCAGTATGCATGGCGGGCTGGCGCACAGCATAGGCGTAAGTCGGTACGGGGCGTTCCTGCAATTGCTGTTCAAGTCAAACAAATTGCGCCTCGGGTTCGGCTTGAAGAATGGCGTGGCGAACTTCATTTCTGATCAGGGTAGTGAGAGACAAATTTGGCGTTGCGACTTGTCGGGGAAACAGCTTCTGGAGCTCTTCCTTCACAATGGATCACACCATTTGCCGCCTGCTGCCCAGGTTTGCAGAGAAGACATCTGCAGGAACACTACTTGTATCATGATTGTAGTGACGGGAGCGCTGCTGCAGTGCCCACTCTGGAGGTGGCTTTGGTGCGGAATTCAGCAACTGTACGAGGTGGGTTGCGTACCAAACCGGCAAATAACTCCTGTTTGACACCTCGCATCAAGTGACGCAGCTTTTTCTCTTCGTTCATGTTCCGGTCAGCGCGTTTGAAAAGGCGGGACATGTCCTCAATATACATGCCAGCGCTTTCGTTGGTGCGCTGGTTCCTGTACTGTAGAGCGTTCTCCGCCTTCTCCTGACGATCGGTGCTGGCATATATAGCTACTAGTTGTCGTCAAAATTTTTCCCATGTCGGTATGAACGCTTCGTGGTTTTCATACCACGTCCTCACTGCATCCTCCAATGCGAAGTACACGTGACGCAGTTTTCTTGCTTCATCCCAGCCGTTGGTCCTCGCAACCCGCTTGAAGTGTTCTAACCAATCCTCCACATCCTCGAACGTTACGCCATGGAAGGGCTCAGGCAAGCACGGTGGGGACAGAATGAGTTCCGATGATGTCACCTGGTAAGCCATCGTTACGTTGTCTGTGGACGCTGCTTTTGTTGCGGGAGCACTGGAGAGGGGTGCGAATTCAGGCGGCTCTCCTCGAAGGCGGCGGCTTTAACGGTGGTGTGCTGGAGTCAGTTCGCCATTCCAATCGTTGAGGATCCGGGCTTCGCTCTCTTGCGCCAAGGGGGCTTCCAATCATACCCAGCACCTCCACCAGAATGTAACGGGTGCAAGAGAAGAAACGTCAAAAACCAGTTTATTATGGGCGAACTTGTGCCCTGAAAATTATGCGCGAAAAGATGGAGGAGTCCGCTAGAGCGTTCCAAAACGAAAACTGTTCATCCGTCAACACACCTTTTTCTTCTTCGCAGCTCCAACCCACACTGACTCGTGCCCGTGAACAAGAGGCATGAGTCGTGCGGCCACAAGAAGGAGTGCGCACTAGACGGTGGACACTGATTTTTCATAATGTCGGATGGCGTAAACAGTCTCTGTGGCAATATCAATTTTGTTGTATCTACAATCGAACGTCAAGTTCCGAGGACGCTCGTTAGTATAAGGAAGTGCCAGTTTTAATAAATTGTTTTGCATTGTTAGACTCAACGTTTATGTGCCGTAATGGACAATTGTGTGCTCTTTTGTGTAGCAGCATCATGTACACTCCATACCTACTTGTGTAAACTAAAACTTAATCGGTAGACTGCATTAGGAAAGGTCTGCGCTCCTGGTTGTCAGCTCTCGTTAAATGCGAATTCAATTGATTCCGCTATTGCTGCTTTCGCGTTGAAGGTCCACAGGTGTCACACCAGTCCCGTTTATTAGGGAGGCAATCGCCGGGCTAATTCCAATAGCCGAAGTATCGGCCCTCCGAACCGCACCACGAAAGCGTGGACAATTTAGAGGTGGTCCTTTTTGGCGCACCAGCGGATGCCGGCTGTGGCCCAAAGAACAAGTCAGAGCCGAAAGTTGATAAACAAACAAATTATATTCTCAATAATAAAAGATTGAAAACAATACACAAAAATGCACACTCCACAATAGTTGCATACAATATGTCACCAATCAACCCAATCAATCAACGTACTACACAATACAATCAGCCACACTTGAAACAACGGACACGGACAACAATACGCACTACAATGCAGTCGCATGCATTGAACAACCAAGTCACTTAAAGACTAAAGAGATAGAAAACCTATTCAGTCCAAAGTTCTTGGAACCAAAGTCTAGATGATACTCTTCCGAGAATCACTCACTTAAAGTCCAGCGTTGTTGTCGTTCCGCAGCCCTCGAAGTTTCTCTTCCAGGAAACCTCCCGTCTTCAATTGGCCACTCTTCAAACTTCAACTTCTTCGCCGGAACACGTCGGCTTCACACACGCAGCTGTTGCCACGCGTCCTCGCTCAATAGCGGTAAACACACGCTCTTGCCTGTAGCTCGAGCCTTCACCCACTGGTGGAATTCCTCTTCATCTCCGGCTTCGTCCCTACGGACCAAAAACCTTCGCCGACTACACGGCGGAATCCCTACGCGCTCTGGCGCTCACTTCCGTCTCCTCCTGATTTCTCGTCTCGGCCGCTCAATTAAATACCTTCCGCGCCACCTTCCAGAACGTTCTCCTCATTTCGTCGGCGCGATGCGCAGCGAAGGCTGGGGAGAGGCACGAGACGTTTCGACTGCCCTCCCCGGATGATGATTCAACTCGGTCTGACCCCGCCCCGTTCGTTCTAGAAAAATCGCGGGCTTGCTCGGCCGCCGCTGTGGGGTGAGGAGGTTCATCGCTTCGCCGCTTCCGAGAGGAGACGCGTCGCGCGCCCGGGGAGCCCTGGATGCTTGTTTTCTTTTTTTTTCTTTTGACCTCGCGGCGTTTCTCCCGCCCGTTGTCGCAAGAATTTGGCGGCGCGCTCATTTTTAGCGCTCGTTCTGTGACACTGCGCCCCACTTTAAGAATATTATCTTATAATATTCAAAACCACACAAACGAGCGCGAACAGTCACCACACACTCTCACAGTCTGTAACATAGTCCGTCGCTCATGACACTTCACATTCACAATAGATCACTTAATACAATTGTACATTATAATTCGATTAAACAACACGTGAAAACACCACCACAAGCACATGAGTACAACACTGCACCACACATTCCCAATAATACAATTGTACGAAGTTCTCTCATTACAACAATGGTCCAATACTATTCATCACATCACAGCACAACACTTTGACACTTGTGACACAGGATAACACAACGTTAACACAACATATGGCACTCAACACTGCCAAACACATTCTGATTCGACCTCAGCACTTATCCTGAGTACTTCGAACAGCGCTTGCGTCCCTTTTTGCGGTGCTCGCTCGATCTCTTCTTGTGCTTCCACGTTCTTTTTCGGCGAGCCCTTTCCAACGACGATATCTGAGGCGTCGTCTCAGCCGTTAACGCGTCATTACATTTGACGGGTCCTGTCTGTTTATTTACCCGCTTGATCATGCCTCTACATTTTGCCCGGCTGGCCAACTCCATCTCCTTTACACTGTCGGTCGGTTGAGGTCGTGCCGACGTAAGTCCGGTTGCTCGGCCCGTGAACTTATTCGACACGATCGTCTTCTCCTTCGCTGTCTCTTGCGCCGCAGCTTCACCTTGGGCTCTAGTGAGATCCGTCACGGGATGCTCCTCCACTGTATCTCGCGGCCACTGTGTTGGCGAGGGCTCTATCTTCGGGTCTTCTCCCAAACATTCTGGATCACTTGGCCCTCGCGCCCCGTCGATGTTTCCGATGACAAGGTCATACAGGGGGGTCGTCATGCATAAAGCAGTAACCTTCCCGCTGAAGTACGGGGTTTCAACCTCAATTTCTGCTTCGAGAAGCATCCGAACCGTACGGTCAATTAAGCAAACCGGTTTCGTTCTGCCTGTTAACTCCCTTTCCCGTACCAAATCTCTCCGCACGATAACAGTGGAGCTGCCGGTATCTCTTAACACCCGTAATCTTTTTGTCCGCAACTTTTCCAGGCAGCGCTGGCATTCCTTTCGTAACACCGGTTGGCTGTTTTGACAATACAGCACCCACAATAGGAATTTTCTCCCCATTTTTCAGCTCTACGAATCCATCAGTGACGGCATTATTATCAGATTTCGGTGCCGCTTGCACACAGGATACCTGGTGAGTTTGACTCGCTCCGTTTCGACATGCATCTGCTTTGTGCCCAGTCTGACCACACTTAAAACATTTTACTACCGTAGGATTCGTAAAGATCGTTCGACAGTTTTTCGCGCGATGACCCACTCGGTTACACAGAAAACATCGCGGAATGCTCTCTGGTTCACGCTTCGTTTCTTCGGGAGCCAATTTCTTCGAATCATCGGGACACTCCTTCTTGACCTTGGCCAAATTAGTTCCACCTTGTGCTTCCAAGAATTGATCAGTCAATTCAAGCATTCCTTCAAATGACTCAGCTTTCCTCTCTTTCAAATACAGCGACAGGCTTGGGTGGCAACTAGTAAGAAATTGTTCTCTAATTAGGAGCTCTCTAAGCTCATCCTACTCCTGTGCTGTCCCTGAAAGTTCAATCAATCTGTCGCAATAATGGCAAAGTTGGGCGGCATACTGCGTAGCTGTCTCACCGTCAGCTGGCTTTCCTGTCCGAAATCTGTCCCGGAATCCTTCCACAGTGAATCTAAATCGCTTCAACAAAGCAGCTTTCACCTTTGCATAGTTGGTTGCATCGGTCGGCGTCAGCCTACCGTACACACTGAGCGCTTCACCACTCAAGCAAGTACTCAAAGCAGTTGCCCATTGATGTTCCGGCCAATTCTGGCTCTTCGCAATCGTCTCAAATCGGTGGAGGTACGCGTCTAGGTCGTCCTTCCTTTCATCAAACGCTACGAGCAGCTTGCTTGGGTTCAAGCGGAAGCCGTGATCTTCCCGTTCGCTGCTTTCAACTCTAGCTTGGACGGGAGTTTCACTTCGCTGTTGCAAACGGAGCCGCTCGAGTTCCATCTCGTGCTGCCGCTGCCGCTCCCTTTCCTCTCTTTCTTCTCTCGCCCTCTCAGCGGCCAGCTTCTCTCTCTCCAACTCAGCTGCTTTTTCTTCCTTGGCCCTCTCTGCCGCCAACCTCTCTCTCTCCACCGCCTCTTTCTCATTCTGGCTTACCCATTTCCGTAGTTCGGCGCCGGAAAGACCCCTCTTCTCACCAAGCGCAACTAACATTTCGAGATCCATTGTGTCTCGCAACTCGCAAATACAACCTTGCCGCGTGCAAAAAGTATCTGCCTAAATCAGTCTATCGGAACACTCCCCTGCACTCGTTAACGAGAACACTGAACAACACACAGAATCGTTCCGATAGCAGTATCACCAACTCGAAGCTCTTTCCTACTACTTTGGACACACTGTGCACCAAAAGGTCCTGTATCGCGGACGCCAGATTAATTGTCACACCAGTCCCGTTTATTAGGGAGGCAATCGCCGGGCTAATTCCAAGAGCCGAAGTATCAGCCCCCCGAACCGCACCACGAAAGCGTGGACAATTTAGAGGTGGTCCTTTTTGGCGCGCCAGCGGACGCCGGCTGTGGCCCAAAGAACAAGTCAGAGCCGAGAGTTGATAAACAAACAAATTATATTCTCAATATTGGCAGATCGAAAACAATACACAAAAATGCACACTCCACAATAGTTGCATACAATATGTCACCAATCAACCCAATCAATCAACGTACTACACAATACAATCAGCCACACTTGAAACAACGGACACGGACAACAATACGCACTACAATGCAGTCGCATGCATTTAACAACCAAGTCACTTTAAGACTAAAGAGATAGAAAACCTATTCAGTCCAAAGTTCTTGGAACCAAAGTCTAGATGATACTCTTCCGAGAATCACTCACTTAAAGTCCAGCGTTGTTGTCGTTCCGCAGCCCTCGAAGTTTCTCTTCCAGGAAACCTCCCGTCTTCAATTGGCCACTCTTCAAACTTCAACTTCTTCGCCGGAACACGTCGGCTTCACACACGCAGCTGTTGCCACGCGTCCTTGCTCAATAGCGGTAAACACACGCTCTTGCCTGTAGCTCGAGCCTTCACCCACTGGTGGAATTCCTCTTCATCTCCGGCTTCGTCCCTACGGACCAAAAACCTTCGCCGACTACACGGCGGAATCCCTACGCGCTCTGGCGCTCACTTCTGTCTCCTCCTGATTTCTCGTCTCGGCCGCTCGATTAAATACCTTCCGCGCCACCTTCCAGAACGTTCTTCTCATTTCGTCGGCGCGATGCGCAGCGAAGGCTGGGGAGAGGCACGAGACGGTTCGACTGCCCTCCCCGGATGATGATTCAACTCGGTCTGACCCCGCCCCGTTAGTTCTAGAAAAATCGCGGGCTTGCTCGGCCGCCGCTGTGGGGTAAGGAGGTTCATCGCTTCGCCGCTTCCGAGAGGAGAGGCGTCGCGCGCCCGGGGAGCCCTCGATGCTTGTTTTCTTTTTTTTTCTTTTGACCTCGCGGCGTTTCTCCTGCCCGTTGTCGCAAGAATTTGGCGGCGCGCTCATTTTTAGCGCTCGTTCTGTGACAACAGGACAGAATTACGCTCTCTCTTAGTAGAGTACCTCGTACTGTACTATGGCAGCATTCGTTACCAGCTTTCTTTAAACACACAATCTGACAGTAAACGTAGTTTGCTCGGGTCCACATCTAGTACTATTGCAAGCTCAGATGACCTGGTATACGAAGATAAATAACAGAAAACCTGCAAAAATGGTTCCGCGAACACCGGAGATGGGATATTTAAAAACTGGTACAGAGGTAACCTAGCTCAAACAAGAAGCTATGTGAAACCAGTTAGGCAAGCGCACTGGCGCATTATTCCCCTCCAATTACCCAGTCGCTGTGGAATCGCTAAGAGAAAAAGTACGCAGAGAAAGCCAGCTAAACAGCTTGCATCTGTCCCACGAATCGTGAACTTGTGCTCACTGAGTAGGACTAAACGCGGATAGTTTGGCAAGCACTGAGATCGTCAAGCAAAAGTAAACGTGCAAAAAATGTGAACTACTCCAAAAGCTTTATAAGCGTGGCATAATTGAATTTGGGCTACAGCTAATAAGAGCTGCTCATGATTGCGGTGTCCGTGGTCGTTTCGCTTCCCTAACCTAATTAATTCTGCATGTGTGAGGACTCTCGCGGGTAGTACACGTTCAACTCTTTGGCTGCAGGTATGCGACCGCAGCGGGAGCGGTCATTGTGATTTGGTGTTCTCAAAAGGTGTTTCAAGCTTGTGTAGTAGACATCTATGCATCAAGAACACCTAACATTCGACCCATGAAAGTAGCGAAGACACTGTTTTCGGGCTGTACTCGATTCTTACGCCAGCCGAATGCAGATCATTCTTCCACACTTTGAAGGGCAACTGCGTGAGGCAGGACAGTTGTATGAGCGGCCGCGGAGAATGTTCATGAAGTACGTGCAAGAGTACGTGTTACTGTCCCATAAGAATACTTATGGGCCCAAATAACAATCTTACCTCAACAAGCTCCTTATTTTAAAGGGCTGAAGAGTTTTACCGACTAAAATTGGGTAATCCTTTGAACATTGAGAATTGTGCAACAGTTTCTCTTTCAGCTCCCAAATAGCCACTGTATCGTTGAGCATATCACTTTATCGGTTATAGAAACATGTGTTGGTTGGGAATTGAAATCCTACTCTACAATGACGCTGAAAAAAGCTTCGTTAAAAGGAAAGTTGAAATTCGTTTACGCTTACTTACAAAGTGAAGCAGCAGCAAGAGAATTCTGGTTAGCTACTGGATACTTGAGGTACTGTGAAAATAGGTAAACCGTCTGAAAGTGCTGCACGAGGTTGAGCAGCTGTGAAAATTGCACCAAAAATACAATAAATCAAATGAACATGAATGACATTCATTCATTTATTCATTCATTCATTCACTCATTCATTCATTCATTCATTTATTCATTCATTCATTCATTATATTCATTTGCGGCAACAAAAATTGTCGTGGGAGACCCAGGGGAAAAGCCAATCAATGAGCTTGAAGGGGCTTTGGTCACTCTGCGCACATGTCAGCAAGAATAGTGGTCACAAATTAAATATATAGCATGAACTTTCCGCGTAAATGTACTATTAAAAATACTGAAACAAAGCTTTGAAGGCGAGATAAATTATGGGATAGGTTTGTGTGCACACACAAGCATCATCTGCTAAATTTCAGCCAGTAAAGTATTCAAAATCAAATTCAAAGTGTTCTTCGCAGCACCGCACGCAATGCACTCCTGCAGTTTTCTTTTAGACAAGCATCCGCCACCTTCGTTACGCGTTTGGGTTGGCTGCCACGATCCTTGCAAGCACTATCTCCGATAGCTGACGTTTTAAATGGAAAGATCAAGTAGTGTTGAGCGAGAATACACAGGCTAGTGTCGGGCAATGCATTTTCGAGGAGTCGTCTTGAAATTGTGAATATGCATGATTAGGCATATTGTGAATATGCGTGATGACAATGTCATATCACGACGCTATCACAATGTGATATATTGTGAATGTGCGTTATCACGCATAGTAACAATGTCTCGAAGGGAGCCTTCGTTAAAAAGAGTGGTCAGCGTCTTGCTCACTGTTTGTAGACTGACGTATATAGGTGGTTATATTCACACCACCCATGCCGAGTCCCGTTCCACTCAGTGACTATGAAGGCGAGACTGCGACTGGGTGGTTTCATTTCTTTTTATATATCTGGGGTTTGACGTCCCACAACCACGACGTGATTATGAGAGACGCCGTAGTGGAGGCCTCCGGATATATCGACCATCTGGTCTTCGTTAACGTGCACCTAAATATACCTACATGAGCCTCGAACATTTTCGCCTCCACCGAATATGCATCCGCCGCAGCCGGGATTCGATCCTACGACCTCCGGGTCAGCAGCCGAGTACCTTAGCCACTACAGTAACGCTGGGGGACTTGGTGGTATAAAGCCTTTTCTAATTGAATAACTATCGCGTGATAGAGCAAAATACCTTTCCATTCAAGATAGCTGTATCATTAGCAACTGAGTGCAACAGAAAAAAAATTGATTGCAAAATAAGGTGCTAATGCTGCTTTAGGAAATTATTTTGCCGAGATAAATATGGGTGATGTTTCTCAAAGGACAGCTAGGGATAGGTTACTCAAAATATTGGCGTAACATTTTAAAATGAACTTTAAATACATTGATTCTATATCACATTACTGCCTCAAAGCGAGTGTGAAGCAACCATTGCTGCTTCTGCGTTGCAAAAGAGCGAAACTTGGGCCATCATAAGCGCAGGGTAATAAAAATGTGAAAACCTACGGAAAGGCAAAGAGGAAAAGTAATGACCAGCTGAAACTCGGCTGACTACAGCAGCAATAGATGTCCCTTGACAGGTCACATCGCAATCTGTCTTCCGTAAAAGAATCCATAATTCACCGGAACAAACGATGCACGCTCGATCAGGGAAGTTCAGCTTCAAGCTGTAGGCGCATGCTCGCTAACAGGAGGTTGCTCAGTTTTGCTGCGAGACAGGGCCTGATATGGACTCGTTTTTTTCGTTGTCATCACTCCATTGTTGGGGAAGAAAAAGGTGGACTTATTGTAGCCTGCCGAAGCTCCAGGAAACAGTCAGTGCGCGCGCATAGTAAAAGTTTTTACACCAGAAGGTGTAAATGAGCTTGTCCTGTGGACGACACCCTAAGGGTGTTAATTCAGCACCTTCCAAAATGGGTGCTTTACAATGCACCCTTAGAATAGGGTGTACATCTAAAAACTGTAGGGTGCTACAAAAACACCCTTGAGGAAGGGTGCCTTCGATGTCCTTCACTTTTTTAGCACCCTCTGAGGAGCGTGCGAGAAGGGTGCACAAGGGTGTTGGGTGCCCATGGCAGGAGTACCAGTATTCTCTTAGACTGCACTATTAGATATCAGCATGCCCTGATTACACACTACTTGAAGAAAGTGGTCCTGATTAACAATGGTGTGCCACCTGTCGAGCTCCATTCATTGTGTGTGGGCAAAAATATAAACACGTACAATCGTCTATGAACTTGTGCTGGATCTTCTGCTATACTTCTGCTATACTTCACAGTATATGCATACTGCGCCTTACAAAAAACGAAGCCTTGCTGCCCTTGCATATTGCATTTAATTAATAGGCAAATAAAACTTATAAACTTTTCTTCTGCCACAAAACTTTTCCACCAGATGTCTAACATATTCACGTATACGTACACTACACATGCAACACCTCAAAGGTTTATTATATATTTTTCAGTTTCACTTTATTGACCATTCTTTGCAACATACAATTACACTGGTTTCAGTTTAGTATACTGCTTCAAGTACATAGAGACTGCAAATTAAATACACGCTAATATATCCCTATAATTCTTTCAAGTATCTACAATCCCAGTGGTTTCCAGTTTAATACTCGTTCATGTACACAATCGGTTAATAGGAATGAAATACAGGCAAATATATACTTATAAATGTTTGAAATGTATACAATCACCAAGATTTCACTATATACGCCTTCATGTACACAATCCTTCCCAAGAAGTGATGCACACAAAAATATATATGGATAGTGTTTTCAAATGTATACAATCACAGTGGTTTAAGCTTTGTATTCCTGGATGTTTAACAATTGGTTATGAGAAATGATGTACATGCAAACATATACGGGTTTTCGCACACATAAATTTAGCGAATACTTAAAAAACCAATACAATGATCAGAAACAGAGTAAGCTAAAACGAACACAAAACTGAGTCAGGACACACAAAAAACAAAAGAGGTAATGCATAAGTATGGCTAATGACACAGCTGGGTCACTTTATGCCAAATGTCCCAGCCGTTTTGGCAACCATCTGAAATGTATTTGAAAAACTCGTGCTGCATTGAAAATAGTGAACTTCAGGAATATTTAGGAGAGGAAAAATATTTGGTCACGTGGCTGCCTTCTGAACTTCCTGGAATGCCGTCTAGGTGTTGTATGTGAAAAATTTTATTTTAAAAGCACCGCTCCTTCTTTCTATAAGAAACTCGGTCTACGTGTTACGTAACAAGAGCTTAATTTGGGCGAGTTGGTTCATCGTGGTTGTGTTCCAGTCACAGCGCGACAACTTCAGGAAGAGAGAGAAAGGACAGGAAAGAGCACCGACTGTCAACTGAATTTAATGAATGTGCTACGAGCGCTTTTATACGGAGTACAAGAACCGTGTTCATGCACGACGACACGTGTGAGCACTACAAGATAATGTTAACTGTGAAAAGAATACTCCCTCTCGGAAAGGATAAGTGAACGTGTTGTGATGCACTGATTATTGGTTTACCTGATAAAAATACTTCTGCAAACGTTAAATTGGAATTAAGTAAACCTATTCTCGTGACGAATGGGGCAAGATTGACTATTCCTGCTGCTGTTTAGTACACACACTTCTGAAAGCTTGCAAGGGGTAGAAAACAACACGCTAATATCATATCTGCTGGCTATTTTTATTTGTGAGACACGTGATGTGGTATAACATGCAAAGGTTTTGGTCATTGTTTTTTGTTGTTCGTGTCTTCTTTAACTTTACTTTCTGCAGGAGCGTTTCGCAAATGGGTGTGATGATTCTGTTGGGATATCCAGCATCTTTTAGTCTTTTAATCTGGTTTTTAAGCCTGACCACACCCTTGTGCTAACAAGACTTCTGAAGGGTGGCCTGAATACATGTGGTGTCAAGTCCTCTTTTTACTAATTTAGAATGTCCACTATGAAAAGGCAGAACATTCTTAGCACTCCTGGGCTGATAGCACCAGCCAATACCCCAACAACATCATCACACTCGTTTGCAAAACCCTTCTGCAGAAAGTAAAGTTAAGGGAAACAGGACCAAAAGAAAAACAGAATGACCAATGACCTTTGCATGTTATACGGTATAACGTACATAAGGTGTCTCACAATTTTAGGAAAAGAGCCAGAAGATATGATAATGTTGTTTTCCACTCCTTGCAAGCTTTCAAAAGTGCATGTACTTACAGCAACAGGAATAGCTGATCTTGCACCTTTTGTCACTAGAATAGGTTTACTGAATGCCAATCTAATGTGTATGAGATACCGCTAACATGCGCAAAAATAAACATAGGACAAGCTGGGCAATGCTTCAATAATCAAGCAAGACAGCATGCTTTAAATGTTAAGAAGGGCTATAGTAGTCTCATGGCCAGACACCGTAAAGAATCTGAGTGTAGTCCTAGGTTTCATAAAATACGGTTTTTGAAAAAAAAGCTAGCAGTAAAAATGAGAGATTTTAAAACTCTTCATCAGAAAGGCCAAGGATCAATGCATCAGTACACCTTCACTTATTTTTTCTCGAAAAGAGTATTCTTTTCTCGGTTAAAACTATTTTGTCGTGGTCACACATGTGTTGTTGCAGATGAGCCCTGTTCTTGTGCTCCGTATCAAAACGCTCGTAGCACCTTCAATAAAATTCAGTTGACAGCGCTCTTTCCTGTCCTTTTTGCGATAAGATTTTTATTATAGAAAGAATTTTATTTTCTTACAATTTAGGTATAATGATGAATTTTCATTGTATCACAACATGGAGCAAATTGCATCTCAATACGGACAAAAATCACGATTTTGTGAAATTCGTGATATTTTCTCGTATATTTCAGCAGCTTGAGAGGTCTAAAGATATTTTTTCCTCAAAATATCCCTTCTGTGGAGTAAGTATTCACTGCTCAGATATTCATACGAAGTGCAATATTGCAATGAAAAATGCAAACATAACACATTTTGGCTTTATTCATTGAAGCGAATGTGGCAAAAAAATTGCACTAATATTATTGAGCTTCAAATACCTTACAGAAGCACAATTACTTAGCAGGTAGACCGAATTTGCTTCAGAAAAAATAAGCTGTAGTTTTAAAATGAAATTTTTCACAAACAGCACACAGACGGCTTTATGCCAGGAAGTTATAAGCCAGCCACATGAACAAAACTTTTTTTCTCGCTGAAATATTCTAGCAGTTTACTGTTTTCAACGCAGTAAGTCAGCACATTTTTTTTTCAAATACATTTTAGATGGTCGCCAAAGTGACTGGGACGTTTGGAATGGAATGGTCCACCTATATTTAAGCAAAATAACTTACACAAATAACAATATTTGTTCATCTACCATGACCACACTAGAAAAAGTTGTTCAGGCATTGTGACACTAAACTTTTCAGCGTCGTACTGCCTGAACAACTTCTTTGATAAACTCCAAACTCACGCCGAGAAAACGCCACTCAATCACGGTGGTTGTTAAAAGCCTTGCGGCCGTAGACAATGTTGAAAATTTAAAAAAAAATCAACTCATCAGTGCTGTCACTCCTTCTTCATCATTACTGACACGGAAGATTTTTCGGTCATCCACGTGGAGGCTCAGGAACTAGGCTTGCTCTATGCTGGGGCCAGGGTAGACTACGCAGGACGTCAGCGGCACCCTCTCATCCTGTAACAAGAGCAAATATGACTTCTCATAAAATGATGTTCGTGCTGTTCCCGCAGCACCATATATGAAGAATGTGTAGTGTATATCCTTTGAAATGACGTGTAATTGAAATTACACTGAACTCGAAGCATACAACCCATACATTCCAAAAATTTCGTATCATAAAGTTAAGACAGTTTTTCAGCATACAGCAAATTCCCGAATTGAGGTGAAGTGTAAGACTACGGCTAAAAAATGGCACTTACCAAAGCCTGAACTCGCCTAAAAATCAAATTTCTTATAGGGTAATGAGCCAGTGTGAAAAACAATTCTTAAGTACAACATCCAGAACGTGTAGCATCAATCAAAACACACAAGAAACTTACCTCTTCATGTACAAACAGTGAAGGCATCTCTGCTTTCTCTTTTACAGGAGAACAAATGATCATGGGCCACGTTAAAGAACCCCAGGTGGTCAAAATTTCCGGAGCCCTCCACTACGGCGTCTCTCATAATCAAATGGTGGTTTTGGGATGTTAAACCCCACAAATCAATAAATCAATCAATGATCTTGGGCGTGGCACTAGCGAAGAGGTCTGCAAAAAAAAGTAAAAGATTTACTGACTTTAATCACGCCTCTAACAATCTGAGGAATTGTGACAATTCCGCCATCAGCGCAATTATGACTGCCTCTATAAGGGCATCAAAAATGAACAATTTTCTCGTTCTTTCTATCCTCACAAGAAGCTCCGTCAATGGCATCTAATCCAAATTTGAAGGTGTGCTTCCTATTTGCCTACTTTCTAGACGTAGGGCTGTGAACATGTATTTTGTGCATCTAATCTAGCACAGAAATTCGTTATCTATAATTCAATCATCTTAATTCATTTAATTTGATAAAAGATGTGATAGCTCGTTCAGTTTTTAAAGAGTTGCGGGCCTGCAATAGCCACTGCCTAGCGCGTATGAAAGCATTTCTTTAAAAAAATTCTTTAAAGCTTGCTTTTAGAAAAAGCATCTGGCATGTTTCGACAACCAAGCTAATCCTCTGATGGCAATCAGGGGTACGCTATTAGCAATTATTGACCACGGGATTTACAAGCGTAACCCGTGCCTAAATACTCTGTTAAACACAATCAAGCAAGTAGGAGCGCTCGAACGGCACCAACGCGCGCGGACGACGTCTACGTTGCAGCAGCCATGGCTTGTGCTAGAGCTACCGCATAGCTCCCACAGTCACGCATATTCTCTCGATTCTGTTATAACGCCGAACGTTATAGCAGATGATTGCGAAGCACGAAAACAGCAAACAGAAACGAGGGAAAACAACGCACGGTGATGGCCACAACAAGGCGCCTTTGGAAGTCTGCTAGATCTTTCCCTGTTGCTGGTGACACTTGTCCTAAATATTTTAAAAGACCGACGCACACGTGCTGGGAGCATCGCGGCATATCAGCACCTCAATCTATACCGTCTTTAAGCAAAAAAAAGCCAATTCGTACAGTGCGCTTCTGCACATAATTTTTTTCTTTTTCTTTCTTTTTTTACGCTTACACCTACAGAGGCACGCTGCACATTTCAGTATTACTAGAAATGTTATTACGATGTAGCCTAAAGCGCATCTTGAAACAATATTAATCTCTTTGAGCAGTGTAGAGAAATGTGCGATCAGCAACGAATCGCGCCCTTGTTAAGTGATCACATCACTCACTGTAAGAGTGATGCAGGCACTTACACAACATCGCGCATAGCAGTGTGAACTCGTTAAGTCACACGTTTAATCGGGCATCTGCAACAGGCCCGCGAACGCATGCTGTTGTAAATGGCTGGCAGCCTACTTCGGAAGAACTGCTGCAGGCGCCCAGCTAGTGCTATATGATTGCTACTTACGAAAACAGTACACTATCCGTTAACAGGCCCACGTTGTCCGTGTCCGCCGCTCCATGAATATTCCTTAATCCGAGCGTCACTTCGAACACGGTGTCATGCGTGTCCATCATTGAAGATGCGCCTGTTCGCTAGAACTCACACAGCGACCAAGACCCCAGACCAACACAGCGCATTTGAAAGACAGATGAGACAGAGAGTAGAGAGAGCAACGTTGAGAGAGAAAAGGAGGAGGCACTGGAAGCGGCGCCGCAGCTGTCGACGCAGGTGTTCGGTGACGCAACTACTCGCTTATCTACACCGCCGTTGTGGAGGCAACGCTGGCCGGGGTGAGCGGGAGGGGGGGCGGGAAACCCGCCAAGACGGCGCCGAAAGACAAACGCTATGGCGCATACGGCAGTTCGACGCAGAAGGCAATTGAATTGCGCTTCAAGAATGACTCCTTGCAAAAGGCAACTCTCCTTCCAGCCAGTCGCACAGTGACGCAGGTTATTTACCAGCCTCGGGTTCTTTGAGTATTTTGACGGAATGCGATTGCAGTCGGCGAAAAATAGTGAAGCAAAACTTGCGGAAATTAAAGTGCACACTGGAATGGCCAGAAACAATAATTATTTCATCCTCCGTGGCATTAGCGGAAGAGCATCGCTACACCTTTTTCCAGAGAATTTCTTTACGCATTGTCTGTGTCTGGCAATTCCGTGTATGGTGCCGCAAACAGTGAATGCGTTGTCGAAGCTGGAACAAATTAATCCACAGTCGCGGATGTTTAGAAGGCTTGTCACGCACCACGAAACGTGCTGAGGTTGTTATAAAAAACTTTTTGCTGACCACATGATCAACACATAATTGCATATGGTTGCCCAATGAGCTAGCTAAGCACCTGTAGCAAAGGCAGGGCACGTTCTTGTTAAATGTTGTTATTATAAAAGATGGTTGTGCATAAGTGCAGTGATAGCTTTCCGTGTGCATTGGTCATAACCCACGTTTTCGAGCGTAGAAGCGCCTCAGCGGACCTAATCAGCTACCACAGCAAGTTCGTAAGGAACGATGAGGTACGAAAATGTGCAGCTCTTTTCCATGGTGAATAGTCCGAGTACAGTGCGTTGACCACCGCCATTCTTTAAGCCACCTCCCATATAGACTCCCAGTCTGAACAGGTGTGGGACCTTAAACACTAAGCAGTGCCCTCCCCCGCACACACACACACACACGAAATTCGAGGGTGCACGGGCTGATACACACGCATACTTATTCACAGGCGCACACACATAGACGTATACACACATACGGCCACACACACGCGCGACCGTAAACGCACGAGTGCATAGGCGTACACATGTGCACAGGCACACTTAACACAAGCACGGACTCGCACATACACGCGCACGTACACATGCACGGGTGTACACACAATCGCGCTTACACGTGAATACATGCGCAGGCTCACGCACACACACCAACACAGGGGCGAACATTATGTTCCTGTATATAATTCATAGCAAACATATAGCTTATAACCAATGCTAAGGTGAGCTTTCGTAACGTGGATTGCAGTTAATTGTCATTATAAATGGAACGCGATTTGCTTCTGCTGGCATTCTGCTGTATTCGGAGAGCACCTTCACATAATTTAAGTCTAGGCCGTCATTTAACGCAAGGTCCACATATTCGTGCAGTAGCTACGCTGCTTGGCCGCCAATCCGAAGGTCGCGGGTCCGATGTTGGCCATGGCAGTCGACTTAAAATGGAGGCGAAAAGGTGCCTGTGCACTTTGCGATATCAGCGCCCATTAAAGAACACCAAATGGTCAAAATCTCTAGAGCTTTCCACTACGACGACCCTCATAATTGTATCGAGGTTTTTGAGACGTGAAATCCCAAAATATTGTAATTATGTGTTCTTTTTATGCTGCATATTCCATCTGGTGAATCGTCACTTACACCCTTCTCAGGCACAAAAGCACCCTTAGAGCCTATTTTAGGGTGCTATCGAGGCAAGCACCCAAACAAAGTGGTGCTTTTTTCAATCGACCATTTATGGGTGTTAAAGGGTGTTGCAAAGAATGTTTTCTCGTAAAAGCACTCTTTTTACACCCTTTTGGGTGTAAAACTTTTTACTGTGTGGCAGCTATGGGCTATGTTCAGGCCACCACTGGCTTTTAGCCGACATTTGTTTTCCTGACGAGAGGCGCACTAAAAAGTTATGTTGTCTCGCTTTGTGTAAGGAAGACTTGAAGAAGCTACTATTTGGCAAGAAAAGAGAGAGAGAGCAGCAGCAAGCACAGGACCGGGTTAACTGGTGGAACATGGGAGAGGCCTTTGTCCTGCAGTGGACGTAGTTAGGCTGATGATGATGATGATGATGATGATGATGATACGTTTGTAAATCCCGTGGTCAATAATTGCTAATAGCGTGCCCCTGATTGCCATCAGAGAATGGGCTTGGTTGTCGAAATATGCCAGACGCTTTTTCGGAAATCAAGCTTTGAAGAATATTTTTTAAAGAAATACTTCCATACGTGCTAGGCAGTGCCTATTGCAGGCCCGAGATCTTTAAAAACTGGACGAGCTATCACATCTTTTATCAAACTACAGTGAATTAAGATGATTGAATTATAGATGACGAATTTCTGTGCTAGATTAGGTGCACAAAATACATGTTCGCAGCCCTACGTCTAGAAAGCAGGCATATAGGAAGCACAGCGTCAAATTTGGATTAGATGCCACTGACGGAGCTTCTTGTGAGGGTAGAAAAAACGAGAAAATTGTTAATTTTTGATGCCCTGACAGAGGCAGTCAGAATTGCACTGATTGCTGAATGGTCACAATCCCTCAGATTGTTAGAGGCGTGATTAAAGTAAGTGAATCTTTTACTTTTTTTTGCAGACCTCTTCGCTAGTGCCACGCCCAAGATCATTTGTTCTCATGTAAAAGAGAAAGCAGAGATGCCTTCACTGTTTGCACATGAAGAGGTAAGTTTCTTGTGCGTTTTGATTAATGCTACATGTTCTGAACTTTGTACTTTAAGAATTGTTTTTCACACTGGCTCACTACCCTAGAAGGAATTTGATTCTTAGGTGAGTTCAGGCTTTCGTAAGTGCCATTTTTGAGCTGTAGTCTTACACTTCACCTCAATTCGGTAATTTGCAGTATGCTGGAAAACTCTTATCTTTATCATACGAAATTATTGGAATGTATGGGTTGTATGCTTCGAGTTCAGTGTAATGTCAATAACACGTCATTTCAAAGGATACATACTACACATACTTCATATATGGTGCTGCCAGAACAGCACGAACATCCTTTTTTGAAAAGTCATATTTGCTCTTATTACAGCATGAGAGGGTGCTGCTGACGTCCTGCGTAGTCTTCCCCGGCCCCAGCCTAGAGCAAGCCTAGTTCCTGAACCTCCACGTGAATGACCGAAAAATCTTCCGTGTCAGTAATGACGAAGCAGGAGTGACAGCACTGATGAGTTGATTTTTTTTATTTTCAACATTGTCTATGCCGCAACACCTTTAACAACCACCGTGATAGAGCGGCTTTTTTTTTGGCGTGAGTTTGGAGTTTATCAAAGAAGTTGTTTAGGCAGTACGACGCTGAAAAGTTTAGTGTCACAATGCCTGAAGAACTTTTTCTAGTGTGGTCATGGTAGATGAAAAAATATTGTTATTTGTGTAAGTTATTTTGCTTAAATATAGCTGGACCATTCCATGCCAAACGTCCCAGCCACTTTGGCGACCATCTGAAATGTATTTGAAAAAAAATGTGCTGACTTACTGCGTTGAAAACAGTGAACTGCTAGAATATTTCTGCGAGAAAAAAAGTTTTGTTCATGTGGCTGGCTTATAATTTCCTGGCATAATGCCGTCTGTGTGCTGTTTGTGGAAAATTTCGTTTTAAGACTACCGCTTATTTTTTCTAAAGCAAATTCGGTCTACCTGTTAAATAAATGTGCTCCTGTAAGGTATTTGAAGCTCAATAATATTAGTGCAATTTTTTGCCACATTCGCTTCCAAGAATAAAGCCAAAATGTGTTATGTTTGCATTTTTTATTGCAATATTGCACTTTGTATGAATATCTGAGCAGTGAATACTTACTCCACAGAAGGTATATTTTGAAGAAAAAATATCTTCAGCCCTCTCAAGCTGCTGAAACATACGCGAAAATATCACAAATTTACGAAATTGTGATTTTTGTCCGTATTGAGTTGCAATTTGTTCCATGTTGTGATACAATGAAAACTCATCATTATACCGAAATTGTATGAAAATGAAATTATTTCTATAATAAAAATCTTATCACAAAAAGTACAGGAAGAAACGCTGTCAAATGAATTTTGTTAATTTTGTTACGCTTTGCAAGCTTTCAAAAGTGTGTGTATTAAACAGCAACGGGAATAGTCAATCTTGCACCATTCGTCATGAGAATAGGTTTACTTAATGCCAATTTACAGTTTGTAGAAGCATTTTTTATCAGGTAAACCAATGATCAGTGCATCACTACACGTTCACTTATCCTTTCCGAGAGGTAGTATTCTTTTCACAGTTAAGATTATTTTGTACTGCTCACATGTGTCGTCGTGCATGAACACGGTTCTTGTACTCCGTATAAAAGCGCTCGTAGCACATTCATTAAATTCAGTTGACAGTCGGTGCTCTTTCCTGTCCTTTCTGTCTCTTCCTGAAGTTGTCGCACTGTGACTAGCACACAACCATGATGAACTAACTCGCCCAAATTAAGCTGTTGTTATGTAACACGTAGACCAAGTTTCGTATAGAAAGAAGGAGTGGTGCTTTTAAAATAACATTTTTCACATACAACACATAGACGGCATTCCAGGAAGTTCAGAAGGCAGCCACGTGACCAAATATTTTTCCTCTCCTAAATATTCCAGAAGTTCACTATTTTCATTGCAGCACAAGTTTTTCGAATACATTTGAGATGGTAGCCCAAATGGCCGGGACATTTTGCATAAAGTGACCCAGCTGTATCATTACACATAATTATGCATTACCTCTTTTGTTTTTTGTGTGTCCTGACTCAGTTTTGTGTTCGTTTTTAGCTTATTCTGTTTCTGATCATTGTATTGCTTTTTTAAGTATTCGCTAAAGTTATATGTGCAAAAACCCGTATATGTTTGCATGTACATCCTTTCTCATAACGAATTATTATACATCCAGGAATACAAAGCTTAAACCACTGTGATTGTATACATTTGAAAACACTATCCGTATATATTTTTGTGTGCATCACGTCTTGGAAACGATTGTGTACATGAAGACGTATATGGTGAAATCTTGGTGATTGTATATATTTTAAAGAATTATAAGTATATATTTGCCCGTATTTCATTCCTATTAACCGATTGTGTACATGAAGGAGTATTAAACTGGAAACCACTGGGATTGTAGATACTTGAAAGAATTATAGGGATATATTAGCGTGTATTTCATTTGTAGTCTCTATGTACTTGAAGCAGTATACTAAACTGAAACCAGTTTAATTGTATGTTGCAAATAATTGTCGATAAAGTTAAACTGAAAAAAATATAACAAACATTTGAGGTGTTGCATGTGTATTGTATGTATACGTGAACATGTTACACATCTGGTGAAAAAGTTGTGTGGCAGAAGAAAAGTTTATAAGTTTTATTTGCCTATTAAATAAATGCAATATGCAAAAGCAGCATGGCTTCGTTTTCTGTAACGCGCATTATGCTTATACTGTGAAGTAAATATAGATCCAGCACAAGTTCATACACGATTGTACGTGTTTATATTTTTGCCCACACGCAATGAATGGAGCTCGACAGGTGGTGCACCATTGATAATCAGGACCACTTTCTTCAATTAGTGAGTAATCAGTGCATGCTGATATCTATTAGTGCAGTCTAAAAGAATACTGCCACCCCTGCCATGGGCACTCAACAATCTTGTGCACCCTCCTCGCACCCTCCTCAGTGGTGCTAAAAAAGTAAAGGACATCGAAGGCACCCTTCCTTAAGGGTGTTTTGTAACACCCTGCAGTTTTTTGACATGTACACCCTATTCTTTGGGTGCATGGAAAAGCACCCTTTTTTGAATGTGCTGAATTAACATCCTTAGGGTATCGTCCACGGGACAAGCTCATTTACACCCTTCTGGGTGTAAAAATTTTTACTGTGCAGATGCTCAAGGCGCATTCAATGCATTCGCCCTACCTAATAAGAGTGGTGTCTTGCAGTGGCATCTAAGTGCAGAATTTTTTTCTTTTGTAGGAACGAAATAAGCGTTCTTTCATAGGAATTCATTCCCTTGAGCGGCGGTTGGGTGGAACCCTACCTTAATGGACGGCGGAACTTGGTTCAGCGGAGCCCTACTTGCGACGTCGCAAGTGCCGTTCGATAGTAGGTGAGACACAGGGCCGAATTGTTAAGTTTGTAATTTAGCAACAATATTAGCACTTATCCAGGAAAATAAAAGCACCGTAGGGCAAACGCAAACGCCTTGAATGAATAACGGTAGACAAATCTTGATCATCGCAGAGGGTTCGAAAAAATATTAACAACAAAAAAAGATGCACCGGCCACACTGAAAGAGAGGTGTATTCTTAATGGGAACCTAATGAAGTCCTGAAGGCGTGTCCTCGCAATACTACCACAAGCCGCTCGCTTTTCGTTTCTCCATGTCCAAGCGTGTAGGCGCTATAATAGTGATGAGAAGGTCGCTTGCAGCAGCAGGCAATTCAGTTGGTGCGCAAAAAAAGTAAACAGGTACCCTGTGAGTATGCCTTCCTTCACTAATAAGCTTGGAGCGGGGATGCTGCCAACGAAAGGAACGCCTTACCGCCGGCGATTGTGGTTCGTTAGGAAGCATCCATCGCGTTCGAAGTCTGTAAGAAAACAAAAAAATTGAGCTTCTACTTCTGCCTCTGGCGGTATCTTGGGACGACACATAAAGCAGTAAATTAATGAACTTAAGCTAGCTTCGCGGTAGAGTAGCGAAGTTGTGGCAAGCCCACGCGGTTGTGTCGCAATCGGCGATGTGGTCGTTGTCGGCGGAACTTAGTATAGAGGCACAGCAATATACAGACACGTGGCATGCCTAGTAGACTGTAGTATTACCCAGCTCCGGCGTAAGTGGGTGACATATGACGGTAGCAGCTTCGTTTGAAAGTTTGTATAATAGTAGTAGTTGTCATAACAGTAGTATCAGCAATAAAAGTGGCAACATTAGCAGGGATAGTAGTAGGTTGGAAAGTGTAGCAGTATTAGTGTAAGCAGTTGTTTTTGCGAGATAGGTAGTAGTAGAATTGAAGTAATATAGGTAGTAGCAGTTGTAGTAGAGCTTATATAGCTCGATATTATATATATACAAACGCACAAACTGCATTCTAAGAACATAAGTGCCGTTTGAGTGATCTTTTATACATAAGAGTGCCACAGTGATAGCACTTTCCTTGTGGAGCCAAGGTAATTATCTTTTAGTCTCACTCATGCTCCTAAAGAGAGTAAATGTGACTATTTAAAAAAAGTGAACGTGCCTCTCTAAAGACAGCGCTACTCACTAGTGTAAAAGAAGAGCCAAACTTCTTAGAGCGTACTGCTGACGTAAGGCGAAGCCCTGTCAACAATGTCGTTTTATGCCAAAGCCCTCAATGCCTCAACAAAGGTGAAAATTGACCGACGTACCGCATTTGTTGTCAGTGGTGTCAACATGACTGACGTAAACCGTATCATCGCGTGATGACTTCACCCCATAACGTAATCGCGACGTCAGCGATCACCAAAAACTTGAAGTCATCGTAAAATCATCATAACGTCAGTGTTATGTCAGACAACGTGACATCACATCGTCAAGTCATCACGTGGCGTCATTGCTTGGTCAAAGTTGGACCAATCCTGGAGGCCCTGCAGAAAACTTACAGTGATCGTGACCCCGGAAGCATTCCAAAACTGCGTTATCTGCTGAAAGCTTTCGCATGGGGCCACGGGATGCTGCATATATTGACTTAAATGAAAAAGAAAGGATGGTTTTTGCTTAATAGTCGACTGAGGCGTATGCGTAAGGGATCCTGTGAGATGGTTTTACGAGAGATGGTTCCTGAAGCACATGCAAGAAAATTATAGGCCCCATACTAGTGAATTATGAGGTCAAGCTGACGCGCTGCTCAGATTGTGATACACATGTGCTTTAAACTTGTACTTCTGTGTCCTACAGTCAGCTATGAGAAGGCAATCATCCACAACAAAATTATCGCATGTAATTCATGCCAAACTACTGGCAAAGTACAGCGAACTCTCCCTTTAGAGAATTTCAAGAAACCACTTAACTGAAAGTTTACTAACCTTATAATTTGCCCTACCATACAGAACAGCCTTGAGCACAGCACAAGAGAAGTCAAATGTATGAAATGCTGTTTCTTTTCAAAACAGCTATGCTTTTCGGATTCGTCTGGCGCCCTTAGAGCGTAATAAAACACAAAGCTGTCAAGAGAGTCTACGTTCTTATGCACTGCCTTTGGCAGGGCAATGAACTTGCGCTGTATTTATGGTTTAAAACTATTGAAATCATTGAGTATCATTACTATAAATAGGCAAGTTTCAGTGCACTACAACGCAAGACTGAAGCAATAAGCTCAACTGTGTTCATACTGTTGAAAAAAAAGCCGGCTCCCCCCTCCCCGTGCTCTCTTTTTAATACGTGGGTTTGGTGGGAACATGTCATTTGAGCAGATTGACGTGGCTTTTGCGGAGCGTGACCATGTGTGCCAATTAAATTTTTTATATCACCTCGTAAATGGTGATTATAACGTCAACACTTCGAATTATTTTTCTCGCTCAACAGGTTATGAAACGGGGCAAAGGCCTGCTTTAACCATATAGTTTCATTTACCACAAGGAATAACTGTTTTAAATATTCTTTTTCCCCGGTGTATAACGAACTGGAATAATCTGAATACTATTGTAGTTTCTGAAAAGCCTTTAGTTTTGTTTGAAAAAAGAAACATGTTAACATGTCATGAATTTTATTGTGGGATTTCATTTGTTCGTCACCAGTGTTTTTTTTCTTTAAATTCTTACATATGTTTGAAGACAGTCTGCAATTTGTGTGCGTTAAATTGTTTGTATTTTTAGTGTATAACCAGCCTGCTAAAATCTCAGCGTCTACAAATAAATAAAGAAAACATGTAACGGGACCCGCGTTGCGTGCTTTTTATGAGGAATTGTCATGTAACCAGTCTTCCGTGATATTATGTCACGCGACCAGTGTCTTTTTTCGCTTTGTATATTCGTTATCTCGTCTGTAAGGATTGTCACGTCCGACGCCAAAGAAATCGGCGCATGTGTTGTAAAGGCGATGCTGGAGGTGAATAAGGTATTGACGAGGATTAGGAGAGTGCGTGGCGATTTATGATGACGATAATTTAAATTTCCACAACTTGGCCACAGAAAGAGCTATAAGAGGTCCGCAGTTAAAAATTTTTTCCTATGCGGGCTATACTGTTCACCTGCTTAAAAAAAGTACTCCTCTGGAAATGCGCAAAAGAAAAGCAGTTAGGGAGACTTGGTATAGAAGGACATTCTGAGAGTTTCACTCAACTCAGAGTGAATGGCGACAAAGATAGCGGTACCAGGTCGGGCAAGACGACTGCGTCAGCATTGCTTTGTCTTGTCCTGCGTGCTACGCCTACCTTTCTTTCTTCCTACTCTGACTCTGAGTTGAGGCAACACTCATCACACCCTTTAGAAAGCCCGCACAAGCTTCAAAAAGGCTCATGAAAAGATTAAAATAAAAAACTGTATTTATTACGTACTATAGAATTGACTCAAATGTCTACATTACCGTAACGTGATCAGGAAAAGCAGAAAACGAATAAAAGTTTGACCGCATTAGGAAAGACAGTGAAGATTTTTGAGAGCATATTTATAGCATAACAAGAATACTATGAAGCATCTAAATCATTCTCTGTGCTGTTAGATAAAGCCAGGACTATTTGTGCGTTTTAGACGTCCTCATGATTTCCCTACAGTCACGCGAAATGGGAGAATGGGCGCACAATCACATGAAAAGTTTGTCTACTTTCCGGCAACTTTCTCTAAGTTAGCCTATTCGTCTTAATTTCTGTGCAAGCGTTTCCATGGTGAAATCATATGAAATTTTTTCTAAACACTATGTTCCCAGTGAGGCCATATTTCTGTGTTCGCACCAGTATGTTCGAACTCATTTACGCCGCCCAGCAACAGCACTTCCCCCGTTCACGTGACTACCTCCTGTCAACGGCTTACACGTCACGCGCGCTTCGAAGTATGACAAAGAGGGGTACGTTAATCTCTAGGGTGCAGTCGTCACGAGCATTCAGCTGCGTTGACGCAGCCGTCATGATATGCTCATCACGCCAGAAGCGGCCTGGTGTCTCGCCGAATCCCCGTGAGCACGAATGTTACGCATAAGCGTGAAATTCTCCGCTTTCGTTGTGATATAGCGCTCTTGTATATGCCAAATTCTTTTCGCTCGTCATGTGGAACCTAATGATACGATGCGTTTCTCGTTAAGGTCCTGCTGCGGGGACAAATTGCATCAGGCGCACGCCCCTATCAGCCAGGGAGCGTGCCGCTAAGCCGCGCTTCCCTCCCGAGTTCATGGAGCAACAGCGTTTAGACTGGTGGCCCGTCGAATACACTGTGATCAAAGGAAAGAGCGAGACGCAATTAGGTGAGGTAAGGATTAGTATGGTTTTCATGAATTTGATTTTGTATAAATTGAATTGTCAACGTCTTCGAACTTTTATGAACTTTTTTTTTCACCCAAAGCTCCAGAAATGGTATAGTGAGGTCTCCAGACTTCGATGTGCTTTGGCGTGCACTTACGGAACCACATTTCTACATTCTTATTTTGTGTTGGTTGTCCACAACACTAAACTACAGGTGCGACAAAACTTACACTAAGGTCACTCTGAAAGCTGGCGTCAGATATTCATGCCAATGTCGCATAGGTTAACATGTTTCCCGTAATCGACTGCTTAAACAATTTTGAGTGCAACAGTGGGAGCTTTTCTGCAAAACAAGTCGACTTCATAAATGAACGTGCAGTATGCTATTTGCAATGCGACTTGCACATGGGGAGACTGCAGCCTGTAATAAATCAGAGAAGAATGAATTTGTCTATTGCGTCAGTAGAACCGAAGAGGCCTAACGTTACTACATTGTAAAGCTGAATTTATTGTAGTACAAACAAAAAAAACAAAACTTGACGTAAGGCATTTCCTATAAAGGCACGGAGAAAAAATATTGAATACCCGAGCATGCCTGAGTGAATAAGGGACATTACAAGAAAAACAATTCTGACATTAAGCACTCATATAATGTGCCCAAGGTAGATGGACGACAAGATATGAGACTCATGCGAGGACGAAAAAAATTTCTGACTTGACAGTGATATAACGAAGCATGTTATGTGCCCAAGGTAGATGGCTTAGAACAGTATAAGTACAGTTCTGTAAGGAAGATTGCAAAATATCGCTTCCGCGTCGTTTTCGCAGACTCCCGTTCACGACGAAGCAAATGGGTTGTCGTCGTCATTATCAATTCTATGAGATTTTAAAAGCAATTTTTTTACAAAATTTTAAGAGAATGACATCATGAGGGCACGAAGTAACGCAGATGACTGTTTCGAATGAGAGGGCGTCTTTTGAACTTTGCTACACTATATTATCTTGTATGACATTACCGGCTTGTTTTTTCTTCAATGTCCGTTTGTTGAATCCAACCCTAAAGACCCTAAAGATATGTCTGTTCTGTTCTGTTCCAACTGTTTTTCTGTGGAGAGGTTAAGGTCTATATTGCCTCGGCTATTCTATATCACGATGTTTTGCACCAAAAAAAAAAAGAGAATAACACTGAACGGTACCCAAAAATGAACAATCTGAAAAAAACACGATTGCTCACTGAAACCAGTTAAAATATCATGTCAATGAACAGCTTCTTTACAGCAGTTCACACTGTCATTAACTGTTTACACGTAAACTTTCGTTTTCTACTGTCAGTATATGCACTAGCACATTTCATATATATCGATCCCTGGCTGTCTATCGCAGGCGCTTATCCAGTCCGGTCTCCACTAAAAAGTCTGTCAGGAAGATGTTTGAATTTTTCTGAAGATGCATATTCCCGGATAGATTTCTCACTCAGCAAGTATACTCTTTATCGCGCATGAGTTTTGGTGCTGCCTTGCTTTACACCTCCAACAGCTTAACCAATAGCGCTACGGTGGATGCTTACGAATAAAGACGGTTGGGTTGGGGCACCCGACACTTCCAGGCCTTGTCAATTCATTCAATGAGAACATTCATTCAATGACCCTCGCTAGTGGTTCACTTCTATATACGCAGTCTCTAGAAATTCCTGCTGCAGACACATCGTGGTGAGCAGCTTGAATAAGTGATAGATGCAGCAATGAGAAAATAGCCACTACATTGAAAGCTACAGTACAGTGAACAATACTATTTAGTTTAGTATAAAGAGCGCCTTCTGCCACTCCTCTTTGCAGAGAGGTCATAGTAAATAGCCGAAATAAATTGAATTTAAGTATCAGACACTAAGGCTACGCACAACTGCGAACTTCCGAACTGCGTTTATTTCGCAGCGAAAGAAAGATGTGGCATAACTTCTTGGAAAACACTGAATAGCCAGTTCCTGGCAGTAGCAGTGTATGTTCGATATAGCAAAGGCTTTGTCAGAAACAAAAGTACCCTTCACTTTCAAGTGATAAACAAACCTTGTGAATTTACTGCAAACACAAAAACAGCCATTTATTGCTAAATATAATCTCGCAAAGATCGTAAATGGCCCGAACAAGTAGGGGGCAACGAGCAAGTAATGGAAGTACTAGAATTACTCTATAATGTTTGGGAATTTCCCATCACGGAATTCGCAACGATTTGATAGAATTTGGCTGCAATTATTCAGCCTATTGTTATCCTTTTAAAGCAAACAACAAAATTTTACTAGTTGACCTTTCAAGGGTTTGCTTGCGAAATACTCTTGCCTCCTCGCTTATCAAACTTCCAAATACTTGTATAAAGTGATTGTTCGTAGAGGTGACGCTTGCCGCCCCGCCACGGTGGTCTGGTGGCTAAGGTACTCGACTGCTGACCCGCAGGTCATGGGTTCAAATCCCGGCTGTGGCGGCTGCATTTCTGATGGAGGCGGGAAATGTTGTTGGCCCGTGTGCTCAGATTTGGGTGCACGTGAAGGAACCCCAGGTGGTTGAAATTTCCTGGAGCCCTCCATTACGGCGTCTCTCATAATCATATGGTGGATTTGGACGTTAATAATAATAATATTAATAATAATAATAATAATAATAATAATAATATTAACAATAATATAGTAATAATAATGATATAATATTAATAATAATAATAATTTATTCCTAATATTATTATTGTCAGGCAATCATTACGTAAGGAGCTTCATGACGCACAGCTTATGAAAATCATGTGATGTGACGCCTGAGGAACGTACATCAACACAAGAAAAGCCCCTACGCCACCTCTTGAAGAGTGTGACATTTTCTCGTAAGGCATTTTTTATTTTACGCCGCATATTGAAATGAGCACGCCTCCTGAAAGCGACGTATGCGGGAAGGTTTTTAAACGGTGCCAAGAAGTGGAAGGAGCGAGCATCGAACATGGGGAATCTAGCGCATAGATATAAGGATGGTAGCCCAGCGAATACTACCCGAAAGAACAGAACAAAATGTGATAAAGTAAAGCTTATATGCCTAAAATTTAAGAGACAATGAAAAGACTCTCTCTCATATATGGCCAACGAATGTCAGTGATCCTTCTTGAATACACCGCCTTTCTGTTGTATTCTATGCAGCCGGATGCGGTCCGCAAACTTGAGTGCCGATCGATGTCGATAAGATCTTCCATGGCGCCCCGCCACGGTGGTCAAGTGGCTAAGGCACTCGGCTGCTGACCCGCAGGTCGCGGGATCAAATCCCAGCGGCGGCGGCTGCATTTCCGATGGAGGCGGAAATGTTGTAGGCCCGTGTACTCAGTTTTGGGTGCACGTTAAAGAACCCCAGATGGCCCAAATTTCCGGAGCCCTCCACTACGACGTCTCTCATAATCAAATGGTGGTTTTGGGACGTTAAACCCCAGAAATCAAATCAAATCAATCAAGATCTTCAATCGCGCCAGCGCAGGCGGGGCTACCGAGGCGGCAGGGAGAAGAGCGAGTCCACCTGCTTCGATTGGGGTGCTTTCGAGACAAACAGGACACCGGGTTTCACCAACAACCAACTTTTTCCGTCTCTCCTTCCCTCTTCCTATCTCGCTCTTTTTTTCTCTCGTTCATGTGTGTTTCCTGTCAACGTGCCTCGCCCGCGTTTATGAGAGTTTGGATCATCTGACAAAAAGCCTTCGACAGCCTCGACGCTGTACAGGTTTCCTCAGGGGAATCTGGCATTCGATACCCGTGATAAGGAAAAGTTGATGGATGGGCAGCGAGCCACTCAGCGCGCTCTCCTTGATTCTTTCTGACATGCGACTCTGTCATGTGTTAACTATACGTGTAAATAGACGAGAAGCTGCCGCGAGCTGGTGCTTTTATCGCTTTTGTGGAAACGACTGACGCGTCCTGATTTGAGAAGAAAGACGCAGCGAGGATCAAGGCTGTCTTACTCTTACGCGGCAAACTGGTGCAAAAGAGCTACACAATTCCACCTAAAAATAACCATTGTATATCGAAAGAACATCGATAGTATATGGAAAAAACACCGCTTCTTTCGCATTCACTAATGCATCATCGCTCTATCTGGGGCCTTCTCTTTCACTCAGCAATAGGGCTGCGCCACTGCCATGTAGGTGACCAATGAAAGCTATAGCCTGGTTTGTATCTGATACTTTCTACCAAACAAAAGAAAGCAATCTTTTAGGTTGATATCAGAATGCTCTATGTTTACGTTGTGGCAGGTTAACATGGGTCACCGAAATGCAATTACTTGATGTGTACAAACAATATGGTGTTCGTTTTGCATTACGTCGTGTAAGTTATGAAAGCTGGTAAAAGAGAACGATTTTAAACAGAAATCAGTGCAAATGACACCAGACAATAAAAGGTAGTTATTCTCAGTAAGTGGGAGATACAGTTCGCTTACCTAGCAGAAGAAACAGATAAGGAATATAATGATAACTAAATCACTTATGGCTGTATATGTATAGGGTCAAATGAAACAATTAAAAAATAGAAGTGCTGTGAGGCAGTTGATCCGCTCCGCAACATCGACATTTTATTGATATCCCAACTTCTCATGAATGTTGTGTCTATTAAAAAGAGCCCTTAAATTTACACTTCTTCGTCTTCATTTCTTAATTCATCGTGAAGGTCTTGTTCTGGCAGACTTAATGCCATCCGGTAGTAGGTGAGGGATTGCTGGTCATCTGCCCCAGCTAGATAAGATTGCGCACTACCTGACGCCAACAAGCAAAAAGAGTGCTCTATGCTGGCCGCAATAGCAACATACGGTGCTGACTGACACTCACACGCGTAAACGCATATACATGCCATATAAAGTGAGAACAATGACATTTGCAGATCACATACCCCGATTTTTTCACGAGCTGTAAGCAATCGTGAAGATGCATATATTAATTTTCTAACTTCCCAGGAAATATACACCTCAAGGCCTCTCTGTGCTTTCTTCATTTTAAATTATAAAAAAACACGGCTGGAAAGCTATATTAAGGACTCAGCATTGGTACAGGATTATTAGTTTTTTTTGTAAACGAAAACAGAGTGCACGTACACATGTGATATACTTGGTGTTTATTGCTTATACATAAATCAGTTTACTACGTGCATTTACGACACCATAACAATAATAAAAAACCGTTTTATTTGTACACTAGCCATTTGTCAAAATTTTTTTTTCTTCAGGTGGCGTGGTGCCCTGAAGCAGATGGTGTCTTTTTTCTAATTACGAGAACGGGTTTCATTACCACCGACCAAACGCACATTTCGTAATGTATAAAATGGAGAAGAGGCCCGATAGTTGGATTGACATAGCCGCTAATGAACCTCAGGCATTCAAATTTAAACTGGTGTTCACATTTTGCATGGCGTCTTTAATTATAACGTCGTAATTTTGATTTGTACAGTGTTGAAGCTGCCTGTTTAACACGTATACATTTGTTCAAGAGTATTATACAGTACGGATTTGAATTTCTCCGAATTAGTCCAACGACCCGTGCATCTTGCAAAGTGTGGTGAAGGGCTACCGTATTCACCTTGGTAGCAGGAAAGCAGCGCATGATTGCGGACTTCTGTGATGGTGTAGTGGTAATCAAGTATCCAGCTATGCTAGGCCCAGCCCCAGAAGAGCGCCGATGGTAAAACCACAATCTCGATCAATGGGTATTTGCGACAAAAAGCAGACGAACTCCACCACTCAGCCTGCAATAGACGCGCCTGACAGAATAAACAAATGAATGAGGAATTTGATTGAAAACACTGCTAAGAAGTAAAAAAAATATGAGGAAACCCTGACATGGGCGGAAAATGCCCGTCAAACCCATGACTGACACATTAATAAACCGTCAAGATTAGCTCACTGATTTTAGAAGTTCTGCGCAGGGTGCTAACCACATGTACGAATTTCTGGTTCAGTGATTTATTTTATGTGTTCATAACTTCTTAACATGAGCTGGAATCATAGATACTCCTAGTAGTGTTGTTCACATTCTAAATTTGATACATCACGTCCGTGATACACTCGTGCAAAGCATACACCAAGTCTTGGCCCTGTTTCGATCTCGTGCGAGAGGGTAGCAAACTGGGCCCGTGCCTTCACTACCACCCCCGAATATATCACGCGAGAGCTTCAACGAGTTCGTTTCGCAGAAATTTCGGCATTAAAACACACGCGTCCCGCAACATGCGTCACAAGAAAACATGAAGTGTTTAACTAATGTGTAGAACAAGCGTACAATTCCGTCGGGCATCAGAACATGCGAATATCAGATTATAGCCGGCCAGCCACTACAATCAATGTACACACCTTACTGTGCCTATCCCCTTAAGGTGACGTAAAAAGTGCATTGCAAGTTCGAAAAGGCTTCATGCACTAAGCGTTTGAAGCACGCACTCTTAACAGGATATTGTTATTGTTTTCAACCCTTGATAGATAGACATATAGAGGTTGTCACACATGTCCCGTTTATTAGGGAGGCGATCGCCGGGCTAATTCCAAGAGCCGAAGTATCGGCCCCCCGAACCGCACCACGAAAGCGTGGACAATTTAGAAGTGGTCCTTATTGGTGCGCCAGCGGACGCCGGCTGTGGCCCAAAGAACAAGTCAGAGTCGAGAGTTGATAAACAAAACAAATATTATATTCTCAAAAATGGCAGATCGAAAACAATACGCAAAAATGCACACTCCACAATAGTTGCATACAATATGTCACCAATCAAACCAATCAATCAACGTACTACACAATACAATCAGCCACACTCAAAACAACGGACACAGACAACAATACGCACTACAATGCAGTCGCATGCATTGAACAACCAAGACACTTAAGGACTAAAGGGATAGAAAACCTATTAAGTCCAAAGTCCTTGGAACAAAAGTCTGAATGATACTCTTCCGAGAATCACTCACTCAAAGTCCAGCGTTGTTGTCGTTCCGTAGCTCTCGAAGTTTCTCTTCCAGGAAACCTCGCGTCCTCAAATGGCCACTCTCCAAGCTTCAAACTTCTTCGCCGGAAATCCGTCGGCTTCACACACGCAGCTGTTGCCCGCGTCTTCGCTCGATAGCGGTAAACCCACGCTCTTGCCTGTAGCTCGAGCCGTCCCTACGGACCAAAAACTTCGCCGACTACACGGCGGAATCTCTACGCACTCTGGCGCTCACTTCCGTCTCCTCCTGATTTCTCGTTTTCGGCCGCTCGATTAAATACTTTCCGCGCCACCTTCCAGAACGTTCTTCTCATTTCGTCGGCGCGATGCGCAGCGAAGGCTGGGGAGAGGCACGAGACGGTTCGACTGCCCTCTCCGGAGGATGATTCACTCGGTCTGACCCCGCCTCCTTCGTTCTAGAAAAATCGCGGCCTTGCTGGGCCGCCGATGTGGGGTGAGGAGGTTCGTCTGCGAAGCCATGCTTCTGCGGGGAGAGCGCGCGCCCGGGAGCCTTGGATGTTTGCTTTCTTTTTTTTTCTTTTTACCTCGTGGCGTTTCTCTCGCCCGTTGTCGCAAGGATTTGGCGGCGCGCTCTTTTTTAGCGCTCGTTCTGTGACACTGCCCCCCACTTTAAGAATATTATCTCATAATATTCAAAACCACACAAACGAGCGCGAAAAGTCACCACACACTCTCACAGACTGTAACACCATCAGTCGCTCATAACACTTCACATTCGCAATAGATCACTTAATACAATTGTACATTGTAATTCATTACACCACACGCGAAAACACAACCACAAGCAAATGAGTACAACACTGCACCACACATTCCCAATAATACAAATGTACAAAGTTCTCTCATTACAACAATGGTCCAATACTATACATCACAACACAGCACAACACTTTGACACTTGTGACACAGGATAACACAACGTTAACACAACATATGGCACTCAACACTGCCAAACACATTCTCATTCGACCTCAGCACTTATCCTGAATACTTCGAACAGCGCTTGCGCCCCTTTTTGCGGTGCTCGCTCGATCTCTTCTTGTGCTTCCACGTTCTTTTTCGGCGAGCCCTTTCCAACGACGATATCTGAGGCGTCGTCTCAGCCATCGTTGTCTCTTCCGACACCGTTAATGCGTCATTACATTCGACGGGTCCTGTCTGTTTATTTACCCGCTTGATAATGCCTCTACTTTTTGCCCGGCTGGCCAACACCGTCTCCTTTACACTGTCTGTCGGTTGAGGTCGTGCCGACGTAGGTCCGGTTGCTCGGCCCGTGAACTCATTCAACACGATCATCTTCTCCTTCGCTGTCTCTTGCGCCGCGGCTTCACTTTGGGCTCCTGTGAGATCCGTCACGGGATGCTCCTCCACTGTATCTCGCGGCCGCTGTGTTGGCGAGGGCTCTATCTTCGGGTCTTCTCCCAAACATTCTGGATCACTTGGCCCTCGCGCCCCGTCAATGTTTCCGATGACAAGGTCATACAGGGGGGTCGTCAAGCATAAAGCAGTAACCTTCCCGCTGAAGTACGGGGTTTCCACCTCAATCTCTGCTTCGGGAAGCATCCGAACTGTACGGTCAATTAAGCAAACCGGTTTCGTTTTGCCGGTTAACTCGCTTTCCCGTACCAAATTTCTCCGCACGATAACAGTGGAGCTACCGGTATCTCTTAACACCGTAATCTTTTTGTCCGCAACTTTTCCAGGCAGCGCTGGCATTCCTTTCGTAACACCGGTTGGCTGTTTTGACATTACAGCACCCACAATAGGAATTTTCTCCCCATTTTTCAGCTCTACGAATCCATCAGTGACGGCATTATTATCAGATTTCGGTGCCGCTTGAACACAGGATACCTGGTGAGTTTGACTCACTCCGTTCCGACAAGCATCTGCTTTGTGCCCAGTCTGACCACACTTAAAACATTTCACTACCGTAGGGCTCGTAAAGATCGTTCGACAGTTTTTCGCGCGATGCCCCACTCGGTTGCACAAAAAACATCGCGGAATGCTCTCTGGTGCACGCTTCTTTTCTTCGGGAGCCAATTTCTTCGAATCATCGGGGCACTCCTTCTTTACCTTGGCCAAATTAGTGCCACCTTGCGCTTCCAAGAATTGATCAGCCAATTCAAGCATGTCTTCAAGTGAGTCAGCCTTCCTCTCTTTTAAGTACAGTGACAGGCTTGGGTGGCAACTAGTAAGAAATTGTTCTTTAATTAGCAGCTCTCTAAGCTCATCGTACTCCTGCGCTGTCCCTGAAAGTTCAATCCATCTGTCGAAATAATGGCAAAGTTGGGCGGCATACTGCGTAGCCGAATCACCATCAGCTGACTTTCCTGTCCTAAATCTGTCCCGGAATCCTTCCACAGTGAATCTAAATCGCTTCAGCAAAGCAGCTTTCACCTTTGCATAGTTGGCTGCATCGGTCGGCGTCAGCCTACCGTACACACTGAGAGCTTCACCACTCAAGCAAGTACTCAAAGCAGTTGCCCATTGATGTTCCGGCCAATTCTGGCTCCTCGCAATCGTCTCAAATCTGTGGAGGTACGCGTCTAGGTCGTCCTTCCTTTCATCAAGCGCTACGAGCAGCTTGCTTGGGTTCAAGCGGAAGCCGTGATCTTCCCGTTCGCTGCTTTCAACTCTAGCTTGGACGGGAGTTTCACTTCGCTGTTGCAAACGGAGCCGCTCGAGTTCCATCTCGTGCTGCCGCTGCCGCTCCCTTTCAGCCATCTGCGCTTCTCTTTCTTCTCTCGCCCTCTCAGCGGCAAGCTTTTCTCTCTCCAGCTCCAACTTCAATTGTTGCTCTCTTTCTTCCTTCGCTCTCTCAGCTGCCAAACTCTCTCGTTCCAACTCAGCTGCTTTTTCTTCCTTGGCCCTCTCCTTTTCTTCTTTTTCCCTCTGGGTGACCCACTTCCGTAGTTCGGCGCCAGAAAGACCCATCTTCTCACCAAGCGCAACTAACTTTTCGAGATCCATGGTGTCTCGCAAATAAAACCTTGCCGCGTCCAAAAAGTATCTGCCTAGATCAGTCTATCGGAGCACTCCCCTGCACTCGTTAACGAGAACACTGAACAACACACAAAATCGTTCCGATAGCAGTATCACCAACTCGAGGCTCTTTCTTACTACTTTGGACACACTGTGCACCAAAAAGTCCTGTCGCGGACGCCAGATTAATTGTCACACATGTCCCGTTAATTAGGGAGGCGATCGCCGGGCTAATTCCAAGAGCCGAAGTATCGGCCCCCCGAACCGCACCACGAAAGCGTGGACAATTTAGAAGTGGTCCTTATTGGTGCGCCAGCGGACGCCGGCTGTGGCCCAAAGAACAAGTCAGAGTCGAGCGTTGATAAACAAAACAAATATTATATTCTCAAAAATGGCAGATCGAAAACAATACGCAAAAATGCACACTCCACAATAGTTGCATACAATATGTCACCAATCAAACCAATCAATCAACGTACTACACAATACAATCAGCCACACTCAAAACAACGGACACAGACAACAATACGCACTACAATGCAGTCGCATGCATTGAACAACCAAGACACTTAAGGACTAAAGGGATAGAAAACCTATTCAGTCCAAAGTCCTTGGAACAAAAGTCTGAATGATACTCTTCCGAGAATCACTCACTCAAAGTCCAGCGTTGTTGTCGTTCCGTAGCTCTCGAAGTTTCTCTTCCAGGAAACCTCGCGTCCTCAAATGGCCACTCTCCAAGCTTCAAACTTCTTCGCCGGAAATCCGTCGGCTTCACACACGCAGCTGTTGCCCACGTCTTCGCTCGATAGCGGTAAACCCACGCTCTTGCCTGTATCTCGAGCCGTCTCTACGGACCAAAAACTTCGCCGACTACACGGCGGAATCTCTACGCACTCTGGCGCTCACTTCCGTCTCCTCCTGATTTCTCGTCTCGGCCGTTCGATTAAATACTTTCCGCGCCACCTTCCAGAACGTTCTCCTCATTTCGTCGGTGCGATGCGCAGCGAAGGCTGGGGAGAGGCACGAGACGGTTCGACTGCCCTCTCCGGAGGATGATTCACTCGGTCTGACCCCGCCTCCTTCGATCTAGAAAAATCGCAGCCTTGCTGGGCCGCCGATGTGGGGTGAGGAGGTTCGTCTGCGAAGCCATGCTTCTGCGGGGAGAGCGCGCGCCCGGGAGCCTTGGATGTTTGCTTTCTTTGTTTTTCTTTTTACCTCGCGGCGTTTCTCTCGCCCGTTGTCGCAAGGATTTGGCGGCGCGCTCTTTTTTAGCGCTCGTTCTGTGACAGAGGTTCACATCCCAAAACCACCATATGTATATGAGAGACGCCTTAGTGGAGGGCTCCGGCAAGTTCGACCACCTGGGGTTCCTATACGTGCACCAAATCTGAGCACACATGCGTACAGCATTTTCGCCTCCATCGGAAATGCAGCCGCCGAAGCTTGGATTGAATCGCGCGACCTGCGGGTCAGTGTCCGAGTACCTTAGCCACTACACCACCGTGGCAGGGCCACATTCAACCCTTAAAAGCGATGCTTAGGGTTCTCCGACAATTTTTCCCTACTGAGCGGTATTTAGGCCTTTAAATAGCACAAGTTGGTTGGCAGCTGGCTGCTTTCTCACTTTACCAACAGTTAACAACAGAAAGAAGTAATTTACTGGGCGCAGAAAATTTAGACACGATGATAATCACCTAGCTTGCTGCTGTGATACGAAATCTCCTAGCTTTCTGATATATCCTTCAGCCTTAGTTAGATGTACAATATTTCACTGTATCTCAGGCATAAAAACTTCTTCATCGCACTTTTCTTCCTGCTGAGGATGAACACTGGGCACAACGTAAATGATAGTTCGGTGCAAGAACTCAAGCGTGGGTGCCTTGCTTTAGTCGACTGTGCGACTGTTTTGACCGGGCGGCACTTCATGCACAAGTGCTGTTGCACCACTGCCGATGAACGGGTGATTTGGGGGCAGCTCGCATCAGCTACTTCACTGCTCCAGAGCGAGAAACTCTGTCAAATGGATTTCGAAAACGACCCGTGTCAACAAATCAGGTTTCTTCAACTGAAGTATGCACTACTCGAAAATTCCCCTATTCGAAATATTTTTGCTCAAAATTCACACACACACACACAAAAAAAAATCTCGCCAAGGATTTTGTTTGTCGAAATAATGAGCCCCTGGTAAGGCCAGCTACAATGAACTTTCACTTGAACAAACGCCGGTTTAACGAACATTTTAGAATAACGAACGGTCCAATCATGCACTCGTTTTCTCAATGGAAATATCTCATTTGAGCTCTTTAAATGCGGTGTTTTTTTTTACGACTGGCAGTCACGCTGACTTTCGGAATACATTTAGCACAACAACCGCTACGCGAAGCAATGGGGTAAAAGGGCGAAAATCGACTAAGCGTACGGTCATCAGGACGATGCTCTCGAGACAGAGGTTGGAGACGTGTGGAGCGTTGCACAGCATAGGAAGTCATTAGATTAGGTCTCGTATAAATGGCTGGTGGTCGATATCAATACCCCTATTCCGCTCATTACTGGCTGAAGCCAGGAAATATTGCAGGTGTTTGTTTGGTGCACTCTGAGTGCCACTCACATCCTCATGCTTTTCATCAGGCATTAATCGACAAAGCCCCACGAGAGGCATCACTAATGCACCGGCCGATAACGGCCATATTTACCATAAGTTTGTGTCTCATCACGAAGCTTGGGCCGACGCGAAATCTTAATATCCTATTTATATTTCGTAGAACATTCTTACTTTCAGACGAAAATCTCGGAATACTTCATCGTAGACCCCACGTAGGCAATATTTTTGCTGCAACGAAAATTTTCTTAGGCATAACAGATGAATGAATGAATGAATGAATGAATGAAGGAAGGAAGGAAGGAAGGAAGGAAAAAAAACGAAGGAAGGCATGGAGGTGAGCCAAATGACTACGTTCAGGTCCGCTCCTCTACACTGGCCGATTGGGGCTGGAAAATAGAAAGATGAGAACGAGAAAGGACGGCAGAGAAGGAAAAAAAGAGAGAGAGAGACAGTGAATTTACGGCAGCGTGTAGAACTCAACCGCAAGTGATAGGCGTTCACACAAGCCCGTCGTCACCAGATGAACAGTATGCATTTGTAGACTCGTATGTTAAAAGCGAAGCTGTCTGTAGTCGATCCTTCCTGATACGTTGATGACGTAGAGCTACTCAAGTGGCCCTGTGGGTTCGAGAAAGTGGGACTTGGTATGAAAGGGGTGCTGCATTAACACAGGTTGGGATGAGGCTCGGTGGAAAGCTCGAACGAGTGGCGCGCCCAGATGGGGTGTGCAGAGCCCGACAATGCAGGCATCAGCTGCTCAGTTGCAACAGAAATCGCGAAATGAAGTTTACTGCATTTTTGTCGAACAAATAGAGATGCCAGCTTTTTCGATTTATGTTTTCTCTTGAGAAAAGCTGCTTGTACTGGAAGGACGAGCTTAGAACCTGTGTCGAAGACAATCAATAAACGTACTTGGAAGGTAGGCGTTGATTGAGGAGCGCATGAACACATTTCGCTTTCTCGGGTATCTTTGGGGCTACTAACAAACAAAAATCATCAGAACAGGCGATCGCAAGGGAGAAGAACCTGGTGTGCACAAAATGCGCGACAAAGTGACAAAGTGCGACCGGGCACTCCTTGTAGAGTATTCATATGTCCCTTCCTGCAATCTGTTCATTTTCTGATAAAAATGATCCCAGCAACAAATTTGAAGAACCGAGTCACATCATCCAAAGGGCTGCGCTTGCATTGAAAACTCGTAAGATGAGCAAGGAAAAGATTCTGACCACCTGCGAAGCTGTGCCCCCAAGACTATGGAAACAGTGCATGTGGTGGCCTTCCCATTTTAATTTTTTTTTCTTTCGAACGCTCACATCTGTCCTTCTGAATATCGTTTTTTCGCTGCCCCTTTGCTGTACTGTATTACACATGACTATGATATGCTGCACCATCGTCCCTCACTACTTACTCAATAGGGGTGCCATGCAGGATGGCCCCGAGCTTCTCGAGCAGCCGAGTTTGCTCCGAGATCGCTCTTCGGCGGCTATGGCATGAAGACAGCGCGGAGCGCGTGGTAGCATCTTTGATCAAAATGGCTACGGCAACTCGCGTGGTGTTGTAAACGCATGTGGGACACTTGCGGCGGTTATCAAAGAAACACCGCGTGCAAATACGCAATAATAACAGTGGAACAACATCAGCGTGATAGTAGCGCTATCTTTTTGCCAACTCAACACGCGCCTCCCCGAGGCGTGTTCGTGGGTGTATGTCTTCTTTCGGACAAGTTGTTTCGTTCCACCAGTAGCATGGAAACTTCCCCTCTCGAAGTTAGCAAGGATGCATACGAAGCACATTCGTGCTACTCGTTTCGCGTCCATCAGATATTGCAGATAAATATAAGGGCAGACGGACACCAGGGGCGCTCGCATCATGGCGTCAACGCAGTTGTGATTGGATACGTCGTGAGCGCGGTGAAATTGAATGCGAGATATCGTAGCCGCGTGGTGATATCACTTTTATTTGAGCGTGCATGTGTGCGTAGTCTGCGCGATAAAGCTGATGGAATAATCGTGCCGCTCGACGTGAGTACTGCTTCTCGGCAAAGCAACTGTGGTGGACGTACCTGATCTTCGCTATGGACGTCTGTCAATCAAACTGATTGACGCGTGAACTCGGATATAAACTCGTCATTCTGAGAAGAGCCGAGTTTAACTCATGAATGTGATGGTGCCCGCCTGATTGTCAAGCGTTTGATGCGGTGAACGCTACGCAGCAGCTTCTTTTCATATAAAATAATTTGGTGAGCACCCTCCACTTGTGCAAGGCTGGAGCCATAAAGGAGCTTGTGATAACCTAGCTACTTGCAGCTTCTTTAGTTGGTCATCTACTCATGTACGTGGTCGGCTTTGAAGTGAAGACCCCATCAGCTCTGTCTTAATTTTATTGTACTAATTGGCTGTGGTTTAACTACAATTACACTGAGCTGTCTTGTCCTGATCAATAAGGCTTGAATTGAAAGGCATTTATCTCAGGTGCAACTAACAAGGCCATGATCAGTATGGAGCTATTAAACGTAATTCTGATTAGCAGGTTACTAATTACCATCATATTAGAAAGGGTTAATTAGCACGGTTTTACTTGGCTTGCTCATGATTATAGTCGTGTATGTTAGCATAGTTTAGTCAGCTCATCAACTAGCATGCTTTAGATGGCCCAGTTCTAGGTTTACATTGCTTCATTAGCACGATCTTCATGATGTAGCCTAATTGCCTCTTCCTTACCATGAATTGGCGAAATTAGCTGGGTCATAGCATGTCCTGGCCTAACAAGTATACCGTATAGCCAAAAAAATCACAGCACGTCCACGGAGTGAAAAAAATTGGCAGATCCCAAGTACAGTGGAAATCGATGATATTCGACGCACGAATGAGAAATGTTGATATGTCACTTTAAAATCAACACAACGTTCCGACGTGAAGGTAAATGATGCCGTACATGACTTCCATGTCATGAATATCATGTTTGGATGTGTCTACTACCTTAATCTATTCACGTCACGTGACACCAAATAGTGTAAGTGGGGCTAACGAAACGGCCGCGAGCACGCATGAGCGTTGTATGTTATGTTCATACATGACACGTGTGTCCGGGTTATCATGTTTGCACCAGTCATATATTTCGTCATGCATTGATGTCACGTAACACCAACGTTGGTATATGTGGAGCTAGCAAAATGGTCGCGAGCGCATCATGAAAGGCTCAATATACTCCTATGTAGCGTTCACGCGCGCACACACTGGGCACAACGACGGTACGTTAGCAAAACGCTAGGCGCGACCAGCGCCCGTCGCCATAGCCCGATGGCAACCGGCGCAAAGTGCGACATGCTGCATTTCACGCCAATACGTTACCCAGAAAATGCTTCATCTCCCTGTTTTCGTGACGGAGGGACGGCGGATGCGCTGAAACGCGCATGCGTCAAAGCAACGCGTCGCGGCACGCCCCTGCGAGAATATGGCAGGACCGGCGCCTGGCGTGGCAACGCCGGCGTGACGTGACGAAATTAACGCCGGCGAGCACGCGCACCACGTCACGTCGAAATGTATTGGCGCCTTGACTGTAGCATGTACTCATGTTCTCACATGACACGCATCTCATGATTATCATGTTAGCACCAGTCACATACCTTCCTCATTAATTGGCGTCACGTAATACCAAATTTGCCATTTGCGAAGCTATCGAAACGGCCGCGAGCGCATCCTCAGTGTTACATGTAGTCATGTTGTTACATGATACGCATGTCGTGATTATTATGTTTCGATGTGTCATTTACCTACGTCATTCGTTCGCGTGACGTAATACCGAATTTGGTACATGTTAAGTCGCGATACGGCTACGAGCGCATCATGAGCGTAGCCTGTAGTCATGTTGTTACATGACACGCATCTCATGTTTATCATGCTTGCACCAGTATCATACCTTCGACATGCATTGACATCCCGTATTGCCAAATTTGCTATAAGTGGAGCTAGCGAAACCTCCGCGAGTGCTTTATCAGCGTGGCATGTAGTCATGCTGTTACATGACACGCATACCGTAATTTTCATGTTAGGCTCTGTCACTTGTGTTCACCATGCAACCATGTCTTACCATACAAGTTTTGTAACATGCCGTGTGAACGAAACCACCGCAAGAGCTGCAGGACCAAGAAATGCAAATTATGACATGCATGACATACATATCATGATATATGTTATGACTGATCAATCATGTTCTTCATAAATTCATGCTTAGCCATACCAAGTTTGGTATCGATACCAATATCGAAACGGCCAGGAGAGCTAAATGTCAAAGGCAGCTAGATAGATAGATATAGATAGATAGATAGATAGATAGATAGATAGATAGATAGATAGATAGATAGATAGATAGATAGATAGATAGATAGATAGATAGATAGATAGATAGATAGATAGATAGATAGATAGATAGATAGATAGATAACGCTCAAAGTTGCCGAAGTTCGCTGAGAAATGTTTCGTATTTAATATTGATGAGTGGGGCGAAGCTTAACAGGGTTTTATTGGTAAAACGTGAATCGTCCGTCCATCCATTCGTCCATCTGTCTGTCTGTCTGTCTGTCTGTCTGTCTGTCTGTCTGTCTGTCTGTCCGTCCGTCTGTCTGTCTGTCTGTCCGTCCATCCGTCCGTCCATCCATCCATCCATCCATCCATCCATCCATCCGTCTGTCCGTCCATCCGCACCTGCTGAGTGAATCATCGAACTAGACGGTCACGTACCAGAAGCGAAAAAGGATAGACCCACGGCTTTAGGAGCTTCGCTCCTAATAGCCAATTAGCCAGCCACATGTGCTCGGGCGCTAGCGGGCCATGACCACAAAAATGACACGCACCAGCCGAGTAACGTGCTAGAATGTACAGGCTGACGATGATGATTAACACGTGGCCTCGGATTCAGCTGCGGTCGCGATGTTGTAAGACGCTCGGCTGGTGCTGATCTCAGAAGCCACTGACTGGGCTCATTATTCTGAAACAGACTTAGTGCAGGCAGTAAAAGATTCAAAATAAACTTAAACACCCTGTGCATCTAAAAAAAAACGTCACCACAAAACGTTTTTGACACGTTTATTGCATGGGTGCAAATCTGCTCTCAGTGGAACGACCAACAAAAATAAAGAAGATGCCTTTGGTTTGAAGAGACCGCCCAACTTAGTCGACCGTCCTTGACGCGATCACTGCTTCCATCGTAACCAATGAAACGCAGTGCGCTGAGGGGCGGATTTCACTTTTTCGTACTCTTGGCTCGTTTATAAGTGGGTGTCGCCGGAGCTCCGGAGCCTCGTGAAACTCGGCCGATCCTGCATAGCGCCCTAGAAGTAAAGTTTTCCAGCTCGTTATGTTGTCAATATATACTCAAAGTATACGAAAAATTTGAGGACACTTCATCTCCAAAGTGTGTTCAGTGACAGTATATGAATATTTGAGAGACTATGCCAGGTCTCCCTTTTTTGTGCGTGTATAACCTTAGGTATAGCATTAGATGTGGGAAAATTCAGATTCTCGGGGAACCTCTCAGAACCACTTGCCGTGGTATCACTTGCCGGAGCACCTGTCCATGTGCGAAGTATAGTGGCGCTAGCTGGTTTCAGCCGTTTGCAGGTACTGTTTGTGCAGCGATTATAATCAGTGTGAATTAATAATTGAATGCTTGTTGTTATTCTTCATATTGTTATATCAGAAAGAGCAGCAATGTCCAAACACTGAATGAAATTTACCACGACATTCATGTTTTCGAAACGAAACCAGTGACCCAAGTGTCAGCCTGTATCATGACTACGCTCAAATGGCGGCTCGGATGAATGTGAGCATCGTATATAAAATGCTTTTGTTCTGGTCTTTTCTTAAGTCTATATCCTGACAGCAGTCTGTGAAGGTTACTTCAAGGGAATTTTCCCATAGTTGAGCACCTACATAGTAGAGTCCCTAGTACCTCAAATCGTGAACCACTTTTTCTAAACGAACAGGGCCTCATGAAATGTGAGGCCCGCGGGATGGCTTTATGCTGTCCCATAGCAGTGCCCGGTACTTTAAATTGTTACCCGCCTTTATATAAACTAACAATACACCTAAGTTCTATTCCCAACGCAGGTCTTCTCATAAAATGTAAAATTGACCTGCCTACTTGCCTTACGAATACAGGATGCTTGTAGAACAATTATAAATGCGTACAGATGCCTCGGACACAAACTAAGAACGACTTGTTAAGCTAGATGGCATGTGGCTTACATAGGTACGAACCAATCCTACTAATACGACTTTCATTGTTTTTAACTCTCACCACCATGAGAATAACATTATCCCAAGTTATATAGGGTCAATTGTAATATATATCAGTTATGCATTTGCAATAATATTTATACTTTGCAATCATAATCATATTACATATTTGCTATTCAAGCAGACCATGTGGCTGTTTATGGATAATTCAACTGGAATTCCACTTGAAGTTTAAGTTGCCCGTTGCTTCCGAATAAAATTGACTTGTGGCACAGGTGCTTAGATTAAATCTTGTGATTTATTATCCCAACCAGGCAATTCATCCTTCTTCGTGCAAGCTAATAAACGGCCATGGTGTTGTCTGAATTTTTCTCCCACGTCCGTGTTTGCACGCCTGCGATTGTTTTTCAAGAGAACAAAGTAGGCTAAAAACGCACACACGAAAGAAATGTGTTGCTTTACTTTGCCACAGTTAGGCATAGGTAATCGCAAATTTCATGTTTATGAGTAATGAGGTATATAATATCTTTCAAATTCAAGCGAATTCCATGGTAGTGATCGTAACACAAGCGCTGCTCGGAGGTTCTTAAGGTAATCATGTCAGACTGTACTCGTGTTAGCTATTCTCTGTGGTAAACATAGCACATTGTTCTCCTGTCGATTTTTACCTTTGCCGTAGGTAGACTGTCCCTGCTTCAGAAGGCTTACAATGCGCTACGTGCGACTACTTTACATCTGTGAACGTGGCAGGGTGATAAGACAGGCTTTGCCACTTCGTGGGCTTCAGGTATTAGTCACCGCCAAGGCGATAAAGACTCGGGGGTTTATGCCGTCACCGCCACGTGGATAAGCGTAATCTACGTAAAGAGCGATTTATCATGCGGCATTAGCGCCTGGGGCTCTCGCTTCAGCGATGCCTTCGTACTGACAGCAGCTGGCATTCAGTAAAGCTGAGATTATTTTCCAATCGTAAAATGCATGCCAGTTCGTTTGCGTCACTTTCACGTGCTCACGCATTGAAGGGTGAATTTTTTTTCGTGTGGGTGTAGAATGACAGAAAATGTGGCAAAATTTTCTTGTATATAATGAACACACCTGCATAGCCGGTGGTTTTGGGACGTTAAACCCCACAAATCAAACCCCTACGTAGCAGCAAAAGGACAAAGTCACGTGTTGCTCTCTCTGAACTGAAAAACTAAAAAAAACAATAGTTCTCGGTGATATAGGTGCACGTGGAAGAAAATTTGCGCATCTCTCTCCAAACTAGTTTGGTATAAAAAAAACATGAAATGTAAACACCCCACGAAAAAAAATAGCGATGTTCTTTATAAATAACTGTTTGTAAAGTCAATGAGTACGATATATTTGTTTTTAAAATATTTTTTTGCTAAATAGGAAAAAGCTTTGTTGAATGGTATTGTAAGCTATTCTGTACACTGTGCATGATAGCGTTGATATACTTCAATAAAATTACTTCACAAATCTCTCCTCAGCATATTTCTTTGTTTTGCTGTACAGTGATCCGACCAATGCAAATGTGCATTCTCGCGTCAATGTGTAGTGCTGAGGTAAAGTTAGAAAGTGCATTGAAAAAACCAGCCGCTTTGGTTTAAATTTTGCCCCGGCATCCATCGTAGGTCAATTATATCACTGCGAAATATAATGTTGGAAATAACCGAATACTTTAACAAGCGCACTGTGAAAATGAATGTAATCACATAAATGAGATTTTATGGTAACATTTCTAAATATCATGCACAAGTTTTTTTTTTCATTGAAATGTATTATACACAGGAACGCAGTCCCCTTTTTATGTGAAACAAGACTGTGAAAACTGTTTTGAGGTCTTAAATTACCACGCTACGAACTGCAAATACGGAAGGCATTGTATAATCTTATTTCCTGCCTTATGATAACTGGGAAACGAAGATATGCGAAGCACGAATGAGAAAGGTTGATGTGCCACTTTAAAAGCAGAACAATGTTACGAGGTGGAGGTAAATGATGCCACACATGATTTCCGTGTTATGGTTATCATGTCTTGATATGTCGTTTACCCTCGTCATCTATTCGCATCACGTGATGCCAAATTTAGTGTACGTGAAGCTAGCGAAACGACCGCGAGCACGCTATGAGCGTAGTTTGTTGTCATGTTCTTACATGACACGCGTGTCAGGATTATCATGGTTGCACCAGTCATATACGTTTGTCATCGATTGACGTACCCAATACCTAATTTGGTATATGTGGAGCTAGTGAAATGGGCGCGAGCGTATCATGAAGGGCCCAATATGTTCCGATGTAGCGTTGACGCACGCGCACGCTGGGCGAAGCGACGCTACGCGAGCAAAACGCGACGCCAGGGGCAGCTGGCGCGACCAGCGCCCGTCGGCATGGCTCGGCAGACACCGGAACGAAATGCGACGTGCTGCATTTTGCGCTGACGACGTTACCCATAGAACACGGCATCTCCCTCTTTTCGTGGCGGAGGGACAATGGACGTGCTGAAACGCGCATGCGTCAAAGCAACGCAGCACGGCGTGGGCTTGCGAGTATATGGTAGGACCGGTGCCTGGCGTGGCAACGCTGGCGTGACCCGACGAATTGAACACCGTTGAGAACGCGCACCGCGTCAAGTCGAAATGCACTGGCGCCTTGACTGTGGCATGTAGTCATTTTTTCACATGACACGCATCTTTTGATTGTCATGTTTGCACCAGTCACATACCTTCCTCATCCATTGACGTCACGTAATACCGAATTTCGCATATGTAAAGCTAGCGAAACGGCCACGGCTGCATCATGAGTGTGGCATGTAGTCATGTTGTTACCTGACACGCATGTCGTGATTATCATGTTTGTATGTGTCATTTACCTATGTCGTCCGTTCGCGTCACTTAATACCGAGTTTGGTACATGTGAAGCTATCGAAATGGCCACGAGCGCATCATGAGTGTAGCATGTAATCATGTTGTTACATGACACGCATCACATGTTCATGATGTTTGCACCAGTGTCTTACCTTCGTCATCCATTCAAGTCCCATAATACCGAATTTGGTATAAGTGAAGCTAGCAAAACGGCAGCAGAGCATCATGAGCATGGCATGCAGTCATGTTGTTACATGACACGCATCTGATGATTATCACGTTTGCTCCAGTCACGTACCATCGTCATCCATTCACGTACCGTATTACAAAATTTGGTATATGTGACACTAGCGAAACACTCGCGAGCACATCATGAGTTTGGCATGTTGTCATCTTGTTACATGACACACATGCCATGATTTTCATGTTATGGCCTGTCGCTTGTGTTCGCCATGCAGTCATGTCATACCATACCAGTTTTGCAACATGCAATGTGAAGGAAACTACCGCAAGAGCCGCAAGACAATGAATGTCATGATTTTCATGTTATGACTAGTCAAATATGTTCTTCATACAGTCATGTTATGCCATACAAGTTTGGTATCGATTCCATTATCAAAATGGAAAGGGGAGCTAAAAGTCGTAGGCGGCTAGATATAGATAGATAGATAGATAGATGGATAGATAGATAGATAGATAGATAGATAGATAGATAGATAGATAGATAGATAGATAGATAGATAGATAGATAGATAGATAGATAGATAGATAGATAGATAGATAGATAGATAGATAGATAGATAGATAGATAGATAGATAGATAGATAGATAGATAGATAGATAGATAGATAGGTAGATGGATACGCTCAAAGTCGCCGAAGATCGTTAACAAATGCTTCGCATTTAATACCCCACATCAGTAGCATCGACCCGATGAATGCAAAGAAGAAATGTCAGAAACCCAGCTGAAATCGAACGCACGCATTTTGCGTGGCAAGGAAGCATTCTACGACAGAGCTACGCCAGGTCTCGGAACTACTTTTCAGATAAACGCTAATCATCGTGAAAGATCAGTAGGGGTTGCTGTGCCGCCTACCCAATTTTATAAACATTACATATGTACTACTTCGATACAGCCGTCACATCGGGTAACGTCAATTGTGGTTAGTTGCCATGCCCTAAAGTTGATTTAGGTAGCAGTGTCCAGGGTCAGCATCCATGTCAGGATTTTCATGCCATGACTAGTCAAATATATCCTTCATTCTGTCCTTGTTTTGTCATACCAAGTATGGTATCGATACCATTATTGAAACGGCCCGGAGAGATAAAAGTCGTAGGCGGCTAGGTAGATAGATAGATAGATAGATAGATAGATAGATAGATAGATAGATAGATAGATAGATAGTTAGATAGATAGATAGATAGATAGATAGATAGATAGATAGATAGATAGATAGATAGATAGATAGATAGATAGATAGATAGATAGATAGATAGATAGATAGATAGATAGATAGATAGATAGATAGATAGATAGATACGCGCAAAGTCGCTGGAGTTCACCAAGAAATGCTTCGAATTTTAAAAAGCGGTCATTTCATCTGTTGAGTTGGTTTACAATTCGAAATAGTTTATAAATTGAAAGATTTTGCTGCACTCAGTGTGAGAAAGTGGATAGCTTAGCTTTAGTATTCTCAATTATAGTGTAGCTGATTCCGGCACGATTTCAACATCGATATTTCTGGAGAACTATCGAAAGGATCTATGGAATAAAACATACCACTACGGTCCTCACATGTTTTTTACGCCTCCTTGCTTCTGGCTACTGCAATATCCTCTCTATTTTACAGCCCGAAAGCTGTTATGAGATGACTAGGGTTGAAATTCGGGCAAGTTGGATCGCCCTTCATACGTGTGAATCCACACATTACAAATTTATTTTATTAATATTTAAACTTGTTGCGAATTCGAAAACTATATAGTCGAATTGTGCAGTCAGGGAAGAATCGCGTGACCACAAAACCCTCAACTACTTGTATAAGCGCCCTGTTTCTAGAAGTTGTGGCTCTTTTTATTTATTTATTAGAATACCCTCAGGGCCCGTAGGGCATTACAGAGGGGGTGGGTACAACATTTTATAACACACAAGAAAAAATAGACAAAATAAAGAAACAAGTGTCAGATGCGCAAATCAGGAAGGCAACATAAGTCAACTAAAAATGTATAAGTAAGAATTCAAGCACATACAAGACTTTAAGTGATAACTTTCATTATTTTTTGTAGAAAATATATTGCCGCCCTAACTCACACTTCAAATTGATTTGCAGCTTTGCATTAGTGTTGCAAACACTGGGCGCTGATGGATTGAATACTATACGTACTACAGCGTCATGGAAATTGGGCTTTTTTTCTGTAGTCTTTTTATATTGTTGTCTTGCAACTTTAGGACGGTAAAATAACTGATTAGTCGATCGACTCCCGCAGACTCACTCAAACTCACATTAAGACGTGTGTCTGTGTCTGAGTGAGCACGAGTGATTATAATTAGGTGAAATTGAGTCCGAACGAACCCTGTCGACAACTCAGTGTGCCTGGAATTGAGTGAGTGCTGTTGAGGAAAATTGTGGCGGCTCTGAGCCTGGGTGAGTCCTAAGAGTAAAATATATTTTCGCGGATGAGTCGGAGAGAACTCCGCAATTTTTTGCCGGCCTATGCTTTCAACTGTCCTTTTTTTACATTTGTTCGGTGTTAGTGCGAGGGGCAGTTTCATCCTTTAGCCACACTTCCAAAAGTGGGCATGCACTGTCATGATGGTTACTGAAAAGGCTCCCCTAGAAACGTATTCCAGACAATGGCATTACACCACATAGGAACAAACGAACACTTTCGCCACTGTACTTCACGTCCCACTTTATCAATCTATGGCTGCCTGCCGCCAACAAGAAAGTTAAGGCGCCCCAATAAGGCATTGCCTCTGTTTTTTACGATTTCAAAACTTTTCAAAAAAAGCTGCTAATCATTCTCTAACGTTTTGACTAACCCGTTGGGCAACAAACGTTTCTGAAATCTTCAAATGCCAAATACATATTCAGATGGGTGAAAAAAAATGCGTTGCCTTCACTGTAATAAGCGTTTCTGCTGTGAACTGATTGCACAATTGCTTCTTTTTTTTTGCTTTCGACTAATTCAGCGACCTTTAGGCGACGAGTGCACTTAGCGGATGCGAGGGCACATTGGTTGTGCACTTCACTCTCCTCGCTTTTCCCCCTGGAAGAAGTGAGGATGCCATGCGTCATCGCATTAGTTCACCGCTTGGTGGCTCCCCCGATGAGCACGTCCTGAAAGCTTTATGAAGAAGTCGTGCCACGTCTTTTTTTTTTACTTTGGCATGCACGCGTTCTCTTTTCGATGATTGCAGGCAGAATGATAATGTGAGAATTAAGCAGGCAACGCGAGGGCGTGAAGCAGCTCCGCTCAGTCCGCGTGTCTTTCCTCTCGCCGAGATTGCTTGCTTGTTTGTTGGTTGTTTTGCTCATCGCATTTGCAGTGAGAGCCTTCCTTCAGAAAATCGGTTTCCTGTTGATGGCTGGTTCTAAATGGAGCTGCAGTAATCACTTTACTCAACTCGCGTGAAAGAAGGAGTACGTAGTTTTTTTTCCTGAAATCTGTCATGTTCCGGAGTTCCTTGTTGCATTTTGTTTAGTTTAACGGGTGAACATGCAATTTCTTAAAGACGAGAGTCTTTTCTGGCGACCTTCGACGCCAAAACTTTGGTCTGCCTGTCGGTCTGTACGTGTGTGTGTTAAGAAAAATGGCAGCATTTCCCAGGAGTGAATGATGGAGAGTGGGGCGAAGCATCTGTCCGTCCATTCGTTCTTGCTTCTGTCCGTCCATGCGTGCGTCTGTGTGGCCACCCGTGCGTCCATCCGCCCGTCCGTGAGTGCGTCTGTTCGTGCGTCCGCACGTCTATCTGTGCGTTCGTCCCTGCGTTCGTCCATGCATCCGCTCCTGCGTCTGCCCATGCGTCTATCCGTGCGTGTAGCCATTCGTGCGTCTGTCTATGCATCTGTCCGTGTGTCCGTTCGTCCACCTATTCATCACTCCAAGTACCATCATCTCGCATCTTTTCATCATATATTCCTCATATAGAAGCACCCGCCATCCAGCGGCCATTCTAAGGATTGAACGAAAGGAGGCACACGCGCCTTTCTTACGGCTTGCGCTTCGTGTCTACTTCCCACCTTTAACCACCTCAAGTTCATGGTATATACTAGTTCACTGTATGCATGGCACTGCGGCCCAATGCTCGCTTAACCTTTCTAAAACCAAGGAGGTTACGCAGAGCGAGTATAACGTAGCAACCCTTTCTTGTTAGATAGTGCTCAATGTACATGACGATGGCTACTAAGGGGGAATGAGAGACAGGGGAATTCAGCTTATAGTTAACGCGCACGCTGCGAATTTTTTATTGTTCAACAACGCACAGAAGAAATCTCCCACCGGCACCACCTTGGAGGTCAAAATGTAACACTGGTTACATACTACTACTACTACTACGACTACAAGGGACGAACGGGTGCCGCTATGAGGAACTTCGCCCCTAAAAGTTGTTAACGATGTAGAGTACTCGGTACTCTACTATGGGAGAGCAAAAAGCCGTCCCATGGGCCCCACCCAGAACAAAGAAAAGCCCTATAGAAAACAGAGCGTACCTTTCGCACTCCGAACGAGTTTTTGTCTGTTTGACAGCGATCACAATCCCCTAAAGGACCACACGATACCTCAAACGGCCAACCCCATCCGCAGCACCCACCAATAATTCTCAAGTTTGAGCGTTCATACTTGTGTGATTGTCAATTGGAAAGCAATTATTGCGCATATCTGAGGCACCGCGACAGCACCTTGATGTTTTGTATATGTGCCTTTTTACTAGAAAAGGCGCACACAAGTAATTCTAAGGACCATAGAGTTTATCAACATGCACTGACAGTGCAACGCGATGCTGAAAAAGGCAAGTGTTTCCAACGCTTTGCTAAAACTACACGGTTGTGGCACCTGCCAATCGCTTTGCGTTCTACACCTTATCGCCTCCGAGACCGGCGCGTACCTTTCTCCGCGGGTGCGCACGTCTTCCTTCGTTTTCGAAGATAACTGCCAGATGGCACTCGTGTTTACCTTCTCTCGATGTGCTCGTTCGCCTTCGCTGAGCGGATCGAGACTCTCCAGCGCAGCGCTTCCAGAATACAATTCACCAATTTTCTCGCACAGAACATCAAATAAACGTTTTGTTCACTCTCTCCACATGCAACACTATCCTCTTTTGACATTTGCCGTGAGACATGCAGGTACGGGGCCAATTTTTTCGTTGTCTCTTATACTTCCAATATTCTATATGAATAGTTCACACTAGTGGAATTAAGCGACAAGATGTCGTATGATGAACAGCTCGACTTCTGCGAAGTGAAGTACTCAAGGAATAAAACCAGATATCTGTTCTTTGGCACAACCACTGCTGTAAAGAACTACCAAAAATAATAGCATCATTACGTTGAAAGTATGACCGCTAAACTTGTCATTCCTTTCTCTATAAGTGTTGAATTAAAAATTGCACCAATATAACAGAAACTGTAGGCGCAAGAAAAAACAAAACTACCTGCGTTAAATAAATCTAAAATAGAAGGTTTAAAATCATGACTACTTTTTATGTCATCGTTGGTTCTTTCAGACCTGAATTTTTGTGTAGTGGTACACTGATAAATTTGAAGGGGGGAGGGGAGGATAATCTGAAAGCATTTCCTCTTTCGCGGACGCAATTCTACGTTAAGAAAAAATAGAAGTGTTACCGTGTAACACGCTATCGTGTTTATACTTGCTTAATTATGTGGGTTCGCAACGAAGAATACAGTGCGAGTCTCTTGAATTTCAGTTTATCTCAGGTACATTTCTTATTAGCCTCGTGTCATTAAAGAGCTCGAATTTGGTTAGCTGTTCGGAAGGTGGTGAGTGCGAGGCCCGATTGCGCTGTCGTGGCGCACTCTTCAAGGCAAAGCTGAAGTATCCTTCAGTTATTTTTGTGAGCTCTGTTCTAATCCAAGTTTTATTTGTTTATTCGTAAATCTTTTATGAGGCGGTGCTGTTACTCAATTCAGGCTTGCTCTTTCTGTTTTTTCGCATTATTTCATGATTTTAAATGTTTTTTACAACATATACCACTGCGTGGAAGAGTTAGTTCAGGCAGGTGCGAGGGGGAGAATTGTCATAAGCAACAAGAACAACACAACTAAGCAAAGAGACGAAAATAAAGTCATATTAATCATAAAGTGTGGCATTCTGGCTTACGATGCAGACTTTAGAAGCCGCAAGAACAGCGTAGTGCAAAAATACCTTGATCAATTACGAATAATGTTTCAGTTCTGTGAAGGAGATGCAATAAATTTGGACAACCTCCATTGGCGATGAGCAAAGTAGGAAAATAGAGAGGCTTAAGAAAGAAAATGAAGAACTAAGGGAAATGAACAAAAATATGCTTACAGAATGAGCAGCAATTAAAAAACTTTTAAGTGAATCCAAGCAGGCCGAGAACAAAAACACGCCAAAGGAAACGCCAGTTCCCGCGCCTGTGGGTCACGGGGCCATGTAGGCTAAGCGCAGAGCCGTCGAAAGTAAACTCAAGAATACTGAAACGCACATTGAGGAAATGAAACAAACACTAGCCTCATTTGCAGATAAAATGAAAATGATTGTGAACAGCGTCTCACAGTTGACGATGAGTGTGGGACAAATGCAGAGTACATTAAATGATCCTAGGGAAGGGCTTAAGGCATTTAGCGAAAGAGTGAAAACTCTTGAAGTGATGAGTATGTCTGGCAACAACATAGCGCAGTGGCAACTATCATTCCTCACAGCCCCCATTATTCCCCAGACAGGGGATACGAATATTCAATATGGCCCACACTAAAAGATAATTTCGAGTGTGGCAATGGAATTGCGGGGGGTACAACAACAAACGTGACACACTCCAGCAATATCTCAGATCACTAAAATCTAAGCCGGATATAATAGCACTCGAAGAAACTAGGTACGGATACCCCACGCTCACTGGGTATAGAGCTATAAAGTGCAAAAACTATGGTAGAGGCTTATATGTGTTTGTAAATAGGCAGCTGACACACATCTCTCACGATCTGGGCATTCGGGACAGGAACTTAGAGTATCTCATGGTGGAGGTATTAGTGCCGGTCTCATACAAAAATCAAAGATGCATCAGCTTATTTGTCCTCAATATTTAAAGTAACCCGAAGCACTACAAGCAACAGTTCAAGATAATTTTCGAGAAAGCTACAAAACTCGCGGAAGGTAGGCTTCTAATCATATTGGCGGACTTCAATGCTGCTCATGAACTGTGCGGATATACTGCGACAAACCCCAAAGGCGGGAATCTATGGCATCATGCTGACAAGCAAGACCTGGTATTGATTACGGATAAAGGTTATCCAACAAGAATCGGCAATTATGTCTGTAGAGACACCACACCCGACCAAACATTTGTCAAAGACATAGAGCATCCCATATGGACAAATACCGGTCATAACTTCGGCAGTGATCACTATGTTCTCGAGGTTACGTTGGAGGTTGTGAAAGGCCGCACTCGAGAATTTGATGTTGTTGATTGGGAGGCTTTTCGCAGAATTGGAATGCAAAGCGAACCAAATGCTACCAAACCAAGCCTCAAAGAGTGGGGCGAATCCATCAGGAATGATATCAAATCGGCCTCCAGAAAGCTTCTCACTGATGCCGACGTCGAGGGCATGGATTCTGAAATAGCACACTTAATTGAAGCAAAGCAGGCCATTACTAAAAAATGGCGGACTCAACGACTGAATCGTAAACTAAGGAAGAAAATAGCAGGACTGAATAAACAAATTGAACTGCACTGCACCAACCTATGTAAGCAGCAGTGGGATTAATTTTGTGAAACGAGTGATGGGCAGATCAGGAACGGCAAAGCATGAAAACTTATTAAGCACCTCCTGGACGAATAAAGCACCAGGTCCAACCAAAGACACTGTCTTTCCCGGGCCATACACACAGCCCTTAAAAATCAACACATTGAAACAGTTACTAAACAACTCATAGACAAATACCTACCAGTCACTAAGGAGCCAGAAGTTTTTCCACGATCGGAATACCGGGGAGGTACCTCAGCTGGAACTGGATTGACCCTTCACTTTATCTGAAATCAGAAGGGTGTTGAGTGAGTTAAACAGAAAGTCGGCCCCTGGCCCAGATGGCCTTACCAACAAGTCACTCAGGAATCTCGACGAGCCCTCTATTGAATCACTGACTATTTTATTAACGAAGCATGGAATTCGGGTGAAGCTCCAGATGAATGGAAATTTTCTCGTCATACTAATACCGAAACCAGGTAAACCTCCAAGTCTGGAGAACTTGCGAACAATATCGCTAACATCATGTGTAGGAAAAGTTGCCGACCATGCAATCCTCAACAGGCTTCAGGATTTCTTGGAGGACAACAACATATACACCTACAATATGTTAGGCTTCAGATCCTCACTATCTACTCAAGATGCTATGAAGCAGATTAAACACGACATTCTAGAGGAATACTCTAGAGATACTAAAGCCATCCTCGGACTAGACACGGAGAAAGCACTCGACAACATTAGGCACAAATACATCCTTCAAACGATAGAGGAAATCGGACTTGGATTGAAAATGTATAATTACATGAAATCTTTCTTAGGGACACGTACGGCGAGGTTAAGGGTAGGAGACACCAACTCAGACGTGGTTCAACTCGGTGATCGTGGAACCCCTCAAGGCTCGGTGATCTCTCCCGTCCTCTTCAACTTGTGCAAGATCGGCCTGTTCAGGAAATTGAGCAATATCAGCAACACTCACCACACAATCTATGCTGATGACCTTACTATATGGTGTCCTGGTGGTACTGAAGGGCAGGTACAAGATGCACTCACAGAAGCGGTGCAGACAGTGGAAGAATACTTGAGGCCCACAGGTCTCAGGTGCTCCCCAGAGAAATCGGAGTTGTTACTTTACAGAAAAGAGAAAGGGGGGAGACCTGAGGACTGGAAGCCACTATCCGAAAGTGACATGCATATATTGACCGAAAACGGGGTAAATATACCCAAAGTCGACACGATTAGGGTATTAGACTTTTTTATAGATGCAAATGGCACGAATCACATGACGCTCAAGAAAATTATCTTCAAGTCAGAGAATGCATACCGGATGATCAGACGACTTGCAGGGAGACAAAAAGTCATGAAAGAGGACAATCTTATCAGGTTGATCAACTCTTTCATGCTATGTCATATTTCATATGCAGCTTCTTTGTATAACTGGACACAAACCCAACTAAAGAAGCTCGACGCGGTGATCAAGAAAGTCGTCAAGTGTGCACTGGGTCTCCCGCTTCGCACCAGCACTCAAACATTGCTCAAGTTAGGGGTACACAACATGACTAGAGAAATTGCGAAGGCTTAAGAAAGGTCACAAATAGCAAGACTCTCTACCACTTGCACGAGGAGATCGATCCTCGATAGAATCATGATCAACCCTGTCATATACTAGAAGACGTACACCAAAATACCACAGAACTTTGCTGAGAGCATCGTCGTTGCCCTGTTGCCAAGAAATATGCACCCAACCTTCAACGTCGCCAGAAGGGTAGCCCGGGCTAAGGCTTTATTAAAGAAGTTAGATAAAGGAGGCAGCGGGGCTTGCTTTGTCGACTCAGCCTCATATAAAGACCGAAATGAGTTCGCCGCGGTAGTAGTTGACCACCAGGGCAGGTGTACCAACTGCGCCACAGTTTACACTTCCAAAACGGAATTCGCTGAACAGGTTGCTATCGCGTTGGCCCTGACGGATGATCGATACACCGAGAAATACAGTGACTCAAACCAGCCATCATAGCCTTCAGCAGGGGCAGGATCGCACCACAAGCAGTTCGAATTATAATAGTAAACAGGCCATTGATACACAATACATATATTGGTTCCCAGCGCACCTTGGATCACTCGATGACATTCCCATGAATCCAAATGAATCAGCCAACAGCGTTGCCCACGAACTTACGGACCGGGACGCTTTTACACGTGGCTTTGTTTCTGCTGCATTCGAAAATCTACAACGGAATACGCCCATGACATATAATGAAATTAGTAATAATTACTACCTGGGGAAGAGAAAGTTTGCACCCCCTCACAGTAGACTAAACAGAGCACAAGCGGTCACACTTAGACAATTAGAGACACAGTCTTATTACTCACGGGCACACGTAAAATACTAGTACGATATAAAAGATTTGGATGTTTGCAAGGCATGTAAGAAAGAAGTATGCACGCTTGATCATATTGTCACGTGCGTCGTCGTCACAGGAATCCACAGAAGACGAGGGTGCGGCAGACAAGGTTTATTAGTAAGGAGGCGTACTTGTGCCTCTCGCTTAGGACACAAAAGGAAAACTAACAGGATCGGAGCGGCGTGCCTATGCACAGTTGCCGTTCCACCAAAAGAACAACCCACAGCTTATGCGCTGCCAGTTATTTAAGCGCTGAAAAGACAACACAGAACATGCGCACATCTATCATCAGATACTGCACTGTCTGATACGATGGGCCCGTCGGAAGGTAATCGCAGTCAGCTCTAGCCTATCTAAATGACGCGACGGCTGTCGCTCTATAGTGGCAGCTGCGCAGATCGACATGGCACGTGGCATTGCTCCCCCCTTCAAAAACATCGCCTCGATGTTGAAACCAAGCACTGAAGTCATAAGGCACTGAAGTTTTCACAAAAAAGAAAGAAGAACAAGCGCACATAATGTCTGCTAGCGCGCATAATAGGGCTTCAAACGCACGACGTGAACAATTTCAGACCGCACACGTCGGCGCTGGGAGTCTGTCACACCATCCCGGACGATTTCATAGACCAGTGGCCCTACGCGACGAACAATTTTGTAGGGGCCAAAATAACACCGCAGAAGCTTTTCGCTGAGGCCTCGTCAGCGAACTGGTGCCCATAGCCAAACTTGTTCGCCGGGTGTGTATTCCTGATGGCGGTGTCGCAGGTTGTAGTGTCGGGCATCCGTCGCTTGCGTGGTTGTCGTTCGCAGTCGAGCCAGCTGCCTGGCCTCTTCAGCGCGTTGCTGAAATATCGCTACGTCCGGGTTCGGGTCGCCTTCGTTTACATGCGGCAACATTGCATCCAGGGTCGTTGTCGCTTCCCGTCCGTAAACAAGAGTGAACGGTGTCAGCCCGGTTGTCTCCTGGGCGGCCGTAATATATGCGAAGGTGACATATGGGAGCACTTCATCCCATGTTTTATGTTCAACATCGACGTACATCGACATCGTGTCCGCCAGGGCCTTGTTGAGCCGTTCTGTGAGACCGTTAGTTTGCGGGTGGTATGCGGTAGTTCGGCGATGGGTGGTGTGGCTGTACCGCAAAATGGCTTGCATCAGTTCGCAACAGAAGGCTGTCCCGAAGGTTGCTGACGGTTACAGCATTAGGGCCAAACCACATAAGCGCGAAAATGCACGCGACAGCGACTAGTGACGCTATGAGCGACAAAACAGGGCGTTCGCGCGACGTGTCGCGTGCTCGTTTTCGCGCAATCGCTCGGTTCTTCAGATTTGGAAACCGTCACTCATCGCCTGAAAGTGCTGGGCTCAAGAAGCCAATAGAAAAAAAAACGGAAAAGGATATACATCAGTGACGTACTGCCGGTTGTTTTCACGTGCTTTTCAGCGCTTTGTCACAACTATCACAACAACATGGCCAACGGTGATGAGCGCAACGCGTACGATGAGCGCAACGCGTACGATGAGCGCCTTATTGATGTAATCGAACGGGAATGTCCGCTATGGGATCTACGCGACCGAAATTATAAGTCCCGCGCCGTCACTGACGCGACTTGGCGGCACGTTGCAAAAGTGATGGGATCCACCGGTGAGTTGTGTTTTGCAATCTGCGTACAAGCGACGTTCGCGCCAAAACTGCTGCATGGCCATTGTGTGCGGGCATGGTGTACAACTTTCCTTGATTTATGCGCAGTTGCTGAAGTGAAGGCGAGGTGGAAGAACCTTCGAGACACCTTTAGGCGTGTCCTTAAGGAGCGGACACGTGCACTGAAGAGCGGGGCACCTGCCGACGGTGAATTAGACGAGTTCACTAAATGGCATTTTTTTAGTAGGCTCCTGTTTCTTAAGAAGACAATGGAAGGGAGGCCGTAAGTTTGTAATCAACCTTTTTTACGCCAAACGCTCATTCAGATTAGTTTAAACAAAGGCGTGAATGAAGATAAATACAATATTTAGAGAAGTCGCAGCTCAAAAGCTGGTGTTGCATGTTGAAAATTGTGCTGAGAGGAACTATGTATTTCCTTATAGGACAAGTGGGAACGTGGAACCCCTGCCTTTCAGGGAGACTGCACTTGATGTGCTGGCACCAGAGTGCATTCTTGAAGACATGTGTGATGAGCGAGAGCTTCCTGGAAATCAGGGGACTGCCACCACACAAACAGCGAGGCAGGATGAGAGTTCGGGTTTACCGCCACCACAAAAAAAAAACCGAAGCGCTCCAATTATGATGAGGAAATTGAAGGACTCTCAAAATTGGTCACAGAAAAGCCCGACGAACATGAACGCTTCGGTGCATTTCTGGCTGAAGTGATGAGATGTGTGCCTCCGCACCTCGTAGATGTTATGCAATTACAGTTACTGGAGACAGTCACCCAGTTTCTGAACCCAGTAACTGTAGTACAGCCAGTTGATTAGGTTTTTTTTCTGTTGCTCACTTATTTTGTAACGGTAGCATTTTTCTCAACTGAGGTGCACGAAAAAAATTGGAGCACAAAAGGAAGACACCTAGACAGTGTACAGTGTGCTGTGTCTATAGATTGATTGATTTGTGATGTTTCACGTCCCAAAACCACCATATGATTATGAGAGACGCCGTAGTGGAGGGCTCCGGAAATTTCGACCACCTGGAGTTCTTTAACGTGCACCCAAATCTGAGCACACGGGCCTACAACATTTCCGCCTCCATAGTGTGCTGTGTCTAGGTGTCTTCCTTTTGTGCTGCAATTTATTTCGTGCACCTCAGTCAAGAATTTTACCAACTTGCCCAGCACTTCATGCTTGTCAAGTAAATAGTAGCATTTGGGGTTTAAAATCCCAAAACCACGATATGATTATAGAAGGATGCTGCAGCGCAGGGCTCTGAAAATTTCAACCGCCTGGTGTTCTTTCAAGTACACGAATATTGCACAGTATGCAAACCATCTTGAGAAACTACACAGGACACGAGAAGAAACAGACGAAAACACTCTCACGATGGTTTGTACGTCAACTGTTCTCGTCTGTTCCTTCTCACGTGTCTTGTACAACTCGGCTCTCACGATGGTTTGTACTTCAAGACATCAACTTGCTCAACAGTCAACTGTTGCAATGCTCATATATTGTGCCGTATGCTACGTCACCTATATTCCTTAGTTTCATAGTCACTCGGTTGTCAATAAAAGTACAAATTCAGTTTTCCCAATCTGTGATAACGTTGTTGGCGTGGTCATATGTTGCCCAATGTCTTATACGCTGTGTAATTCACCAGGACAGGGTCTACTGCTGCGCAATGTGTAACATATCCCTAGTCATTGTATGAGTTTTTGTGGTCATATTGTCAGCACTGTGATATTGCAGATACTAGTGGCATGCATAATATGTGCACCTTAACACATTTGCAAAGTGATTTTGTTTGTTCAAGACATTCAACAAGTACCTGAATTTTTTTCCATGCTGTTATGAGTTGCTAATGTGTTCATTTGAAGAAACAATTATGGGTGTGGTATAACGTGTGAGTTTAGACGTGTATACACATTTCTTACTTGATTTGTAAACTGAGCAATGAGTTTTTTGCAGGTGTGTGAATATATTTCTATTTTACACTGCCAGAGTGCGAGTTGTACATTGTGATAATAATTATTAGTCAATTTATATCTCTATTTTATTCCTATGCGCTGCTGTGCCATGTTGACCATACCACATTCACTAGTTATTTTATTTTATTTCTATGTGCTGCTGTGCATTGTTAACCATACCGTATTTCCTTGTCATTGTTCTTCAAGGAAAAGTGCAATAAAGCTTTGTCCTGAAACTGTGTACTTTAAACCCACCTCAAAAAGCTTGCACAAGCTGTGTGTGCCTACAGCTTGTCCCACTGTCACCACAGTCCAATGCAAAATACTAAATATATTTAAGAGGGGTTCTGAAGAAGGCGCTCATCACTGCAGGGCCTCTCTGCCAAAGCATCAAGAAGGGCAGCCCTAAAAAGGGCTGTTTGTGTCAAATTTCTTGGCGGTCGGTGCACAAGCATGAGTTGTTAATTCAAGGGTTATGCGGGGCGACTCCGGGCAGCTTCCATTGCCAAGGCACTTGGCCTTCTTCACTGAAGTACTTCACGAACTCTTGCCGAACTGCGCTGGCCACATTAGAGCAGTTGCGGGCCTTTGGCTTTTTGAGTCCAAACACTGTTGTGCTTCCCGGTCCTTGCCTCTAAGCACCACCGCTCACATTTCCAAAGGTGTCTTGAAAATCCGCGTAGCCAGGAGGGCAGTACGTTGAAGAAGCGTTTGATGACAAGAAGTTGTGCAGCACGCATGTTGCTTTCACAACGGCCTCCACATTCTCCGGCTCCAAGTTTATTTGCCTGTCGTAGATCCGCCAGCGAGAGACATGAATGCCGAAGGCGTTTTCCAAACAGCGCCTGTAAAAAAAACACTTTTTTGTTGTAGCGTACCCTAGAGCAGGAAACTTACAGTAATTGCAAGCAGTACAAATCTACCATAACCTGCCTATTCAAGGTGCAATGATACGTTATTAAAAATTATTAGCACATTTCTTTATATCGGAAAGTTTTTGCTTTCTTAAAGTACTAATCCCTGATAAATAGGAAATCATCGCTTCAGACAAGCATGCGCTGAAGGTGGCGCTCTTCAGTACTTGCACTTTTTATACTTAAGCAGAACTAAGGCTAGATTTCAGATTGATGCTGAACTGATTCCAAAGAGTCTTCCTGGCTGCAGCAACCTTTGCACGAGAAAATGGCATATGAAACCACCTAAAATACATTTGTTTGCCACACGTTAGTTGATCTACCCTGAAGGCGTGAGAGTAAGAGGAAAGGACACAATTGAGCTTAGAGGACAGGACAGAGTTCTTTAGCGCTGGGTACAGACCTTGCAAGACTAAGGCGGTAGTTGTAGATCACCTCCGCAGGTGCAATCCGGCTCCCTGGTAGTGACCTCATGAAGTCTGGGCGCAACTGGAAGGCCTCATCGCCAACAAACACATGAGGACAAACTCTTCCTGACCTTGGGAGCATGGCTGCTTGAGGTAAACTGAGCTCGCCCTCATGCAGTCTCTCGCCGACGGGAGAATCTTGAAAAATTCCCTCATCGCTGAACCTTCCAGGTGCACCCACATTCACCAACCTGAACAGGTATTGGCTATCGACGACAGCCATCAATACAATGGAATGGGTTCCCTGAAAGCAATGAAACAACTGTCACAAACGCACTTGCCATCATAACTACTTATATTGCATAACACTTAGCTGCATTACTCATAGGTACAAAAAGTAAGGTGAAAACTTTGGTCTGTAAACTGCCTAGCATGCATTAGGCACCAAATCGCAATAATCTTGTACTGAGGTCTGGGATACTCCTATTGATAAAGGAGATGACCCTTTAGCAGCAAACATTTCACATGCATTGATGCAATTTTCTGCTGCATACCTTGTTTTGAAGTACAAACTCCCACCATTGCGGGGGCATTTAATTTGAATATGCTTGCCGTCGACCGCTCCAACGCAGTTTGTGAACTGCGAACGGTTGCAGAACCCAGCAGCGATTTCCCGCCACTCTTCTTCTGTTGGTGTCTGAAAAAGCAGCAATTTCAAGTTATACATTATGTTGTTACAAACATAACCAGGTGGTGAATGCACTCCTGCCTTTTTAACATTATGGGCCCACCAGTCCCTGTGCATGGGATAAGTTATTAGATCACTTAGTGGCACACACTCCGTACCATGATATGTGCTTTAATTCACTCAACCATATCAAAGTTATGTAATTACACTTTGAATGAGACATAGCACCCAGATGCATACAGACGCTCGACGCTGTATGCATACCTTCATGTATTCAGGAGCCAAGACTTCACACAGCACGGTGCAGGTTTCGTGAATGATCTTCCGCACCGTCTCGATGCCCACACGGAATGCCATGGCTACGTCCCTCACCAGCATACCCGACGACAGGTACCTGTAATACAAATCAATGTAAATGCGGGTAAGTGTGTCACAACGACCCAGGCACGCGCTGCACAATACGTTCAAGTATAACAAGCGCACATCACCAACATTCACTTCATGGAAAATGAAAAGCTGTGCAGGCACGTATATGCAGTCAAACTGGTCCTACCTCAATGTCATCGCGAGGCGCTCCCCAGAAGAACTGGGTTCCCTCGAGGGGCACTGGTCCTTCGTGAGCTTCTCCTTGACCAAGCTGTGCAGCACGTCAAAAGTAGCCGGCGACATCCGATAAAACGTGTAGAACAGTGACTCGTCACCGTTATTCATTTTTTCTATCTGCAAAATACAGCAAATATGCATTCAATTCCACAATTATGACGCGGTTGTCTCGAAGCACTTACCGCTGTGAAAAACTCCCTTTCACCCGCTCGATTTGCCCATGTCGGCCAGACCCAGTACTTTTTCAAGAAAGCTCGCCGTCTCTTAAGGATGATGAGCAGCTTCAGAGCAGCTATCTTCCTTTGCCTTTCCATTTCAAGACGTCAGAAACGAATGAAATTGACGGACGCAAGCAAAACAACGCAGACAAAGACTACACAGGTAGTTTGCTTCGCCGATGCGCCAAGGATCCACTGCACGTGACCCTGCCCCAGTCACGTGGGCGCAACAAAAAGTAACGCAATGTTTATTACGCATGTGCATATAAAAAGTGCTGCAAGGCAATAATAAACACTTTCCGTTCCATTACACAACAATATATCTTATTTTTAAGTTGGAAATCGCTCGCTACGCGGTTTTCTTGGTGCGAGTTGACGGCCTCATGCCAGCAACAGTGGAATTCGCTCGCCGAAGCCGTCGCGTGAATGAGGTTTGCCTGCGCTAGCGACTGATCGCGCGAAGACGATCTACGTCGCGTCGCTCATCGCTGTCGCGTGCATTTTCGCGCATATGTGGTTTGGGCTTTAAGCTCGGCCGGCGACGTACCGCCTCCCAGAGCAGGGCGTCCAAACTGTCTCCGCCACACATCGATAATCTTTTCCATGGCGGCTGATTCCGGTACAAATTGGGAGACAGTTTGCGGTGGATTGCGCATTAATCCAGTAAAAAGTTCTTCCTTCACTCCTCTGATAAGAAATCCGAGTTTTTTTCCCTCTGGCATTTCCGGATCTGCTCGACCAAATAGATACTTCATTTCTTCGACGAAGACAGCGACGCTCTCGTTAGGGAGCTGGAAGCGTGAAAGCAGCTGCCTCTCCGCCCGTTGCTTGCGAGCGACGCTTGAAAACGTCCGAAGAAGGCTGCTTTGAAATCTTCCCACGTCCTAAGCACGGATTCGTGAATGATAAACCACGCCCGCGCAGACTCTTCCAGTGTAAAGTAGACCCACTGCAACTTCGCTTCGTCATTCCACTTGTTGATGGCCGCCACGTGCTCGAACTGTTCCAGCCAGTCCTCGGGGTCGTCGCGCGGCGTTCCGCGGAATTCAGGGGGTTCACGGGGTTGCTGCAATACGACAGCTGTTGGCAACTGGGCTTCACTCATCTTGACAGGCCTGGCTTCTTTCGTGGTGGGTGGTTTTTCTGGAAGGAGGCCGTGCTCCGAGGGAAGTCCTAGCTGTCGGCGGCTTCTTCTCTGGTCGTCTTCCTTTACTTGGTGAGGACTGGTGTCATGGCTGCACGAGGGGTTACTGAACATACCCAGCACCTCCACCAGATGTGACGTGCGTCGCCGTCACTGGAATCCACAGAAGACGAGGGTGCGGCAGACAAGGTCTATTAGTAAGGAGGCGTACTTGTGCCTCTCGCTTAGGACACAAAAGGAACACTAAGAGGATCGGAGCGGCGTGCCCATGCACAGCTGCAGTTCCACCAAAGAACAACCCACAGCTTACGCTCTGCCAGTTATTTAGGCGCTGAGAAGACAAGACAGAACATGCGTACACCTCTCATCAGATACTGCACTGTCTGATACGATGGGCTCATTGGAAGTTAATCGCAGTCCGCTCTAGCCTATCTAAATGACGCGACGGCTGTCGCTCTATAGTGGCGGCTGCGCAGAACGGCATGGCACGTGGCAATATGCTCTGGGAATGTGGGTCACTTGGCCGTGGCATTTCCCGGGAACGGTTTACAAGAATGATAAAGTCTCACGACCAAATCCCCCAAGTCCTGGCTGTCCAGTACGCCCATGACAGGACTAGGAGGCTTGACCTCCCAGTCCCAACGCGGGATTAGCCAGGCAAGTGGCTACACCCTGTACAGGACGTATAAATAAAGTTGTTTTCATCCATCCATCCATCCATCCAACCATCCATCCATCCATCCATCCATCCATTCATCCATCCATCCATCCATCCATCCATCCATCCATCCATCCATCCATCCATCCATCCATCCATCCATCCATCCATCTATTCATTCAACCATCCATTCATTGGCGATGTTTTTCATTCCGATATTGTCTTTGCGGAGAAAGATCACTTCATTTATTAAAAAAGTAATGATTGATCGGTAGAACTCGCTGCTTGAATGATCGTGGCACTTTTCACGGCATTTTTATGCACTCCTTGTAGAGATCTTGTTCCATGCACTTCTATTTGTTTACACTCAAAAGTAAACATCCTTTGTTAACATGAAATTGAAGGCGAGGCCCTCCTGGTTCAATGCAGTACTCTGTGCAAGCGACTGGAGATTCTTTTTTTTGTTTTTTTCTCTTGTGTGCTTCCTAATCACTCTCATTGAGCTACTGTTAAAAAAGCACTCCATCAGAAACTCAACAATGCAAGCCACCATGACGAAGCAAATTCCTCTCTATATTTCAGATTGGTCCACAAACAATTGGACTATGTGACCAGGAACGAACCCGGTCTAAGCGTCGCTTTACTGTATTGGTTTTAGCCTGGCAGCCATAGAGAATCCCAGTGTAATTAAAGTTTTTTTCAATTAATGAAACGTTGAACTTCCGAGAGCGTGACCGCTGACCGGAAAGGGATGCGAAGACGACTGTGGCTTTCAATAGTGAACAAATTAATACTGTTGTTCGGCCCATGGAGCATAACTCTCTCTATTGGACTCATCGCTGCTCGGTTATTGATGAGGTTAGGGCCCAGATATCGGCGAGCCAGCTATTTTTCGTTACCCGACACTACTTCAATTCTGATGCTGCCACATTGTATATTACTAGTGTGTTCACTTAAAGTGCGTTACCACGTATCAACTTTCGCAGAGATTCCACGCCACATTTATCGAACACCTATGATACCAGTTTGGAGATCCCTGTAGTGGTTTATTGGGCTTGTATAACTGTAAAGGGCATTGTAATGACTCAGGACAATCAGGCTGTCATCGCAAATCTGTACGGGTGCATCACTATTGCAATTCATAACTGGCAGGCAGGGTGCGTTGAAGTTACAAAAGGTACGGTGTAATAATGTTTCTCATTTGTAGGCTTTTATTATACAATGCATAACGCTTCGCGGCATATTTTTGTGTTCACATTAGTCGAGTTGTATATCTAGAGGGAAGCTTGATTGCTCTGTTTGGTTGAATAAGTAAATGACTACCTCAAAATTGAACTTGTGAAATAAAGGGCAGTGCATTTTGTTCTTTTCATCATAGCCCAGAATCGTAATTGCGTTTTCGTTTGATATCAACAACAAATCGCATGTGGAAGCATATGCTAACAATATATGTTCGCATTTGCAAGAATCGACACGTTGTCGCTCATGTGATATTCACTGCTAGTGTGGTTCTAAGACGTTTCTTGATGCGATAAATGTGAACTTGAAAGATATTGATGGCCCAAACTTTCAGCACCACAAGCTGTGAGACACTACTGCATTATATTTCCTGCATCGCAACATATGGTCTCACAAGTGTCAACCAAGGCACTCCAACACAACGCTGGCCAGCAAGGGCAACCACCCTTCTGGACGAGGCACTCATGCGGCTGATGGCTGTGCCTCAATGGGCAACCGTCAAGAAATACAGCCTTCCAAGAAGGTGTTAATGCCCATAGCGAGGTACCTGCGGACTTCCACACTTTTCCTTTCATAGTTCAGGATCCGGAGTAATCTTCGTCCAGAGACTAGCTTTAGACACAGAAAGGTGGCTCTGAAGCACTAGACACATATTATAATTCAATATATAGTATAAATGTAACGCACAATATTCAGCATCATTATACATCTGATGACTATTTGTATAGAAATGTTGTCAGGTTATGCGTGTAAGTTCAATAATCGAGGCTGGGGTATTGTTCCATGTGGCTGCACCGATGGCCTCAAATGGCTGAAACTTTCCGAAGAACTCCACTACAGTGTCTGATAACGCGAGTCGCTTCGGGACGTTACGTCACGCAAGTTCGCCAACCAGTCAAATAATATGCCTTATTAACGAAAAAAGAACATTCGTGTTTTAAGCATTTTTTTTGCAGTCTACACGAATGATTTTTGAGCAGTCTTAGTATTGACGCGCGAAAAAAGTGCCGTTCACTATTGCTAAATGCGCGTATATCACAAAGGCAACTACACGTCTTTTATAGGGGCCGCTCGACGACGTATCGACGCTCCAAAGATTTGCCAATTATTTGTCGAGAATTATATAAGAAAAACTAAATCTGTAGTGACAGTGATATAAAAAATGAACATGGCACCGATGACACTTCTAGTCATTCGTGAAAATGCCTAATGACTTTATTCTTTGTAAGTCTTCCTTATCCATTTACGTTTATCGTTAAAGGCTCACGCCCACAGTCGGCCATTAGGGGACAATCATTTTGATTTCACGTTGTAAAAAGCTGCATGGTAGATTATTTCTTCGACGCTGATTACACGTAATTAGAACTTAGTAATTGTTTCCGAGAGAGATTCAGGGTTAGGAAACCCTTTTTGCCTTTGAAACGCTAACTTAAGCCAGAAAGTTCTGGCGTAAAAGGCTTGAGTTTAGAAAAATTGGCACGATAGAGCGATTTCGAAATGAGATTGTTAGAAGAAAGTTTCGGGTCGTTTAGAATGGAACATTCGCACGCAACTGAGGAACAAACGCGAGAAAAGGGCAGGTGGGAGTGGTTATCGCTTCCAAATCTCGTTCAGACGAGATGCCAGAGAAAAACGTAGTCGCAAGCTTTCCAGACCTTTGTTTCCGCCCATCGTCGTTAGCGATACTACCGAGTTCTCTTCGAGCATAAGGGACTGTCCGTTTTATATTCCAGTAATGCGCTTCAAACGAAAATATAATAATAATAAGCCAGATTAGTACCATTGATACTATGCATCAAAGAGAGGGCACAGTGCAGGGGTATTCCCTTGTCTCATTTTTCTGCATGTATTTATTTCTTTCGCTCTTTCTATCTTTTTCTCGCTTCTCTGATCTTTTCTTTTTTTTTCGCCTACATCAGTTTTACCTTCTTTCTTTCTCTTTTTATTCATTTCTTTTTCATTCTCACCACTGTACCAGACCTTGTCCATTCTATTTCATATATCCCAGGCATAAGTGACCATTGTTTCGTGCAGTTCTATCTAACAGGTTCTTTAAGGCGTCGGTCAAACAATCGGAAAACAATAAGAGACTACTCACGCGGCGATTATGACTCAATCAACAGTGAACTCGAATCGAATTTTGAGAGCTTTGCTAATGGCTTCTTTGATCGCAGCGTTCAACAAAACTGGAACTTGTTCAAAATGAAAGTTGAATCTTTAATCACGCGATACATTTCCACATACGTTATCAAGGGTCGCCAACGCCCCCCTTGGTTCTCAACTGACATAAAAAAATTGCGGAATAAAAAGAAACGGTTGTTCCGTCAGGCAAAGCAGACTAATTCGTTAGCCCGATGGCACGTGTACAAATCTGTCCTTTCCGAATACAGAGCAGCTATCAAGGAAGCCAAGTGCGTTTTTCTTAATAATACCCTTCCCTCAATTCTTGTAACCAACCCTTCTAAGTTTTGGAAAACTGTTAAACCTAGGGAAAAGAAAAACATTTCGCTTACGAACTCAGACGGGCAGCCAGTTCGCTGTGAAGAGTGTTTCATTGCATTAAATGATTTTTTTGTTACTTCTTTTTCAAGTTGTTCTGCTTCTGCGTTGCCACAAATGCCTAGTCGTGATTTTTTACCCATGTATCCTGTTACCGTTGATGCCGTTGGAGTGCAAAATTTAATTCACAAGCTTAAGTTATCCTCTTCATGTGGCGTAGATGAAATCAACTCAAAGTTTCTAAAAAACACTGCATTGTATTCATCAATTTACTTGTCCCTAATTTTTTGCAATCTATTCAGACCTCCACTTTGCCGCTTGACTGGAAAGTGGGGAAGGTGGTCCCTCTGCACAAATCTGGTAACACACAGTCTCCTCTCAATTACAGACCAATTTCCCTAACCAGTGTTCCTTGTAAATTGTTAGAACATATAATTTACTCCAACCTTGTCTCATTCCTAGAATCAAACTCTTTTTTTACTCCCTACCAGCACGGATTCCGAAAAAGTTACTCATGTGAAACCCAACTTCTTTATTTTAATAATGACATAGCATCGGCTTTAGATCGCGGCTCACTTGTGCATTGCATTTTTCTCGACTTTCAAAAGCTTTCGATAAAGTACCTCACCAATTACTCCTCCTGAAAATTAGTGCCTTAAACATTGACCCGAACATTCTTAAATGAATTGACTGCTTTCTGAATAATCGCACTCAGTTTGTAACAACTAATGACTATAACTCACCTCTTGCTAAAGTAACATCCGGCGTACCCCAAGGTTCCGTATTAGGCCCTTTACTTTTCCTTATATATATTAATGATCTCCCCGACAGCATTAACTCCGCTATAAGGTTATTTGCAGACGATTGTGTAATTTACCGCGAAATAAACAATGAATCTGATAACCAATTTCTACAGTCAGACCTTGACACTGTCTCAACCTGGTGCAATAAATGGCTTATGACTCTTAACTCTAACAAATCTAAATGCATGTCAATAACCCGGCGATCTATTTCTCCCCCCTGTACCTACAGAATTAACGCCGTTCCCCTCCAGCATGTCTCTTCATATAAGTACCTCGGCGTTTACATTAACAACAATCTATCTTGGCACACGCATGTTACCTACATCTGTAATAACTCTAACCGAACGCTAGGATACTTACGCCGCAACTTTTCTCGCGCTCCGCTGTACCTCAAAATTCTACTATACCGATCACTAATTCGCCCAAAGCTTGAGTATGCGTCCGCTATATGGGATCCCGTGCAGCAAAATTTAATCAACGCGTTAGAATCTGTTCAGAACCGCTCAGCTTGGTTCATTTGTTCTAATTATTCCCGTACTGCTAGCATATCAGAAATGAAATCTAACCTTGACCTGCCCAATTTAACTGTCCGGAGGAAACTGGCGCGACTGCATTTTTTTCATAAGATATTTTTTCACAATCCATCAATGAAGCGAGACCTCATTTCACAACCGTCATACCACTCATCGCGCATTGATCACCAGCATAAGGTTGCCATTCCGTTTTGCCGCACCAAATTCTTTTCAGCAGCCTTCTTACCGAAAACAGCCGTCGATCGGAACCACCTTCCCTCTTCCGTTGTAACAATAACACACCCTTTGTTATTCAAGACTGCAATTTCTCAGCAATGTTTGTAACTATACGCAGTTTCCATTATCTATCTTTGTCTTGTATGTGCTTGAATTCTTACTTATACATTTTTAGTTGACTTATGTTGCCTTCCTGATTTGCGCATCTGGCACTTGTTTCTTTATTTTGTCTTTTTTTTCTTGTGTGTTATAAAATGTTGTACCCACCCCCTCTGTAATGCCCTACGGGCCCCTGAGAGTATTCTAATAAATAAATAAATAAATTCTGATTCTTTCTGTTTGTGTTTCTCTGTATATTTCCGGCTTCCTTTTTATTTGTCTTGCCTTCTATATATTTCCGGTCTTTAACAACTTTGATGGGTGAGAGAACGAGTAAGAAAGAGAGAAAAAAAGACGGAAAGAGACACAAAAAGAAAACATTCGGCAGATCCCCCGTACCTTGGCAATCGATTTTATGCGAAGTATGTGGACGTGTTTATAATTTTTTTTAGTGAGACAGTATGAAGGGGTGCTACGTATAGGCACGAATACACGCACACAAATATGTTAGACAGCCGCGTGTTTTTTATATTAGCAGTTGCTTGCAGTTGCGTAACGATGCCGATGGCAACATGGATATCATAGCAACATCAGAAGCGCTAAGCTGATATAAAGCGCTGTTATTTACACTGGAGCACGCGAGAATGGTAGCGCTCAAAACTGCTGGAAAAATCAACTTAAGCAGATGGCCCCTAACTACAATTTACGTTCACCCGCCATCACGGCTGTATCACAGGAGTATATTAGTAATGTTTATAAAATCGAATAGCGAGTACTGCAACCACAATTAACATTACACAAACATTAGAGTCTATTTCAAAAGTATATCGGAAGACTGGCATGGCTCTGCGGTAGAATGAATACTTTACTGCCACGCAGAATGCTACGCTTTGATTTCTGCTGAGACACTGACATTTATTGTTTGCATTCGTCCGGTCAACGCTGTCTATGGCAGCTCTTTCTTAACGCTCAAGCATTAAAGTTGCCTTTTTGTGTGCTTCCCATCCCTGGGGAGATATAAAATGTCTATCACCAGTAGCACATATCCCCATGCCAGTGGCACATAGCCGCCTCCGAGAGATAGAGAGAGAGAGAGACAGCTTTCTTTAGAGAAAGGCAGAGAGGTCGGTCTGAGCGTTAGCATGCTCTAGCCTACTGCGCTACACTGGGGAAAGGAAAAATAGAGAAAAAATAGTAATGAATTACCATTGAGAGATACAGATGTGAACATATACAATTCTTTGCAGTTGAGAAAAATGTTATAGCCACGCATATTTAGTTCCGTTGCTTTTCGAAAGGCTACAATCGCTCCTAAAACCACAGTTGCGCTGTTGGCGTCCGGTCAAGCGTCCAACACAGTCTTATCATTTATTGACCTATTGCGAAATCATTCAGCAGAAGAAATCAGTGTTTACCGTTCACGTGCGTGTGCTGGGCAATTATAAACTGTCTGGTCGAGTGTTTCTGGCACTTTACAATGTTCACAACTGGGACCGATGTCAATATGGCCGATGATATGTGCGCATCGTCTTCTGTTCGCCACACCAAGACGAATGTGGTTGATTGTACTTGCGATGTGTCGCTTAGATTTAGCGGCATGCCGAAGCTCATTACCGGGTCCCATTCGTAAAGTCGCCGGTATCGTCGTTCCGGTTCGGTCCATTGTTCAAGTGTGTAGCTGCTTATCACGCCGCGAAGCAGGGCGTTCGCTTCGGCTCGTGAAAACGCAATGCGTACTTCAGAGGCACTATATAGGGCATTTTTAGTTTCAGCGTCTTTATTTTCGTATCACATCACGCCACTGTGCGCGGGAAGCCACTGGAAAGTCATAAGATGGCAAATTGCTGAAGAAACTTGAAGGATTCCTGTGCCTTCTATAGCTGAGACGCAATACGGGTGTTGCCTCATGTTGCAGTTGATGATTTGCAGAGCGAGTTTGGCATCACAGAAAAAAATCCAGGCTCTGAGGTTGCTCTCCAGAAATGAATCTTATTGCCTCCCGGATAGCGACAAGATCTGCGGCAGTGAATGTGGTTTTATGGTCTGCCTTTATCATTGAGCGATATCTACGTGTGGAATGACAAAAGCTGCGGCGGAGGTGTGTAGTATAGTAGCTCCGTGAGTGTACATGTGCAGAGAATCGCCGTAAGTTGTATAAATGTGATGTGGTAAGTTGTCTGAGGCCGACAGAAGAGGTGAAATACTTTTTCGTTATCCCGGGAATAGTGAGACTGACAGATGGTTTGGGTAGGACCCACGGAGGCCCTCTGTAGGAGCACTTGGTGAGAAAAACCTTGATGGTAGAATAATATCGTGCTGCGATATCGCTATTAAAAAACTGAAGTCTGGGTCGGTGGTGGGGTGTGCCGATAGTGGGTGCTGCCTCTGTTGGCGCAACCATCAAAAGTGTACTCAAAGTCGCTCGCAGAGCATGTATACATCGATGGGACAAGCCCGAGCCTCCACGATGGCTTAGTTTGTTGACGTACAGCGCAGTAAACCCAAGCATATTCGCAAGCCTTGAGCTTGAACACTCTCTAGCGTCTTCAGACAACTAGGTCTCATATTAGAGAGCACTGGCATGAGAGTACTGGCACTGGCATGCTGTGTCGTAGATATCTCACAAATGGAGCATTGTGCAATTGAAGTAGCGATGATTCTGATGGGTCCCATTTTGCTCCTGCCACGTAGCGAAGAACCAGAACGAAACTCTTCAATTTTGATTTGAGTACTGCGACATGTCTCGACCATAATATATCTCTGTCTATGACAACCACGAAAAACTTGTGGTGCATTACAGAAGGTATCAGGGTTTTATTAAAAAAATATTTTGTATTGCGACAGATGCTCACGCATGAACGCAAACCTTGTGCATTTGTCGATGGAAAGAGTGAGCCCCTGACATCGAAGATATTTGGCTTTGATCGTCACTGCACGCTGTTGTCGAACATGCGATTGTGGACGAGTAGCTCCAGATGCCCATATGCCTATTTCCCTAGCGTATGCACAGATCTTCACCGTGCGGGGAAGTTCAAAGTTGTGCTGCTAGGTAGATCATTGTAACGTTGAATAGAATCGAGCTGAGAGCTCTCCCTTGGGGCACACGGCGATTAACTTTATATAAATTGGTGTCTGTCACTTGCCGTGACGTAACTAGTGCGGTCACTAAGGTAACTTACGACCAAGCATGCAGTCGCCCCCTGATGTCTAAATATTCCAGTGCGTCAAAGATCGCTTAATGCAGCATATAATTGTAGGGGGCCCTTAACGTTTGGGAACACAGCCACCACCAGTCGGCGTCAGCTTCTTTCCTCTTCCACGCTAGTGATCAAAACGGCCACATCATCAATGGCATATCAGCCTCTTCTGAAGCCGTTAATAAATGCGGGAAAGTAGTTGTTGCTCTCTAGAAGCCACTCCAACCTTGACAGTGCCATTTTTTAGGGGCAAAGCTCCTTATGGCGTGGCCTGTGCGTCATTCGTAGTACGTAACCACCAGGGGCACATACCCGAAATAGGTATAACATTTGACCTCCAAGGAGGTGCCGGTGAGCGATTTCTTGCAGCCTAGAGCTTTGGGACCTCCTTCTGTATAACATTTTTCCTATGTATTATCTTTTATTGAATTAATAAAAATATTATCTTATCTTATCTTATCTTCTGTGCGTTGCTTAACAGTAAAAAATAGTGCTCAATGTACATGCCAATGGCTGCTAATGGGGAATGAAAGACAGGAGCATTCGGCTTTTAGTCAACGCGCACGCTGCGATCTCCATTAGCAGCCATTGGCATGTACATTGAGCACTATCAGACAAGAAAGGGTTGCTACATTATGCTCGCTGGGTGTAACCTCCTTTTTTTTGAAAGGTTTAGCGAGCGTTGAGCCGCAGGGCCATGAACACAGTGAACTAGTATATACCATGAACTCAAGGTGGTTGAACGTGGGAAGTAGACCCGAAGCGTAAGCCGTAAGAAAGTGTGCGTGTGCAACCTCTCGTTTAGTCTTTGGAAAGTCCACTGAATGGCGGTGCTTCTATATGGAGAATATATGATAAAAAGATGCGAGATGGTGGGACTTGGAGTGTTGAATAGATGGACGAACGGACACACAGACAGATGCATGGATGGACGCATGAACGGACGCAGGGACGGGCGCACGAACAGACGCACGCACGGACGGGCTGATGGACGCTTGGACGGTCACACTGACGGACGCATAGATGGACGGAAGCAAGAACGAATGGACGGATGAATTCTTCGCCCCACTCTCCCTCATTCACTCCGTGGATATGCTGCCATTTTTTTTGCTGTGATGTGTTGCTGGGAATTAGTCATAACACGGCTAATCGTTTGTTTCAGCGTGACAGCTAATTAATTACAGGCTCCTGACTGCCGACCAGTTAAACGTTCTGTTTGAGGGAGGTCCGAAAACAACAAGTCGGCGGGTGCAAACACCACCAGCCTTTAGTGACTGTTGTGCTACGTATCAATGAGAATAAAGTGCTAGGGGCGCGTGTTCTTTTTGTCTTTTCCATTTAGGCCAGGCGCGAGTAAACACCGTGACATGATGTTGCAAAGACGAATGATCCGAAACAAAAGAGCTAATAAAAGTAGGTCCACCGCCACGTGATACTCAGACGGACCCACGATGGCTGAAGGGCTATCGCAAGGTACATGGCATCCATGTGGTCTGGTACGACGCAGTCGTGACTTCACTGGTAACAAAACATGTTTTCATCGTGGCATCACAAACAAAGCTTTGTTGCGTCGTGGTGACGTCACATGTCAGTGCACCACAAGGTGTATGACGCACCACAACGCCAGTGGCTCGACCAAAGGCGGGCCGACCATATTCACCGAGGACCAGTAGTGTACTCTAGGTTCAGAGGGCAGTATACTACTTGATACTCTGTATAATTGATAGAAATATGTCACGTAAGCATTCGTACAGTCAACTGGGCTACACGGTAAGCATAGCTCATTTAATATAGGGACACACAAGTCTCACACATGTTCGATAGATGTCACTGTGTGTACTATATTTAAGCATTCGCCGTTCATTTCCTTCTGCTTTCTAAGACGTGCGACCACCTGCCAGTGAAAGCAACGTAGAATGCCAGCTTCCTCCTTTGTCCATGATCGCTTTGCAGGCCACCCAGTTTCGGAACCACTTGACGAGCAACCGCAGAGCGCAGAAATAACGGCCCCAATTTTCCCCCTGCTTTCTTTATGTTCTCCGCGGTGTGGGCGTGACTGTGGTCGGTGGCAGACGACACCACACGGTGGACACTTATCTAGAAGAAACTATCGACCGGCGCTTACCCAAGTGGGGGACGACGGAAAAAAATATAAAGTTGGAGTGGAGCGCGTTGTTCTTCCTCCCCTCCACACTCCGCGAGAGGAAAATGCTATCTCCGCAGAGAGTCTGCTGCCCTTACCGATCTCCTGGAAACAACGAATCCTCGACTTACATCACCGTCTTTGTTTCGACGCGTCTAGCACCAAGGAGACTGCACAGGAACGTCTGGTAGAATACCTCTCAATTATGCCACCTTTTTGGCTTGAACTTTGAATTTTTGGCGCATTTTGTTTGTTCGAGTTTGTCGTGGCGTGGCTTTTGGACGCTTGCATGTTTTTTCCCGCCGTTTCAAAAGAAACACAAGAAAGCGAGGGGATGGGGCAGAGTGGAGCGAGGAGACCCGTTCCACAATCACTGAAGTACTTGACCTGCCACCTGCGAACAATTTACGATGCTTCCAGGCGTGGCTATGTTTGTCATGGTGACAGGCGTTCTAAGTCCGCGCAAGTCAAAAGGAACAATGTGCTCATTTTTGTTCTTCCTTGTGTACCATACGTGCAGAGCCTCTAAAGCCCTAACGAGAACTCTGAAGAATCGTCGTGGGGCTGTTTTCAATCGTTCTCACCTTCGTGTAGGGCTGTTTTGTATCGGGGTGCGTCTTACGTGTGAACGGGTGAAATAATTAGTGGCGCAATAAGTCACTATATTTGGATACAACCCACTAAGTCAGAGGAGGCCTCGCTCAGACGACCGAAGCGCGATAACCGATCACCTCAACGACTAAAAAGTTGTCCCGCTCTTTATCTCGGAGAAGTTGTCTGCTGGCAGGGTGCACGGCCGTCCAGCTCATGACGTCAATCGGGAAAACCCGCCCTTTTGTGCAGGCTTGTGCGCATCGGCCTTTCAGGAGAAACAATCGCTCACTTCTAAAGCTGTAACCGACTACAGTCGCTTATTGATCGAATCAGAAAGATGGAGGCAGCGTTGTTGCGATGACTAATGGCTGAAAAGAAAAATAAAAAAATCCTTCTGATGCGTTGCTTCTTGGCACGCGTGAGTTAATCACTCACTCACTTATCTCAATTTTTGTGAAATAACTATCGAAGTACAAGTAAAGTAATGAGGCTAATGAGAGCCGTTTTCCGTCTGTTTATATTCCTATTATTTGAGGTAGCATGTGGTTAAGCCCGAATAGTTCAGCGAACTGGACTTCCTTCACAAGCTTTGCCTCTTAATTTTCACATGAACGGCTTTCCACTCTCCCACAGCAAACTACGAAGTACTCTAAATTGTTAAAAAATTGTTCTAAACATACATATCTGTCAGTTACTCATTTCAATAATAAATTTGCATACAACTTTCTTGGTCCAGTAAAAATATATGCTGCTCGCTGTTAGCCGTAAGACGAAAGCATCACAAGTAGCGAACGTGTAACCGTAAACATTTTGACGTTCGTTTCCTATAAGTTCGGAAGATTCCGAAGGACAGTGTTTTCACGCTCACCTTATCACTTCAAAGTTATTCAGCAGCTTACCTTCTAAAAGTGCTTGTAACAGTGACTGCTTGGAAAGCGTGCTTCATATCTGTGATTGGAAGGAGTTATAACGAAGAATAAAACAGTCAGTGCTCCAAACTCGTTTCAGCCTACCTTTATCAGTTTCTTACTTGGAAGATATGCAGCAACCACTATTTGCTTGGCGTTGCCGCAAAACACCAAGACGATCACGTAGCCGAGAAAAACGGTATACGCTAGGAGTGTACGTCGCGTCATATTAGGAAGCTTTAGAATACTGTTTGCAAGCGCTGCGGGCATTGCGGGCGTAGCGGGCGCCGTAAGAGCTTTAGTATTGCGTTTGCCCTGCTGCGAACTGGAACGCACGATTGCAGCGACACCGTAGCCTCGAAACCAGTGCTTGCGGGCCACATGCGGGCCACCATCACCACACACAATTTACGGATTTTTGGCGTGCGGTCCGCGAACGCGAATGCCGACTCGCGTTACGACGCATGCGCAATGGCAGCGACCGCACCGCAAGGGCTCGTGGTGCGCTATTCTAAAACTTCCTAATACATGTGATTGATAGATAATAGAGATTTTTGGTGTAGCGGGAAATAACAAACGGTAGAATATAACGTTTGCGTCAGCGTTGCATGCTCCAAACTGAGCATGTGCAGCACGCTAATGTAGCTCCAAATTTTACGTACGAACGCTATTTCTAAAATATAGCGTTCAACGCTAACGCACTCAAGCATTCCCGTACGTAGGGCAAGATGGCAGTGCCTGTTGGGGAAAGAGCCGTCCACTTGGAATCTTTGTAGTCGTTAGCGTGCGCTGTTAAAACCTTTCAGTTCCAAGTAAATACTCGTCGAACTTGATTTAGATTAGAGTAATAAGGCTTCGCCAGATGTATAATGCCGATAAAAAAACTGCGTTTTTGAAATCCACAGTCTAGTTGGGTAGCAGAAGGCTTCATAAAAGTTGTCTACAATGTTCGCTCATGTTTTAGGTAGCCGCACAAGGATTGCGAGCCGTATTTATTCGCTTGTTTCTAAGATCAGTCGAATTCGGCCAGAATTCAAGCTGAGCCAGGTAATAAGGGTACATCTTGATGAATACTCGATCATGGCACATGTCGAACAAAAACGGCAAGTTTCGCGCCGTGAAACGCTCACTGAACCAAACGCGACACGAAGACGCAGCAATAGTGACTTCAAGTCAACTCGATTTAGTGGCACACTTGATGTTTATACAGCGCATAGACTGTTTTTATAGCTAGATGGCCCCGGAGGTACTTGCGTTTGAGTTAGCGGGAATGTCTTTCGCTGTACTAAAAGCGTACCAATTCGCTTACCACATGTTCCGTTTCAGCGGTAGCGCAGAGATGCATGCTAGCGCTAACGTAAGAGTCTTTTGATGTGCTAAATCTCTGTAATAACAGTCGAGGAAAAGAATGACATGAAGAGATTATTCTTGGTGGTATTCCTCTGTGCAGCTCGCCAAATGAACGAATGGTGCTCTGCTTGCACTCTCGCTCTGTCGAATTTGTGGGGAATGGTAGACGCTATAAAGATAATAAACTGGTATGAAAAAAAAGTAAACCGTAACCGCAAGAACACTTGCAAGATGCCGGCGCATACAGGCTTTATTATTATCCCCATCGCCCCCTCCCCTAAATTTAAACAAATTTTATTTGCCTTTACACCTACTTTCTTGATTAATATTGCGCTCGCCTCAGATGGCGATGCTGACTAAATTAAATGACCGCTTACGCAGTCTGCGCCCGACTACAAAAGCAGTGCCTCTTTCGATGCAAAAAGTAACACATGATAAAACAGAAACAAAAAATAACAGTGCGTGCCTTTTACGAGGGCGTGACTCTTGCTGCCTTCGCTCCGAGCAGGGAGACATGAAGCCGCGAACAATAGAGCGTCAGCCCTCCCTGTCCTCACAGTAGAGGGTGTCGACGAGTGTCGACCGTTTTCCCTTGCCTCCCTTGTCACGTTCTACTCACCGCTGGACACACGCACACGCTGGCACGAACGAGCCAGTTAGCGCTCAGCCCGTGAAGGGCCCCTTTCAGAACGGCAGAATACCAAGCTTCGTGTGACCTTGTTCCAGTTGCGTACATTGTGAAGCTCACCGAATGTTTCGGGGCGACAGTTTCGCGTTCGGTATTCGCGCGTTTACTACATTTAAATTTCATCAGCACTGACAACCCTTATTAATAATATCTGAGGTTTATACGTCACAAAACCACCATATGATTAGGAGAGACGCCGCAGTGGAGAGACAAAAAAAACTTTTATTTTGAAATCCAAGTCCGGGTCTGAGCTCTAGGGTAAAACTTTAACTAGCCTGCCCTAAGATGGTACGTATATGGTCAAGGAGGATTGTCCACGATGAGAACTCCAGTAATTTTCACCACCTGGTCTTTAACACGCACTGGCGTCTCACAGTACACAGTGCTGTACTACTTCACCTCCTTCTATTGAAATGCGACCACCGGGATCGAACCCGTAACCTTCAGGTCAGCAGCCGAGCTCAGACAACCTCTCATCAGTTTTATTGCTTAATGGTTCTTGGTTGAGCTTGCTGCAAATAACCAAAGCAATGAGAAAGGGAGGGCGCTGAACGGATAGCATAAAAATAATGTGACGTGTGGTACAAGTGGGTGAGTCGTGGGTGTCAACGCTTCTTGAATGTAAACAATTAGAAGTTATCTCCATTTGCCATACCTTGAACAGAAATGAAGCAAGCATTTTCTCTTATAAAGGTCCCTTTGTTCGCAGCGGAAGTACTGATAATTGATTATATAATACCTTACACTATCCATTGCTTGTTAATTTCAGTAACCTAGATTAAAGCCTGAAATTACGCCGTTTTGATGAATGCCCAATTACCTTTTCCCCACAACTTGCTTGTTTGGTGAATTCTTGCATCTGTTTCGTTCAAGGTGAAACGGGCGTTAAATAATGAGAAGATACTAAGCGCGTCAAGTAATGCGTAAATATGCAGCAGTAGTAGCTTGATCAAATCATATGTCATACATAAAAAAAAAGCTTCATAGTGAATGTTATCAGTCTTAGTGGAGATGCACCGAGGAACGCTTTTTCAAAGTCTTCTGATGTGACATGAAATGGCAAAGCATTTCACTGAGAACTTTGCCCGGAAAAAATGATTTTTTTGAAATATTAGTCCCATAGTTGTATGAACGGGTGTTCTGCATATGACAGCGCTGTGACATGCGAGCAGAAAATGGCTGAATGTATGACGTGCGCTTCTTCTTGCAGCCGGCACATCTTACGCGTATATGCTTGTTTGGTGTTCAGGCCAACTTGCGGTCTGCGGTGCTAAATCCCTATAAGAATGACATGGTGTTATGGGAGCCGGGATTACCGCACGACCGACAAATCTGTGCCACCTGGCTCATGGGAGTTGGGGCGCTATCGCACACATACAAGCAATAAAGCAACAATTCGGGTTATTTTTTTCTTTGTTTGGACAGGGGGAGAGATTTTGTTCTTCAAGCAAAAGTTGTCGTCAGTCGGGTCGCTCTCTTTTCTAAAAGCAGAAATAGCAGTATCGATCGTCTGGGAAAATATTTAGCGAGAGTGCTTTATGGCAAGAGTCTGCAAATGCTATTTTCACAAGCACTTTGACATTTTTACGTACTGTGCAGTAAATTTTCGTTTCAAGCTGCTGAGTTATCAGTGTATAGAGAACGCCTGAAAATGCGCCTTCACTTTTAAGTGCACACATTTCGAGTGTATAAGCTGTCGAGAGGAATTGATGCGTCGAGTCAGTTTTGAAGTTAAACGTAATAAAAATGTAAAATAAGCTGGCTATGTGCAGCAGCTGGCGTGTTCCTTGACGACAAGAGAGGGCGCGAGTGTCCACGTGCTGTGTAGGACACGATGCGGCGTCCCTATAGGGAAGAAGGCACTGACTTCGACAGTTTTGTCTAGATTGATGAGTTCCGGTTTCGCCGTGATGTTTCCCACTCCCATCCTTTTCGTTCAGCATCACTATTTAACTCGGCAAAAGATTTACTTCAAGAGTGCGCATCCAAGAATAGCGAAGTTTATTCTTCATGCTTCAACCCAAGGCGCACGCTGTTGATAGTAGGTGCATCTAACACCACTGGGTGGGGACGCAGCCATTTTTATTCTGCGGCCGTGGTATAGGATGTTGAAAGTACTGAAACAAAATTAAAAACTTTTCAGTGCAGTTAAATTGGGCATAATATTGGTTTTGTTTGTTCAGTATATCTTACTCATAAAATAGCTCTCGAAGTACTATATAGTCGCAAGTAGTTTTTAGAATGAAAGCTGTTATAGAATCACAACACGGTCACGCGCAACGCCATAGTTGTCCACTACCGCCACCGCTGGTGTCCATAATCACTATCGCATGAACTAAGAAAAAAACTCAATGTAAAAAACAACAAAGACATGTGTTGACATGATGAGATTCAAACCAGTATCCACTGCTTATCGGCCGAGTATTCTACCGCTGAGCCACGCTGTTTTTTTTTCTTTAAGACATGAAAGCATCACCAGTTATTGTGAACTACGCACAACATACTTCATCAGAAGTCACGCAAACACACAAGCGTCCAGAAGGGGAAGCACCTCCGGAACGAGGTCAAAAGTCTCAACAACCCTGCGCACTTGAGCAGCTGCTTCTCAGAAGACGGATGTCGTCGACCGTGGTGGCTCGGCATGTCTATCAATCATGCGACTTTTTCATACTGAATAAAGTCCTAACGACATAAACAGGTCATATGGAGTATTAGCAGTCAGGCTATTTTGTCTTTATTGTAGGGCTTCAACAATTTTCAACCTCTATCATTTTACTTCTTGCCTAACAGTTCATGCAATTGAAGGAACACAGCGCACAGATTTTAATGGGGTGCTCATCGTACACCAGAAGTGCAGCTGACTTCGAATTCGCTTCCCAACAGAAGCCTCGTTCTGTGTAGACATGACTGCGGAAAGTCATAAACCGAATCGATATCGACCGTTTAACGGTTTAACATGCTTGCTCTGCAAGCATCGGTGCGTTCGGGTTCTACAGAAGCTTTTCTTATTTTATTGTTTCTCTACAAAATATCGGACGTAAATGACAAAATGCTAACGAACAGGTCAGCAGTGTCCCGGGATGAGAAAAACAAAGAGAAAAGAGAACGACCGAATCGATGAGGGGAAACTGAATTCGACCCGCATATTACGAGGGAAGAAGGGAGGGCGGAACTCGGAAGTGCTTGTAGGTCAAGCCTTCGATATGAACCACGTCGTCGTTTATAACGATCCCGGGGATTAATCGATGTCCCTGGTGCTCACATCTACACCATCCCAGGTGCCCCCTCTCTCTCTTCCTTGCCTTCTTACCCGCCACTCGAAGGAGCGGGAGGCTCTTCAGCGTCGAGATTCTGGACTCGCAAGAAAGGTTAAGGATAATAGCACCACACAACAATTCTGCTTTTGCTTTGACGTTCGTGAGTGTGATGGACGTCAGAAAAAGTTAAGAGAATGATTGATCTAAACGATAGTAAAACAAGAAATGAAAATTGAAGCGTGAAATTAAGTAGACTTGCCGTTGTAGTTTGAGCATGCCTTTTGGGTACAAGATAGATACGACTCTCTGAACTTGCGCGCATTACTTCCATGTAAAAAGCGAACTCTCTGTGTGCATGGAATGGCACTAAATGTTTAACAACACCAGGAAAAGAAATGCTACATTAGCATTTATTTATCAAGGCTGTCGTAAATGGCCATAGTACTTCTAAGAAGTTTGATTAGCATGCTTGATATTAGTTAATAAACAAAAAAACTTGAAGATAAACATTTATGAACTTGTGTACTTTCTTCTTGAGAATACAGTAGTTCCCCGTAATCTTTACCTTTTTGGGTTAGTTCGGGAAATCTTCTTGGCTCCGCATGAAAGATCATTTTTAGCACTGCTTGTCTAGACTTCGAGATAATGGGCGCGGAAATAAAAAAAAGAAGTTAACAATGGGACAGAACTGTGGTTCTGCTTGTTTCCTAAAATTTGCAGTCAGTTTCGCAGGAATTCTCCGAGTTTGTTTAGAATAGTTAGTTACACATGGTGTGCAGGGCAGTGCTTAGGAACATTCTTTGGTATCTGTACGTGCGGCTCCAGGGAGTCATAAATACTTCTAAAAAAGTAGAGCCACAATGTCACAGTGTGGCAATAGCATTCTCCGCGCCTAGACTTTCAACATGCAAGAAAGGGCTTGGAACCTCTACCACTAGAAAAGCAAGGTTGCAATTTACTTCGTTCGACTCCTTTCAGGAGCAATCTTGTGCATTAGAGTACGCCTTTATGCGCATTTACATTGTTCCCTGTGATGATTCGTGCTGTGACACAGAAATATATACAGTATTAGTCTTGAAGCAGACGCGCAGAAAAAGAAGAACGAAAACAACATAAACACCAAAACTGGCTTGATTCATCAGCGACTCACTATTTTTTTGTGTGTGTGTGTGTTTAGTAACGATCATGGTGAGTCACCGCTTGCATTTGCGAGCCTTAATTTTTTCAGTGAGGATTTGGCGCATTCGGAGTCTCTGCTGCTATAAATGTGCCTTGAGAGGAGGACATAGCGTTCCGCTACAGGAACAGTCAGAAGCTGTCGTACTTGCGTGGTCTGGCTCCGGATGAGAGGTCATGAATTTTACTATGCAAAAAGAAAGAAGGCTGCCGAAGAGATACTGCAGTTGTCAGCTGCAGGGGTTCTTAATTCTCAGGAAAATAAAAAAGAAGGTGGCTTCTTTTCAGAAGGTGTATCTTCAAGTACTCGCGTTACACGAACTGGAATGATATCCTACTCCCCCCACCCCACCCCCCAAAAAAAGACGTAACTGCCTAAAAAAAAGAGTGTGAAAGAAAGCTTCAAAGCATAGATGTAGAGGTTGTGTTCTTTAGCAGGTAGGACAAAAGGAGCATACAACTGAAAAGGCGGAAATAACGAGGTAAATTCGTCCCTCATTAAGCAAGCTCTGTAGCATTGATCATAATGTAGATAGCTTACTAAAGTGGTCACGTGTGTACTTCATCGCTTTTACAGTATCATACAACCGGGCACGTAGCGCGTAGGCAGGATAACCGTTAGTCATTAAGGGTAACTGACTGGATTCCCAGAGAAGGCAAGCGGATGACAGGGAAAAAGAAAGTTAGGTGGACAGATGAGATTAGGAAGTTTTCGGGCATGTGCCACCTTCTTAATCTCTAGTGGCAGCAGCAAGGTGGAAGCAGCAAGCACAGGGCGGAGTTGACTGGCGGAACATAGGAGAGGCCTTTGCCCGGCAGTGGACGTAGTCAGGCTGGTGATGATGATGATGATGATGATGATGATAATGACAACCAATATTGATACATTTCGGCGCGAGAGAACTGACGTTCAAGGGCTTCCTGTAATCTAAATGTCGTGCGATGCTCGTCTGCACTTGAACTGAAAGGTCTTGTGCATTGTACGCGATATTCGCTTTAATATGTTTCCTTCTTTTGTGAGGCGTGGAATAAAGGAAGAAGCTTTGAAGGTTGCTTTTCATGAAACCATGTCTCCATGCAAATGAAAGAGGGGAAGAATGATGGGGTGTATAATGTAGCGGTGAGTCCTCTGAACATTCGCTTACGGATGGCTCTTGGCAATACCGAGTTCAAATCAGGATTGAGACTAGAGCGTTGGTGGTGTTTTTCTTTGGTTTTTTTTGCTGTGTCGCCTGAACAAGAATTGACGTCTATAATGTGAGTTTAGATCTCCCACGAGATCGTAATTATGGGATTCTATATTAGGTGCCTCAAGGTATATAATTATGTGCTTTAATAATAATAATAATATTAATAACAATAATATAATAATAATAATAATAATAATAATAATAATAATAATAATAATAATAATAATAATAATAATAATAATAATAATAATAATAATAATAATAATAATAATAATAATTGGTGTGTGATGCGTTTATGAGACACACCGTTAAGGAAGGCTTTGGGCCATCTTGTATTCATGAACGCGAATTAAGATCACAAGGTACATGGGCTTCAAGCATTCCGCATCCATCGAAGTGCGACCACCGTGGTCCTCATCGCACCCCCGAACTTCTTGTCGGCAGCCGAACAGGGTAACGATTGCATCAGAGGCTTTTATTATGTATTGTCGTACCATAGTGATGGACATCAGTATATAATCCTTACAGTTTGTTTGACGAATGATTTGATAAAATCTTTACCTATCGCTTTCAACGTGATGGGCTAAACGGTGCACACAGTGTTGCATAAAATAACCAGAATAACTACACAGGAATGAAAGCCGACCATTGATGTACCCTGCTCCACAAGTGCTGGCACCACGTTAGCCAACACGACGTGCGACGCTCCTCCACAAAGTACTCCTTCAATGAACGGCGAAAGCACATAAGATAGGTGATTTCGAAAATGGCGCAGCGCGCACGATATTCGTCGTGGCTGCCATTACACCTACGTGCAAAACGTCGTGAATGGTGTAGCTTCCGACGGCGGCTGCTAATGGCTGCAGCTGCTTGGTTAAAAGTAGTCACCTGCACGGATAGCAGTACGGTGATTAGCGCTAACGGCGAAAAACAACCTATGTAATGATTTTCATAACAAGATGTTATTGAACGTGGCCTCTAAGCGCTACCATGGCCTCCGCATGTGCTTTCCGGTACAGAGGTAGCATCGACTACGTCTGCAGACGGCAAAACTAAAGCATTGATTAGTTTTTCCGTGTTTGCCAGTGCTTTTGAGCGATATGGAAACACTATAGAGCGAGGACAAGGATTGCTAGTCCTTCCAAGAAGATTAGCCACTATTTAGAGAGAGAGCAGAAAAAAATAGCATCTGTGAATAATCTGCCCCATTTTGATTCCTCAAAGCTTTCTGAAAAGAACTTTGTTAGTCAAACGAGCCGAAATGCTGCACAATATTTGAAAAGCCACAGCGTTTTGTGACGCTACTGAAGCGTATCTCAAAGGGTGTGTAGAAAGAAGCAAGTGGTTGGGATCCGCTGCGCGAAGTGTCACAGCAATTGAAAATGTTCACAAGAAAACAGTGTGCTCTTTTAATGAAGACATCGTATTACTTTTCAATAATTATGCTGATAGATACGAAGCCATCTTAGACTAAGTTGTTCTCTGGTATCTTGAACCAGAAGATTGAATTTCGTAGCGCTTTAATTTTTGCCAGAAATATTTCTGAATATTAAGACAACCAGAAGTAAGTTCTTGCCCGGAATTGCGTAGAAGAGAAACAAAAGCGCCACTCCGTGGTCATGCCAGGAGAAAGCGAGGGATCCTTAAGCTGCGCCTTTATTAGTTGTACGAGATAGCGGTATCTTGTTTCTAGTGACTTCAAGCAGTTAGTGGATAAATTCTAAGTGTACGAGCTTACTCGAGTAATTCAAATTGTGGACTACTACAATCTAGTAGATAAAGTTCAATGTGGCTTCTGTCAGCCAACCTGTCGCATATGGTTGCATTAGATGTAATGAGTAGCGTGCTTTTGAACAAAAAAAAAGTGTGCAATATAAATGTTTTGGAGTTTGCTGTGTATCCACGACGTAGTCTTAAGTGAATACGTGCAGTAACATGTGTGCTTTTCGTAACCGGTGTCTGGCTTTAAATCACAATGTCTTTGTGACACCGTCATAATCTGACGCCCGATGACAATGTATGCTCTACCACGCAACATTACTGCGATAATACGTGATGAGTTGTGAAGCCTGTATGCCGGGCGTATGTGTCTGTGAAGCATGAAAGCATGTAAAGCATGTCAAGCATTTTCAGGCAGAGTAAAATATTTTGACTGTATTTCCAAGCATAGGCGTGGGTGTGTGGTAGAACATCTACTTGCCACGCGATCAACCTGCTTTCGACCCTCACTTGGGCTCGGAAATGGTTACTATTCATTCTATTTGCATCTTTCTCGACCTTTTGGTCACGGACAAGATTATGATTTTTCGCTCACAAGAAATGACACCTAGGTCTACGTTGACGTCAACACCACCAATGCCGACACCGACGCCGAGCTGACGCCGGAATTTCACCAAATACGCGCTCTTTAACGGCATTGCCTTAATAATACTCTAGAGCGAAAGAACTGAAAAGATATCAACAGGGGTCACGTGCGTCGTTGTTGTTCGCCGATGCCGCCAGTGTCCGAAACCACTATCGCTCGAAATAACAAAAACAAAACTTAGCAAATAAAAAACGCCAAGGACACAATTATTTTCGAACCCGGGTCCCCTGTGTGCCAGCCCAGTATTCTACTACAGAGCTACGGCACTGCTTGGCGCTCTGTAGCAAACTGGCCTCAGGCAGGCTTGATGCGGGTAAACGAATGCGTTAATATTTTGATGATTTGTGGGGTTTAACGTCCCAAAACCACCATTTGATTATGAGAGACGCCGTAGTGGAGGACTCCGGAAATTTTGACCAACTGGGGTTCTTTAACGTGCACCCAAATCTGACTACACGGGCCTACAACATTTCCGCCTCCATCGGAAATGCAGCCGCCGCAGCCGGGAATCGAACCCGCGACCTGCGGGTCAGCAGCCGAGTACCTTAGCCACTAGACCACCGCGGCGGGGCGACGCGTTAATATTTTAATCACACGTTTTGAAGAGAAAAGAAACAACCAGTTGTCACAAAATGCAAATTGCGCTGCAAGTCGATTATAGAATGCTCTAAATCATTACAAAAGCTTGTACTTGCTCACCTGTTAACTGCGGTGCATACCCACTGTGAGGTATTGTGGAAATTAAAAATAGTAGAGTAGAGTAGAGCCTTTGACAGTGGCACACAGCCATGCTGGCTGATTGGCATGGAACCGGGTAATTTTCAAAAAAAATCTTAATTATTACTTTGTATGTCATCTGGTTAATGACAAAAAAGTAATAACGTAACAAAACTTCAAATACTAACAATAGATGAGTAAAAGCATAGATTGTAACTCTGAGCTGGGTAATTGAGAAAAGAATAATTAGGAATTAAAAAACGCGATGTAGATAATAGTGGTATCAGTTGGCTCTATGATCTAAATCTCTCCGAACGTTTAATAAACCCTTTCAAGGCATCGGCAACATTCCAGTCATTGTGGCCAAAGAACAAAACCCCGAACGAAAGCACACTTGGTACACTTATATCTAGTCAAAAGAGTCGACAAACGGCAGCTGCGGTATTTTTTCACCACATGCAGTATCTGTTACAGGAAAAGAGATAACAGTCTGTTGCCTCATCTACTTCACAAAAAGAACAGTTAGGCGAAGCTCCCAGACGAGCTGTGTGGAAATGAAAATAGAGATATGGAGTCTGGCTTCTGTCATATTTCTTCATCGACGTCAGCCAGAGCATCAAAAATTGCACAAAACTTCCAGTAATTAGCCAGCGGGTACCACGCTTCTGCGTAGAGTGACGAAGAATAGCGTATTGAATGTCTGCCTACTACACCATGATTTATAGCGTAGTGGGTACTCTGCAAGTGTGCCTGCAGCAATTTCCCAAACAGTTTAAAAAAATCCCGTCATAGGCCACTCTTCCAGCTTTCGTTGTGACAGCGCTACATGTTCCGCGTAGGCCAGGAGCTTTAATATGCAACGTTGTATTGGGTTCATAAATCTACGTATGCTGTGAGAATTGTATTTTTTCGACGCCATAAACCCACCTGGATCATATGTATCCCTAAACCGGCCAAAAATTGCGTAATGATTCCGCTTTAGGAACTTCAGAAGCGTATTGGCAGAAGAAATTGTACCATCATTCTATTACGTGACTTGGTCCATACGCAACCATTCGTTACTTAGCAGGGACGCACTTTTTTCTTACGTACATCTTCGCTTATATTTTTTTCCACGTTCACAGCGCTAACTACTTCGCCAAAAGGCGGCAAGTGCGGGGCTACCACTTGGTCAACGTCAGCCTGCACTGCACATGCTCAGTGTTGGTGGCTGTCGTCGCGCGCCGTGTGATGAGGATAGCCACCCTCCATACGTGCCTGGCCACGATGCTGTTCGCCGCTCATCCAGTACACACTGAGGCTGTGAGTGTTTGCGCTAAAGTTGGAGAATTTAGCCGGTTCTAATTCATTCTGAGCGTCGCATATTTCGAGTGCATACGTCAGTTCATATATCAATTGTGTTATAAAAGCCACTTGCGTTGTCTCATTACCATAACAGATGAAAAAAAGCTGTCAAACTAGATCTAATGTTCAGGAGAAGATGAAGGCTGTGAAAGATGGATATTCTCAAACAGGGGCTGTTGTAGGAGCTACTCTTTCGACGAGTGCTTTTTTTTTGAAGAAGAGAGGGAGACCTGTCTAAACGTCCACTTTTTAAACTCCCTATTTCCATGAATATCCACCTTTTTGCCTATTGCATATGACTAAAAACCTATGATGATAAAGCACTAGCAGTGCCTATGACTACAATCAGCCTGAAACGACATGTAGAAGTCTCTAAAGAAGCATTCATTATGATTTAAATAACTGCCGTTGCTCTGCGAGACAAATCTATGACTGTGTTCCAATCCTTAGGCAGCAGGAAGACAATCTACGCACACTGATTATAAGATAGCTCCGAGACCATGCTGTCCGAGAATCGGAACACGTTTAGACAACTTTTACGCGACGAGGTCCCACCTCGCGTCGAGAAGACAAATCTAAAGTGAACAAACATAATAGTTTTCTGGCTTATTTCGTGTTTAAATCTAAAAATGTTAAACGTTACTCACATTGAGCGTCTGAAGAAGCGTCTGCTTGTGTGCAGACGATCATTCCAGCGAGATTCAATCTATCTGAGCGATTTGCTGAGCCACCATCTTGTTTAGACAGCAAAGTAGCCTGCATCGTATTTGTCTACGATGTGGTTTTTTTCGAAGCTGTCTACTTTGCCGGCTACGTTAGAATGGGAATGGGACTTAAGATTGCCGCCGTTCATTTAGCTGTCTATTTAGCCGTCTACGGTGAGTATTGGAACACAGTCTATATTGCCCGGCTGATTTGTTAGAAATTTTAATGGGACTGTGAGCCATATCTACAGAGTAGTGTTTTTAATGAAGCGAGCAATGGTCAACCTCCACGTTTCAGACGCGCATTCAACTGTTGTATGATTAGGTTAATGCAATTGGCTACATTTATTTGTCTTAAGCGGTACCAATTGATTGTGGCATATCACAATATATGTCAGTATACGCAAAAACAAAGCTGGCGTGCTTCCTCTATCGGGAACACTCACTTTATTCTTTCACGCAGGGTCCACGCAGACAATACGGCACTGCGGCAGTTCTTTATTATGCCGGTTACTTCGGATATTTTTCTCTCGAGTTACGCAAAAATGAGCTCGCTGGTTGGTATTCGTGTTGAAACGACTAGACGTAAAAACGCGAAAACAAGATACACTACGGGATTTGTTATGACTTGACGTCTCTCCTGTGTGCGTGTTCGCACGCCTTGTCTTTTTAGCATCTCCCTTATCGCGCTAGGCTAAACGCAATATTCATCTTCAATATTCCAGTAATCAAAGTCTTAAAAACTTACAAATCAATAAGGCAATAGGTTGAATATTATGACAGCCAGACGCCCTTACCACACACTGAATAATTCCATTTCTCATCCTGCCGCAGGTGTCGAGCTGTGCAGTGTCGAGTTGTGCTGCTTTTTCTTTCTGCTATCTTTACTTTGCTACTACTGGTAAGGCAGCGCATAAGCTAGCAGTAATTGAGCACCTATACGAATGATAATTTTGCGCGTGGCGACCCATAATGTGATCTCGAAATGTGCTATGCTATCATTTAAGCGTAATAATAATACCACAAACAATTAAACATTCTTCTTTTTTCCTGCAGTCAAAATTAGTTTCATTTCTGAAAGTGAAAATTTCCACTGTATTCCAAATGTTCTGTTCGATCATTCTTGTTTTTGATTGATATGTGGGATTTAACGTCCCAAAACCACCATACGATTAGGAGAGACGCCGTAGTGGAGGGCTCCTGAAACTTCGGCCACTTGGGTTTCTTTAACGTGCAGCCAAATATGAGCACACGTGCCTACAATATTTCCGCCTCCATCGGAAATGCAGCTGCCGCAGCCGGGATTCGAACACCTGCGGGTCAGCAGCCGAGTACCTTATCTGCTAGGCCACCGCGGCGGGGCATGATTCTTGTTTTTCAAGCCAAGTCAAGTCAAGTCAAGCCTATTAAATAGTTCAGTTGAGTTAGAAGGTTAGCGTTTTACAGCAAGAGGTCCCAAAGTTTCAGAAAAACTGACAAGGGGACCTCCTATGGCTACATGAATGGGGTAATTACAAAGAATACAGCAATAGTATACGGACATGTGAGTAATTATGAATAAACTTGATTAACAATAAAAATACGATCAATACACAACATAGTGGTAATACTCACTAATGAAAAATAACATGAAAATAGTCAAAAGCAAGTGAAGACAAAAACAATAATAATGAACAACTCTACGTGACAAATGCCACACGTTTCATTATGAGTGTTATCAATTATACAAAGGCGAATTGAAGTAGTAAAATAGCACAGAAATGTGGAGAGCTACTAACAGTTAATTACACAAATCAGATAAGTTGATTATTTCCTGAACGTGATATTTCTTTCAGCGCGAAGTGAAAATATGAATGTTATGCGATGATTTCAATTCGAAAGGCAATGAATTCCAAATGGCTATGCTAGTAAATAAGGTTGAGAACTTGCCGTTTTTCGTCCTTACGGTCAGCAATAGAAGATTATTGCACTGGGAAAACTGGGTGATGTTACTATTGTTAAGTGACGATGATCAATACATGCGATGAAAATGTCATGCGTGATGAGTCTAAAAACGACAATGGACATTCTATGACAAAATAATTGTCTCAATGGGAGTATGTTAAGCTGAGGAAACAACAAGCTACAGGAGAAGTAAAATGGGCTGAAAGTCAATAATCTAACTGCTTGATTGTGATGTCGTTGCAAACTTTCGCAGTGCGTGAAATATGTGTTGGCCCAAGATGACACGCAATACGAAATATGGCTATGAAGATAAGCAAAATACAAAGTACGTATGATGTGAGGTGGAAAATAAGTTCGTGTCTTGATGATAACGTGAATACCAAATGCAATTTTTTTAACGAGTGATGCTGCATGTTTATGAAATTTTAGTTTGCTATCTAAGATGACGCCAAGCAGGAGGTCGGCAGGAGTTCGCAGAGATTAAAAAAAGCCTTGGGATGTTCAATGACCTCTATGAACGTGTAAAAAATGACAATGAGGCACTAACTAAAGAAAACAAGGTCCTGAGTTTCGGGAATAAGAAGCTCAGTAAACAAATGTGTGATCTCGAACAATACTCGCGACTTAATAATGTTGAACTGAAAGGAATCCCTGAAACAAAGGGCGAAGACTGCTTGGCAGTCGTCCAGGTTATCGGTGAGAAGATTGGTTGTCCAATTGCGATAACAGAAATAGATGCCGCGCATCGGGTGCCCGCAAAGAATTGAAGCAACATTATTGCGCGATTCTGTTCGAGATACAAGAAGGCTGAATTTGCTAAGAAGGCAAGAAAGGCACGCCTGTCTACCACAGAGATAGGGTTTTCTCAGAGCACAGGCCCTAAACCTGTGTATGTGAATGACCATCTCACACCAGAGCGAAAGGGCCTTTTTGCACAGACACTTGCGCTTAAGATAGCCAACCAGTGGAAGCATCTCTGGACTGACAATTGTAAAATTAAAGCCAGAAAGGCGGATGACAGTCGCGTGTTTCGAATTGCATGCACAGAAGATCTCCGAGTATTCTCTTAGATATCCTATCGGTCCCCATCTTAAACCGACCTTAGATCAACATGGCTGTGTTCTCGTGCCAGCAAACATCAGAATTGCAACTGGAGAAGTCACCAGCCCTATCACTACTTCACTTAAACATTCGCAGTCTTAGAAAGCACCAGGATGATCGTGTTGCGTTGATTTCCTTGCTTAAACATTCATTCTCTGGCATATGTTTATCTGAAACTTTGTTGTCTGGTAATGAGGGTAACTTGTACGGATTGCCAGGTTATTATTCTGAATACTGTAATCGGGAGCTCTGTCGAGGTGGCAGTAGTGCCATACTTGTCAACTCATCCTTAACCTACACACGCCGTAGTGACGTAACCTTCAACAATATTTTATGTGAATCTGTCTTGAATTCAACCATAGTGTTATACCATTTAATTGCCGTAGTACTATTATAGCTTCCATTTATCGGTAACCTTCATCATCGTATTTCAATTTCCGTTTTAGTTTTCTCCGGTTATATAGCATATATCTTGCCATCAAAAGCATTTCCCCAGCTTTTAAGCAGGCAATTTGCACCAAGTAAAACCTTGGCACTACTCGTCGTCACACAATTTAACCTATACTTCACATATCCGGCAGGATGCCTAAAATGTATAAAAAAATACCTGGAACTTTTGCACAGTAAACATGAGCTAGGGTAAAATACAATTAAAATCATGACACAATGTAGCCAATGATCAAAGCAGATCGATTGATTAGTACAAGGTAACGCCTTATGTCTCTTAATTTCTCCAAAATATAATCCACACTATCTTTCATACAAATTACCTTTGGAAGAAAATGATCTGAGTCATCTCAAAATTTTGAGAACATTTTGCGTCGTCTTGCGAAGCTTGTTTGGATTCTTGGTTTCGAATATTTTACATAATTTTATGAAAACGGTTATCCAGACGACTTAACTTGGCTTTCTGAAAAAGCCGTATTTTCTATATAACAAGTTGATGCCATTTTTAGCTGCCGTAGAAAAGCATTGCGAACTATCGAGCTTCGAACTTCTCTGTTTTGGATATCGAAGCTCGATAACCATACATCGCAAGCTTGAAGCTTGCAATGGATGGCGTCAAGTACCCTTGGAAAGGAAGACACCTCTGTCTAAGCAGCACTTGGTACAAGTGCACACTTTAGGATTTGTGTGCACCTCTGGACTGTACACTGCGTTGTAACTAACAAACCAGTATAATTTTAAATGTTGGCACGTCAGAAGTTATACAGCAAAGTGACCTTACGATTTTTGAAAGTGACTGTAATCTCTGAATAGCATGTTTACTTAGTGCTTACTAAGGTACCTACAAACATTGTCTATCTGAATTGTCCTGTATGTTCAAAGCCAACTTGACACTTTTTAAGGTGACGTCGGGCTTTGAGATATTGTGCAGATTAATTTAAGCCAGCCATATGATGCTTGCCAGTTGACAATGTTTGTTTCACACACAGACTCTTACGCAGAGGTTCGAACTGCCGGACTCAAAAATTGGCTTCCCCTCTCAGTGCATTTATTTAAAACAGCAAGCAGACTAAGTACGACGTTCAAGTTGCAAATGAGGCTACAATACGCGTTCGTAGTGTCAATAAGTCAGTTATCGATGAAGCGCCACTGCGGGAATGTGTCACTCATTTCAATCGAAATTCACAACATACGCAGCCAAAAGAACTGACATCGAATACGTCTTACAAAAAAAGGCGGAAGCGGCCACATAGGTTCGCAAAGCGGACGCACTAAAAAGGCGCAGGTGTCTTGACAGCGTCGTCCCTGTAATTGTTGCAAGAAATATTAGCATCTTGGTATAAACATTTACACTCTACTTAGGCAATGACGGCTCTAGCATTGAACTAAAGAAATACTGGTGTATAAGATAACCATGCCAATTTATATTTTCAATAGGTTAGGAATCTCATACATTTGCCACACGTGTACGCGGTGCACGGCCCGATATTGTAGCTGAAAGAAATGTCTCATAGATGCATCGAGATGGTACGTCGTTACCAAAAGCTCGCGTGCTAATCCACGGGCAAGTTAATTAGGGTTCATTGCCTGCATCACCTCTGTCGGATTTAATAGCGACCTTTTTTAACTCAATCACGTTAATCAGCGGTGAAAATTACGCGTTATTGTTATTCAAAGTGGTATTAAAATTTCAGAAGCTATCAATCGGGCGCAACCGCCATCACGACAACATCCAACCGTTGCCAAAGCACGTTCTCAATACATTCCGAACTTCTTCACACTCTCAGATAGAACATTAAAACAACCAAGTTTGCAGTTTATTCCTACACGTACAGAGTCATCTGATTTTATGGGCTCTCGGCACTGGGTTGTCTATACTCAACGAGAAACGTCACTACTCGTAGAGAAGTACAGTTGAGTAATGTCTGTGACAAAATGCGCAACAGTTCCTTTCCACGTGTGTGGCCTACACACTTTCACAAGCAATGCATGGCGATTGATGGACAACTCGATTTTCTACCAGGTGCAAATTAGTACATCTCGCTTCACATCGATCAGGCAGCGGAGCTCTGGAGGAGCCACGAAAGAGAGCGAAGCAGTGACCGTTGTTTTCGTCCTCGTTTTTTTGATGAGTTTAGGCGCGTTTTATCGCGTGTGCCGTACGTAGGCGTGCTGCATATTTACTTTTTAAAGTTTTAGAGCGGCATGATAATATTCTAATACACGTAGAAAAGCACTAGTTCTGGCCCCGACACGCTGGCCATTTTTTCCCGTGTGCGCTCGCGTGTTCTGGCTAGCGCTTCATGTTCAGAAAAGAGGAATCACGACTCGTCATGTAGTGAAATACGAATAGTTTCGGCGTTTTTTCTGATACTGCGAGGACCTGTGATCGCCTTTTTTTCGCATGTAGGTAGAAAAGAGTCATGGAATTCTGTAAAATACTACCCGAAGAAGAACACCATCTTTTCCTTCTCGCTCCCAACAGCCTCACAACAAAAACTTCTGCACCTAAAGTAATTTAGCACTGCCCCCGAGATCGGCCCACGTCAGAGCAAGCAATTGCGTCATGGAATGAATAAGTTATAACAACCTGTGCCATGATCACGTCGTAGGGTGACGTCCTCGCATGATAAACAGTTTTTTCTCGTAATTCGTGTTCACACGCACACCGCCAGTTGAACGCTGATGGCTAACTTTCGTGTCTGATGACGCGTGTTTCACAATAATATGCACAGCTGTCTCTATAAAAAGTGTCAGCAAAGTGGCAGGGAACAACAGAACGGTTAATCGTTTCTCCTTTTCAGAGAAGACATCCAGTTGAAAGAGTGGTAGTTCTTAGTATACGCACAATTTATACCTCATAAATCATGCACCTGCACCGAACAGCATCCGATGCACCAAGGCCATTCATCTGATCACCGAGATTTTGAGACATTACCAAAGCACCAAGACCCTTAATCACATCCTAAACATGAAAATTAGTTCTTCACCTGCAAAAGTTTCATTTCAAGAAGCTTGTATTTGTTTAGTACACACCTTCCTGCTACTCTTGAGTCATTAAGAGTCTTTGTTTTCACGAAGCGAATAAGGTGATTGCAGTTTTGATTCAATCACTCTAAAAAAACAAACCAAATCCAAAAAATGGGTTGTGTTATAATACGTTACTTTTTTTTATTTCCCTTTATAGATGATATTACTCCTGTGCTTCAGGCTATGGATTCTACAAGGAAGCTTTCCAGAATTTTTCAAGATGGACAACCCTGTGTTCTTCTCGTCGAGTCGCATAACCAGGTGACCACATAGATGAAATAGGAGTTAGAATAGCTTTACAATATCACACATTGTGCGGTTCGAATGTGAGTGCTCTAAGGATTTTGATATATTAACTGTACTGACAGCTCCACAGCTGTATTTTTAATAGCAAGGCATTTGAGATACTCATTCACGCTTTGCTACTGGAACATAGTGGTAGTTCCTTACAATAGGCAAGCTACAGTTCGCATATAAATTGCTTTAGGGGATGAACACACAAGCAACACTTACTTTTCAATTGATTGATATGTGGGGTTTAACGTCCCAAAACTACTATAAGATTATGAGAGACGCCGTAGTGGAGGGCTCCGGAAATTTAGACCACCTGGGGTTCTTTAACGTGCACCCACATCTGAGCACACGGGCCTACAACATTTCCGCATGCAACGGAAATGCAGCCGCCGCAGCCGGGATTCGAAACCGCGCCCTGCGGGTCAGCAGCCGAGTGCCTTAGCCACTAGACCACCGCGCCGGGGTGCTTACTTTTCAAGAAGAATCTCCAAATATAGAGAATTTGTTCCGTGAAGAACCTAGAAAGAATCGACAGTACAATTATATCAAGGTTAAAACGGAAACATGCGAATATTTCGTGTTGTGTGCACGTTGAAAATCTCGTATAGGGATCTCGAATTTTGGAAAAGATGAGCAACTGGGGAGAAGTCGTAAAGAATAATGTGATATTTAGAAGGAAAGTCTTTAACTTTTGGGTGGAGAGGTTAGTATGGGAATCTAAAAAAGAAACAATATTACAGATTTTTTCAACCATAAAATTGAAAGCTTTCAGGCGTATCTGTTCTGTTCATTGTCCACAACCTGTAGACGAAAAGTAAGTTTTCTAAAAAGATAAACTTTAAAAAAATCCCACTGAAAAAAGAAGCTGAATGAAATGAAGAGTAGGTTGTTGCAAGCAACTACTGCATAAACTCTAATAACCCTTACTCCTCAGTGATTCATGTTAACTACGCAGCAGCTCCTGTGACTTCTCTGGCATATTTATGTATATGCAGTGTTTGCGTAATAGACATATTATCATTTTTCATCAATTTCTGAAAAGAATGCCGTTTTAGAAATGGAAACGTCCTTTTATTGGCCATTTGACCATATCCAACACGTTGCTGAGTTCCTTTCGAGGCAACAATAGAGCACGTTCACAGCTCTGCACATAGGAAAAAATTGTGGCACCATTAACTCCCCCAAAAAATATTCCAAATGCGTGTCAACGGACTCCTACCCAGCATTTTTTATATTTTTTTATGACAGGCTGCTCACCTACAGCTACTTATATAATTTAAAGGCCTTGCTCGTGTTGCGTCCCCTCACATTATAATGTGATTGGCAATTGGGTAGCATAACTCTCGTCACGGCGTCACTTGACCCCAGGAATCTGGCTACTCTGACGGTATTCACCTCCCTTTTGGCTTTCGACTGGCGAGCTGTGCGCACATCGAACGTGAAAGACAACGTGAGTTGCAATTACGTTTCCTAACTGCCGTCTTGCACGAACTATCAAATAAGTCATCATCTGCTGGTTGCCAGCCCAGCATTCTACCACCAAGCTACTGCAGTGCTTGTGAAATAAGCAATCAACTCGCAGTTATATTCAGTTTGTTTTTTGTACTGTGAGAACGCTACCTTTGAGTTTTGGTCGCAGTGATCCATAAGGTTATGCATAAGCCTAAACCTGGCTCCATGTTTCAACCACTGAAAACTCTAATACTCACCTATTTCTAGGCAAGCTCACCCAATGCACTAAAATTTGGAATATTCAAACCACCATATGGCTTCGCTTCACACGAATATTAGTGCCAGTGAACCAAATAGATTTTTTCTCGCTCAACAGTATTTCTACGTACGGAGTGTTAAAGAGCTCACACACTGGTATACAGGTTAGGCAGCTTCTAATGAAGACAACATATTAATGAAGATGTGTTGCTGTCGACAAACATCCCCAAAAATGCAAACTTTTGTCAGCCATTGTTTCTATTGTTATTTGCCGTCTGCCATGAAGCACTTAAAACTTCTCGCATTTGCAGTTTTAAGTTTCTATATTATTAAAGTATTGTGAATTGTTGGATATTTATAACTTAAGACATATTTATATACTTACAAGAACGAGTAAGCATAAATTGAGGATGGCGTAGCGAGCGATGGAAAAGAAAATAATAAGTGTAACCTTAAGAGACCTGAAGAGGACATAGTGAATCAAGGAAGAAACCGGGATATCATCATTGATATCAAGAAACAAAAATGGTCATGGGCCGGGCATGTAGCGCCTAGACAGGATAGCCGCTGGTCTTTAAGGGTAACTAACTGAATTCCCACAGAAGGCAAGCGGGTTAGGGGAAGACAGAAAGTAAGGTGGGCAGATGAGATTAGGAAGTTTGCGGGTATAAAGTGAGAGCAGCAAGCACAGAGCTGAGTAGACTAGCCGTGCAAGAGAGAGGCCTTTGTCCTGTGGGGGCGTCGTCACGCTGATGATTATGATGATGAATAATATGCTTTTAAGTATTCTAAGTAAAGACGTAAATGCAATATGATGGTTTGTTGGCACGAAATTGAACTTAGAGCTAGAAGTACTCATCGTAATCGATGTTAATGTGTGCAAACACAGAAAAAGCGTAATATAACAAGACAACTGAAACAACTTCTAGCACTCACATCTTGTATTTGTCTTTGCACGCATTAGATGGTTTTATTATCAGCCCTTACGCACCAACTCAACTTTGTGTCACTACTGTCTCCGTGTGCTCGTGTTTGGGCGAAACTTAACGTAGTCGAACACCGTACGCGAGACTCATATTAAAAGTGGAAGGCGAGGTAGGACCGATATTTTGCAAGTGACTAGGTACCTTCCTAATGAGAACTAACGTACGATACCTTCTTGGCCATCGCATGAAGACTTCCAGGGAATCTACAGTGCACTGCTGTCACAACAATGTCGAGCCTTCGTTAACATTAACTGGACGGGCCTTCGTTAAGATTACTTGTGCCACTGCTGTTGACTGTGCTGCCTTTCCTACCGGCTTCTCATCTCTTGGTTACCGTGGGCTTCGTGATAGCCGAGAGAGTTCTCTACATTCCCAGGTAGGCAACAGTTTTGTGGAAAGAGGCATGCATCATATGAATTTGACTGAGAGTGGTTGAATGTACGTGAATGCTTGCGGAAAACAAAAGGTGTTCAACAAGTGCAATGGCTTGATCAAATAGGTTAAGTAAAAATAACAGTTAATAGATGATACGACTCCGCAAATTACTTCTTTTCAGAATAAAAATGCCGAAACTTCAATATAGCCACGCAAGGCTTGAAAAACAAAACTAGACAATTCTGGAGACTACCATGGTTCCTTTTACGTTGTGTTTAGGTCTTACATAGCTAATGTAACTTTAAAGATTTACCATAGGTCTCAGATAAGTGATGCTCTGTTTTTACCACATTGATTCTCAACGCAGATAGCTTCAAGTTAGGGTACGTACACGACACAGATTTCCAAATTCTACAGACAGAATCTCGCCCAAACATTCGCACCTCACCTAGTGTCGAAGGCCTTCCATCACTTAAGAACTTTCTCGTAGCCGTCGTTGCCTTGTACGTTTCTTAATATTTTCTTGTTGTACATACTCGGGGGGATAAGCTCGGCGCCGTCGCTTTGCAGTCATTTATTGCGTGAATTGTTCACTTCATCTTGTTCAGTTTTAAGTGCTGAACAATGTGATACTACATCTCATCTCTCTTGAACATACCTGTTCATGATGCTAGTTCACAAGGAACAGTTTTCTACACAGCTTTGTTGTGAAAAAATACTATAATGTTTCATTACAGTACACCTAATTTTTTAAGTGCTTTCATATCTGAAACTGTCAAAAAATTGGTATCCCGTGCATTAAGCAGACGCATTAATTACAACCCTCAAAGATGGACACATGATGACTGACAGGACAAACACTTCATGCGTTCGTCGTTTTTGCGCTAAAGTGAAGAAGTCGTGAGCTTTTGGCCATCTCCCCCTCCAATTATTTTTGTCAAGTAGTTGAGAAGCTCGTTCATAATTGCTAATTATTTAAATAGCACTTAAAGACAAAACAAACTTACTAAAATCTACTAAACACGGTTGTGAGTTTTTTCTTTCCTGTATTTCCCATACAAAAATACTTTCTTGTGAAGTAGATGGCTTTGCCGCAATAGCAGTCATTGCTGAACAGAGCACCCTTTACAGGCAACACTGCCATGCTTACTATCTCCAAGAAAGTTAGTGCACAAAAGCATGAACTCTGAAATAAGATATCACATTTCACGTGATAGCTAGTTAGCAAGGTAGAATAGCTCAATAATTCTTAAAAAGCATGTATAATGGGGTAAGTGAGGCTCATAAGATAAGGTAAGGTCTAAGATTCATGGATTGCTATTAATATCGGCACCTCGCGTTGGGGCTAAAATGGGACATGTTAATTTAATTGTTCTTTTTGTTAAACCGTTTGCTAACTTTTTCATTTCAATACATATTTAGGTTAGGGGGAGAGAGAAGCTTAGGTGGGCTGATGAGATTAAGAAGTTTGCGGCTATAAATTGGCAGTAGCAAGCACAGGACCGGGCTACCTGGCGGAACATGGGAGAGGCCTGTGTCCTGCAGTGGACGTAGTCAATCTGATGGTGATGATGATGATGATGACATATTTAGGTTAGTGGCCACAGTTATTCAGGATGGCAAACTCACGCTGGATTTTCACGCACTTTTTTGCTTATTACGATGATAAGATGTTTGGACTTGCGTTTCGTTTTTCAAAGCTAGCTTGAATTGTTTCTTGTTCTCTACAAGAATGTCCATTCGTGTAAAATTCTCCCGCCGTAGTTTAAACATGAGGCAGCTGCATTGAGTGCCGGAGCATGGATCCCTGTGGATTCGCCTGACTTGGGCAAATTTAATACTATTACTTTAACAAGTCCTCCTTTCAAGCTCTTTTTTTGCACGTTTTCTTTTCTTTGAGTTTAACACGTAATGTCTTGAATCGACGTGCGAGCTGAATTCCGGCAAACTGATTACGTTTGACAAACCACGAAATGGCACTGAATGTCTTTTGGTTGTGCCTCTTGACGAATAAGAGCGTACTACGTTTTTGTATAGGTAGATGATATTTCTCAGTAAATACTTCATGTTGATGTGGCAATTGCACTGCTGGAACGTATCATCTGCACAAAGGCAATATTCGCTATTTGAAAAGCTGTTACAAAGCGAACGTGAACTATTTTGCCCAGCTGTTTCTTTCTCGCTACTCGACACAAAGGGCAAAAAAAACCTTGTTTGTGTATAATGTCAACGAATCGGCAATTGCGTCCCTTTTCTAAAAAGATTCCACGCTGTCAGGCATTTATTTACTATTATTTTCACGAAGCATTGCTTTTGCATCATTTCTCAGTGCGACATGTACTCTGCACAATTTGTTATTTACTTGCGACAATCGCCCATCTCGTGATTTCTGTTCTCTTATCGGGATTTTTCCAAAGCGCATTGCTCATCTTTAAGATGGCAGCTTGCTGTTTCGCGTAATGGCAGACCTTGGCCGGCCAGTGAAAATATCTAGTATTCAGCTCATCATTTTTAGAATTTGCCCGTGCGTGCGTCTTCCCAAATGCTCTCTGCCACACTGTTTTATATCATAGCACATTAATGCCACGACTGTTTCATGATCCTTCATAGCTCCTTGGTAAAAGTAGTATGGCCTAAGGTAATTCGTTCATCAGCCTGACAAAGTGCACGAATATGTTAAGAGCGCAGCTGTTCAGTTCCCGTTCTTGCATTCATCGACGTCATCATCACCGCCCATGGCGCGATCAAAAGACATAAAAAATGAAAAACAAAAAACAGAGTTGAATAGGTTTTCAACCTAGGACTTCAGCGTGGCAGTCGAGTATTCCACCACAAAGCAAGCAAAAATGCCCTGTATGGCATCATGTCAGGCAAGCAATCGTGCTCACTTATGAGGTATGGCGTCACAGAAAAGTAAAATTACAAGCAATCATGACACAGTGCTGATTTTACTACAAGTGTGTGGTTGAATGCTTCCCAACCACTGAAAAAATTCTCAGCCATAGTTTGTCATCACCCAAATGCAGCATCAATAAGATTCACAAAACGCGTAAAAGATGTGTAGCGGGTACCTAACTATCCATAGAAAGACGAATGATGGTGTAGTAGGTGCTGTCCTATTTAACAAACATTATGGCGTAATCGATAGCTTGCGCAAAGTAAAAGCTTCTAAAACTATTATCATTGCCCCAATACGAAGCGGCACTCCATATTCGCTTTAGGCAGTACCATAATCGCCCATAAAGGTTCATCTTATCATTATATATGAGTTATTTTTAGCTTTGGCAATAACGCGCCTATTATTCTAATGCGTGTGACGTTGTCATTCATCTTATAATTGCTAATTTTCTTTTTTTTTGCTCACAGAGCCATGTGTGCTCTAATCCTTTTTTTTTCAATGCATACGAAAGGCCTTTTGCTGCGCATAAATACACGCTTCTCATCTTTTAGGCTCCCATAAACATGACGAAAATGTTGGTTTTTATTTATTTGCTGAACTGATTTTGAGCTTATACGTATTGTATGTATTTTGCCCCATTCAAAATTTATTTGCTGCTACCTTTTCTGCATTCGAATTCTCCTCATTTTAGCATCAGTGTTACTCTGCATGTGGGCGAAGGGCTGTTCAGTCTTTACACGCGGTGCTCTAAAGTGCTGCGGCTGTGCACTACGGCCTTCTGCTACATGTTAGTGCTGCTCTTTGCTGTACGCACCTGGAATCGGAACGTTGCCTGGGCATCTAGAGAGGCCCTGTTAGAGTAAGCTGCTATATTGCTTTTTTAATGTTGATAGTTTTTCTCGCTGAAAATTTTGTCTATCCGTCCGTCTGTCCGTCCGTCCGTCTGTCTGTCAACCGGCCAAAGAATAAGAACTTACGGAACGCTCAGCCATCTTGAACTGGTGGCTGCGTTGATACTTTTAACCATTGTCGACCTAGAATCACATACTACGCGTATATGAGGCACACCATCAACATCTTTGTATGTGGTGGTGTGTTCATTTGCTAACAAATATATAAAGTGATTCCACGAGAGATCGACACTGGTCCAAAAGTTGATATTTCACATCTACCAAATACCAAATTTGGTAGATGCGAAGCTAGGGAAATGGCTGCGAGCGAACCATGAGCGTGGCGTGTAGTTATGACAAGTCATAAAATGAAAGTCATGGCATTCAAGTCATGAATTTCACGTTAGGATCTTTCATCTACGTTCGCTATGCAGTCTTGTCGTACTATGCCCATTTTGCAACATCTCATGTGAACGAAACTACCGCAAGAGCAGTAGGACCATGAAAGGTATCATGACATGACATTCATCCCTTCATCAATGTCAAATCATGACATTCATGACATACATGCCATGATTTTAATGTTATGACATACCAAGAGTTTTGTGTTGATATTGCTACATGCATGTATACTGATATTCTAGGGGGCGACGCGCGTGTGTGCCTGACGAGGAAGACGAAGGGTTGTCTCCGCTCGATCGCTGGTGAACCGGGCACGCCATTACCGCTTGTTTGGAATATATCTAATCCCCAGCCTCGTCGTTACGGCGTCTCTTCTTTTCCGTAACATATTTGGTGGAGGTGGAACGTTCCCTGTCTTCACCTCGAAGCTTCGCAGTGGCCGCACCATTCAGTCTCCGGCCATGGCTACCAATGACAACAGCCTGTCAGCGTCTCCATCTGTAGCTCCAGCCACTACATACCTGACGATGCCCACCCCCGTGATCCAGGTACATTCTCCGCACAACCTGGGCTCGACGTCGACTACTGGCTCCGTATGTACGAGGGTTTTAGCCACACACACCGATGGGACCCTACCATGATGCTCGCCAACGTGATATTTTACTTGGATGGCAACCCGATGGGTCTGGTTCGACGCCCATGAGTCCGAGCTCACCAGCTGGGATACCTTCAAGGAGCGACTACGCGACATCTTTGGGGACCCGTCCGGTCGCCAAATGGAAGGGCGAAAAGAACTCGCCACTCGTGTGCAGTCGTCAACAGAGTCGTATGTCTCGTACATACAGGATGTGCTCGCGTTGTGCCGAAAAGTCGACGAGCAAATGACAGAGAGTGACAAGGTGGGCCACATACTTAAGGGCATCGCGGACGACGCCTTCAATTTGCTCGTCTATAATAACGTCACGACCGTAGATACGACTATCAAGGAATGCCGTCGCTTCGAAATGGCCAAAAGCCGCCGTGTTCTGCCTCAGTTTACGCGGCTACCAAACACGGCTGTTACATCCACTTGCACCGATCTCGGTGTCGCACCACCCATGCAGGACAGCGTGACACGAATAGTTCGACGGGAGCTTGAGGCGTCAAGTCCGGCACCATTTCCTCCACATCCGCTCGATCATGGCGCCGCAGAAACGCCTCCGCCGGTCTCCGTTATTGAAGCCGTCGTGAGGCAGGAAATTGCAAAGCTAGGTTTTCCTGTGGCCTGCTCTGTGTCCCGACCCGTCTACAGACCAATGACAACAAATGCACCACATTTTATTCCGCGATCCCGCAATCCGGCGGAATGGAGAACTGCAGACGACAAGCCGATCTGCTTCCGCTGCCACCGAGTTGGCCATATCTCCCGCTACTGCCGCAGCACTTGGACGCCCTCAAACTGGAGTCAATATTCCTCTAATCGACCATACGAGGACTCCCGTCGGTATTCGCCCAGTCGTATGTACCTTTCTTCCGACATCCCCAACAGCCGCTCCACTGCTCGTTCGCCGCCACCTCAACGTCACCGTTCCCCATCGCCCCAACCACGCCGCTATCCGTCGCCGGTCAACTGTGGATGCTCTCGGACGGAAAACTAGATCATGCAGCTCCGGGAGGTAGTGCTGCATCGCTTGCGAATGATCCAAATCCTCCATTGACGCTCCCCACTGATACGAACTTGATTGAGGTGTATGTGGACGGTATTTCCTTGACGGCGTTAGTCGATACCGGAGCTTAAGTGTCTATAATGAGTGCTCGTCTGTGTCGCCTGCTCAAAAAAGTCCTCACGCTTGCAGCAACTAAAGCCCTCCGTGTCGCTCATGGTGGAACTGTGGCCATCACTGGAATGTGTACCGCTCGTGTTAGTATTGCCGGCCGCCATGTTCCCGTTTTATTTACGGTGCTTGAAAATTGCCCCCACGACCCAATCTTCGACATGAACTTCCTATCGACGCATTCTGCCCTCATCGATTGTGCCGCCGGTACTCTCTGCCTAGAACTTCCTCTTCTCCCGGATTCTGACCCTGAACTCCCGAACAGCTTGTGCACCACTGACTTCTTCCGGATACCGCCTAAAGCTCTCACATTCATCGAATTGGCAACACCCTCTCCCGTGCTTGACGGTGATTATATCGTGACGCCGATTACTGATGTTCTCCTGGCGCGTGACATTACTGTCCCACACTCTGTCGTAAGCATGGCCTCTAACCGAACATATTTACCTGTTATCAATTTCGGTTTCATAAAACAAGTGCTACCCCAAGGAATTTCGGTCGCCACACTAAGGCCCTTATTTGACGACCACGTCACCTGTTTTACGGCAGACGTATGTCCCGAGCACCCACATCACTCGCAGGATGTCACGTGCCTCGATGCGACCTTACGCTCCATGATCGCCCCGGACCTCAAACCTGAGAAGTCAACCGCGCTATGCCGCCTACTGGCTTCATACCGCGACATATTCGATGTCGACCACCGTTCACTCAGCCAGACTTCACTCGTCAAGCACCGCATTAACACAGGTGATTCTCATCCCATTCATCGGCGACCATACCGGGTGTCTGCCACCGAGCGTAAAATAATTCAACAAGAAGTCACCAAGATGTTAGCCAAAGGAATTATTGAACCCTCTTCGAGCCCATGGGCGTCCCCCGTTGTGCTCGTTAAAAAGAAAGATGGCACGTGGCGCTTCTGCGTGGATTACCGTCATCTGAATAGAATCACGAAAAAGGACGTTTACCCTTTACCCCGCATCGATAACGCTCTCGATTGTCTCCACGGTGCCCGATACTTTTCCACAATAGACCTACGTTCCGGCTACTGGCAGATTGCTGTCGACGAAAAGACCAAGAGAAGACTGTATTTGTAACTCCAGACGGCCTATATCAGTTCAAGGTTATGCCATTTGGGCTATGCAATGCCCCAGCTACGTTTGAGCGCATGATGGACTCTCTGCTACAAGGGTTCAAATGGTCAACATGTCTTTGTTATCTTGACGATGTCGTTGTATATTCTCCAACATTTCAGACCCACCTTCAGCGTTTCTCAGCTATTCTCGACATATTCCGCACTGCAGGCCTCCTATTGAACTCATCGTAGTGCCACTTCGGACGCCGGCAAATTACAGTGTTGGGCCACCTTGTCGACGCCTCTGGTGTGGAGCCGGACTCCGAGAAAATTCGTGCAGTCACCAGTTTTCCTGTACCCCAGTCAGCCAAAGATGTCCGGAGTTTTGTAGAACTTTGCTCCTATTTTAGAAGGTTTGTGAAAGATTTCGCAACCATCGCTCGACCCCTCACAGAGCTTCTAAAGAAAGACGTCACATTTACGTGGGGTACTGACCAAGCTGCTGCTTTTTCTCACCTAATCACGCTACTGACGACTCCACCCATTTTGGCTCACTTTGACCCATTCGCTCCGACGGAAGTTCGAACCGATGCTAGTGGTCACGGAATCGGAGCCGTGTTAGCCCAGCGCCAACGGGGACACGACCGAGTTGTCGCCTACGCTAGCCGCCTCCTCACAGCTGCTGAGCGCAACTATTCTATTACGGAGCGTGAATGTCTTGCTCTTGTTTGGGCAGTCTCAAAGTTCCGCCCATATTTATATGGCACTAATTTCACTGTGATAACTGACCATCATGCGCTATGTTGGCTTACGTCACTGAAGGATCCTTCTGGCTGGCTCGGGCGCTGGGCTCTGCGACTCCAAGAGTATACATTTACGGTGACGTACAAGTACGGACGCCTACATCAGGACGCAGACTGCCTGTCGCGCTACCCGGTCGCTTAGTCGAGCTCGCTGCATGACACCGACACCAAGCCTTGCGTCTTTTCCCTATCGCAAGTGACATGCATCGGTGACAAGCAGCGCTATGATGCGTCCTTGCGTGCTATCATTGAGCGCCTCGAATCACCATCTTCCAGTCAGTCCTATCGATCGTTCGTGCTCCACGATGGTGTATTATACCGCCAAAGTTTTGAGCCGGATGTACCGGCTCTGCTGCTTGTCATTCCGAAACACCTTCACTCGGAAGTTCTACATGAACTTCATGACCTTCCGACTGCTGGTCACCTTGGTGTGTCACGCACTTACGACCGAATACGCCGACGCTTCTACTGGCCAGGGCTTGCACGCTCAGTCAGAAGGTACGTTGCGGCTTGTGAGAAATGTCAGCGCCGCAAAACACCATCGACACTTCCCGCCGGAAGCCTTCAACCACTCGATATTCCGTCAGAACCATTCCTCCGCGTTGGCTTGGACCTACTTGGCCATTTTCCCTTGTCTTCCTCGGGTAACAAGTAGATAGCCGTGGCCACCGACTACGCCATGCGTTATGCCATCACACGAGCTCTCCCAACAAGCTGCGCCACAGATGTTGCCGACTTCCTCCTCAAGGACGTGATTTTGCAACACGGAGCTCCACGGCAGCTGCTTTTTGTCGAAGGTCATAGCCGACATCTTGCAGTCCTGTAAAACGAGACACAAGCTGACTACGTCATACCACCCGCAAACCAATGGACTCACGGAGCGTCTAAATCGAACTCTTACAGACATGCTCGCTAAGTATGTTTCTGCCAACCACACCGATTGGGATCTCGCGTTGCCGTACGTCACATTTGCCTATAAATCTTCGCTCCATGACACTGCTGGTTACTCTCAATTTTTTTCTGCTGTTTGGCCGAGAACCAACATTTCCTCTAGACACTGTCATACCGTCCCCTGCAGTACCGACCAGTGAATATGCCATGGACGGTATCACTCGGGCCGCTCACGCACGCGAAATGACCCGTAATCGCCTTCTGACCTCTCAAGAGAAGCAAGGGCGCTTGTATGACCAATGACACCGCGACGTACACTTTCCGCCCGGTTCTTTGGTCCTGCTCTGGTCTCCGACCCGTCAACTTGGCTTGTCAGAAAAACTGCTTACTCGCTACACAGGTCCATGCAGAGTCCTTCGTGTGGTTACTCCTGTAACATATGAAATTGGTCCTGCCACCCCGTTGCCTTCATGTACCCAACAGGCTACCGATATTGTACATGTTGCGCGCTTGAAGCCCTACCACTCTCCTAGTGACGTTGACATCTAAATGCGCCGAGACGGCGCTTGCACCACCGGGGGTTATGCTACATGCATGTATATTGATATTCAAGGGGGCGACGCGCGTGTATGCCTGACGAGGAAGACGAAGGGTTGTCTCCGCTCGATCGCTGGTGAACCGGGCACGCCATTACTGCTGGTTTTGAATATATCTAATCCCCAGCCTCGTCGTTACGGTGTCTCTTCTTTTCCGTAACAATATTGTCAACCCGACGCTGCCATCGCGAAGAACAGAAAGCATATAAAGTGATGCCATATCGTTGAATGCTATACGCAAGAGCAAGCATGATGGTCACTTTAATATTGGCAGTAATAATAACAAATTATTATTATTATTAATATTATTATTATTATTATTATTATTAATACTATTATTATTAATATTATTATTATTATTATTATTATTATTATTATTATTATTATTATTATTATTATTATTATTATTATTATTATTATTATTATTATTACCAAAAACATGGTGCATCGTATTGTCACGCTCAAGACCAAGGCTTAGTTTATAAAGCGGCGTTACAAGGCCAAAGTCCCTAAAGGTGTCGGCACAGCACAGATAAAGCAAATGCAATGGTGCGAGAACTACCGACCGTGCCTTCGTCTGCGTCTTTCTCTCTCGCAGATTACGCACGTGGCATTGCCCCTCCTCTCGATAAAGCATACAAGTGATGCTAAACGAAGCGTTTACGGTAAACATGAGCAAAAACCAGTGTCGCGCAAGACGCGAATGCCAATATGGGTGGCGTGATTTTAACCGCACCACTTGCACAATCTCGGGCTGTGGGTGATAGGCTGTAGTATTGCTATGCGTGGTGTAGCTTAGCTGGGAGACGTGTTCGAGGAGCCTTGCCGTAAGCGCCGCTCCTCGGGTCGGTGATTAGGCAGGATGGAACGCCGGCGCGATGTGCTTTAGGATGCTGGAGAATAACGGAGCGAAAAGCCGGTCTTCAGCGTCAGAGTCATTGTGCTGACCTGGTCGCGCATAACTATGAGTGTCGAAGAAGATGTAGAAAACGTTGTAAGAAATAAAAATACCACATAAAAAAGATGAAAGACCCCCATCACTATAAACTTAAACGCGGCACTCCGAAAAAAGTCCCACCAACTTTGAAATTATAAACTTTCCTAAAAAATTACTAGAGGAGACACTGGCGCTGTGATTGTTCAGTGACCATCCGAATTATGGGTATGACATCTATTTGCATATTCTTCGTGCTTGCGGGCAGGGGACACACTTGTGGCTTCGTTTAGCGCTACGTTTTGGTCTTCTTTCGAAAAAAAAAGAACGAACCGTTTTTCACTTCGTGACCCGATTTGAAGTGGTAAGCCTAAAAGATTAAGGTGGTGAAGCCTAACTGACGAACATTTGCCAATCGTTGTTTCGTGACGAAGCAGCTCCACGCCGCGAGAAGCCAGAACGAACGTAAAGTACGAAGACTATACGAAGCAAGCTGCCCGAGCAGAGGCTAAATGCCACCGAAGCAAGAGCACTTTCCTCAACTTATCGCAAATACAAAACACCCAAACAGCCGCGCTTGGAATTCCCATGTTGCAGGATCGTAATCGTGAATGAATTCTTTTTTGTATATCTATAATGAAGTGAAAACGAGAACCTAAAGTTGCAGTTCCGTATTGAATCACTTGTTCAAGAAATTTCATTTTGTATTCAGCACATCAAAAATGCAGTTTTTTTCGTCAAAACATTTCCAGACTATATAATATATAAGTGCGTACGCTGTCACTTTTCGTACTGCCTATAATCTTGGGGTAATACGTATGCCACACATCTTCATCGCCTAGACGTTTTAGAAAAGCAAGTATTGTGATTAGTAGCATTACAATCACATGCATCTATCTCCATCTGCTCCTATATTCAATTCTCTAAACGTTCTATCTTTGCGTTTGCTGATCAATCAGAAAGTGTTAGTGCTTATGATTTGTCTTATACTTAGTTCAATCTGTCGAAATTAACTCACTCCAGCTTCATCATTAAAAACACGCGATATATTCAAGACAATGGCATCTACTTCCAGAAGCTAAAAGAAATTACGGAAAGCTTAGCGTCGTATTATCAGTCCTGCTATTTATATTTGTCACTAGCATGGTGACTTTTTTATCAATTTGTTCATGTTTCTTCCTCTTTCCCTCCATTACTTAAACATTGTGTAATATATAGTATTTCCCGCTGACCAAAAATCTGGTAATCCACGTTTACGTCGTCTTGGGAAGCTTCCCTGAGAGTTGCTATTTCGGCCTTCGAAATGCACAATTGTATGTTCATATTGTGTTTTATTTCATTAAATCAAATTCCAACTTGAATTTCAAAAAAAGAAAGAAAAAACACAAAAGGTTGTTCAAATAGTAGGTCATGATAATTTCATATGAAAAAATGCACTAAGTGAAACATACTTTTGATGCATAATTGGTGCTTTATATAGCACCAGAATCATCATTACTGCAGCTTGAAGCAGTAGATGTCCGAGTTTATTCATTGACGCGACAAAATTATTAGAAGAAAATGAGATAAGTTTAGAGAACCTGTCACAGGTGTGATTAGTCGTGATGCAGTTTTTTGCAGCACATGAGTTTTTTGTCGAAGAAGGCGGCAGCAAGTTGTCATGAAACAGGATTACAGTCGGTACTTAATGCGTCAGAAGGTTCGGTTGTAGTGAAGTCGCCGAGTTTTAGTTGTAGTATATTATTCGTGCGTGAAGAGTCCTTAGTAGTAGTTTATTGTTGCTTGCAAGTTGTTTACTGTTACTTGCACATTAAAAATGGGATGTTTGGTGCACGTAGGGACGACGGAATCCTCGAGGAGACCAACACTAGCACCCACCACGACCACTACAACAACTACCACTACAACCACGACCACTACAACAACTACCACTACTACTACCACGACCCCCAGTACCACTACTACAACTAACATAACCACCACTACAACTACCACAACTAGCACTACAACTACCACAACCACAACTACCACGACCACCACTACAAGTACGACAACTAGCACTACAACTACCACGACCACTACTACCCCAACCATGACTACCACGACCACCATTACAACTACCACAACTAGCACTACCACGGCCACCACGATAACTACGACAACTACCACCACAACTAGCAGCACAACTACCACAACCACGATGACCACAACTACAACCCAAAGACTGGCCCCAACGGGACCAACCACGCCTCCGGTCACTACCACGAGGTGTAAGTGATGACGTCTTTGTGCAATAAACATATAGTAGGTACTTACGAGAGATAGCGACTTTGTACTAGTTGGTTGTACATGATCTGTAATAATAACTGTGCATTATATATTAAGAAATGAAAAAAAATAAGATTGCTTACTCGTAAACCACTTGCAATTTGAAAACTCGCAGAAACAAAAATATCCGATTGTCAACTGGAGGGCTGTTTTTTATATTTGTGCGTTACTAGGAATTGAGGGGCCCTGATGATTACGTCATTATGTAATCTTCCTGCGAAAACTCAAGACTGCCATTCGCTCATGAGCCGAGTAAATCACTAATAGAAGCACAATTCTTTCTCCGCCTATACAGTACGTCAAATGCTATTTAGACTGGGCTTTGTCAAGGTATATGGTAGCGAATAGACTAGTGAAAGCTATAGCGAACAGATTAGTGAACGTTTCGCAGATAATTATACTCTCTTTGACGAGTCATGTTAGCCAAAAGAAAGTTGTCGTGCCCCTTCAAAAGGGTGCTGCAACTCTTTTTCAGTATGGTCAGGAAACGTTGCCGATCAATACCGATGCTAATGGGAACACCTTAGTCAAACATAAGTAATTATCAAAGCCTGCTTGCAATTGTTCGCTGTTCTGTCGACCAATGTCGCCATCAACGCGGGTGACCACGTCATAAACCGAAAGTCCGCGGCCATTGGTTGATTTGAGCATCGCACGCTGCAAAGTCACCGTGAATGACACGATATGCCCGCGTTTGAAAAAAAAAGAAAGAAAAGGAAGAAACGAAAGTCCTGAAGTCCATGACCCGTGCTGGGCGAATAGGCTCCTTGTCATCCCCCCCACCCGTTTTTCGCGTACGTTTCAGTGCACGCGTGCGTACGTAAGAAGAGATAAAGCGCTAAAAATGGGAAACAAATCCACGTCAATACTTCGAGGAAAATCTTTCTTTTTCTTCAGCAGCAGATTTGGTAGGCAACAAATTTCTTATATGAAGTGATTGTATGGTTATTTTGCGTGGTATAGCAGGGCCCATTAAACGAGAATCATATGTCGCAAGCCAGTACACCCCAACAAGAATGAACTGGAATGCAAAACTTTATTTTAAATAAATTCTTCCGGCGAAGGTGGAGCCCTCATTCCAGGGCCCCTGTGGCCTTTGCCATCTTGCATGCTCCGTCGATCAGCTTGAGTTGGTCTTCAGGCTTCGAGCTGGACAGCGCAGCGTCTCATTGCTCTGGCATTGGTGTGTATTTTCTTGGCGCTGCCTGTCAGTGTTGGCAGGTCCACGTCACGTGATAATGTGTTGGGTGTTCTTCGCATAGCGGGCATTTGTTGGTAACTGATGTCCTTTTCTTCGTTGTTGTGTGAATGCGTTTTTAACGTTACTTAACTCCCGTATATCGTATACACAGTGAAGCCATTTTGTTTTCGATGTCAAACGGTACTTCGTTGTGACGAAGTTGAACTGTTGCACAACTGGTTCGGCCTGAGCGAACCCATTGTTGAAATTTCAGTCCTGCCAGCGAAGCTGACTTTCCCGCTGGTGTGCACGGTGAGCACCGCGTACCGAAAGTCGACGGTGCTTCCGAGCGACGGCGTGTGCGACTACCTCTTCTACGACTCGCTGTACAAGGGAAACGCGAACGCTTTCACCGAGCCACTCGGTCCCGACGTCAACGACTTCGTACAGCGTGCCGGGCAGCACAGGAGCACCGAATTTGGCCTGTCCTTTGCCTCCGAGTACGTGAGAGATTGGTTCATTGTTTCTGCCGTGACACGGGGCTTTCGTCTCAACGATGTACACGAGTGCTCTCTGTAAGAAGAAAAAAAAAAGCTAATGGGGGAGTATAAAGTTGATGCTGGATTCAAACGAAAATTGGGTAATTCTCGAGTTTCGCCTTCAAAAGTTGAACGCGACAGCAATATCCTGTCCGTAGTGCATACTTCAACCACTTATTGCATGCTTTTCTATTGTGTGATGTTACTTGAGAAGTTTAAATTGTGGACTACTACAGCGTAATTGATGAAGTTGGAAGGGACTTCCGTCAGCGAAAGCTTTCGCATAAGACTGCGTTTTGTGTAATGTGTAGCATGCTATAAACTACGCACGAGCAATTATTGATTCGAAAGTCTTTCAAAGTTTCTATGCAACCACTACACAACCTTAAGGGTATACCATGAAGTCTTTGTAATCCCATGTTGTGCTTGTAGCATGCATTATTACTGGGATACTCCATGTTCTATTTCGCAACATACACAGGAGGCATGCGTTTGTAAAGCCCGAAAGTTACTGCCACTGCATTTCTACTTACAGGAAGTTATTTGCGCTTTGTTTTCAAGCAGACGCGTGTCTTTGGGGTAGAATTTCTGTGTCCATGCGGACGACCCAGGTTCAATTCTTTCTCAGACCTCCAATTTTTCATTGTTTATTTTACCTGCATCTTTCTAAGTTTCTCGGTCACGCAAAAGGTGATTTTTCGCTCTCAACCAATGATGCAGCTAACACCCCCGACGCCGATTCTGGAGTTTCGGCGAAACGGGTTCTTTATTGCTACCACGTTTAAGATTATTACCTTTATGTAAATGACACCATCGCCGAAGAACTCCATACGGGTGGTCGGCGACGCTGATAAGTGCGACCCTGTTGTTGGTAACGAGCAGGAATCTATAAATATAAGCTGTAGCTTTTCATTTGTCTAAAACCCCACTTAAAAACGTTCCCGCTTCAAAGTTGGTGTTTGGTGACATTAGCTTGAATGATATTGCGATGACACTCCTACGCGGTCGCCCTCGGTAGGCATTTGCCATCGCTGTCAGCGTCATGTTACATATAAAAACCAAATGGATAAAATGCCCCCACGCGTTTGTATGTTCTGTTCTACGCGAAAGCAAAACCACGCAATTGCGGGGTCGAACCGAACGCCGCCGCAGCAAGTGTTAAATGAGCAGGGCATCTCCGTCTCCCGAAGGGTGCATGCGATAACATCGCCTCGCGTACTGTCCTGCAGTCGACGGCTGGTCTAGCGGAGAGGGAAAAAAATGCTCCAATACATTCTATGAAGGTGGCAAAACAGCGAAGCTATAAAGGACACGCAGAATCCTTGCCGACATCGCTTGATTGTTTTTTTTCGCATTAGAATCGCGCAAACGTGAATGGCGTCTCACCTTAACCGAGAGTGGTGATCAAGTGCGTCTTATTTTGCGCACTGCCCACTCATGCTTTATCGTTCGCAACCAGCTGACTCGACGTCTATCAAACTGGCGACTTCGTCTTCGTCCATCGCCCATTCACCCCTGGAGACGTTCGAACGTTACTACTTGAAGCGAGTGTTGTTGGGCTTGTGGAGCGGACTCTGGAGAAAGAAACTGAAGGACACATTTTAAATTCTAAAGTGTGTTCGGTGAAAGCCTGTGGCCATTCGACCGACTACGCCATGTCTTGTCTTTGTTTCTTTTTTTGTGTATGTATAGCGTTTCGTATAACTAAGGCTCCGTGTATCGATAAACACTGGTCGTTAGAAATTTCGGACTATTCGCGTTGATCATATTAGCTCCGATTTTAAAAGGGCGTTTGCAAATTTCAATGCTAACAATATTCATGCGAAATGAGCTCACCTCCATCAGCGGCAGAAACCTCGTGAAGTATGCTTCCGTCGATAACACGCTTTGAGGTTTTAATAGGAACAAACCATAGCTCTTTTGTATTCAAGTATCTCTGCTTGTGTGTATATATGCGATTGCGCGTTCAAACCTTCGAGACATCTAAAATACACTTAATGTTTTCACATGACTTCATCGAATGATTCAGAGTATCGAAAATAGCAACAGCAAAACATGGATTTGTATTGCAAAAGATTTATATTTTTCTTCATGAAGAAAAAATATATTTTTTTCCTCACGAAGATGAGCAAAACAGGGGACAAATTCCGAGAGGCAGCTAGATTATCTCCGTAACTAACTCCCCCCCCCCCCCCCCAAAAAAAGAATTTTGGCGACTTTACAGCAGTGCATTGTAACAGCCTCAGTAACAGGGTTAGTGAACAATAAGAGAGAAACAATTTCACGGATAAAAAAAAGAATACCATCAACAATGTTCATCATTCAAAATAAAACTAATAGGAACATATTGCAACAGGTTATAAGGCAAAATTAAACAATGAATTTCGGACCATTCTACGTTCGCAAGAGACAAACTCCGATGAACGCCAAATATTCTCAAAAAGAAAAAGAAACCTGCGGAAAACACACTCTGCATTTCAACAAAACTCTGGAAATAGCGTTTCGTTTCGGGGGAATCCACATTACTGGTGCGCTTCTCCGAACCACTTGGCGTGGAATCGCTTTCCAGTGCGCTTGCACTTATGTTGTGAGAAAAAATTGCGATAGCTGATTTCCGCTCAATGTACAAGTACTGTTTGTCAGCGAACGTATTCCCTAAGCATATTATTAATTAAAGGATCGTCGTTACTGTAAAAATGTCGTGTTACAGGCTGAGCATTGAAGCCACAATACCAAACGAGACTTACCAAGGCGGTCAAGTTTTCAATCTAAAACCAGTCACATAATAGCGGATCTGTATTATCACTAAGCTGACATATCTGGGTACGTGCAGATGAATGGTATGAAACATTCTCATTGTCCGTGATATCGTCGTCTGCGGGACGGCTTCATGCTCTCCCATAGTAGAGTACCTAGTACCCTAAATCGTTAACCACTTTTTCTGAACACATTGAGTTGGGTAGTTTTCAGAATAACTCCCGCCAAGTGTGGGTCCACGGGACAGTTTTATGCTCTCCCATAGTAGAGTGCCAAGTACTCTAGATCGTTGACCTTTTTTAAATGCGAACTTCGGCGACTTTAAGTCTATCTATCTATCTATCTATCTATCTATCTATCCGTCCGTGTCCGTCCGTCCGTCCGTCCATGCATCCATCCATCCATCCATCCATCCATCCATCCATCCATCTAATCAATCAATCAATCAATCAATCAATCAATCAATCCACCTACGACTTTTAGCTCTCCTGGCAGTTTGGATAATGGTATCGACACCAAACTTGGTATGGCATAACATGACTGTATGACGAGCATATTCGACTAATCACAACAAGAAAGTCATGAAATGTATGTCATGAATGTCATGATTTACAAGTCTTGGTCTTGCTGCTCTTGCGGTGGTCTCTTTCACCTGATATTTTGCAAAACTGGTATGCTATGACATGATTGCATGGCGAACACAGTTGACAGACTTTAACGTGAAAATCATGACATGCATGTCATGTAAGTCATGAGTCATGACTACACGCCACGCTCTTGATGCGCTCGCAGCCGTCTCTCTAGCTTCACATATACCTAATTCGGCGTTACGTGATGTGAATGGAGGACGAAGGTATGTGACCGGTGCCAACATTATAATCATGAGATGCGTGTCAATTGACATTAGGACTACAAGCCACACTCATGATGCCGTCACAGTCGTTTCGCTAGCTTCCCATGCACCAAATTCGGTATTACGGGACGTGAATCGACGACAAAGGGATGTGACTGGTGCAAGCACAATAATCATGTGATGCGCGTCATCTAACAACATGGCTACATGCTACGCTCATGATGCGCTCGCGGCCGTGTCGCTAGCTTCACACGTACCAAATTCAGTAGTACGTGACACGAACATATGTAAATGACATGTCCAAGCATGATAATCATGATATGCGTGTCATGTAACAACATAACTACATGACGCACTCATGATGCGCTCGGGGCCGTTTCGCTAGATTCATATATGCCAAAATTGGTATTACGTCCCGTGAATGGATGACGAAGGTATGTGACTGGTGCAAACATAATAATTATGAGATGCGTGTTATGCAAGAGCATGACTACATGTCACACTCAAGGCGCCAATACACTTAGACGTGACCCGGTGTGCGTGTGCTCCAGCGTTCGTTTCGTCACGTCATGCCGGAAGACCGGCGCACGCCAGGCGCCGGTCTGCCTGGTATATACTCGCAGGCACGCGCCACACTGCGTTGCTTTGACGCATGCGCGTTTGAACACACCCAGCGTCCCTTCGTCTCGAACCTAGGCAGACGCGGTGCATTCTGGGTAACGTGGTTGGTGCGAAATGCAGCATGTCGCATTTCGCACCAGTTGCCACCAGTCTGCGCCGACAGACGTTGGTCGCGTCTGGCGTCAGGCTATAGAGCGTTCGCGTTTTGCTTGCGTAGCGTCGCTGCGCCCAGCGTGCGCTCGTCAACGTTACATCGCATTATATTGTGCCCTTCAGGATGCTCTCCCCGCCGTTTGGCTTAGCTTCACATATTCCATGTTTGGTATTTTGGGACGTGAATGGACGATGAAGGTATGTGACTGGTTCAAGAATGATAATCATGAGATGCGTCTCATGTAACAACACGACCACTTGCCACGCTCATGATGCGCTCGCGGTCGTTTATCTAGCTTCAAATATACCAAATTGGTATTGCATGACGTCAGTAGACGGCGAAGTTAACTGGCACGCCCGAACATGATAATCGTTGTATTCGTGCCATGTAAAACATTACTACATGTTACGCTCCTAGCACGCTCGTGACCGTTTCGTTAGCTCCACATATACCAAATTTGGTATCAGGTGGCGTGAATAGATGATGAAGGTAAATGAATCGTCCAAACATAATAATTATGACGTGAAAATTATGTACGGCATAATATACCTCCGCCTCGTAACATTGTTCTGATTGCAAACTGACATATACACCTTCCTTATTCGTGCTTCGCATATCATTGATTTCCACTGTACGGGGGATCTGCCATTTTTTCATAATTTTTTCCTTCTAATTCGCAGATTTTAAGTGCGATCGCATGCACATACGTGGACGAATCGCGCCCTTCCGCGGCGGCCCAATTCAACGCCACCTAGACTACTGAAGGCCCCTGCGTTCCTCCGTGACGTCACCACACTAAGCACATACGCGGCGCTTCTTGACTGCGGTCGCTTTACCTATAAAGGCTGCCTTTTCTTTAATACGCGGTAAATAAGTCAATGCGATGATCAAGAGGCTAATGCAAGGCTGGGTCATATCTTGGGGCATTACACCATAGGGGTGCCTTTTGTCTCGACCGCATATGTATATTCGCACATATAGCTGTAGTGCGTCCTCGTATTTTTTGCTGCCTTTTTTGTTGTCTGTTTGCGAGACATGACAACTGGTGCTTGTCAGCGTATGCTACGCAAGACACGCTTTTATTCTAATAAACAAACCTGAAAGCTTTTTTGTTGTTTTGTAGTTGGGTTTACAGGTTGGAATATCTTATGAGTTGTAATACCTCGTCACCTTGGTTATTGGAATTTACCAAACATAATTCTTACAGCATGAAGAATTCTGTCATCACTGTTCTTTAAACTTGTGCACTATCCACATTTCCGAGCAGTTCCAAGAGTGATACCAAACGTACGATAGTTTCAGAACAAAAAATAAATTTTATTTCAGGAGTGAATAGACGGCCAGGGGGCCACGGAGTGCAGACACGCATGTCGCGTCGGCTCCGCAGACTTTGAGTGATTCTCAGCGTGAAATAGAAGAATTGGCGGACGCCTTCTTACAGTGAAGAAAGTGGAAGTTCCACGGAACCCCGCGATACCACTCTCAAGTAGGTGGACGGTTAATTTTCGGCACATCGACCACATTTCTGTAACGCCGATGAACGCACGACGCCGTTGCCTCCTGCTGCTGTGCATAATGCACTTGGCCTAGCCCACGGACGCTGGCGTCTTGAGCCCCCTCAAGGCGGCGTCTTCTCGGGTTAATGCAACAGGATGGCTACGATGAGCGTGGATTGGCGAAGATATCACGCAACAAGAGTATGAGAACGAGGCAGGTTGGCGTCTTGTGAACAGAAGAGGACGAGCTAACAAACAAACCACAACGCATGAAGCCAAGGACCAAGAAACGCAGAAACGCACTTCTCAAGCGAGAACGTGGTCAGTAATAGGTGGAGGAAGGGACAGATAGCATAGAGAAATAAAAAAAGGTGAAGAGCGGACACTCCCATAGACCCCAGCGGCCCAATCGACCCTAGCACACCTGGTGGATGGTGAGAGCAAGTGACGTGCGCTTCCTGTTTCGGTTTCACTGGCGCAAATTTTGAATTTTTATTTTTATTTTTTTATTTCGTTTAAGTTATGATAAAGAGAGATGCAGGTAGTGATAATTCACTACGATTTTATTCATCGTGCTTGTTCTTGTTCTTTTGTTCACTTGTTGATCACTTGTTCTTTTGGAACAAGTGATCAATGTATAAATCAGTCAAAGAGACAGAGTATCCGCAATGTTTTATTCAAAGGCAAGGTAGAGTCTGAGAATATAAAAAGCACAATATGACAAAGGTAGAAACAAATGCATCTCGCCTTACGAATAAATTGTAACAAATATTGTAACAAATGCAGAGAGAACACAGACAACGCACACATCGCTAGAGTTGGCAGAAGCCGACAAGCTGGTGAAGTATGACACACCAAGCCCGTGGTTAAGTAAGAATCTATGGCAAAAACACAGCGCACAATGCTGAAGAAGAAGGAAGAAGTGACATATACACAGCAATGAAGTCGCGAATCACGCCTGGGGTTAACCAAAATAATGCATAGAAAAAAAAGAGTGCACAGAAACCACACGACACAATATAGCAGAAAGGCAAAGCTGCAGTGTGCTGGCTGTGCTTAAGAACAGCTAGCCCAAAATGAAAAAAAGCAGACTTGATGCCTGCTTGTCCTCAGAAAGGTAGGGCTTTGCAGCTTGCTCACTACGTTAAAGACAAACTTTATGCTACAACACTGGCAGGTCTTGTGGCTCTTCTTATCATTAAAAACTTAAGATCCCAAGTGATTTGCGTCTGGGTGTTGCTGTGACGCTTGCGAGCTAAAATAGATTGTAGTCATCACTTATCCAGAATTGTGGACCTTAATTGGTGTTACGAGAGCGGTATTACAGGACTAATAAATAGCAGAAGGAAACCACTTTGGCTCATTATTTTTCACAAAGGCTCTACATCGTACGTTATCACTCACAAGCTATATAAAAATAAAGTGGCAGCGTCCGCAGCCCCATCAAACGGTACAAGTTTGGGTATTCTTTTGAAAATTTTGATGGGCGAGATGAGGAGGTTGATGAGAAGCTAAAATACAAAAAGCGTGATAACGTGAACTGTGCCCACTTCATACTGTGTTCCTTACCCGCTCGAAGACATTTCAACAAGCGGTTTTGTTATCGATATATTACTTGAGCTGGAGAGATAAAGCATACACAGTGACCAAGCGACCCACAGTAAAGTGTACAGTTCGCCCGCATTTGCTACAAAAATACAGACAGGATACCCAACATTCTTTTTAAGGTTATGCAAATCACTTCAAGTGAATACACAGTGTCCCTACTCCTCATAGCGGGTAACCAAAACAATGTATGCAACGAATGAGTGGTTAGTTTGGTGAGGCTGTCTCCGCAGTCTTATGATAGTTTTCCGCTGTGCTGCTACTTTGGCTTGCAGATGTTTAATGGTTTGCTTGTACTTCATTGATGGAGACAATGTCGCTAGCACACAGGAACGCACTGCAATAAACAAAAAATGGATGTAAAAGCGAAGAACAACTAATTTCATACGAGCACTTTCCTCACTCTTTCAGACCCAAGGTCCACAACTTTCTCTGGTGCAAAGTTTTCGATTCCACTACGTAAAAACAAACCATTCACAATGTTGACAATGCACAAAAAATGAAAATCACTGAGAGCCCACCTTTACATTTTGTAAGTGATCACATAGTGTCCTTTTCAGGATAGTTTCCTCAGAATGTCCTAAACATAAAATAGCACATTAAAAACAGCTACAATAAAAGCATAGTCACCATTTTCTCTAGGGCACTCAGACGTGGAGCTGTTGGCGGAGACATCTTCTGGAGGGTCTTGTGAAGCTTGTTCAGTGCCTCGGACAGTGCTGTCGGAACAATCTTGCGAGCGGCCTGCGGAAGTCTCAATATCAATCCACTCTGGTGTTGAAGTGAACATACAACATACCGGTCACACAAGTTCCTTTTGTGACAGCTGAAAGACTGGTCAAGGTTTTCTCCGGCAAGACGAAGTCAGCAGAAATTCTTTCACCAGCTACAAGGGAGCTGCCACCTGCAGAGGTTTGGTCAAAAGTCAATTTGGGTAAAATAAAAAGAAATCGCGACACTGAACGCACCCTGTTCATCGGGGCACCTCAATGTGTGGGAGCCGCTTTTTGAAGCCTCTACCGCAGGTCCCAAAGAAATGAAATTACGACAATGTGTCAGTAAGAGGCTTAAAATAACACAAACTGAAGCTCATCCGCACCTTGCAGTGCAGATTCTGCAGTCATGTCACAGTCACTATTTGAAGCGACGCTCGGAGAACGTGCATATATGTGCAGTTGGTACAAGTTACAAAGCTTGTAGCATGGGAAAACCTAAACAGCTCTTTCAAATGCGCAAATTGGTCGAACGTGGAAGAAAAGAGAAGGCACCAACTAGGAAACAAGTAATTTGTGATTTTTGGAATTATCAACAGTGCCAGCTTTCACCGATGAAAGGTATATGTACATGTGTACTCAGGCTTGAAGATAACCTGAAATAGCCCTTGAAAGTCTTTCAAAACAAGTTGCACTGGTCAAGAGCATCAAAAAACGACAGAAATGTAAGGCTGCTGTTAGGAAGGTAATAGCCCATAGTTCACAAAATTTAAGACTTTCCAAGTGTTACTTCTATAGTGAGGTTTCTCCACCGGCTACAAAGATCTTCGTGGTTAACTGTCGCCACTGATTCAATACAAGTGGCTGCTATTACACATATTTGAGTTTCAGTCAATCACTTACATGGTGCAGCTGGTTTCACACTGGGAACAGACATTCTTGTAAGCCTTGTGTGCCCATGGTCCATGAAACTTTGAGCAGTAAAATGGTCGCTACAAACCCTGTACGTTGCGTACAATAGGCTGGCCGGCTTACTAAGGAGATCATCGCGTCCAGCATACTGCATCCATGCTTTCATCCTGCATTGGCAATGAGCTGAAAGGGGAAGTGCTTGAATATTGATTTTTTATTGTTACCCTCACTGAGCAAGTACGAACAGTAAGCCTAAAGACATTCAAACCATACAAAAGCTTTAACACACCTGCCGTCTTGTGGTATGCGGAAGAAACTCGTCCCAGGCTTCTTGTAGGTTCTGCCATTGTTGAAGCACTACGATACACAGCAGCAGCTGCCGTAGCTTGGACCGCCGGACGGCATGGCATCAGCGCGGTCTGAAAATGTTAGTAAGTGGATGCTTCGCTGTCAAATTACGAAAAAGATATGTGCACGTCATAAGTGTACCAACAAACCCCTTTGAATGATTAGCTAATCGATGCACAATACAAAACCAGTGATACATCTCTGACCCATAAAACTCTGATTTACAAAGATAGACGTCAAGACCACGTACAAAGATCTTCAGAAGTTTCCAGGCCGCTATCCCTTGTAAAGCAATAGTATCACGGCCTGGGAACTTTAGAACACCTTCATGCGTACGCAGTATCAGCACAGTACATTGGGAAGAAAAATCGTAGTTGAAATTTGTGCGGTAAAATTATATTGGAAACGTCAAAAAAATTTGTGGGCAGCTTGCACTAGTGGCACAAGGCTAGCGAAAAAACGAAGATGATGGCCACTTGGCTAGTCCAGATTTGCCTCCGGCACACCAAGAATTATTCGTGTTTCGAGCCTTCGGGAAACGTGTCGTGAAGCATGCGAGGCCCAGCGAACGCTTCTCAATATTTTGCACCGAGCCACCGAGCCTATGACCTAGCTGCCCAGCTATGCTCAGCCTACAGACGCTCGCGTCCGTGGCAGACGCAGCACGCGTCGCCTCGGCTTGACGCCGTGCCGCCTTTGCTATACTGCATACGTTGCACAATGTTCCCGTCTAGCCACCGCATAGAGCCACAAACTTTCTTTTTAGTGAACTTCCCAGTCCTTACAAGCTTCAGAAAAAGATTACAACTGCGTGAATGAGACGCCACGTAAGAAACAAACTCGCACACACGAAGCGCAACGTGTGTGTGTGCATCTTCCTATGTTTGTTGCATGGTGTCTTATTCGCACAGGTGTAACCGTTTTCTGAAACAAAAATGACCGAACAAGACCAACAACATGTCATTCAACAAGCTTCGCTTGAAAACGTGCCTCACCTGTTATCTCACGCTTGAAAACGCCGACACAGCCGACGTTGACGAAAGCGACGAAAGCTTCCCGCTGTCAGTCATGCATGGGCTTGTCGCTGGGTAGATGGTGTTTATGACAGTACGGCTGAAGAAAAATAATCGCGTAAGGTGTGTTGAATAAATTGTTTTTATGTATAAAGAACATACCTAATTTGGGCGTATAATTTTTATTTTGTGAAAACAATCCTGTTGCATTGATTATAACTGATTTTTTTTGCGCTTGCGCCCGTCTGACGTTTGATGAGAGCACTAGTTGGTTACGTAATCGTGACGCACTTCCTGAGGCCAGGTTTCGCGGAGTGTCCTCTCTTGTCTTCTTCTTTCTCTATGCAGATAGCAAGACAAATTGTGGCTGCGAGCAGGATGCCCCGTCTGCCGAAGGAAGATTACAAGATAATTGTGAGCCCACGTGACGGCTTCAAGGTCACTGACTACGGCATCAATCGTCTAGATTGATCCCGTGGTCAGTCAAATAAATCAGAAGACACGGTATGTGCCAACTATAAACAGAACATTCTAGTAGTCAGCACACCATCAGAGGAGCGCACCGAAAAATACAGAGCTCAACTGAAGATTGGGGACAAGGAATTCGAAGCCAATGCGTACGAGTCAGCTCCGGAAGGTACATCTAGAGGGGTGATACGAGGAGTAACGCAGGACGTGTCTCCAAGAGAGATCGTGCAAATGCTCGTAACCCCGAAAAATCCGACGGCCCTCATGGCCAAGAGGATGGGAAACACCACGAACGTCATCGTCCTCTTCGATGGCATCGCGTTCCAAGTTATGTGAGCTACAGAAAAGCACTGGTCAAGTGCTCACTCTACTGCAAGAAAATAGACGTGTGCTACCAGTGTGGACGCCTTGGTTACAGAGCTGACGTCTGCCCGAGCCCGAATAGCAGATTATGCAGAGGGTGCGGGGCTGAGAACCCACCACAAGACCACGAGTGCGAAGTGAAGTGCTAGCTGTGTGGCAAAGACCACCCGACGGCAGATCGCCACTGCAAGGCCAGATTCAAGGTACCGTTCCTGGTGAATCGACGCCGCTGGGAACGAGCCAAACGAGAGAAAGAAGAAGCAATTCACTACGAGGTGGAAGCGAAAGCACTTCAAAGGCAAAGATGGGGCGACTCAGGTCAACGATTGGAACATCGGACGCGAGACGGATCCGGACCAGAAGCCTTCACCAAGCTTCAAGCACAAAACAAAAACCGCTCTACGTTTACTACCACCACATCTATGTCGAGATCCAGATCGAGGTCCAGATCGAGGTCTAGACCCAAGATCGGCAATACCGGGTCTCCCCGACAACAGGAGGGAGGAGGATCGCAAAGCCCAAAATGACCGAACAGCGTCCGTGACACCGCGGGACCCTTCCAGGTGAGCTGGGCTGATGTAGCTTCCGGGGCGCGCGCGGAGGCAGAGGCTGCTATTCAATGTAGGATTAAGGCGCTAGAGATCGAATTGGCGCAGATCAGGCAGAACAATGTTGCATTTATGAATGAGATTAGAAAAGTCAGGGAAGAAAATGACTTTCTGAAAAACGGAAAGGTTACACGCAATGAGGAAACCTCACAAGTTTTAACGGAGGAAAAAGGCGCAGCAATGGACGAAGAGGTAGCAGCCCACACCCCCGTTAAACGTAAACCAGAGAACGCTCCGATTATAAGCGTGGTAAAGAAACCCAAAGCAGTGGCGACTCCACAAGAAAGACAGGAGGAATTCGAAAACACCGTGGAAGCCAAAATGGAACAAATTGAAAGAAAATTGCAAAATAAGCTCGAACAACAAGAAGTTAGATTTGAGGCAAACATAGAGGCCAAAATCGAGGACCTAGGCAAGATGATATTGCAGAAAGTGCAGCAAATGATGGCTGATTTCGACGCCAAGCAAGCAATATGGGGATCGCAGTCAAGTGGTGGGGGCCCGGTTAAGACGTCTTTCAAACTCTACGCTAGGATCTTGGTGCCCACCCAGGGATCAGAGAGCCTGTAACGCCGCCATGGACAGACAAAATAGCTACACGATTTGGTAATGGAATTGTCGAGGATATAATCGAAAACGATACATTTTGCAACAACATCTTAAAGACACCAGCACCGTGTATGTTTTAATGATGCAAGAAACGCATGGACTGGCCAAATTATCGATATATAAGTCATTCGGCAGTGCTAATGGGGAGACAAGGGTATTAGAAACGTTGGTTAAGCGAAGTCACGTGGTGGTGCAACCTGACACGGAAATCAAGGCAATAAATCACATTCTCCTCGAACTCATACCCACGCGTAAAACAGAGGAGAGTCTTTTTGTGTTAGATATTTACAGCAGTCCTAAATGCAGAAAGCACAAATTTCGCACGCTGTTTTGAAAAACCCTCGCTAAAGCTGGCAATCGGGCGCTAGTGATTGGATGAGATTTCAACGCCCCACACGGTGCATGGGGATACAGGATCGAAACCCAGAAAGGCAGGAACTTGTGGTTGGACGCACAGGAGGGGGGCCTGACGCTCATGACCGATCCATCCATTCCTACAAGAACAGGTACTAGCGTCTGCGCGGATACCACGCCAGATTTGACGTTCACCAAAAACATACTAGACACGCAGTGGACCAATACGCAACATGACTTGGGAAGCGATCATTTTATACTTGAAATAACGGTGAGGGCAGGGCCGCGGAAGGCAAAAGGCAGACAACTTAAACTTGTCGATTGGGACAAGTTCTGGAACATGAGAGAAGAGCCCGACGAAATGATACAGAGTATTGAGGAATGGACCGAAAGGTAAACGAGACGTGGAGGACGCTACGCAAACGGTGCCACCGGAGGCGCAGCTAGAGTATGTAGACAATAAGCTTCTCCATATGTGGGAAGCTAAGGAAGGTTTACAACGGAGGTGAAAAACCAAAGGTACAACCGGACACTTCTTAGAGGGATAGCTAAATTTAACAGGGATATATAGCTATACGCCCGGAAGCTGTGCAGATAACAGTCGGAGGAAAAGTGCAATGACATGGACAACCAGATAGAAATGACGAAAACGTGGACCATTCTTAGACATTTGTTAAACTCGGACGGAAACAAGTTGGCAGAAGGCACAATATTATTCGGTTAATACAGATATCAAGGTACAGAGCAGGATTTCCTGAATGAAATAAAGAAAACATACATCTCTCAAACACTTCCCGTTACACACCCTGATTACATAGGGCTGGCAAATGATGATTTAGACAACGAGATCATGGAGGCAGAAGTGAGGGCTGTCTTGCAAAAACTCAATGCTAGATCAGCACCTGGATCAGATGGCATAACTAACAAAACGCTACGCAATTTGGATGACGAGGCCAAACTAAGTTAACTGAATTCACTAACAAATCACGGAAGGCAGGACAGATTACGCAACAATCAAATACGGCAAAAATCGTGTTAATACCCAAGCCAGGCAAGCGACTGCAGATTGCAGACTTGATACCCATATCTCTCACATCTTGCGTGGGGAAACTCATGGAGCACGTGATTCTGGAGAAGATAACTACCTATCTCGAGGACCGTGATGCGCTTCCACCCACAATGATAGGGTTCAGGAGGAACCTCTCAACGCAAGACGCAATGCTACAGTTAAACATCAGATTATAGATAATCCGGGAACAGCGACAAAGGCCATTCCAGGGTTAGACCTCAAGAAGGCCTTTGATAATGTAACCCATGCAACGGTGCTAAAAAGGGTAAACGATCTAGATCTGGGACAACGGACGTACAATTACGTGCGTAATTTCCTGACGGGAAGGAAGGTAAAGATCGTGATAGGGGGCTTAGTTTCGAAGGAAATTGAGATGGGCAGTGCAGGTACGCCGCAAGGCTCGGTATTATCACCTATGTTATTATATCTGACTCTAATTGGACTGCCAACCAAACTCCAAGCAATCGAAGGACTGAATCATACAATATATGCAGACGACATCACCCTATGGGTGAGAAGTGGTAGTGATGGCCAAATAGAGGAAACGCTTCAAACAGCAGTCGGAACGGTTGAGCGGTATCTGGAAGGTACTGGGCTAGCCTGCTCTGCGGAAAAAATCGGAGCTGTTGCTGTACAGACCTACTCGTAGAGGTCGCAAACCAAGCAACTGCCTTCAAGATCTCGCTAATAGAGAAGAAATACAGTTCACGATGTTCCACCACTTTACAATTAAATCAATGAAGTTTGCTGTACCATCAGCAAGGACCAAATGCAAACTTTCATCTTGAATTCTCAAAGCCGTCGACACGAAGGTGTTAAATATCTTGAGAGCGAGCTTGACATTTTGTCGCTCTAGGTTACTTGGGTTCAGTGTCTTGTAAGTTAGCCCATAAGCAATTTTCACAGCATTATTTTCTTCAGCTTTATGCAGTTTTATTAATGTTGTGAACAATGCACCTTACAGCTTTTTGTTCTCCTCATCATAACAATCGAAATGTGGATGATACTGGCACTTGTCAAATTTTTCTGGTTAATCCAATTATTTCGAATGCATTTTAGCAAATTCACTGTGTAAACATGTGAAATGAAAGTTTCTGAGGATCCGCTGGATCAGGATACACTATTTTTTAACGGTTGCTTTCTGCGAACAGTGACATTACCTTTCTGTTAATTAAGTTATTGTGTGTTATTACTGCCACCACGTGAAGGCCACAATCTTTAGAAATGATTATTACTTCTCTTAACACCTTATGTAGTTTTTCAGCTGTAATTTTAGACACTGGTAATATGTGTGCTACATCTTTAAATGCTGACAGTAAACTCCGAACCGTAAAAACGTGCGCTGTTTTCACTGGTTCAGTGCTGTTAACAGAAACTCCTGTTAACCTGCCCGCCTTGCAGTCAAAGAATTGTTGCAAGTGTATTTCATCAAGCATCAACGTGACATGTCTTTCATGCAACTTCAGTAGGCTGGCTCTACATACGTAAAACAAACACTTACCAGTGAATTCTTAAGCTTCGCAACATCTATGTCGCCCCGCCGCACAGCTCGCTGCCATTGTGATCTCCGCTCAGGGTCGCGAAGGAGCTCAAACAGTCTTACTTTGGGGTCAGTGTCGTAATTCCCTTCGCTGTTCGGTACACAGCAACGTCCCATTCTTCCGCATATGTGGCAGACAGGCACGAAAAACAAAAAAATATTTTGCACCACACGAAGAACAGCGAAGAAAATTGGTACACGTGGCCAGCGAGTAACTCTCTAGCAACACAGCACCGACAACACCTAGGCAGTAAAAACGAGTAATGCTGGGAAAGTTGCAGCTAGCGCCATCTCACACAGGTCGCCCGAACGTTGCCTGAGGAACGTTGCCTGGCTAAAGTCAAGGCACATGTGAAAAATTAAACCTTTAACTGCAGAGTACGAATCCTCAACCTCACTATTTAAAGGAAAAAATAAATAAATCTAGTTTTTGGTTCATTAGGTATTACGGCTTGGTGGCGCTAGCCACCGCTCGTTCTAAAGGGTACAGCCATATCCATCTATCCATCCATCCAGGAGCGGCGGCTCGCTTCCTCGGGCAGTGTAGGGTGACGTCACACGGCTGGAAAGAAGGAGTGCGGGGGCCTTCAGTAGTCTAGGTGGCGTTGCCCAAATACGATCGTGCACGCCATTTTCAAATCAGCTAATGGCTGATACTTGGCCCGTGACGCAGTGATTTTAGAGCCTGTATCGTCATTTGTCGAGACAAGAGAAAGCGATCTTTGACTTGAAGAAGTCAGTGTGAATTTGAGGCAGCGTGCTGCGCAATCCACTATGCTCACTTCTTGTCTCTTAAGGTTACACCTACCATTTTTCTTTCCATCGACGCAGCGAGCAATGGAAAGAAAAATGGTAGTTGTAACCTTAAGAGACAAGACGAGAGCAGAGTGGATTAGGGAACGAACGGGGGTTAAAGACATCATAGCTGAAATCAAGAAGAAGAAGAGAACATGGGCCGGGCATGTAGCTCGTAGACAGGATAACTGCTGGTCGTTATGGGTAACTAACTGGATTCCCAGAGAAGGCAAGCGGGTTAGGGGGAGACAGAAGGTTAGGTGGGCAGATGAGATTAAGAAGTTTGCGGATATAAATTGGCTGCAGCAAGCACAGGACCGGGTTAATTGGCGGAACATGGGAGAGGCCTTTGTCCTGCAGTGGACGTAGTCAGGCTGATGATGGTAATGATGATGATGATGATGATGCGCAATAGTATTTGGCTCGCGTGTTCTCGGGAGCCTCGACTACCGATTGGTAGCATTTTGTGACCATGCTCAAAAAGTGCTGTCATCATCATCATCATTATCATCATCACCATCATCACGAACCTGACTATGCCCACTGCAAGACAAATGCTTCTGCCATGTTCCACCAGTCAAGTCGGTCCTGTGCTTGATACTGCCTTTTTATGCCGGCAAACCTCCTAATCCCATCTGCCCACCTAACTTTCTTTCTCCCCTTCGCTCACCTGCCTTCTCCTGGATTCCAGTATGTGATGCTTAATGACCAGCGGTTATCTTGCCTTCGTGCTACGTGCCATGCTCATGACCATTTCTTCTTAATTTAGAGTATGATGTCCTTAACACCCGCTTGTTCCCTGATCCAATCTGCTCCCTTCTTGTCCCTTAAGGTATACGTATCAGTTTCCTTTCCATTGCTCACTGCGTCGTCCTCAACTTAAGCTGAGCCCTCTTTGTAATTCTCCAGGTTTTTCTCCTCCGTAGCTAAGTACCGGTAAGATGCAGCTTTTATATATCTTCTTCTTGAAGGATAGTGGCGGCGAGCGCATGGCGGGCGAGGGAACTAGTGACGTCAGCGCGCACGGCGAGGGGAGTTTGACGTCTACGATCAGCGGTGGCGTGACCTCCTTGGCACCGCTCCAGCACTTCCGGCGAGGGGAGTGCGTTGCGGCGCGTTCGTATGGACGCACGGAGCACAGGCTAGTCAAAGAGCTGCTTCGCATCTAAAAATGATGTAGGGTCCGTTCAAACTAACGTTCTGTAGAGTTAGGCGAAATCATACCTAAAGAGTTAGCGGCTAGCCTTGCGTCGTATAACATTTGAATCTATTACTATCAAAATCCTTGTACTGGCGAGGCGGCAAGTCTGCGACATTTGAAGGACACAAACTGAATATATATAATAGTTATTCATGTGGAGGCGGGCATCATCTCTAGCTATATATGCTTACAAATCCAAGACAGATACTATAGGCCAGTCGTGGAAACCCTTAGAGGTAACGTATGCCAGCATTGCATTTTTCATAATTGTTCCTGGGCAGTCAGGGATCATTTTGAATCTATAAGCTTCGCTGTTGAAAAAGCAGCTCTTCGTCTGCACTGACAGCGTTCGCCAATGATTTCTTTTTCGGAATCCAGCAACAGCCGCTTTGTGAGCGACTACTCTACCCCGGCATTCGCCGCCAAGGTTGCAGACGTGGCGAATCGTGGCGTCTCGCACTTGGGAATTCTCAACATGCTCAACGACACTACGGACAATGCGACCTTCGGGCAAGCTTTGCGGATATTGCTGGTGAGAGCAGCATCGGCGTACGATCAGTGATGAGGACTGCGTAGTTATAGTATAGCACAAGTCATAATTGCTTAGGCATGACTCACATTTTCTTTTGTAAAGCTTGCTTCCACCTAACCCTAGCCTTTCAGCATGGGCTTCCGCAGGATTTAGACTTGGTGATTTTGTCGGCTTGATATTGTTTTTCCTCCCCTCCTCCTTCTATCCCGCCTCTATGCAGCACTGGTGAGAAGCCGTGACCAGTGTTCCATCGTGGCAGGCGGAGAAGGAGGGGCGCTGGTGTGGACAGGAGACTAAGATTACGAGAGCATATGTTCTTGCAAGAGCTTTCAAAGATCTCGTAAAAATTCGCATAGTATTGTCCGAGCGATTACGGGATCACGACGTCATCCTGGCTGCAGCGGCCGTATTTTATATTTCGAAAAGTTGATTGGAGCGCGAAAACTTTACACGATCACTCACACACGCACACACCCATGCAACAAACACACAGCAATCATCAAACACACAGCAAACACACAGCGATCACTCACACATGCATGGGTGTGTGCGTGTGTGGGATCGTGTCAAGTGTTCGCGCTCGAATCAACTTTTCGATATGCTCTACCAACTAGCCCAACAACAAGTTCTCTTAGTATTTTATATAGAGGTGAAAATACCTGAGACCATGTGTTTTGATTTAGGAGCACGACGAAGACCACCAGATGCATGGTCGAAATTTCCGGAGCCATCCACTACGGTGTCCTTCGTAATCACACAGTGGTTTTGGTACTTTGAACCATGACAATTATATGAGAAAGAAGACAATAGTAAGGTGACTTTCATCGCCTTTGGTGAATTCGCAGAAGGCCATGTGAATAGTTTGGTTGGTGTACGCGTGTCCTGCTTATTTATCCTTCTCGCATGTATCTTCATCAGCACTCAAGGTTTCGCGACACTCTCGGTCATTTTGATAACTAGTAAGTGCTATATACTGAGAAATTATTGTCTGCTGTCGAACAAAGATAAAAAAATTTAAAAATGTAGCCGGGATTCTTCCTCTTCTCATTGCGACAGAAATTCGAGCAATACGCGGCGTCGACCACAACGGCGGCTCGTTACCCAATCACCGCCTTGGGTGTGAGTGTGGACGTGCCCAAGGTGTTCGACTGGTACAGGGAACGGCTAAAGTAAGCGGTGTCATTTCTTTACCTCTTGTAGCGGGCTGCTGTTCTCATCCTCAAAACTAAGGATGAGGGAGCCTCAAGGCAACGTTTCTAGACTAGGTAAGTTGCAAAACTGAGCGATGTTGCGCGGCGCCGCCGCTGCCAGTGACAAATGTGGCACTGCTGTCGCGTCCAGATTCGCTCACTGCATGCTCGCTCACGGAACACCTAGCTCGCTCATGTCACTCCCGTAACGTCCATCGCTGTGTATGTTGCAGTGCGTCGATATCTGTGGAGGCTTCTTTCTGCGTGAACATTTTTGTGCTTCAGCGCGCCCTGTTCTGTTTTGTATGTGTTGCGTGTTTTCATTATGCCCGGATGTTGCGTTTCTCGGCTGTAGAGTAGCTACAGGAAATGAGAGACACCACGATATTTCTTTTGTGCCCACGTGTACCTGAGCAGCGAGAGGTATGGGACCACGCTATTCCTCGCCCAGCATCTGGCGTGTGTGTGACTGCCCAGCATCTGACGTGTGTGTGATATGCACTTCCACGAGAAGGACATCCTGAAGACTTTCACTCACGTCATATGGTAAGAAGGTACAAATCGCCGAAGGAAAGTGGGACCTCGTCGAAGGATGCGTTCCACAAATATTCCCGAATTTGCCCGCTTACCTTTGTCGCGGGGCCCGCGACAAAGAAGCGAAAGCTGCCCGATAGGAGTGAGGTATTTTCCAGAATATAATCGGCGAAAAAGAATAGATTATCTGCGAGCACTGAGCTCGAATACAGTGAAATAAGTCTCGACATGCCGTCAACTAGCGGCGTCATTTCGCTTCAAGACATAGAAAACGCTTTTTTTGCATGCTGGCGAAACGTTGTTGAGAATGGCGAGACAAGACGTCTTGTGGTGTTTCTAGGACTCAAAGAAAAAAAGAGCGCCATTTGTGGAGAAATGCATTGTCGTCGCAGAAGACATGACAGTCACCATTAGCAGCCGTCACCATCACTTAGCCAAGTCGCCTGGCAATGCAGATACCATAATCCAATGGGCAGAACTTCTGGAGGACATAGAAAAGCTGCAAGTGTGTTCAGATTGTCCCAATGCGTCAGCAGGCAGACTCGTGAGTAATGACTACGATGTGCTCCCCGATACCCCAAAGTGCGGTCTCTACTCGAAGCTTTGGCTGCAGCTGTGTTAATAGGTTTCATTAGAGGAGCTCCAGAAGAAGCAGAGGGAAGACATGTTCAAGAAAATGGCCGCACGCGTAGCTTTTCGACGGTCTAAGTTGCTAAAGAATGTGACTGACATGAAAAAAAAGCTGACTTCTTAACCAGACAAAAGCCACAACATTGCGCCATTTAGTTGTAATTTATTTTCAAACCCGAAAACACAGCCACAAACGAGGATGCCAGACATTGTAATTGGGTTTTTCGTGTCTAAAAATCTATTGCGAACGTACACCAACTAGCAACTAACCGACAGACACGAATGTTATGCTATATATATAAAGCATTGTTTATTGTGGGCAGTTTAGAAAACCATAATTATACTGTATTGGCCTTACACCACTAAATGTTACGCAATATTAAGTTTCTGCGGCAGCACAACAAATCTCGATTATATACTGTTGGCAAAGCTCTTTCAGAACGGCCGCCACGGCGTCTTGCCACGACGACCACGCGTTTTCGTCTGCTAGCGGAAGCTTGTTGCGCCGCCAGCGCCACCAAACCGGAAGCTGTCCCGGCGCCGTGTGACGAGTAGTCTGACGCGAGGAGTTTTGCAAATTTCCTAGTCTAGAAACGTTGCCTCAAGGGGCAGACTGGCGAGTTTGTTTTGGCTTTTCAAACCATCATCGTCCATCGTCATATTCATATTGCAACGAAGATGCGCGAGCCTACGGGGTGCGGAAGAATATGAACAGTAGTGGAGCGGCGCTTGGACTGTGTGGTTGGGTGAACCGCACTAGGCCTATCTCAGAAGTACGCTGCTCTTTCCCAACGCCATTTCACCTCATCTGTAAATAGATACAATCACTCGTAACAATAAGTTGAATATTGAAATGAAGTGGAGAGCATAGTAACAGACGCAACGCGAACAGTTAAAATTTACATTCAGGAAAGCTGAGCCGCACCTTCATTTTTGACTTAATCTTCAGTTGCAGGGAACGCAACCAGAACACTTCCGTCCAAAATATTTAACGGGTAGTGATGTCCACCCTGTTCATACCGACAGCTATAGGCGAAACTGGCGACCAGGGACAATGAAACAGCCTTAGGAAGAAGCGTTTTTTTTTCGAAATAAATGTTACTCGTTAGTAGCCGCCACCTCTGTTACTCCCTATGGTTCCGCCTTCCAGTGTTGTTTTTTTTTCGACGTCATAATGCCTTTCTTCGAGTTTAATTAAGAGACTCGGACGGGGTCCCTCATTCCCACTTTGTGCTATAGTTTTTGCTATAACCAAGCAAGTAGCCATAGCTATGCGCAAGATTTCTGATTCGGGATAGGAGGGTTGAAGTTTTCCTGCGCCCCCCTCTATTTAGTTGAGCTTCAAAGAACACAACCTTCTCAGATAAGTGATGACGTGCTTCCGACCACAGCTTGCCTTTGATTTTCGGCTTTCTGGGGGTAAAGATGTCACGTAATCAGTTCTCGGAATGCAACTGCTGTGTTCTTCGGCTGCCATTACTGCCAAAGTACGTGTGGCAATAACGTTGCTCGTTAAACAATGGCGGAACAGGTGTGACTGAGCAAAGATATGAGCAGACATGACGCCCCTTAAATGATTAAGCGGGGCAGCCACTTCCCCCTTCCTTCTCACGCGCACACCTATGCAAATAGCCCAAGCCTCCACTGCACGATACCGACTTACACTTCGAACCAGGCTCGCGTAAGAGACCTTGGTTAGCTTGTCAATAACGGGAAACGAAGCATGGTGGCGGTGAGGATCACTGCGCAGGCTTTGAAGGGGCTTTGCGACAGTTTCCTGAGTCATGGTGGCATATTCTGACTATTACTGAATGGCACTTCACGAATCATGCGCCACAAAAAAAATTTGAATCCGTCAAGTACAGGCGGAGTATCAGGAATTTAGTAGCACGCTTCATGTGCTTACTTTCTTCTTTTGTAAAAGCAAGTGTGTTCAAAGCTTCGCAAGTAGTGTATTGCAAGTCGTAAAGAGGATGTGGCTCTTCATCGACGCGCGTCATGACCTTGAGTACTTTGTACTTGTTTTTTGTTTTGTTTTTTGAACGCAAAGTTTACAATCACTGTGATCATGAGCGAGCGTGTGGGCACGGGATGGCATCTCACGGCGGCCACGGTAACTGCGCAGCTCACAACATGGCCTCCGAGATCAGCCAGCGATACGTCGCCTGCTTATCTCTGTGGCCATGCTCACGAGGCTCAAATGGGCTAACTGCCCTGGACGTGGGTATATGGCGCAAACATTTGGGTGTATCACATCATTCGTAGAGAGAAGAGGAAGTGATTTTGCGCTAAATTCGGGAATACATTGTAAATTATAGGCCTTGTGCCGCGGTGTAATGTTTGGTTTGCGTGTTCTCGGTAGCCTCGACTACTGATCGGTGGCGTTGTCTAACCTAGTTTAAACCTGTTGAAGGGTCCTTTTAATCGTTCTCGTTTGCAGGACGATATACCTGCCCCACCTAATTGTGGCCCGGTCCCACTTTTCGTACCGGGATGCCGACCGCACGGACTGTCAGATAATGCCGCCCACCATATCGCGCTACCCCAACCACGCCAAGCTGCTTTACGGGCACACGCTGGTGAGTTCCATCATTCTGGATGTATGTACAGTTACAAAAAAACTGCCATTTCAATCTTCGTTTTATTACCTTAAAAGGCCAACAAGAGCATTACATAATGGGTGGGTTTACACGTGTTCATTATATATTAGCTATAAATAACATGTGAGTCAGCATTATTAAACATGACGTTGCTAATATAGGTGCATGAATCTGTGAGATAAACAATCATTCGGAACAATGAAAACGATATCCTGAGGTATTTATTGGGATGATTGATGACATATTTCTAGTATGAATGCGGGTGCGCTGGCTACAGGGTGATAACTCGGTGAGGCACAATGTATCAATTTGTGGCTGTGCGGGGAAAAATAACCTGAGAAAGTAGTAGTATGAATGTGGGGGCAGTCTACTTGGTTCACGTGCCGAGTTCGAATTTGATGTGAACATGACACATGGACAACACCATGCGAACACAATATCGCGCAAAGTGGAACAGCTTACACAAGCTGACTCAAGCTTACTCGAAGGCCGGTGATTACACTTCTGTGAGTAATTTATTGAAGCCTCATATTGAATGTACCAGGCGAAGTGAATCCTAGACTGAGCATACCAGCGAATACAACGAAGAAAAGTATTTCAGATAGCCGTCACTTCATTAGGATTATAAATGAGCGAGTTGGTTCGCGTTCGTAATGAATTTTCTCGCAGAACTAATGATTAGGACGATAGATGGAGAAAACACACGAGACCGGTCCTGACTCTCAACTGAGGTTTATTTTGAAAAGCAAGAAAAAACAACGACGGAATACCAGGCCATAAACACTCACTTGGAGCGAGGATATTTACCAATGTTTCCACAAGAAGGAAAAAAAATCAAGTAAGATGGATAAAAACATAAGTATATTGAAAAAGGGTAGCACTCTCTGGCGAGCATATATGCAGATGTCTAAGTTGACGCATAAGATGAGGGCATGGCGCAATAAGGTTTTATTGATGTTGTTGCAGTTTTCACTTTCATATGAAAAGTGAGCTTATCTTACGGCCCCAAGTGCTAATCAATGTGGTTTCGAGTTCCCCTTTCTTTTGCTTTTGAAAGTATGCTTCAGTTGACAGTCACCGTCTGTCTCGTGTGGCTTCTTCCGTCAAAATATCTGACGCTTTACGTCCCTAAAGGATAATCGACTCTGGGCGATCCAGCAGGACAAGGAATCTTCTGAGAGACATGGTCTTTCAGCCGACTCCTAGGCGGGAACCCAGTCCGGTAACGTGCAAGAAGAGAATGAAGTTGTTCACTGACTCACATCCCTAAACTAGCTACTACAGCATTATAAGGAACGCCTTAGTAAAGGGTCCGGAAATTTTGACCGACTGGTGTTTTTTTAACGTAAGCTGACGTCGCACATTACGCCGGCCTTCCGGCATTTCGCCTTGACCAAGTGATATGCCTTAGTTGGGATCGAACCCGTGACCTTCGGGTCAGCAGCCGAGAACTATAAACGCAATACCACCACGACGGATGTGCTTTTTTTGTCATTGGCCCTACTCGTTAACGCTGCACGAACGTTCATCCTGAATCCTTCCAACTAGAGGGCCTCGATGCCTGCTCGGTGGTGCGCGCATCAAGGCACTGCACCTCTAACTTGTTTTTGTTTAAATTGTGCGTGACTGTAGAGCTGCCTGAAAACACCCGCCGATTTCGTTTTGGAAATAATACCTGCCATCATGGTCATCGAAGGCGGCTTGAAAAAAAATAATGACAGACGTTACAAATCATCCGTTCGTCTGTACAATTGACTGTTCTAGGCATCCATTTGTTTCAGTGGGCTTGCATGTTTATTTTTCTGGTGTTTCAATATGTGCGTAAAACCAAAGTGCACTCTAGTAATGCGGGCTTTTTTAAGAACATGTGTTTATATTGTCGATGGCTGAAAATGCAAGGTGGATGGGACTCTTGATTGTAATGTCTGTACGATTCCCATGTCGCGTGCCTCTGGCCGGACCAGCACCAGTCCGTGGCTCAGCTCATCAAGCTGGTCAGCAACAAGCTCCGAACATCAGGTACCGTCTCTGTGACTATGAAAGGGCGCTGGTACCAGCCCAAGTATCTCGATCCATCGAACCCCGACATTGGAAACTTCTCGTACTACGAGAACTGCACCACGTTCCAGGGGGACCAAGACATCGTGCCAGCTGCCGTAAGTGCGGGCGATTGAATACGGATGCGCGTTTGGATACCGATCGTTTAAAAGCAAAACTGACGCTAATTTCAAGTATTTTAGATGTGAATCAGGTCTTTAACTAGCCTGTGTAACACTGACCATCTGTGTCTCCGTGCCAACGCGCCGAACCGCGCTCCCCTCGCCGCGGTTGCTGGAACTATGCAAAGTAGGTGATGGTGGTAGTGGTTAGAAGATGAGAAAAGGCACCTAATTTCTGCAACCCGGTCGGGAGCACGGCGCAGTGCCTGCGGGGAAGGGAAAAGGGAGTAAAGGGGAAAGAAGAGAAAAATATTAGGTGAGCAGTGGCACGGTCGTCATCAGCACGAACAGCAGTCCGGAAGCAAGGGTAGGGGTGGCAAGAGGCCCGTCCTCAGCGGTAGGCCACCATTCCCGTCTCGTCCAAGAACTCCACCAGGCTCCGGAGCGCTGGCATATGGGGACGAGATGGGAACAGCAGGTGTTCTAGGGTGGTAGCAGGAAGGCCATGTCTCCGGAAGGCTGTGATGACCCTCGAGCGTTCCTGGGCCAAGGCAGGGCGGGCACAGAGGAGGTTCTCGAGGGTCTCGGGCAAAGTAGGTCAAGTCGCAGCTGCGCGTTGACGTCATGACTCTCTCCCTGCAGCAGATGTTGCCTACTGCGCCAGCTCGCAACACACTTCTCTCTCGCTTCAGCCTCTCCACCGCGCGCAACGTTCGACCGCACGTCGAGTGGAAATACTAGACAGACTTAGTTGTACGCCCGCAGCAGCCATATGGGCACGGTCGGCCATTGCAAATGGCTAGCAGGCTGCGTCCGTTCGGCAGCTGCCGACGCGTAACTAAATCGGTCTACTATTTCGACTATCGTTTGTATGCGATGAAACTTACGTGAAACCCAACCCGCCTTTCGTGTATTCGCATTTCGAGCAAACGTTAATTCGAATAAACGCTACACCGAGTTTCGCTTGAAACCGTTTTTCCAGCACACGCGTCGACGCCCGTTTCAACGGGGTCAATGAACGCCGTGCGCACCGCTGCTGTTTCGCATCCCATCGGGGTTACTTTCGGGGAGGTGGTTGATAATTTTTCGGGTAATTGCTTGTGTAACTGGGTTTATTTGCAGAGCAGAACGCAGAAGGCGAAGCAGTCAGCAGTGTCCGGCCAAGCGCAGCAATCACGAGCTTATGCTGATGCCGCTGAGGCCCCTCTTCTTCACTACAATCGCCCTCCGCAGAAAAAAGCGCCATCCTGGCGGATTAAGGAGAAGGAACACTAATGGGTCATAGTATGGCTTGAGGTGAGAGACGTGGACAGTGTCGCGGCCGCGATAGCGTAGGTCTGTCGATGGGATAATGGGTTCCACAATATAGTTGACGAGTGACATTTGCTCTACAACGCGGTATGGCCCAAGGTATTTGGGAAGAAGTTTTGCGGAGCGGCCAGGTGCGGTAGCAAGTGCCCGAAGCCTTACCAATGAACCAGGTGGAAAGTTTGGAGCCGAACGGTTCCCAGGCTGGCGGGATTGCTGCTTCCACTGGTCCCGGTAGAAAAAGAGCGGGAAAGCTGGCGGCATTCTTCAGCATGTCGGGCAGCTTCGGACAGAGTTGTACTTTCGGACTCATCAGGTTTATATGGAAGAATAGTGTCTACTGTATTGGAAGGTTCTCGTCCATATAGAAGAAAGTACGGCGAAAACCCAGTAGTAGCTTGTACGGCAGTATTATACGCGTAGGTGACGAACGGGAGAACTTGGTCCCAATTTGAATGATCAGAGGCAACGTACATCGACAGCATATTTCCAGGAGTACGGTTGAAGCGCTCCGTCATGCTATTCGTTTGAGAGTGGTACGCTGTACTTGTGCGGTGCACGATTCGGCATTCGTTGACTAATGCCTTCAAGGCATCAGAAAGGAAGGCACGGCCTCTGTCACTTAAGAGCTCGCGAGGGGCACCATGACACAGAAGCGAAACGTTGCACGAAACCCCTCTTCTTCTCTACACTTGACATAAAACTCACGGGGTCTGCTGTGCATTGACCTAAGACTATGCAAAAGTGAAAGGAATCTTTGTTTTAGTGATGAAGCCCTTGAGGGCGAGGATTCTCCGTCCGCATTTAGGTGTCCGTTGTCCCGGCAGTTGTCTAAACATATGTGAGACACCAAAAAAGTTTGACGATAGACTAATATGATTCATAGCTGTAATGAAACAAAATAAAACACTTCAATCAACACACGCTATCATTGCTTTGTGAACAGCAGACGATGTAGTGGCACCTTGGTTCCTTCTCTTCCATCGCTCTGACGTAAGCGTTGGCATACGCGCACAATGTTGCCAATAATTGTTGGAAGCCAGTTGAGAGAGTCGGGGAAATATAATAAGTTAATTTACAAGAAATCTGCGTATCTCTTCAGCCTACAAATGAGGACAAACGATGAAAACATGCAAATAAACGTACCCAGCGAATTTCATTGAGATCTAAGACCTCGAAAAATCACCGGAGTTGGTCTTTAAGACCTAGTTTTGTCGTTTATAATTAGGTCACTGTATGGGACATAATTTACAGTATACGGGACGACGCTCTGGTAACACACTTGAGTCACAGAAAAGGTTTATCACTAGCCTAATGTCAATCATAATCGTGATGGAAGATTAATAAACACCTACCAGTACAAACCTTTATACTAATGGGCAACTTCAACGTAGACATTACGGACCTTAGGACTATCAGCTTCACCCAATTGTCTTAATTAACTTCCTGGAGATGCGTACATTTTTTTCTTCTCAGTCGATGTATAAGGGAGCAGGGAACACAAACCATAGCTTGGCCGGCACTGCCAAGTGCCGTCTTCATTGTCTTAACTTGAGGTCACCTGCTCTGCCGTTTTGTTCGCCGCCTGAAGGAGAGTGCGACAACGGCGTCATGTGTAAATACGTCACGTGACATCACGCCATAATTTGCGACGTCATGATGACATCACAAATGTTTGCTATATAAGAACTCACGATGACGTAAAATGGTGACATTTTCGCGCGATGATCTTTTTTGCACCATTCCGGTAACTACGGACGCCGGTGACGGTCAAATTTTCCGTTTGGTGAACAGTCTATGATTTCTGGCTTAAAGCATGGTATCCAGAGTCATATATAGAGGATCGTACGATGTTTGGAATGCATTGAATATATTTTTAATACAGCTAACACAAGCCGGACGTCACTGGAAGACTGCTACCCGCCACATACTATATAGAAACAGCTGTCAGTTGCAAGTCAGTTGCACATGGTTCACGTAAGTGAGTTGCCCCCAGATTTCTGCTGTTTAAGCAGCATTCAGGAGACACATTTAGCTAGCTAAGTGCACTATGTTGACCTGTCGTGATAATGTCCATTGAACTGTGGCTGGCTAGCAGATGCTGGATGACTAAAACTTTGAAATCAAATTAAAATATTTTGTATGCGTTGTAAGAGGGTTGATAGTACACACCACGGAAACAAGAAATCCCCTCTTTGTGGTGCCTCAAAATTGTGTCAGTACTCCCTTACGGGTGACACTCTGCAGAACCATCTCACTCTCCATAACTTCTTTGTTATCTTTGTTTTTTTGTTCTACGTGTTCTATCTTTCTTTGCTTGCCCTTGTCTCCCTCCCGAGAAGGTCCAGGGTCATTTGTATCAAATAGTATTTGACAGAATAAATGACATTAGGTACCGCGCGCTACTACGCACTGCTGAATACAGCTTGCGGACGGTGATAATTGCAATGCAGTGAAGACTGCAATTTACAAAAAAAGGGAAAAAAAGTCAGGGCGTCTGTAAAGAAATGTTTTGCATCCGGCAAGGCAGCAGTGGAATTGGGGCAACATAAATCTCTTCAAATTATTTCCAGCGATTGGTTGTCTCACTGCGCTGACGCCATTGGGGGTACAGAGGTTACACTTCTTATTAGCGAATGCTATTGAGCCCATGGCCGGCAACGCTGTTGACAGTGTCGCTGGGCAGGAGGTCGCTCAAGATTTTGAGAAGGAAGCGGGTGAATGGTGTGGTAAAAGTACAACAGTGCGACCGAAAATGAAAACATAGTGACTGTTATAACAAGTTAGTCATCCGTGTTATACAGTTTGTTCGTGGTCACTCTTCGGCGAGAGTACTGATTAGCGTCAAGCGCTCATTCACTAGCACAAGTCAGTTTTGCTTCGTGACATTACATTCAAATGACAGTAGTGAGTGAAACAACTTTATTGACGATCCGGCAGAAAGGGGGAAGGGGGTAGGGGGATCAAAGCGAGACACTAGCGTGCTCGGACGTCCCGGAGCAGCAACCTACTCGTGTCAAACCCGTGGGGACGGCCGCTTTCGGCCGCTGGCGTTCCAGGATGCTAAGCACGTGCTGGACCACGTCTCTTTAATTGCCTGGCTCTCGGCTGATGATTTTGCTGCTTATGGCAGTTGGCATTACTTCTTGGTTACCCGGCAGTGGTGCACAGTCCCAAAGGAGGTGTCTCTGGGTGGCTCGCGCCTTCTTGCAGTGTTGGCATACATCAGTGGTGTAAACCTCCGGGCAAACGTGCTTTGCCCAGACGGGGGTCCATATTGCTATTACTTGCAGCTATTGTAGTGTGGCTGCTTCTCTGCGTTGTAGGTCTCGGTGAAGCGGTGGGTAGAGGCGTGTGCTCGTTCTGTACCACTGCAGAACGTCCGCGTAGGTTGTGATAAAATACTCTCCGTCTTCGGCATCGGGTCGTTGCGGCTCCGAGGAATGCGTTGACAGAGACCCGCGGCTAGTTAGCGCGTGTGCCTCCGTATCTGCCTCCTCGTTGCGGTTCGGGCCCACGTCCAGCTCCCCGGCGTGCGCAGGAACAACTTGACGGTAATGTTTGGTTTCCGGTCTTGCTATAGTTGAACATACTCTAGCAGTGGTTCCATGGACGTTGTTTGTGGCAAAGTTGGCTATTGCCGTCTTCGAGTCACTGAGGACCGTGCGGCAATCCGGGATCGCTAGTGCCAGTGCGATTGCAAACTCCTCGGCTTGCGTGGGCGACTTGCACCGTATGCTTCCCGACGTTGTGAGTACTCCAGTGTCTGCTGCGATGACTGCTGCTGCGTACGTGTTTGGCCGGTGGGGATACTTCGTCACGTCCACGTAGTACGCGCGCGGATCGTTGGCGTGACCTTTTGTGAGGGCCTTGGCTCTCGCCGTTCTTCTTTCTTGCTGCACTGTGGATGCATGTGCTTCGGTAAGGGTGAAACCCTCAGTCTTTAGAGAACGTCCCGGGGTAGCTGCTTTGCTACCTCCGGAGTCGTCGCTGGCGCGTTGATTCCTGATGCGCTGTAGTATCGTTCTTCCCGTCCTGGTCTGGGACAGGCGGTGATACTGCGCCGTTCGCTGGGCTTCTGCGATCTCTTCCAGCGTGTTGTGAAACGCCCAACGCGAGCATGCGTTCTGTGTTGTGTGGGGGGGTATAAGCCCAGGGACCATCTTGTACGCCTTTCTGATCATCGCGTCAATCTTGACTTCTTCTCCGCCGCTTTCCGATTGTGGAACGACGCTACGTAAGAGATGTGGCTGACTGCAAACGACTGGGGTGAGTCCGTAGTAGACTGTCTTCTCGCATGCCCTGGTACCGCGTGGCCACCTTCTTGAGTGGGCGGGTGGCCAGCGAGAGCTTTGCGTGGAGCTTCTGTACCGTCACGTTGTTGCGGTTCAGTCCTGGAGGTGCAGCCCCAAAACTCTGAACGTCTGCACGTGCGGTATCGGCGTTCCGTCTTGGGTTACCACTTTGATGTTCTGCGTTGTCGGGCGTCGCGCACTTCGCGGTGAGATCACTAGCAGTTCGACTTGGTTGGTGAACATTTGAGTCCGGTGGGGTCGTAGTGTTCTTCTACGGCGGCGACGGCTTCTTGGAGGGCTGCCTCGATCTGGCTGTCGCTTCCTCCCGTTGACCACAGCGTGAAGTCGTCCGCGTAGATCGTGTACTTAATGTTTCTAACGCGTTCCAATCTTCTTGCAACGCCTATCATGACAAGGTTGAACAACAGAGGGGAGATCACCGAGCCCTGCGGTGTTCCTGTGCTCCCCAGCTGCTTGAGCGGTAGTTGTAGTTCTCCTGCCACAAGCCGCTGTGTGTAGTTGGTCAGGACATCTTTGATGTAAGCGAACGTCCCTCTCCCCCATGTTGAAGTGGGACACCTGCCGAAGGACGGCCGAGTGGTGTACGTTGTCGAATGCTCCCTGGAGATCCAGTCCGAGCACCGCTCTGTTATCCAACGTGGGAAAGTGTCTGTCCACGGATTTCGTTCTTGAGCAACAGCATGGCGTCCTGGGTGCACAGTTTGGCCCTGAAACCCCAGCATTGTATGTGGATATATGTTAGATTCTTCCAAATAACGTTGCCATCTTTTGAGTAGGACGTGTTCAAGCACCTTGCCACCACGACGTTAGAGAGATGGTTCTCAGGTTGTCTATGCTGGGTGGTTTGCCCGGTTTGGGGATCAGGACCGGTTTTCGCGTCTTCCATTGTTGCGGTAGCTTGCCCGTCCGCCAGCACTGGTTGTAGTACTTGGTGAGGGCTTCGATTGCCGTGTCGTTTCAAGTTCCTCAATGCCTTGTTGGTGACGTGGGTCCGGTCCGGATGCTGATTTACAGTTGATTGTTTGTAGAACCGCTCGCACTTCCCATTCTTCGATGTCGGCATCTAGTCTCTCGTTGGTTGCCCCTTCGTAGCTGGGGAGTGGGTCTGTTGGCGTTACGGGGAGATACTTGGCGTCCAGGCGTCGTTGCGCCTCAGCCTCTCCCATTTATTTGACGGCTTTGTGAATTGTCTTGTTCAGCATGTAATGCTGAGCTCCCTTGGTTGTCTGATCGTTGAGCAAGTGGCGTAGCAGGCGCCACGTCTTGCCTTTGTGTAGTTGACCGTCCGCTTCTTACACACCGCGTGCCACTGCTGTCTGCAGAGGACTGCGCTGTGATGCTCGTGTCTCTGTTGAGTTGTGCTATACGTTTGCGTAGCTTTCTGTTGTGGCGTTGACGTTTCAGCGCCGTATCAGCGAGTTGCGGCTTCCATGAGGTGCGCTAGTCTGCTGTCCAGCATCGTAGCCTCCGGCTCCGCTTCTACCGTCTGAGTGGCGTCTTTGGTCGTGGCGTTCAACATGTTGGTCCATGCTTCTATGTTTCATTGGTTTCCGTAACGTTGTCTTCCAATTTCTTTCTGTACTCGTGCCAGTCGAATGATTTGCTGTTGCTGGCTCTTTGCGTGTTTTCTGCGATGGGTTGTAATTTCGAGTATGCAGTGGTCACTTCCCAACGTCTCCCCGGTGTTCCGCCACGTGACTCCACGCAGTGCTGAGGCCATGCTTATGAAAGCGAGGTCCGGGTTTGTGTCTCGCTGCGACGACGTTCCGTTTCTCGTAGGTGCGTTGGGGTCGTTAGCAATTGGTAACCTGCGTCCATTGTTTCGTCGTAGAGACTGTGGCCCTTCGCCGTCGTGTATGGATACCCCATGCCGTATGTTGAGCGTTGAAGTCTCCACACAGTAGGGTACGTTGGAGCCCGCGAGCTGTTGCGCATTGTGCACAAGGGTGCGGAATTTTTGCTGGAAGTGCTTCGGATTGCTGTACACGTTGATTATAAAGTGCTTTCACGGCGCTTGCGCTTCCGGTGACGATTTCAACCGTGCTGTGCTCGATGTTGCCGTTGGGTAGCAGCTCGTGATCTATTGAAGTTAGATTCTTCTTTACCAAGGGCAGACCCCCTGCCCTGCGCCTTCCCGCACTGTTCGTGCGCTGGGGGGCTTCGCAAAGATCTGTACCCCGGTAACGTCGGTGGGGTTTCACTGTGCGTCTCTTGTAGTATTATACGTCGGGTCTCTTGTGCTTTTGTTTTTATGTAGTGTTGTAACGATGCTTTTCTCCCCTGTATGCCGTTGGGTTTCATTGCCATATGAGGAGATGATGCTGTCGTGTCTGTGCTCTGTTTCTGTGGTTAGCGGTGCCTGTTGCCGTTGTCCCGTCCATTATTGCAGTTGGGTGAAGCCTGTTGGGGGATTAGTCCTGACGCCGTCAGCGCGTGTATTAGTGCATCCAACTCAGTCTGTATTCCTTGTATGGTAGACTGCATTCCATGCGGGTGTCACCAATGTGTTGAGGCGTGCGTTGTAGCATCGAGGCGATCGTTAGTAGCTTTGGTGACTTGGCTCAAGGTTTCGTAGTTGGCTTTATGGTCTGTTCTAGTCGATCTTGACGTTCTTCTAGGCTGTCCAGCCTAGCGTTGACTCTTCGTTCACGTGCGTATTCGAGCGCTCGCTTCTGGGTGCTGCCGGTTCGCTTGTCCTAGCAACGTCGATCGTTTCGGGTTCTGCGCTGTTAGCTTCTGTAGTAACTGGGACTTGTACCTCCATGGCAGAGTTTGTGTTGTTTTCCTTTGGCGTTGGGGGTCTTGGTTGACTCTGCGGGGGCGGTGACAGTGGCGGTGGCGGAGTCACCGTTGTTGCTGCTGCTGCTGGCTGTGCGTTGATGAGTTGGTTCAACTTAGCGTTCATCTCTTGCATTTGAGCTCTCTGTTCAGCGATGCATCGCTTGAGCTGGTCATTTTCATTGCGTAGTGACTGGATGGTGTTGTCCTTTGCTTCAGCTACGTGGTTGAGCGGATTGCGGTTCGCCGCTTGGGGTTGATTGCTTGGGCCCCATTTATCACATTGCCTCGTTCGCTTGGTGCTGGTTGTAGTTTGTAATTCGTGTTTTTGCTTCGCTTGCCGTCAGTGCTTCTGCCGCGGCTCGCCGATTGTCTCCTGCTTTTGTCCGCTTCCTCGAGCGGCTGCGTCCTCTCTTGATAGATGCGCTTCGTTCTGTTGTTGCGGTGGCAGCTGCGGGAAGTCTTGCAACGAAAACGTTGACGCCGCGTTTCTGCGCTCCCATCTGCGCTGAGTAACTACGAAGGGCACCTTGTACTTGTTCGTACAGCCTTGCGTGCCCGTGGCGTGGGCTCCGTTACACGTTTGCAACGTGGCTTGCACCGCGCCGCGTGGTCTGCCGTCGGGTTAGGCGCGCCACACGCAAAGCAGATCTTGGTTTC